>JAOWBW010000140.1:68536-769158 GCA_026119855.1 Campanula takesimana
TTCTTATGTGGCATCTCATTTTGTGTCGCATTGCATGTTCTTCCTGATTCTATGCCTTATGTGCTAGAAGTATCTTCCCCTATGGGAGATTGCATGTTTACTTCTGAGGTTTACAAGAAATGTGAGGTTCTTGTGGGTGATCATGCCCTTCTTGCCGACCTAGTCGTGTTACCTATAAGGGACTTTGACGTGATTTCTTGGCATGGATTGGCTATATGTGCATCATGCATTGTTGATTGTTATAGAAAAGTAGTAACTTTTTCTATTCCTGGTTTGCCTGATTTTACCTTTGAAGGTGATAGGCTTATATGTGCTATACATGTTATTTCTGCTTTAAAAGCTAGAAAAACTTTTATCTCGTGGTTGTGCCGGGTATCTCGCATGTGTACTTGATCAGAGTGTATCTGTTCCCAAGATGGAGGATATTCCTGTTGTGTCTGAATTTTCAGATGTGTTCTCTTCTGAGTATAGTATGCCACCTGATCGAGAGCTTGAGTTCTGTATTGAGTTATTACCAGGTACAGCACCAATCTCTAAAGCACCATATAGAATGGCTCCAGCTGAGTTAAGAGAGTTGAAAAACACAGCTTGAGGAATTGCTTGATCGGGGCTTATCAGGCCTAGTGTATCACCGTGGGGTCACCAGTGCTGTTTGTCAGAAAGAAAGATGGGACTCTGCGATTGTGTATTGATTACAGAGATCTAATCAGGTAACTATCAAGAATAAATATCCGTTACCTCATATTGATGACTTGTTGATCAGCTTCAGGTTCAGTAGTATATTCGAGCTTGACTTGAGAAGTGGTTATCATCAGTTGAAAATCAGATCTGAGGATATACCAAAGACAGCTTTCCGTACCAGGTATGGGCATTATGAGTTTATTGTTATGCCATTCGGTTTGACAAATGCTCCAGCTGTATTTATGGATTTGATGAACCGTATCTTCAAGCCATATCTTGATTGCTTTGTGGTGGTATTAATTGATGATATTCTTGTGTATTCTAAGTCACGGGCTGAGCATGAGCAACATCTCAGAGTGGTATTACAAGTTCTTCGTGAGAAACAATTATTTGCAAAATTCAGCAAATGTGCTTTCTGTTAGAAGAGGTTTCATTCTTGGGGCATGTTGTGTCTGCTACTGGTATTGCAGTAGATCCTTCCAAAGTTGAAGCAGTTGTTAACTGGAAAAGGCCAACTACAGTGACTGAAATCCGTAGTTTCTTGGGCTTAGCTAGTTATTATCGGAGGTTCATTGAGGGATTCTCCAAGATTGCTACTCCATTGACTAATATGACTCGAAAAGCTATTTCTTTTGAGTGGAATGATAAATGTGAAGCGATTTTTCAGGAGTTGAAAAGGCGTTTGACTACAGCTCCAGTCTTGGCTTTGCCTAATGGTTCTGAGCATTTCATGGTTTATACTGATGCTTCTAAAGAAGGATTGGGTTGTGTTCTGATGCAAGATGGCAAGGTAATAGCTTATGCTTCTCGAAAATTATCTCCTTATGAAAAGAATTATCCTACTCATGATTTAGAGTTGGCTGCGATTATTTTTGCTTTGCATAAATGGAGGCATTACTTGTATGGAACTAAATTTGAAGTCTTTACTGATCATAAGAGCTTGAAGTACTTGTTTTCTCAAAAAGAGCTTAACATGAGGCAACGTAGATGGATGGAGAAATTGAAAGATCATGATTGTACTATCCTTTATCATCCAGGAAAAGCCAATGTTGTGGCAGATGCACTGAGCAGAAAGACTTATATTTCTTGCTTGATGATTCGCGAATGGAAGATGTTTGAAGACTTGTGTGATTGGAATCCTTGTGAATCAAATCATGGAATTATCATTGCTAATATAAAAGCTACTTCATATTTACTCCAACAGATCAAAGAAGCTCAGGTAATGGATTCTGAACTGCAGAAATCATTAGTGGAATAAATGAAGGAAAGCAATCAGATTTTTCTTTCAACAGTGATGGAATTCTTACCTTCCGAAGTCGAGTTTGTATTCCAGTTGATCCTGAGATTAAGAAGAAAGTTCTTGAAGAGGCTCACAAAGCCAAGTATACTATTCATCCTGGAAGTACTAAAATGTATCAAGACTTGAAGAAAATATTTCTGGTGGAACAATATGAAAAGAGAGATTGCTGAGTATGTATCCAAATGTTTGACTTGTCAACAAGTAAAGGTGGAACATCAACGTCCAGCAGGTTTGTTGTAACCATTGGAAATTCCAGAGTGGAAATGGGAGCATATTACTATGGATTTTGTGACTGGTTTGCCACGTACCAGACGAGGCCATGATGCTGTTTGGGTTATTGTGGACAGGTTGACTAAATCAGCTCATTTCTTGTCTGTTTCCATGGGATATTCATTGTCTCAATTGGCATCTTTGTATGTTCAGGAGATTATCCGACTGCATGGGGTTCCTGTGAGTATTGTATCTGATAGAGATCCTCGTTTTACTTCTCGATTCTGGCAGTCTCTGCAGGGTGCTATGGGTACTAAATTGAATTTCAGTACAGCTTTTCATCCTCAATCTGATGGGCAATCTGAGAGACTTATACAGATTCTCGAGGATATGTTACGTGCTTGTGTTATTGATTTCAAAGGCAGTTGGGATCTCATCTTCCTTTGGCTGGGTTTGCTTATAATAACAGTTTTCAGTCTAGCATTGAAATGGCTCCATATGAGGCTCTTTATGGCAGAAAATGTCGATCTCCTATATGCTGGGATGAAGTGGGAGAAGCTAGACTCTTGGGTCCTGAAATGGTTCAACAGTCAGTTGAGAGTGTGAAACTCATTCGGGATATATTGCGCACAGCTCAGAGTAGACAAAAGAGTTATGCAGATCATCGTAGAAGGGATCTTGAATTTTAGGTAGGTGACTTTGTATTCTTGAAGGTCTCTCCTCGTAGAGGTATAAAGAGATTTGGGAAGAAAGGAAAGTTATCTCCTCGTTATATCGGTCCATTTGAGATTCTTGAAAGAGTTGGTAAGTTGGCTTATAAAGTGTCTTTACCTCCTTCTTTATCTGGTATTCATGATGTGTTCCATGTATCTATGCTTCGCAAGTATATGGCAGATGAATCACATGTTCTTGAGTATGAGGCTATTCCATTTCAGCCTGATTTGTCTTATGAGGACCAGCCTGTTGAAATTCTTGACTGGAAAGAGCAAGTATTGCGTACCAAAAGGATTCCTATTGTGAAGGTCCTTTGGAGGAATCATGAAATTGAAGAGGCTACTTGGGAACCGAGAAAGAGATGCGAGATAAATACCCGAGCCTATTTGAAAACTTTGGTAAGTAAAATTCGTGGGCGAATTTTCTTTAAGGTGGGGAGGATGTAACGCCCATCCTTATTATCGTTAAATATTTGACATATTTGTTAAATACCTGAACTTGCATATTATGTGTTAGTTTTACTTGGGTTAAAGTTTTAACTGCTTTAAATAGTTAAGGTGGTTAAATGTCTAGTTTTGACTTTTGGGTCATTTGTGAAAATTTGACTTCAGGGGTCTTTTTGTTAAAAGTGAAACTTGAGGGGCCTAAGTGCAATTGTTTGAAAGTTGTAAGTATATCTTCCTTTTCTTTGCCTGAGAAAGGCATTCTTCCCCAAAATTTCTTACGCTCCCTCTGTTTCAAAGCTAGGGTTAAAAGTTTTCCCTATTCCCGACTCCTCGAGTTTAATTATCCCTCCGTTCTTGCTTCCGATCCCGGATTAATATTCGTGGCGTTGAATAGAGCGTTCCAGGCCGAACAGAAATAAGTTTTGGTCAACTTGAATTTTGACTAGGTAAGTTATTAGCTCCCCCTTACTTGTAATAACATGCATAAATGTTATTCTTAATACTTGTGATTGTTAATTTTGTGTTTGGGGTGATTTTTGTGGTACTTGTAAATTTGGGACAAGGGAGTAAAACCCTACTGAGTGAACTAAGGAAAGGAAATGAAAGAATTGGTTTTAAGCTTGTTTCTTATTTTGGGGTATGTTGAAATTGTTAGTAAATGTTACTCCTAAGCTTGGGACGGAGAATTGTTAAGTTTGAACTCAGGGAAATCTACCAATTTGTACTGAGCACGGTCGTGCGCCTTTAATTGGCACGGTCGTGCCAAATATCGCCTTTAGGCAAACCTCTCGGCTTGATAGCACGGTCGTGCCACTTTTGCACGCACGGTCGTGCCAAGTGGAAATTTTGATTTTTCCTTCTTGAATTGTTTCCTTCATAACTTTCTATAGGAAAGTCGGAATCAAGATCCGAAAGAAGCTGAATAACCTAGACTCAGAGGGCTATTCAAAGACTAAATTAATGAGGTTTTAAGGTGATTGTCTAGAGCATCTATATAGATGTTTTAGGACATTGAACTTAAGTATAAGAGTAGTAGCTCTTCCTTATGTCTTGAAAGTGCTATGAACAAGCACTAATGTGTTATTCTTGTCTTGAAACAATGATTGTGCACCTTAGAGGCATTAGCCTAAGGTCTTAGACTTGAACATCCTAAGAATAGGAGTTGGATTTTGTAAGAGTAAATGTATAACTCTTATACTTGTTTGAATGTCCAAAGATTGGAAGTTATAACTTGAAGTATAAGACATTAAAAGCTTGTACATGACTTGAACATCCATAGAAATGGATTAAGACTTAAATATAAGATAATAAAATCTTGTACTTGGCTTGACACCAATACATATGTATGGTAGTGAACTAGAAAGTGCTATGAACAAGCACTAACTTGTATGAAACATGTTCTTGTTGTGTATGTGCAAACATTGCATATAGTTGCTTGATAACAAGGTGACTTCTTGAGTACTTGAAGCATGTTCCTTGTTGAGCTAGTCCACTACATTTGGATTAGTTCTTCTCCCGTTGTTCAAGTAAATATCTACTTGTACTTTCTTGTGTGAGTCCAGCTGGTTCTCCTTGCTTGTTCGAAAATGTATAGGTTCACGCTTGTCGCGAGAGCTGGGGTTTAAGTGACAATCGGGTCCCTATGTATTTCCGCCCGACCCCTTACTACCGGCCATAGTAAGGGCATAGCTTCCTTAGTTGGAGCAATAAGCCTGACTAAAGTGAATGCTAAATTCCCGTCCCGAACACCTCATGAATAATCATGAGTACTGATATTGAGAATGACACTGGTTACCGGGTCTTCTGAGATATACTGAATAATCAGTTCCTGTTATTGATCGTGATGTCAAAGTAATACAAGCTTCGACAACAATGGTATTCTTGGGAGGAATAAGGAAGGAAGCAATATCCTTATAACTTGCTTGTTTAGCCTTATGTGCTACTTGATGAGTGGATTATCCTCTCATATACTTGTTACTTGATGATACTTGATAAATAATTATTTGAGTATCTACTTGAATTGCATGATAACATGTCATGTAGTTGCATCTAATATCTTACTGACATTTATCTCACCCTTTATTTGTTCCCCCCCCAGGAAAGGAAGGATAGTGCGCAGTGAGGCTCGACATAGTTGGGAGCTTGCTTCGCAGGTCGTGATTATTTTGGGGCTTGTGTCCTTTTACACTTGGTGAGGACGATGTATTATGGGTTTTGTAACTCCTTATTTTGGGGTAGACAGTTCTTGTTGTCACTAGACATCTTGTATAGTACTCTTAATGCCAGCTTATGTGCTAGGCATGTTTCCGCTGTGTATGTATTAAGTTTGGTTTTAAATTTTCTTGTCTTGAACTCGTGTTGTGAGCTAGTATAGCTCCTTACTCTAGAGTATATATATCATGTCAGTTTGTTAAACAAATGTCATTAAGTTTCTTGTTAAGTTTCTTGTTTCCCGTTAGGCACTCCATCCAGGTTCGAGGTTCTATTAGGGGATCCCGGGACCTGGGGGCGTGTTAGGTTGGTATCAGAGCTACCCTGGTTTAGCTACCCTGTTTAGCTACCTTGGTTTGCTCTAAGTCTGGATAGGGTCTATGGCCTAGGTATGGGTGAGTCTTGGGGTGTTATTAATAACGCTGAGTGTTTACCTACAGGTACAATGAGTTCTGAAGGTACAAGTGGCAGTAATCAGCTGAGATCTATAACTCCTCAGGAAGAAATGGTTGATAATGTTGACTGGGATTATCCTAATCGCCTTACAAGGTTCTTGAAGCTGAAACCTCGTAGTTTTGAAGGGGAATTTGATGCTAAAAAGGCAGAGGAGTGGATTGAAAGCATTGAGAAGATCTTTACAGCCTTGAGATGTGCAGGTGGTGATAAGGTAACCTTTGCAACCTTTAAACTTGAGAAAGCCGCTGAGCATTGGTGGCAAGTGTTGAGTAAAAGTTAGGAACTAGAAGGTGTACCACAGACATGGGAGAATTTTCTTAAAGCTTTTAAGTCGCAGTTTATTCCAACAGTTGTCCAAGATAGAAAGGAGATGGAATTTCTTAATCTGGAGCAGGGAAGTTTGACCGTGGGGCAATACTCAACCAAGTTCACAGAATTGGCGAGGTATTGTGATCACTTAGTTCCAAATGAAGCTAAGAAGGCACAGAGGTTTGTTAAAGGGTTAAGGACTGAGTACAGGAAGCAACTTCTTTCTCTACAGATCACTAGCTATCAGCAAGAAGTGGAGAAGGCTTATACTATTGAAAATGATATCGAAGAACACAAGGTGAAGTTGGGAACAACCATGACTGGTCGTGTATCAGAGAGAACTCAGGGATCTGGTTCTAAAGGTGGTAAATCTGGCCGCCAAGATCGTCGATTCCGACAGCCAACTGAAAGTAAAGGTAGTGTATCAACTGGTTCGAGGATAACAGTCCAAGGTTCCAGGAGAGTATGTGGCTATTGTTCAAAAGAAGGCCATTCTGAAGACAAGTGTTGGCTAAAACAAGGAAAGTGTTTATTGTGTGGTGAAGCGGGGCACTTTGCTAGAAATTGTTCTAAAAGTAAAGTAAATCAAGTTGGTGGTACAAGTCAACCAGTCTCAGGTTCCAAGAGAGATAGTGGTGGTCGACCAAAAGTTCAGGGTCGAGTGTTTGCTTTAGATCAGCAGGGTGTAGCTGAGTCTTCTGCGGTCATAGGAGGTATTATATTACTTTCTAGTACGAGAGCGCGAGTCTTGATAGATCCAGGCTCATCTCATTCTTATGTGGCATCTCATTTTGTGTCGCATTTGCATGTTCTTCCTGATTCTATGCCTTATGTGCTAGAAGTATCTTCCCCTATGGGAGATTGCATGTTTACTTCTGAGGTTTACAAGAAATGTGAGGTTCTTGTGGGTGATCATGCCCTTCTTGCCGACCTAGTCGTGTTACCTATAAGGGACTTTGACGTGATTCTTGGCATGGATTGGCTATATGTGCATCATGCATCTGTTGATTGTTATAGAAAAGTAGTAACTTTTTCTATTCCTGGTTTGCCTGATTTTACCTTTGAAGGTGATAGGCCTTTATGTGCTATACATGTTATTTCTGCTTTAAAAGCTAGAAAACTTTTATCTCGTGGTTGTGCCGGGTATCTCGCATGTGTGCTTGATCAGAGTGTATCTGTTCCCAAGATGGAGGATATTCCTGTTGTGTCTGAATTTTCAGATGTGTTCTCTTCTGAGTATAGTATGCCACCTGATCGAGAGCTTGAGTTCTGTATTGAGTTATTACCAGGTACAGCACCAATCTCTAAAGCACCATATAGAATGGCTCCAGCTGAGTTAAGAGAGTTGAAAACACAGCTTGAGGAATTGCTTGATCGGGGCTTTATCAGGCCTAGTGTATCACCGTGGGGTGCACCAGTGCTGTTTGTCAGAAAGAAAGATGGGACTCTGCGATTGTGTATTGATTACAGAGATCTTAATCAGGTAACTATCAAGAATAAATATCCGTTACCTCATATTGATGACTTGTTTGATCAGCTTCAGGGTTCAGTAGTATATTCGAAGCTTGACTTGAGAAGTGGTTATCATCAGTTGAAAATCAGATCTGAGGATATACCAAAGACAGCTTTCCGTACCAGGTATGGGCATTATGAGTTTATTGTTATGCCATTCGGTTTGACAAATGCTCCAGCTGTATTTATGGATTTGATGAACCGTATCTTCAAGCCATATCTTGATTGCTTTGTGGTGGTATTAATTGATGATATTCTTGTGTATTCTAAGTCACGGGCTGAGCATGAGCAACATCTCAGAGTGGTATTACAAGTTCTTCGTGAGAAACAATTATTTGCAAAATTCAGCAAATGTGCTTTCTGGTTAGAAGAGGTTTCATTCTTGGGGCATGTTGTGTCTGCTACTGGTATTGCAGTAGATCCTTCCAAAGTTGAAGCAGTTGTTAACTGGAAAAGGCCAACTACAGTGACTGAAATCCGTAGTTTCTTGGGCTTAGCTAGTTATTATCGGAGGTTCATTGAGGGATTCTCCAAGATTGCTACTCCATTGACTAATATGACTCGAAAAGCTATTTCTTTTGAGTGGAATGATAAATGTGAAGCGATTTTTCAGGAGTTGAAAAGGCGTTTGACTACAGCTCCAGTCTTGGCTTTGCCTAATGGTTCTGAGCATTTCATGGTTTATACTGATGCTTCTAAAGAAGGATTGGGTTGTGTTCTGATGCAAGATGGCAAGGTAATAGCTTATGCTTCTCGAAAATTATCTCCTTATGAAAAGAATTATCCTACTCATGATTTAGAGTTGGCTGCGATTATTTTTGCTTTGCATAAATGGAGGCATTACTTGTATGGAACTAAATTTGAAGTCTTTACTGATCATAAGAGCTTGAAGTACTTGTTTTCTCAAAAAGAGCTTAACATGAGGCAACGTAGATGGATGGAGAAATTGAAAGATCATGATTGTACTATCCTTTATCATCCAGGAAAAGCCAATGTTGTGGCAGATGCACTGAGCAGAAAGACTTATATTTCTTGCTTGATGATTCGCGAATGGAAGATGTTTGAAGACTTGTGTGATTGGAATCCTTGTGAATCAAATCATGGAATTATCATTGCTAATATAAAAGCTACTTCATATTTACTCCAACAGATCAAAGAAGCTCAGGTAATGGATTCTGAACTGCAGAAAATCATTAGTGGAATAAATGAAGGAAAGCAATCAGATTTTTCTTTCAACAGTGATGGAATTCTTACCTTCCGAAGTCGAGTTTGTATTCCAGTTGATCCTGAGATTAAGAAGAAAGTTCTTGAAGAGGCTCACAAAGCCAAGTATACTATTCATCCTGGAAGTACTAAAATGTATCAAGACTTGAAGAAATATTTCTGGTGGAACAATATGAAAAGAGAGATTGCTGAGTATGTATCCAAATGTTTGACTTGTCAACAAGTAAAGGTGGAACATCAACGTCCAGCAGGTTTGTTGTAACCATTGGAAATTCCAGAGTGGAAATGGGAGCATATTACTATGGATTTTGTGACTGGTTTGCCACGTACCAGACGAGGCCATGATGCTGTTTGGGTTATTGTGGACAGGTTGACTAAATCAGCTCATTTCTTGTCTGTTTCCATGGGATATTCATTGTCTCAATTGGCATCTTTGTATGTTCAGGAGATTATCCGACTGCATGGGGTTCCTGTGAGTATTGTATCTGATAGAGATCCTCGTTTTACTTCTCGATTCTGGCAGTCTCTGCAGGGTGCTATGGGTACTAAATTGAATTTCAGTACAGCTTTTCATCCTCAATCTGATGGGCAATCTGAGAGACTTATACAGATTCTCGAGGATATGTTACGTGCTTGTGTTATTGATTTCAAAGGCAGTTGGGATACTCATCTTCCTTTGGCTGGGTTTGCTTATAATAACAGTTTTCAGTCTAGCATTGAAATGGCTCCATATGAGGCTCTTTATGGCAGAAAATGTCGATCTCCTATATGCTGGGATGAAGTGGGAGAAGCTAGACTCTTGGGTCCTGAAATGGTTCAACAGTCAGTTGAGAGTGTGAAACTCATTCGGGATATATTGCGCACAGCTCAGAGTAGACAAAAGAGTTATGCAGATCATCGTAGAAGGGATCTTGAATTTTAGGTAGGTGACTTTGTATTCTTGAAGGTCTCTCCTCGTAGAGGTATAAAGAGATTTGGGAAGAAAGGAAAGTTATCTCCTCGTTATATCGGTCCATTTGAGATTCTTGAAAGAGTTGGTAAGTTGGCTTATAAAGTGTCTTTACCTCCTTCTTTATCTGGTATTCATGATGTGTTCCATGTATCTATGCTTCGCAAGTATATGGCAGATGAATCACATGTTCTTGAGTATGAGGCTATTCCATTTCAGCCTGATTTGTCTTATGAGGACCAGCCTGTTGAAATTCTTGACTGGAAAGAGCAAGTATTGCGTACCAAAAGGATTCCTATTGTGAAGGTCCTTTGGAGGAATCATGAAATTGAAGAGGCTACTTGGGAAACCGAGAAAGAGATGCGAGATAAATACCCGAGCCTATTTGAAAACTTTGGTAAGTAAAATTCGTGGGCGAATTTTCTTTAAGGTGGGGAGGATGTAACGCCCATCCTTATTATCGTTAAATATTTGACATATTTGTTAAATACCTGAACTTGCATATTATGTGTTAGTTTTACTTGGGTTAAAGTTTTAACTGCTTTAAATAGTTAAGGTGGTTAAATGTCTAGTTTTGACTTTTGGGTCATTTGTGAAAATTTGACTTCAGGGGTCTTTTTGTTAAAAGTGAAACTTGAGGGGCCTAAGTGCAATTGTTTGAAAGTTGTAAGTATATCTTCCTTTTCTTTGCCTGAGAAAGGCATTCTTCCCCAAAATTTCTTACGCTCCCTCTGTTTCAAAGCTAGGGTTAAAAGTTTTCCCTATTCCCGACTCCTCGAGTTTAATTATCCCTCCGTTCTTGCTTCCGATCCCGGATTAATATTCGTGGCGTTGAATAGAGCGTTCCAGGCCGAACAGAAATAAGTTTTGGTCAACTTGAATTTTGACTAGGTAAGTTATTAGCTCCCCCTTACTTGTAATAACATGCATAAATGTTATTCTTAATACTTGTGATTGTTAATTTTGTGTTTGGGGTGATTTTTGTGGTACTTGTAAATTTGGGACAAGGGGAGTAAAACCCTACTGAGTGAACTAAGGAAAGGAAATGAAAGAATTGGTTTTAAGCTTGTTTCTTATTTTGGGGTATGTTGAAATTGTTAGTAAATGTTACTCCTAAGCTTGGGACGGAGAATTGTTAAGTTTGAACTCAGGGGAAATCTACCAATTTGTACTGAGCACGGTCGTGCGCCTTTAATTGGCACGGTCGTGCCAAATATCGCCTTTAGGCAAAACCTCTCGGCTTTGATAGCACGGTCGTGCCACTTTTGCACGCACGGTCGTGCCAAGTGGAAATTTTGATTTTTCCTTCTTGAATTGTTTCCTTCATAACTTTCTATAGGAAAGTCGGAATCAAGATCCGAAAGAAGCTGAATAACCTAGACTCAGAGGGCTATTCAAAGACTAAATTAATGAGGTTTTAAGGTGATTGTCTAGAGCATCTATATAGATGTTTTAGGACATTGAACTTAAGTATAAGAGTAGTAGCTCTTCCTTATGTCTTGAAAGTGCTATGAACAAGCACTAATGTGTTATTCTTGTCTTGAAACAATGATTGTGCACCTTAGAGGCATTAGCCTAAGGTCTTAGACTTGAACATCCTAAGAATAGGAGTTGGATTTTGTAAGAGTAAATGTATAACTCTTATACTTGTTTGAATGTCCAAAGATTGGAAGTTATAACTTGAAGTATAAGACATTAAAAGCTTGTACATGACTTGAACATCCATAGAAATGGATTAAGACTTAAATATAAGATAATAAAATCTTGTACTTGGCTTGACACCAATACATATGTATGGTAGTGAACTAGAAAGTGCTATGAACAAGCACTAACTTGTATGAAACATGTTCTTGTTGTGTATGTGCAAACATTGCATATAGTTGCTTGATAACAAGGTGACTTCTTGAGTACTTGAAGCATGTTCCTTGTTGAGCTAGTCCACTACATTTGGATTAGTTCTTCTCCCGTTGTTCAAGTAAATATCTACTTGTACTTTCTTGTGTGAGTCCAGCTGGTTCTCCTTGCTTGTTCGAAAATGTATAGGTTCACGCTTGTCGCGAGAGCTGGGGTTTAAGTGACAATCGGGTCCCTATGTATTTCCGCCCGACCCCTTACTACCGGCCATAGTAAGGGCATAGCTTCCTTAGTTGGAGCAATAAGCCTGACTAAAGTGAATGCTAAATTCCCGTCCCGAACACCTCATGAATAATCATGAGTACTGATATTGAGAATGACACTGGTTACCGGGTCTTCTGAGATATACTGAATAATCAGTTCCTGTTATTGATCGTGATGTCAAAGTAATACAAGCTTCGACAACAATGGTATTCTTGGGAGGAATAAGGAAGGAAGCAATATCCTTATAACTTGCTTGTTTAGCCTTATGTGCTACTTGATGAGTGGATTATCCTCTCATATACTTGTTACTTGATGATACTTGATAAATAATTATTTGAGTATCTACTTGAATTGCATGATAACATGTCATGTAGTTGCATCTAATATCTTACTGACATTTATCTCACCCTTTATTTGTTCCCCCCCAGGAAAGGAAGGATAGTGCGCAGTGAGGCTCGACATAGTTGGGAGCTTGCTTCGCAGGTCGTGATTATTTTGGGGCTTGTGTCCTTTTACACTTGGTGAGGACGATGTATTATGGGTTTTGTAACTCCTTATTTTGGGGTAGACAGTTCTTGTTGTCACTAGACATCTTGTATAGTACTCTTAATGCCAGCTTATGTGCTAGGCATGTTTCCGCTGTGTATGTATTAAGTTTGGTTTTAAATTTTCTTGTCTTGAACTCGTGTTGTGAGCTAGTATAGCTCCTTACTCTAGAGTATATATATCATGTCAGTTTGTTAAACAAATGTCATTAAGTTTCTTGTTAAGTTTCTTGTTTCCCGTTAGGCACTCCATCCAGGTTCGAGGTTCTATTAGGGGATCCCGGGACCTGGGGGCGTGTCAGTTAGCTTCCTTTGTGAATGTATCTAGCTACCGAGCATGACTTTGTGGCATGGCTCTTGTCCTTTGTGACACTCTTATGGTTATCATTCCGGTACCGTGGGTTTTCTCTTCGGCTTTCATGCTATTATGAAGATGTAATTTGTTGATTATTGAAGCTGCGCAGCGATCCTTTATTTGGATGTATCGGTTTGGAAACCTTGGCTAATATCCTTTGTTATGTGTTTATTTCTGCTGCTATTTATTATCTGATAATTGCTATGTTACTGAGATATTGATGTTGTTATTACTTATTGTATCATAACATGTCATGTAGTTGCATTAGTAACTTATTGAGATTTATCTCACCCCCTTTCTTTTATCTTTGTTTTTCCTTAACCCCCCCCCCCAGGTGCTAAGGATTAGTCTCGCTGATCACGAGAAAGAGGACGTCGAGTGTGGATACATTCTTTTGGGGAAAGTTGTTATAGGTTAGTTTACATTATATAAATGTGTAACCTTTTTGGGATAGTTGTACCAAACAATGACGTCATTAAGAATTGTACATTTATATTCTGTTGGGCATAAACTTGTGGAAGTTTATGATAGTTGTATTTGGTTATTATCAAACTTGGTTTTGTAAAACTTTGGATCATCACCTTTTGGTATCAAATGGAATTTTTAACTTCGGTATTTCACAGTTTTGGTTTTAAGTCGACGTCCAGCTCGCGATCTCGGGCCCGCGGGGTTCGGGGTCGCGACAGTTGGTATCAGAGCTATGGCATTAGCTCTATGTATAAGCATAGGTGGATTAGTTTGACCTAGGAGGGTAGTAGTGTCCGGAGTGATTAACGGTTGATGTTTTATGCAGGTACTTGTTTACAATGGTTCGTAGAAGAACAGGTGAAGGTATTAGTGGGGCACAGAATCAGAATGACACAAGGGAAGAAGCACGTGCTATGTTTCAAGGCATGTTCGAGGCGGCTATGAAGGCCATATATGATCAAGGTCCGAGGGTAGAACAAGAACCACCCCATTATGGATTGGAGCAATTTCTCAAACTGAAACCAGTTGAATTCAATGGGGAACCCGATGTTCGGAAAGCTGAGTTGTGGATTGAGTCGATGGAGAAGATTTATGATGTATTTGGGTGTTCGGACGAGGATAGGGTCCGGTTCGCGGCCTATAAGCTTGTGGGTGCCGCCGAGCATTGGTGGAAAGGGGTCAAAGCTAGTTGGGATGACACTCACACAGTTTATGCATGGGAATTGTTTGTACGGAAGTTCAAAGAGCATTTCATTCCGGTTGTTGATCAAAACCGAAAGGAGATCGAGCTGCTCAACCTGGAGCAAGGTTTGTTGTCTATAGCACTATACTCGGCTAAGTTCACAGAATTAGCCCGGTATTGTGACTATTTGGTGAAGACAGAGGAACAAAAAGCTATGAGATTCATTCGGGGATTGAAGACCTCCATCCGTACTCAACTTATTGCCCAACGGATTGTGACCTGCCAAGATGCGGTAGACCGAGCCTACTTAATAGAGCAAGATATTGGGGAGCACAAAAGGAAAACCGAGGTTGTGGGTACGGGTAAACCGGGAAGCCATGCTAAATCTCAACCTCAACACCGTTCCGACAACCGAGGTAACCCAGGAGCATCATCTCAGTTTTAGGGGTAAACCACACCGAGAAATCCGGGTACTACTCCGGGGATTCAGAATAGGAAGCCTTGTACCTTTTTTCAGATGGTAGGCCATACGGAGGATAGGTGTTGGAAAAAGCAAGGCAAGTGTACCAATTGTGGTGAAATGGGGCACTTTGCGAGAGATTGCACGAGGCACCGAGGTCAGTCATCCGGGTCAGGGGTTGGTACAAATCAGGGTCAGAAAAGGGATGCCGCTGGGAAGCCCAAAGTTCAAGGAAAGATATATGCCATGAATCAACAACAGGCGACCGATGATCCTTCAGTTATTGGAGGTATTGTTTCTGTGTCTAATGTGAGCGCACGAGCATTAGTAGATCCAGGATCAACTCATTCATATATTTCTGTGCAATTTGCTTCCATGTTAAATGCTGCATTCGAGTCTTTACCATACATGCTAGAGGTGTCGACCCTTATAGGAGAATGCTTGATTTCTGATCGAGTCTTTCGTGCTTGTATTGTAGTTATTTGTGGTCGTGTCTTATTTGCGGATTTGGTAGTTATTCCTATCCAAGACTTTGATGTCATTTTGGGTATGGATTGGTTGAGCAAGTTTCATGCTTCCGTTGATTGCCGTAAGAAAACTGTTACTTTTTCTATTCCCGATGTGCCTAAATTTGTGTTTGAGGCTAGTCCTCTGAGTAGAAAGGTTCGCTTAATTTCTTATATGAAAGCAAGAAAATTATTGCATAGTGGTTGTGAGGGGTATTTGGCTAGTGTTCTTGATACTAGGAAGGAATCCCCTAGTTTGGATAGTGTTCGGGTAGTTCGGGAATTTCCCGATGTTTTCTCTACCGAGTATGATATGCCGCCCGATCGTGAGATTGAGTTTTTGTATAGACCTTTTGCCGGGTACGGCTCCAATTTCGAAAGCACCTTATAGGTTGGCTCCCGCAGAGTTGAAGGAATTAAAGGTTCAATTGCAAGAGTTGCTTGATCGAGGGTTTATACGCCCTAGTGTTTCCCCGTGGGGAGCACCGGTTTTATTTGTGCGGAAGAAAGACGGTTCCTTGAGATTGTGCATCGATTACAGAAAGTTGAATCAGGTTACGGTGAAGAATAAGTATCCTCTACCTCATATTGACGATTTATTTGATCAGCTTCAAGGGTCCGTGGTTTTCTCTAAACTTGATTTGAGGAGTGGGTACCATCAGTTGAAGGTTCGATCGGAGGATATTCCGAAGACTGCCTTTCGCACTCGTTATGGTCATTATGAGTTCTTGGTTGTGCCGTTTGGGTTGACTAACGCGCCGGCCGTGTTTATGGATTTGATGAACCGGGTTTTCCATCCCTATCTTGACTCGTTCGTGGTGGTCTTTATTGATGATATACTCGTCTACTCTAAATCTAGAGAGGAGCACGAGCAACACTTGAGGACAGTTTTATCCGTTCTTGCGAGGGAGAAATTGTTTGCGAAGTTTAGTAAATGCGAATTTTGGCTCGAGAAGGTTTCGTTTCTGGGTCATGAGAAAGATGGGATTTCGGTGGATCCTTCAAAGATTGAGGCTATAGTGGATTGGAAGAGATCCGAGTCAGTGACCGAGATTCGTAGCTTTCTGGGTTTAGCCGGTTATTACCGAAGATTTATTGAAGGGTTTTCGAGGATTGCTACTCCGATGACTCAGTTGACCCGGAAGAATGTCCCGTTTGTATGGACCGAGAAATGTGACAAGAGTTCGAGGAATTGAAGAAGAGGTTGACTACCGCACCGATCTTGACTTTTCCTAATGGGAGCGATGGCCTAGTGATTTACAGTGATGCTTCGAAAGAAGGTTTGGGTTGTGTTTTGATGCAGAACAGGAAGGTGATTGCCTATGCTTCGAGGAAGTTGACCCCGAGTGAACAGAATTACCCGACTCATGATATGGAGTTGGCGGCGATAGTCTTTACGTTTCACAAATGGAAGCACTACCTTTATGGGGCGAAGTTTGAGATTTTTACCGATCACAAGAGTTTGAAATACCTTTTCTCTCAGAAAGAGTTGAATAATAGGCAACGCCGATGGATGGAATTGTTGAAGGATTATGATTGTATGATTTCTTATCATCCGGGGAAGGCGAATGTGGTAGCCGATGCGATTAGTAGAAAATCTTATGTGGCTTCGATGATGGTTCGGGAATGGAAAATGCTTGAGGATGTGCGAGATTGGTCTCCTCGTGAATCGAGACATGGGGCGATTTTTACGAATATTAGGGTATCTCCGACCCTAATTCAGAGGATAAAGGAAGCTCAGAAAGAAGATCCCGAGTTGGTAAAGATAATGGGTAAATTGAAGGAAAAGAACTTCGAGGATTTTTCATTGAGTTCGAGTGGAGTGTTGACTTTCCGTGGTCGTTTGTGCGTACCCGATGTTGGCGGAATAAAGAGGCAAGTTTTAGATGAAGGTCACAAGTCGAGATATACTATTCATCCGGGTAGTACGAAGATGTATCAGGATTTGAAACAACACTTTTGGTGGAACAATATGAAGAGGGAAATAGCCAAGTATGTTTTGAAATGTTTAACTTGTCAGCAGGTCAAAGCCGAGCATCAGAGACCCGCGGGACTACTTCAGCCGTTAGAGATTCCCGAGTGGAAATGGGAGCATGTGACTATGGATTTCGTTACGGGACTACCTCGTACTCGTAGGAAGTATGACAGTGTTTGGGTAATAGTGGATAGATTGACCAAGAGTGCACATTTCTTGCCTATTGACATCAGATATTCGATGGAGAAGCTTGCGACCCTTTACATCGATGATATCGTGAGATTGCATGGGGTTCCGGTTAGTATTGTGTCAGATCGAGACCCGAGGTTTACTTCTAGATTCTGGAAGGCGTTTCAGGAAGCTTTGGGTACAGATTTGCGATTCAGCACAGCTTTTCACCCCCAGACCGATGGTCAATCCGAGAGGACCATTCAGATTTTGGAGGATATGTTGCGAACTTGTTCGATAGAATTTTTCGATTCTTGGGATAGACATTTACCGTTAGTGGAATTCTCTTACAACAACAGTTATCAGGCTAGTATTGAGATGGCACTGTATGAGGCCTTATATGGAAGAAAATGTAGATCGCCTATCTGTTGGGATGAGGTCGGTGAAGCGAAGATCGTGGGTATTGATTTGCTTCAGGATTCAGTTGAAAAGGTTAGAGTTATCCGGGATCGATTGAAAACAGCCCAGAGTCGACATAAGAGCTATGCAGATAACCGAAGGCGAGATCTTAGTTTTCAGACCGGTGACTTTGTGTTCTTGAAAGTATCTCCGAAGGTGGGTATTTGTAGGTTTGGGAAGAAAGGCAAATTGGCTCCGAGGTTTATTGGCCCGTTTGAGATTTTGGGAAAGGTTGGGCTTCTAGCGTATCGACTTGCGTTACCGCCATCTTTGGACCGGCTACATAACGTCTTTCACGTTTCTATGCTTAGGAAGTATGTTCATGATCCATCTCACGTGTTACTGAGGATACCGGAGGATATTGAGCCCGATATGACTTATGAGGAACGACCGGTTCGGATTCTTGATTCTAAAGTCCAAGAGTTGAGGAGCAAAAGCATTCCATTGGTTAGAGTTCTTTGGAGGAATCATAATATCGAGGAGTCGACTTGGGAGCTTCGAGATGAGATCGAGAGGAAATTTCCGTAGCTTTTTAATTCGGGTAAGTCTCGTTAAAATTCGGGTCGAATTTTCTTTAAGGGGGAGTGAATGTCACGACCCGAAATCTAGGCTCTATTTTATTAGTAATAAATAATTATTATTTAATTATTTGCCTATTTATTTATTTAAATTATTATTTATTTAAATATTTATGTGTGCATTTTATGTGTTATAATAATTATGCCTAGCATTTTATTTGGGTCATTTGTGCTAGTGTAATATTATTTAGTCTTAATTGTTAGTAGGGAGAGTAAGCATTTGTGTTAGTAGAGGAGGGGGCCTTAATGTAAATTCTTTTAAATCATTCTCCTACTCCCTCCCTACTCCCCTCTCCTCCCCCACTTCTCCCTCACCCTCTCCATTTTCCCAGCTCATTTCTCTCTCTCTCCAAAAAGGAAAAAGAGTAAGTTTTCTCTTTCACGTATCTCTTCACTTTCTTCATCTTCTTCTTGTTATTTCTCATTTCTTAAAACATGAATCTTGTTTAGATCGTCGATAGGATTGCGTAGAATCAAAAATATTTGAAATCCATCATCTTTGGAAAATCTCAAATAAGTTGCTTTTCCCCCATTTTTATGCTAAAATTCTCATAACATGTTTCTACAATGCTTTAATTGTTATATTTGAAGTTTGGTTGAGTTTGGAATTAATTTGGAATTTATTTGAGTTTTTGATTAAAATTGGTGAATTGATGAATGTTGGGTTTGATTCTTGGTTTTGGTTGACAAATGGTGTTATTTGGATTCCCATCCTAGTTATAAGTGGTTTTGGTACATTTTGGAACTTGTTGAAAGAGTTGAGTTTGAGTATTTTGTGTTTTGGTGTATTTTGGGTCGAAATTGAAGAACCCAGCTCTGTTCTTCCCGACCAAAACCCAGACCGAGCGCCCGCCTGCCCCCCTTTTTCCAGCGGCCTGACCTTATGGTCAAATGAGCGCCCGCTCGCCCCTACCCAGGCGCCCGCCCGCCCGCCTGCTTGGGATTTTGACCTTTTTGCTTGGTTTAAGACTAATGGCTTACCTAGTTTAGGTTTCCTTCTCCTAATTAACTTAAGATAACATCGTGGAGTACGTTATTAATTGGAATTGGTTTCTTTGTGAATAAATGTGTTATGGAATTTATTTAAGTACCGTTTTGGGAATGTTGGACATCCTTGATGTGTTGTTAGATTGGTTTACCTTTGTGGTGATTTAGTTGGAATAATTCCCTACTTTGGAATCGTAAGATGTTTATTCATGTTAATATATTATTACTTAGCATTTATTTGGAAGCCCAGCTGGCATATTTGTTGCATCGGGCGATGGGAAAGATTATAATGGCAAAGCCAAGTCTATTATAATATTGACCATTGTTTGCCCTTTTTATACCCCTTTTCCAGATTGGCCTTGGAAAAGATAAGTTAGCTTCCTTTGTGAGTGTATCTAGCTACCGAGCATGACTTTGTGGCATGGCTCTTGTCCTTTGAAACACTCTTATGGTTATCGTTCCGGTACCGGGGGTTTTCTCTTCGGCTTTCATGCTATTATGAAGATGTGATTTGTTGATTATTGAAGCTGCGCAGCGATCCTTTATTTGGATGTATCGGTTTGGAAACCTTGGCTAATATCCTTTGTTATGTGTTTATTTCCGCTGCTATTTATTATCTGATAATTGCTATGTTATTGAGATATTGATGTTGTTATTACTTATTGTATCATAACATGTCATGTAGTTGCATTAGTAACTTATTGAGATTTATCTCACCCCCTTTCTTTTATCTTTGCTTTTCCTTAACCCCCCCCAGGTGCTAAGGATTAGTCTCGCTGATCACGAGAAAGAGGACGTCGAGTGTGGATACATTCTTTTGGGGAAAGTTGTTATAGGTTGGTTTACATTATATAAATGTGTAACCTTTTTGGGATAGTTGTACCAAACAATGACGTCATTAACAATTGTACATTTATATTCTGTTGGGCATAAACTTGTGGAAGTTTATGATAGTTGTATTTGGTTACTATCAAACTTGGTTTTGTAAAACTTTGGATCATCACCTTTTGGTATCAAATGGAATTTTTAACTTCGGTATTTCACAGTTTTGGTTTTAAGTCGACGTCCAGCTCGCGATCTCGGGCCCGCAGGGTTCGGGGTCGCGACAGGTTCGGTTTTGAAGCACAAGTAGTTCGGTTCGGTCTCAAAAATTGGTAAAACCGCGTGCTTCGGTTTGGTTTGTGTTCTGACCCCTCCAGACCGAACCAAACCAAACCAAACCGTTAAACCGAACCTCTAGACCGAACCATCAGACCGAACCACCAGACAAAACCGCCAGACCACATATATTAGTCATATATTTGCATGTTTAGTAACATTCACCTTTAAATTATTAAAATAATTTACATTATATTACATCATTCTTAACTCTCGTTTTGCATCTTATTCAATATTCATTTCATCGAATGTTGTATTCATTGAGGCACATAGTTAAAAAAGTTCTGTAGTGTATTCACTTCCTTCGGCTTCTTTATTCGTTTGATATTTTCATTCTCCCGAATTTTCTCATTTAAACAGAGTGTAAACCATAATTTGAATCGTGATATGAACCTCGGTGTGAATGGTGGTTTAAACCACAATCTAAACCATATTCTAGACCACGGTCTAAACCGCAGTCTGGACCACATTACTGAACCGTGGTCTGAACCAAACCGAACCATGGCGGTTTGGTTTTGTTCGGTTTGAAATTTTTCGTGGTTCGGTTCGGTTTGGAATTTTCCCAAACCGATGACTAGTGGTTTGGTCTCTAAAACGGCCGAGACCGAACCAAACTGAACCATTTACACCCCTAATTGTTAACCTCTTAATTTTAAGTAAATTTTGCAATAAATTATTATTTAAATTTTTTTACAAGCTTAATTTGAATAACTCAATTATAATGTTTATTGCATAAATAATTTTCGCCCACTCTCCAAATAGCCACTGTAAGCCATCCTCACTCCAAAAGTCACCTCCATCCTTCTTTCACTTTACCAGAAAATCAATAATAAAATCTTTGATCTCTAACATACATTTCCTTCCCGATGAGATGTACAGTATATCAAAATGTGGTTTTGATCAAAATATTAGAAACAAAAATGATTACTAAATTTATTCTCAATCTTTTTTTTTAATTAATTGATAATGCCATAAAGGCTACATTTGAGCCTATAACTAGGTTAACACAAATGCCATGAATGAGGCTACAACTAGGCATAGGCTAACACAAATCTCCCTGACGGGATTCGAACTTATGACCTCTACATGGAAAGATAGCACCGGATACCGCTTGAGCTAGAACTATTTGATAATTTATTCTCAATCAAATAACAATAAAAAGCTAACTTTAATATTCTTTTTGAAGATCAAAGCAAATTTAAGACTAAATTTGAAAATTCTTTTATTACCAACTCTGCAATTACTCCTTGTCATAGGCCTAGCTTAAGTTGAAGTTGGGATGGTCAAAGTAAAAGGGTCGAAACCCTTCTCTCCATATGTTGTGCAAAGTATTTGAGACA
Organism: Campanula takesimana; assembly: GCA_026119855.1. NCBI lineage: Eukaryota > Viridiplantae > Streptophyta > Magnoliopsida > Asterales > Campanulaceae > Campanula > Campanula takesimana. The sequence goes on from JAOWBW010000140.1 coordinate 90,348, forward strand.
TGAATACTAAATTGTACAAATGAGAAAAAAATTATGGCACAATGAAAAATGGTAAATGAGAAGATCATAGAAGGAGTATTTCACTAAATAAGCCACCTTTATTTTCGTCTAATTTCGAAAGGCACACTCAAATTACAAATTTTACCAAATTTGAGCAGAACCGAAGAATTATATTACTCTAATTGATATTCTAAAAAATCTAAGTAGAAATAATTTTACCAATGTTGGGAATATATATAAAAAGACATGGTTGACATTATTAAAGCGAATATAGTAGCAATTTGAGTCGAGTTCAAAATTTGTTATTTGTGATAAAACAAATATCCAAAAAAAAAAAAAAAAATTACTCGTAAATTTGAAAACTGTTTAAACATTTAGGACAGAAAAAATACTTATTAACTTCAATTACAAAAAGCTTACATATTCAAATTACAGCAGATCTATTGAATTGGATGCTAACTCCGTCCCATAAAAACTAAACTAAATATTGAAAATCTTTGAATTTATCCTTGATAAAAAGTACATTATGAAAATTGTGTACACATTTATTTTCCCTTAACCGGAATGAGTAATTTTTAATGAATCCAGATTAAACTCAAAACTCTGCAAACAATCACTTGTAACCCATATGTTCCATATGTTAATGGGGTGGACTACCATGCGACGGTCTCACCTTGTGATGTGAGACCGTTCCCGCCAATATTTTTTTTTTTTTTTTTTTTTTTATTATTTTTTGGTCCGCCATTTTTTTACTCGCCAACAGAAGTAACACTTTTTATATCATATGTAACACTTTTTATAAGGAAATGTGACACTTTTTTCTCATACGTAACACTTTTAAAAAAAAAAAACTATTTATATTATTTTGCGAAATTGCTGTTACATCTTACAATAAAGTGTTACTTTTTTAAGACCAAACTGTTACTTTCTTCATAAGAAAGTGTTACATTTCTAACCACAAAAACTATTTATATTATTTTACGAAATTGCTGTTACATCTTACAATAAAGTGTTAATTTTTTAAGACCAAACTGTTACTTTCTTCATAAGAAAGTGTTACATTTTATTATGACGAGTAGCTCACTTGTTTTGTATGTTAAAAAATATTTTTTTTTAAAAAAAAATAAACCATATCATGACCTATGTAGTTTTATTCGTCTCGTCGAGACGAACACAACGGTATTTTTAAATATTTTTTTTGACTTCAAAATCTCAAGATATAGCATTTTAAAATTATTGGAGGGTTTATTTTTTTTTTTTAACACACACGTGGACTTTGAAAAAGAGGGGAAAAGGGGGCGGGGGCGTCTCACGCGCCCGTCTCACGACGTGAGACGGTCGCATAGAAGTTTTAGTCTATGTTAATCAACGTTCCTTAGACAACACCCATCACCTTCCTCTGTTGGAACAATCTTAACCCTGAATGCCCAACTCATTTCTGGAATAGATTTGAGGAAGAGATGAAGGCGGAAGCGAATGTTACCTGTTGAATCCATCTTCGTGTTGTAGGAAGAAATAAGATGAAGAAGAAGATGTAGGAAGATGATCTTCTAAATGATGAGTGCCCTTTACTTTCTCAAGTACTTCTAGATAATAATGAAGATAATATTAAGAGAGAAAGTAAAGAATGTAGTAGTCTTTAAGGGTTGATGGTAAGCCCTTTATATACAAGACAAAGAGGCACTTCATTTAGGGACCACACCTATTCAATCTTAAGCAATGTTAATTTACCATTTTTCCCATCATAAATAGATAAATTACATTCCAGGGATTTTACATATTATTATTATTATTATTGACTACACTTTATATTAACATTATAGGTATGATTTCATGTATGGAAAAGCTAAATGACTTGTAGTGCAAGCCATGTTCTAACAATCTCCCACTTGGGTTGCAAAACAAGTCATTCCTTTAAAATCATAAGTATAGCATAAATGACAACCCAAATATGCACTTTGTTGTCACTTATAACAATCTCGTCCATTAGCCATACAAGTATAAGGACTAAAGGGGCAGTCGTTGTAATTGATTCTCAACTAAACCCACAATAATCACATATACAAATCCAACTAAATGACATAGATCAAAAGTGTAGATGTGTAGCATGGAACTTAATGAATATTTACATATTCTTCCAACTAGTCCAACTTTAACCAAATGAGATCAAAAACTTTAAAAACGATAGAACAACTAATGAAAGAACAACACTGTTAGAGCAATAATAAGACTTGATAAGAAAAGCGAGCAATCACAAGAACACCGATATACGTGGTTCACCAACTTGGCTACGTCTACGGAGAGGGGAGAGAATATTATTATCAATCTGGAGAAACGATTACAAGATCACACTATTACTGCTGCACGAATTATTGATCACAATAATTCCTAACTGTGCAACTGTAGAATTACAGACCTCGCTCTGAGCACTCTAATAATTTGTCTATGACAATCTGAGGTGTGATTTTAATCTAAACTACTGGCCTCTATTTATACAAGTAAAGTTTATCTTAAAATCTCTTAGGAACTTGGAAACCTAGTCCAAAACTGACTTGGAAACCTTCCTTCTGCGCTCTGTCCCGGAATTACGAAATCTCTCTGTTGTTTAATCCTTTAACTCGGCGTCCCAAATTCAAGGCATTAACCCAACAATCCCCACCTTGACTTTGAATCTCCATGACAACAAACCTTTTTCTCCCCCCTCGCCTCTTCTGCTATCTAATAGCTGCGAACAATCTGCAAGTCCAAACAATGTTGGAACTTGCTTCCCGTCACGAGTTTTGTGAACATGTCTGCAGGGTTGTTCGCCGTCCCTACCTTCATCTTTACCCGTTTCTCATCCCTTAGGAAATGATATCTGACATCAATGTGCTTGGTCCTCTAATGATGAACCCCAAGATTGCTGATCAATCCCTTCAACCATATTCATTCCTTAGCGGACTCTGTCAATGCCACGTATTCTGCCTCTGTTGTAGACAACGTCACTGTCGTCTGCAATCTAGCCTTCCAACTGACAACTGACCAACCAAGCGTGAACACGTATCCGGTCTTCGATCTTCTTGTATCAACATCATCCAAATCTGAGAAACCCTTGCCTGCACATTCTGTCCCATTTCCACAGATGAGTCTGACGTCGCTAGTGAGCACTGTAGTATACATCAAACAACCAACTGCACTAGCATAGGATACTGGAGCCATATACTCTTTCTCCTCAACCGATTTGGGCCCAAACGCGACTGTATCTGCATTCACTGCACTCGGAGTATCTACAGCCTTAGCTGTCGACCCACCAAACCTTTCTGAAACTTTCTTAATGTATCTTTTCTGGGATAAAAACAGTTTCCGTTTGGCTCTGTCTCTATAGATCTCCATACCCAGAATTTTCTTCGCGTTACCCAAACCCTTCATCTCTGCGACCAATAAGCCTTTCGACTTATGAATCTCTGACTTCTTGACTGCTGCTATCATATAGCTGTCAAATCTCTTGTACCACTGCCTAGGCTTCAATCTACAAACTTGATCTTCCTTACCAGGAACTTGGAATCCTTCTAACTGTATCATGTATATCTCTCCCTCTATTGCTAGCAACACTCTGATCGAAGTGTGTCTGACCACTGGTGAGAAGATCCCATTGTAGTCCACCCCCTCTCTCTGTGTGAAACCCCTTGCAACATCTCGAGCTTTATACTTGACCTCTTCTGCCGGGGACATCCTTTCCCTTTTCTTGAAGATCCACTTGCAAGTCACAATCTTACTGCCTTCTGGCCTTGTAGTCAACTTCCAAGTCTGATTCCTGTGAAGAGACTCCATCTCATCACCCATAGCCGCATACCACTGAGATGACTCTGAACATGTATCTGCTTTATTGAAAATAGAAGGCTCCGCAAGAACGGGCTCTACTTCCTCAGCAACCTGCAGTGCATAAGACACCAAGTCTTCAAATCCAATCCTGAAATTAGCTCTTCTAGAACCTCCTTGTGCTAACCCATGTTCTTTAGGAACTGAACTTGAACTTTCTGCTGCTTCAGTCTTTGTCTCTGTTGGTGGATCCTGATTAACATCTGACTGTGGGACAACTAACTCTTCAGTATCTTGTTGCTCCACCTGTTTTTCAATATCTGACTGTGGGACAACTAACTCTTCAGTATCTTGTTGCTCCACCTGTTTATCAACACCGCCAACCCTTGAAACAATCGTGGATTTACCAGTCCATACCTCATAGGGAACTTTGAGGCCAATACCGGTATGAAGTCCATGATTAATCAAGTAACATGTTGTATTAAGCGCTTCTGTCCAGAAACGTTTAGACAACTCTGCATTGGAGAGCATGCACAACGCTCTCACAAGCCATGTCTGATTCATCCGTTCTACTACACCATTCTGCTGTGGCGTGCCTCTGCTGGTGAGATGTCTAGAAATCTCCACTTGTCTGCAAAACGAATCGAACTCAGCACTGCAGAACTCCAAACCATTATCTGTCTGGAGCTTCCTGATCTTCTTCTCTGTCTGGTTCTCCACTACCGTCTTCCAGTCCTTGAAATTCCTTAGAGTCTTATTCTTGAACTCCATGATAACCACCCAAGTCTTCCTCGAATAATTGTCAACCATAGACAAGAAATATATGTGCCCCCTTAGAAATTCTTGACATGAAGGTCCCCAACTCTCTGAGTGGATGTAATCCAGAACGCCTTTAAGATCCTTGATCTTATGGCCATAAAGAAGATCTCTGCTAGTCAACTCATGCATCTCTCGAGTGCTCATGTGACCGAGCCTGATGTGCCACAGCTTAGACATATCTCCCTCGTTCACCTCTTCTGATGCAGCCATAGTCAACTCTGCAAGCGTTTTTCCTTGGAGGAAATACAAGAAGCCCCGCTTAAGGCCTTTCAGCATCACTTCTGAACCATTACAGATACAAACTGCGCCACCTTTACCTTTGAAACTGAACCCTTTGCTGTCTAACTGACTAAGAGAAATCAGATTCTTCGTCATAAACGGAACGTGTCGAACCTCGTTCAAAGTGACAACCCTACCATCATGAGTCCTGACCTTGATCGAACCAATACCGACAACCCTGCAGACTGTACTGTTGGCCATGATTATATCACTGCCAACTATGTGCCTATAACCGGTAAACCATTCTCTCCTAGGACTGATATGGTAAGACACTCCTGAATCAAGAATCCATGCATAAGATGTGCATGCTGATTCTGATGTTACTAGAGGATAATCCTCATCTAAACTGCAATCTCTGGCCGTCATGGCCTCTGCTGTGACTGGTGCCTTGCCTTGCTTCCTTCTGGGACAGTCGAACTTCCAATGCCCCTTCTCTTTGCAGAAATTACAGATATCCCCAGGTTTTGGACCCTTCTTGTGTGAAGAATTACCTTGATTGTTCTTCCTCCCACTAGAACCCCTGCTGTTGCTACTGCTAGCAACCAAACCTAATGACTAGGTACCTGCCTCATTCCCACTCGCCTTTCGGCGCAATGCCCTCGTTTTGAGAGAAGTTTTCACTTCCTCTAGAGAGATCCCATCTTTACGATTTATGCACGAATCGACATAATGTTCATAAGACATAGGTAAAGATACTAAAAGCTGCAAGGCTGCATCCTCATCATCAACAACTACTCCTATATTACGCAGTTCAAGTAATGCAGAAGTAAATCTGTCAAGATGATCATTTATGGGGTACCTTCAGTCAAACGACAATCATATAGCTTCTTCTTCAGGTATAACTTGTTGGTCAATGAACGTGTCATGTACATATCTTCCAACACCAACCAAAGATCGCTTCCGAAGTCTGTTCCTGCAACATTGGTTAAGATCTCATCATCCAACTGTCTGATGATCTTGGCGTGAGCCTTCTGATCTAACTTCTTTAATGCCGCCACCTCCTTCGCTGCTGCTATCTTGTCCTTCTCTGACTGTTCTGCTGTACCTTCTGTGGTGACTGCCTTACCCTTGGGATCCTTACGATCCCTGATTGCAATCTCCAACGGTTCCCATAAATCTTTGTCTACCAACAAAGCCTTCATCTTGATATTCCAGAGAGAAAAACTATTCTTCCCATTGAACTTGTCGATCGAATTTGCTCCTTGACCCATCTTCTTGTTCTCTACAGCGGAATCCCTGAATCCCTAACCACGAACCAAAGCTCTGGTGCCACTAAGAGAAATCGCAACAAGAAACTCCAAACGCATACAATCGAAGACAAAACACCAGCAACTTCTATCCGGATACAATTTCGGATGGTACGGACATCAAAATCCAATATCCACCATTCAGATCCAAGATATATGAGTCCCGAAGCTACTCACCGAAAATCAGCACGATCCACCGGTGAACGAATGCGTTACGCCTTTTTCTTCACCGCTGCGCTGGATAAAAATGGACCAGAAACTGCTACCTTGTTTTTCTTCGATCTTGGATCTCTTCCGTCGATGCTAATTCTCCTTTTCAACCAAGCTCTGATGCCACTAAGAGAAATCACAACAAGAAACTCCAAACGCATACAATCAAAGACAAAACACCAGCAGCTTCTGTCCGGATACAATTTCGGATGCTACGGACATCAAAATCCAATCTTCACCGTTCAGATTGAAGATCAATGAGTCCCGAATCTACTCACCAAAAATCAGCACGATCCAACGGTGAACGAATGCGCTACACCTTTTTCTTCACTGCTGCGCTGGATAAAAACGGACCAGAAACTACTACCTTGTTTTTCTTCGATCTTAGATCTCTTCCGTCGATGCTAATTCTCCTTTTCAACCAGGCTCTGATACCACTTGTTAGAGCAATAACAAGACTTGATAAGAAAAGTGAGCAATCACTAGAACACCGATATACGTGGTTCACCAACTTGGATACGTCCACGGGGAGGGGAGAAAATATTATTATCAATCTGGAGAAACGATTACAAGATCACACTATTACTGCTGCACGAATTATTGATCACAATAATTCCTAACTGTGCAACTGTAGAATTACAGACATCTCTCTGAGCACTCTAATAATTTGTCTATGACAATCTGAGGTGTGATTTTAATCTAAACTACTGGCCTCTATTTACAGTAGTAAAGTTTATCTCAAAATCTCTTAGGAACTTGGAAACCTAGTCTAAAACTGACTTGAAAACCTTCCTTCTACGCTCTGTCCCGGAATTACGAAATCTCTCTGTTGTTTAATCCTTTAACTCGGCGTCCTAAATTCAAAGGCATTAACCCAACAAACACAAACTCCCACTATACTAAATGTTATCAAGATTGTTACACCCATGTGAAACACTGAAGATGATAACGCTTTCATAAACGGATCCGCTAATATGGAGTTTGTTTCTATAAGTTGTATTTTTTTGTTCATTTTCCTTTACAACAAGAAACTTAATTTTTATATGCTTAGACTTTGATGAACTCTTGTTGTTATACGACTGCCACCTGATTGTCATAATAAATCATAAGTGGTCTTTCGACACTTGTTGACAATTGGCAGTTCCTCAATAAAATTATGCAGCCATATAATTTAACTAATATCGAAATACCTAATGATCTCAAGATGATCCGATTTCAAAATATAGGCAAATAGTTCTTTAGTATTTTGTAAATATCTTTATCATTCTTTTGGCTGCTATTTAATGTTCTCTCCCAGATTGCTTTGGTATTTACTAAGCATCCCAACATTAAATGCAAGACTTACGCATACATTAAGCTTCCTACTGCTGATGCACAATGTAGCGACCCCAAACCCCGCGGGCCCGAGATCGCGAGCTGGACGTCGACTTAAACCCAAAACTGTGAAATACCGAAGTTAAAAATTCCATTTAATACCAAAAGGTGATGATCCAAAGTTTGATAATAACCAAATACAACTATCATAAACTTCCACAAGTTTATGCCCAACAGAATATAAATGTACAATTCTTAATGACGTCATTGTTTGGTACAACTATCCCAAAAGGTTACATATTTATATAATGTAAACCAACCTATAACAACTTTCCCCAAAAGAATGTATCCACACTCGACGTCCTCTTTCTCGTGATCAGCGAGACTAATCCTTAGCACCTGGGGGGGGTTAAGGAAAAACAAAGATAAAAGAAAGGGGGTGAGATAAATCTCAATAAGTTACTAATGCAACTACATGACATGCTATGATGCAATATACAATAATAATTCATAGCTAGCACATAGCATTTATCACATAACAGATAGCAGCGGAAATAAACACATAACAAAGGATATTAGCCAAGGTTTCCAAACCGATATATCCAAATAAAGGATCGCTGCGCAGCTTCCATAGTCAACCAATCACATCTTCATAATAGCATGAAAGCTGAAGAGAAATCCCCGGTACCGGAACAATAACCATAAGAGTGTCACAAAGGACAAGAGCCATGCCACAAAGTCATGCTCGGTAGCTAGATACATTCACAAAGGAAGCTAACTTATCTTTTCCAAGGCCAATCTGGAAAAGGGGTATAAAAAGGGCAAAATAATGGTCAACATTATAATGGACTTGGCTTTGCCATTATAATCTTTCCCATCGCCCGATACAACAAATATGTCAGCTGGGCTTCCAAATAAATGCTAAGTAATAATATATTAGCATGAATAAACAACTTAAGGTTCCAAAGTAGGGAACCATTCCAAATAAATTACCACAAAGGTAAACCAATCCAAACAACACATCAAGGATCAACCACATTCCCAAAATGATACTTAATCAAATTCTATAACATATTTGTTCACAAAAGAATAAATTCCACTTAATAAAGTGTTCCACGGTGTTATCTTAAGTTAATTAGAAGAAGGAAACCTAAACTAGTTAAGCTATTAGCCCTAGACCAAGCAAAAGGGCAAAAATCCCAAGCAGGCGGGCGGGCGGGCGCCTGGGTAGGGGCGAGCGCGCGTTTGTTTGACCAGAAGGTCTAGCCGCTGGAAAAAGGGGGTGTAGGCGGGCGCCTGGCACCACGCGGGCGGGCGCCTGGTCAACGGGCTGGGAGGAATTCCCAGCTGGGTTCCATCAAAATGCCTTACCATTTTCACACAAATTTCATAACACCCAAAATCAACACTCCCAAAAAGATTCCTAAGGTACCCAAACATCATTTAACCAAAAAGGGGACCTTAACAACACCCTTTATCAACCAAAACCAAGATTGAATCATGACATTCATCAATTCACCATTTTTTAGCCAAAACCTCAAATAAATTCCAAACTCAACCAAACTTCAAATATAACGATTAAAGCATTGTAGAAACATGTTATGAGCATTTTAGCATAAAAATGGGGGAAAAGCACAAACGTCGGGTACGCACAAACGATTCTGGTACATCTTCTCAAATAAATACTCCGCTATTTCTCTTTTCATATTATTCTACCAAAAATGTTGCTTCAGATTCTGGTACATCTTCGTACTACCCGGATGAATAGTATATCTCGATTTGTGACCCTCGTCTAATACTTGCCTCTTTAATCCACCAACGTCGGGTACGTACAAACGATCACGGAAAGTCAAAACTCCACTCGAACTCAAAGAAAAATCCTCGAAATTCTTTTCCTTCAATTTACCCATTATCTTCACCAACTCCGGATCTTCTTTTTGAGTTTCCTTTATCCTTTGAATTAGGGTCGGAGATACCCTAATATTCACAAAAATAGCCCCATGTCTCGATTCACGAGGAGACCAATCTCGAACATCCTCAAGCATTTTCCATTCCCGAACCATCATCGAAGCCACATAAGATTTTCTACTAATCGCATCGGCTACCACATTCGCCTTTCCCGGGTGATAAGAAATCGTACAATCATAATCCTTCAACAATTCCATCCATCGGCGCTGTCGGTTGTTCAATTCCTTCTGAGAGAATAGGTACTTCAAACTCTGGTGATCCGTAAAAATCTCAAACTTCGCTCCATAAAGGTAGTGCTTCCGTTTGTGCAACGCAAGGACTATCGCCGCCAACTCCATATCATGAGTCGGGTAATTCTGCTCACTAGGGGTCAACTTCCTCGAAGCATACGCAATTACTTTCCCATTCTGCATCAACACACAACCCAAACCCTCTTTCGAAGCATCACTGTAAATCACTAGGCCATCGCTCCCATTAGGCAAAGTCAAGATCGGTGCGGTAGTCAACCTCTTCTTCAATTCCTCGAAACTCTTGTCACATTTCTCGGTCCACACAAACGGGACATTCTTCCGGGTCAACTGAGTCATCGGAGTAGCGATCCTCGAAAACCCCTCAATAAATCTTCTGTAATACCCGGCTAAACCAAGAAAGCTTCTAATCTCTGTCACTGATTCGGGTCTCTTCCAATCCACTATAGCCTCTATCTTTGAAGGATCCACCGAAATCCCATCTTTAGAAATCACATGGCCCAGAAATGACACCTTCTCGAGCCAAAATTCGCATTTACTGAACTTCGCAAACAATTTCTCCCTCGCAAGAACGGATAAAACTGTCCTCCAGTGTTGTTCATGCTCCTCTCGGGATTTCGAATAAACAAGAATGTCGTCGATGAAGACTACCACGAACGAATCAAGATATGGATGAAAAACCCGGTTCATCAAATCCATAAATACTGTAGGCGCGTTAGTCAACCCAAACGGCATAACCAAGAACTCATAATGACCATAACGAGTGCGAAAGGCAGTCTTCGGAATATCCTCCGATCGAACCTTCAACTGATGGTACCCACTCCTCAAATCAAGTTTAGAGAAAACCACGGACCCTTGAAGCTGATCAAATAAATCGTCAATATGAGGTAGAGGATACTTATTCTTCACCGTAACCTGATTCAACTTTCTGTAGTCGATGCACAATCTCAAGGAACCGTCTTTCTTCCGCACAAATAAAACCGGTGCTCCCCACGGGGAAACACTAGGGCGTATGAACCATCGATCAAGCAACTCTTGCAATTGAACCTTTAATTCCTTCAACTCTGCGGGAGCCAACCTATACGGTGCTTTCAAAATTGGAGCCGTACCCGGTAAAAGGTCTATACAAAATTCTATCTCACGATCGGGAGGCATATCATACTCGGTAGAGAAAACATCGGGAAATTCCCGAACTACACGAACACTATCCAAACTAGGGGATTCCTTCCTAGTATCAAGAACACTAGCCAAATACCCCTCACAACCACTACGCAATAATTTTCTCGCTTTCATAAAAGAAATTAAGCTAACCTTTCTACTCAGAGGACTAGCCTCAAACACAAATTTAGGCACATCGGGAATAGAAAAAGTAACAGTTTTCTTACGGCAATCAACGGAAGCATGAAACTTGCTCAATCAATCCATACCCAAAATGACATCAAAGTTTTGGATAGGAAGAACTACCAAATCCGCACAAAGGACACGACCACAAATAACCACATCACAAGCACAAAAGACTCGATCAGAAATTAGGCATTCTCCTATAGGGGTCGACACCTCTAGCACGTACGGTAAAGACTCGAATGCAGCATTTAACATGGAAGCAAATTGCATAGAAATGTATGAATGAGATGATCCTGGATCTACTAACGCTCGTGCCCTCACATTAGACACAGAAACAATACCTCCAATAACCGAAGGATCATCGGTCGCCTGTTGTTGATTCATGGCATATACTTTCCTTGAACTTTGGGCTTCCCAGCGACATCCCTTTTCTAACCCTGATTAGTACCAACCCCTGACCTGGATGACTGACCTCGGTACCTCATTCAATCTCTCGCAAAGTACCCCATTTCACCACAATTGGTACACTTGCCTTGCTTTTTCCAACACCTATCCTCCGAATGGCCTACCCTCTGACAAAAGGTACAAGGCTTCCTATTCTGAATCCCCGGAGTAGTACCCGGATTCCTCGGTGTAGTTTGCCCCTTAAACTGAGATGATGCTCCCGGGTTACCACGGTTGTCGGAATGGTGTTGAGGTTGAGATTTAGCATGGCTTCCCGGTTTACCCGTACCCACAACCTCGGTTCTCCTTTTGTGCCCCCCAATATCTTGCTCTATCAAGTAGGCTCGGTCTACCGCATCTTGGAAGGTCACAATCCGTTGGGCAATAAGTTGAGTACGGATGGAGGTCTTCAATCCCCGAATGAATCTCATAGCTTTTTGTTCCTCGGTCCTCACCAAATAGCCACAATACCGGGCTAATTCTATGAACATAGCCGAGTATTGTGCTATAGACAACAAACCTTGCTCCAGGTTGAGTAGCTCGATCTCCTTTCGGTTTTGATCAACAACCGGAATGAAATGCTCCTTGAATTTGCGCACAAACAACTCCCACGCATACACCGTGTGAGTATCATCCCAACTAGCTTTAACACCCTTCCACCAATGCTCGGCGGCTCCCACAAGTTTGTAAGCCGCGAACCGGACCTTGTCCTCATCCGTGCAACCAAATACCTTATAAATCTTCTCCATCGACTCAATCCATAACTCAGCTTTCCGAACATCAGGTTCCCCATTGAATTCAACCGGTTTCAGTTTGAGAAATTGCTCCAATCCATAGCGGTGTGGTGCTTGTTCTACCCTTGGACCTTGATCATGTATGGCCTTCATGGACGCCTCGAACATGCCTTGAAACATAGCACGTGCTTCTTCCCTTGTGTCATTCTGATTCTGTGCTCCACTAGAGCCTTCACCTGTTCTTCTTCTAGCCATTGGAAACAATTATCTGCATAAAACATCGACCGTTACTCACTCCGAACACAACTACCCACCTAGGTCATACTAGTCCACCTAGACTTATACTTAGAGCCAAACCATGGCTCTGATACCAACTGTCGCGACCCCAAACCCCGCGGGCCCGAGATCGCGAGCTGGACGTCGACTTAAAACCAAAACTGTGAAATACCGAAGTTAAAAATTCCATTTAATACCAAAAGGTGATGATCCAAAGTTTGATAATAACCAAATACAACTATCATAAACTTCCACAAGTTTATGCCCAACAGAATATAAATGTACAATTCTTAATGACGTCATTGTTTGGTACAACTATCCCAAAAGGTTACACATTTATATAATGTAAACCAACCTATAACAACTTTCCCAAAAAGAATGTATCCACACTCGACATCCTCTTTCTCGTGATCAGCGAGACTAATCCTTAGCACCTGGGGGGGGGGGGGTTAAGGAAAAACAAAGATAAAAGAAAGGGGGTGAGATAAATCTCAATAAGTTACTAATGCAACTACATGACATGCTATGATGCAATATACAATAATAATTCATAGCTAGCACATAGCATTTATCACATAACAGATAGCAGCGGAAATAAACACATAACAAAGGATATTAGCCAAGGTTTCCAAACCGATACATCCAAATAAAGGATCGCTACGCAGCTTCCATAGTCAACCAATCACATCTTCATAATAGCATGAAAGCTGAAGAGAAATCCCCGGTACCGGAACAATAACCATAAGAGTATCACAAAGGACAAGAGCCATGCCACAAAGTCATGCTCGGTAGCTAGATACATTCACAAAGGAAGATAACTTATCTTTTCCAAGGCCAATCTGGAAAAGGGGTATAAAAAGGGCAAAACAATGGTCAACATTATAATGGACTTGGCTTTGCCATTATAATCTTTCCCATCGCCTGATGCAACAAATATGCCAGCTGGGCTTCCAAATAAATGCTAAGTAATAATATATTAGCATGAATAAACAACTTAAGGTTCCAAAGTAGGGAACCATTCCAAATAAATTACCACAAAGGTAAACCAATCCAAACAACACATCAAGGATCAACCACATTCCCAAAATGATACTTAATCAAATTCTATAACATATTTGTTCACAAAAGAATCAATTCCACTTAATAAAGTGTTCCACGGTGTTATCTTAAGTTAATTAGAAGAAGGAAACCTAAACTAGTTAAGCTATTAGCCTTAGACCAAGCAAAAGGGCAAAAATCCCAAGCAGGCGGGCAGGCGGGCGCCTGGGTAGGGGCGAGCGCGCGCTTGTTTGACCAGAAGGTCTAGCCGCTGGAAAAAGGGGGTGCAGGCGGGCGCCTGGCACCACGCGGGCGGGCGCCTGGTCTACGGGCTGGGAGGAATTCCCAGCTGGGTTCATCAAAATGCCTTACCATTTTCACACAAATTTCATAACACCCCAAATCAACACTCCCAACAAGATTCCTAAGGTACCTAAACATCATTTAACCAAAAAGGGGACCTTAACAACACCCTTTATCAACCAAAACCAAGATTGAATCATGACATTCATCAATTCACCATTTTTAGCCAAAAACTCAAATAAATTCCAAATCAATTCCAAACTCAACCAAACATCAAATATAACGATTAAAGCATTGTAGAAACATGTTATGAGCATTTTAGCATAAAAATGGGGGAAAAGCAACTTACTCGGATTTTCTCAAAGTTACCGGAACTCGAATATTTTTGGCTTCCTACGATCCTATCGACGATCTAAACAAGATTCATGTTTTAAGAAATGAGAGATTATGAGAGAAAGATGAAGAAAATGAAGAGAGAAGGAAGAAAGAAAACTTACCCTTTTCTTTTGGGAGAGAGAGAGAAATGAGCTGGGAGAGATGGTGAGGGTGAGGTGAAAGAGTGAGGGAGGAGGAAGAGTAGGGAGGGAGTAGGAGAATGATTTAAAAGAATTTACACTAAGGCCCCCTCCTCTACAACACAAATGCTTACTCTCCCTACTAACAATTAAGACCCAACAATACTACACTAACCCAAATGACCCAATTAAAATGCTAGGCATAATTATTATAACACATAAAATGCACACATAATTATTTAAATAAATAATAATTTAAATAAATAAATAAGCAAATAAATAAATAATAATTATTTATTACCAATGAAATAGAGCCTAGATTTCGGGTCGTGACACACAAAGGATATTTTTCATATACTTGGATTCAAAATTACTTTTAGGATACTGTTTGAGACGAAACTTGTCTCCTTTAAAAATAGGGGTGTCAAGTGGTTTACAATTTTGCATGATAAACTTTTGTAATACCTTTTCCATATAGGCCTTTTTTGATAATCCTAAAACACCTCGTGAGCGATCACGGTGAATTTAGATTCCTAATATAAAAGATTCCTTACCAAGATCTTTCATTTCAAACAGGATTTTTTTTAGTTTCCTTAAGAAGGTTCATATAATTACTAGCAAGCAAAATATTATCCACATATAAGACCAAAATTATAAATTTTACTCCCACTGAACTTATGGTATACATAATTGTTGGGTTTCCAAGTAACATGCGCAGCGGAATTAAGCAATTAAAATTTTAAGAAAACCCAAAGCCATGGATCCGTTCATATGATTAAATCAAATACAACATAAGAATAAAGGAATAAACTAACCCTTGATGGCTATCAAATTCTCTTGGTCTTTGGTGGAGGTTTGAAGACTTGATCACGATCACAAAGCTTGAACACGAACTTTGAAGATGATGATTTTCACCCTCTAGCGGTATCCACACTTCGAACGAATATCAAAGGAGCTTCTTTGATCTTGGTTGCTAGACCAAATTGTAAAACACTTTTTCACAATCAAAAGAACTATATGGAATTTATTTTGTGTATTATTTTGTTCTTCAACCAAGAATGTCTTGGAACAAAATAAACCCTCTCTCAAACTCTTTGAGACTCACAAAATCATTAGCCTAGAGTGCTGGCCGAATTTGGTCTTTTATACACAAGTGTGACCTATTCCAAATAGGAAACTTGTGTCAAAATCCGTCCAAAATTCGTTTCCTAATCAAATTAGGAATCTGCCACCCGACAGTACTGTGCGGCCGCCCAAAAACATCTGTGCGGTCGCACAACTATCTGAAATAAAACTGGTACAAAAATGGGCTAAGTGTGCGGCCGCCCAGTCCATACTGTGCGGTCGCCCACTTCCCCAGAATGTCCAGAATTTCCAAAATTCCAATGTAGTCCTTTTAAAGATTCGTTCTATTGTGTGTGACCCTCTAGGATTATACTAAGTTGGCAATGGGTTCAAACATGAAACCATAAAATATGATTAGGTTCTAGCAAACCGTCATACCTACCCAATTAGTATAACTAGATACAAGTTCGCATTCCTCTTAGAATATGTCATAATCCTTTTGTCCACGATATCATTGAACACAAGTCATGGTCAAAGAGTCAACTTGTTTTGTTCAATACTTTCTCGATTCCGAATATGTTGATAATCTAAATGACATTGATCCAATCAATTCATTTGAGTCCGGCCGAACATTTCATCAACATCATTCCTACGAGAGGCCCAAGTTTGACATCTCTCCGAGGAGGGACAAATCCATTTAGCATATTATTCTTCCCTACGTGAATCCAATTATGCCAATCATACCCTTTATAACTACTCGGTTAAAAGTAGCGTTTGAATATGTCAAACATAATGTTCATCAAGTGGAAGACTATAATAACTTCATGTCTAAGGATTCAAATGACATAACTAATATGAGATATATGTATGACATAGACCATGACATAAATCTCATAGAGCGGGTCATGTCCAGTACCTTGTTCCAAACAAGTACCCATAAATCTAACATGATCATCCCATGATCATTTAGCCTTTATACTAGTGCTTAACAAGTACTAGGGACGGAGATTATTATAAGTAAACATGAACAACAATAATAATCAAAACATCTCTTTATTGATATGAAATAAATGATAACAATTACAACGTTTATTAAACGTGCCTAGGGCACCACTACCAACAATAATTCTCACCAAGATTCGTTTCAAATAAAATGAA
This sequence comes from Campanula takesimana, assembly GCA_026119855.1. NCBI lineage: Eukaryota > Viridiplantae > Streptophyta > Magnoliopsida > Asterales > Campanulaceae > Campanula > Campanula takesimana. The sequence goes on from JAOWBW010000140.1 coordinate 107,108, forward strand.
AGAATAACTTGATTAAATTTTAAGTACTATTGACGAGAAGCTTGCTTGAGCCCATATAAATGGATTTCTTAAGTTTACAAACTAACTCAATGTCTCCATTGAGAAAAGCTTTCTTTACATCCATTTGTTGAAACTCAAGATCATAATGTGCTACAAGTGCTATAATGATCCTAAAAGAGTTTTAGAAGATACCGAAAAAATGTTTCTTTATAATCAATGCCTTCTTGTTTGCACCCGAGAAGGATACCCGCTCACCTTTTTGATTTTGAGAGTCGCCACCATATTGTTGAACGGATCACGGATCGTGAGATTCTTGAGTTTGGGGGTTAAGTTATGGATTGGGAAGGTCAAGGAGCACCCAATCCACCCAATCTAGTATTGGTCTTGCTTAGGTGTTTTTAGTCAAATAAAGAACAAGTAATTAAAACAATTTAAGCAAATAATTAATTTCTTAATTATTGGAATGTCTGATCATGTGCTTCGAGACCATCTCTATGGATTGGAGAGGCTCTAGGATGATCCTTTTGATGGGCTCTAAAACAAAGAATGATATGAGAAGTAGAGATTAAAAGCGTAGGAGTTTACCTAATGCATTCTTGAGATTCCAATTGATGGCCTTGACTAAGGCCTTGATAATCCAAGAGTTTTGTGATGACTTTGGCTTGAAAAGTTGGGTTCTTGGTGGTGTTTTGGTGTGAGGAAGGAATAAAAACGGGATTCTTTTGGGAAAGACTGATCAGAGAGTTGTTAACCCCTTTTTCTGGTGAAAGACTCTATCTTTATAGGTTTAGATTGCTTCGGGACCAAGTATGGAGGTGGGGAGGTTTAATTAGGTAAGGAAATTAGTGGGAAATCACCTAGGAAGCTTCCTATTAGATATTCCCCAGATTAGGGGAGTGTTGGCCAAGAAATCGTGACGGAGAAGGAAAGTGGATTATTCCCGCAGACAGAGGAGATGTCTCGTACGAGACATTGATGTGTCGTACGAGGCATCCAGTGTTTCAATACTGTTTGTCCTTGTCTATAGTTCCTTTGTTCATTTTAGCTCCTGACTAACGGAGTCAGTTAGAAACTTAACAAAACATGACGAAACTAACGAGTTTTCATCCAAACACAAAGGCGAGACACAAGAGTAGTGTAATCATAAATTTGTGTTCAAAATGGGGTGTCTACAATTTTTTTTGAGTATAACCTTTAGCGACAAGACGAGCCTTATATCTTTATACATTACCTTGTGAATCCCTTTTGGTCTTTAAAGACCTATTTACACCCAATGGATTTCACATCTTTAGGTAATGGAACAAGATCAAAATGTTGTTGTCATTAATAGATTTTAACTCTTTATTTATGGCATCGATCCACTTATGAGAATTGAGACTATTAATGGTTTCATGGAAGGTGAGTGGCTCATCTCCCACTAAACCTAAGTGTCATTTATTCTCGGCAAGAAAACACCTCATAATTATCCGAAATAACACTTCTTCTTACTCTATTGGATCTCCTTAAGGGCACCGATTCTTCCGTAATTTTGAGGTTGTTGAATTTCCTCTTTATGATCAACATTTTCATGTTGTTCAATACTTATAGGGGAGTTATTTTGATTTATATGTTCCTCTTGAATTTCAGGGACAAGTACTTGATTTTCATTTGGAACTATGGGAAGAGGTATAGAAATGGATGCCTCTTCTTCAAACTCAAAATTATTCCTAATTTCTCCTCTAAATTCAACATCATCAAAGAACCTAGCATTTCCCGTTTCAAAAAGGTTCTAGTTTTTCGGGTTGTAAATTTTATAGCCCCTAGATCTCTTGGCATACCCAACAAATAGCTACCAATAGTCTTAGCGTCCAGTTTTGCCCTTATTAGGCCTATAAGGCCTAGCTTCTGCTGGACAACCCCATACATAATATGATTTAAAGATGGTTTATTATTCGTCTATAATACATTAGGGTTTTTATTTGTAGTAGCCTTAGAGGGAGCTCTATTGAGAATATAAGAGGCGGTTTTAATGTATCGCCCATAATGAGTGAGGTAAGAAAGTATAGGAAATTATACTTCTTACCATATCTTTAAGGGTTCTATTATGTCTCTTAGCTCCACCATTTAACATAAACACAAAACCCGATTGCGATCGGCTATCATCTTTGTCGGTTTGGAAGCTTGCATCCGTGTAAGCGTTTACAACGAGATCATCTTCCATTCCTCCATAGACCAAAAACGAGTCTTTAGTCCTTCTCAAGTACTTAAGAATCGCTTTTACGGCTATCTAGTGATTTTCGCCAGGGTCGGATTGGTATCTACTTGTCATGCTCAAAGCATAAGATACATCCGGCCTAGTACAAATCATGGCATACATGATGGACCCAATTGCCGAAGCATATGGAACATCATTCATTTTCTCAAGCTCATCGTTTGTCTTAGGACATTGAGTCTTGCTTAGAGAAACTCCATGTAACATGGGCAAGGTGCCTCTCTTAGAATTTTCCATACGGAATCTTCTAATGACCTTGTCAATGTATGTACTTTGGCTTAAACCAAGTAGCCTCCTTGATCTATCTCTATAGATCTTAATGCCAAGAATATATGAGGCTTCACCCATATCTTTCATTGTGAAGCACTTTCCTAACCAAGTCTTCACAGACTGAAGTGTAGGAATGTCGTTTCCAATGAGCAATATGTCATCCACGTATAAAATAAGGAATAACACTATGCTCCCACTAATCTTCTTGTATACACAAGGCTCATCTTCGTTCTTGATGAAACCAAACTCTTTGACCGATTCATCAAAATGGAGATTCCAACTCCTTGAAGCTTGCTTTAATCCATAGATGGATCTCTGCAATTTACATACTTTAGAATTTTGTTCAAAACCTTCTGGTTGTGTCATATACACATCCTCTTGGAGTTTTCCATTTAGGAAAGCGGTTTTGACGTCCATCTGCCATATTTCATAGTCATGATATGCGGCAATGGCAAGCAAAATTCTTATAGACTTGATCATTGCTACGGGTGAAAAGGTCTCATCATAGTCAATACCATGAACTTGCCTATAACCTTTCGCTACAAGCCTAGCTTTGTAAGTATGCACCTTTCCATCCATGTCAGTCTTCTTCTTGAAGACCCATTTGCATCCTATGGTTTTTTCACCTTCGGGCGCATCAATCAAATTCCAAACTTGATTGTCTTGCATGGATTGCAATTCGGATTCCACGGTCCAAGCCACTTGTCCGAATCAGGAGAAGACATCGCCTCTTGGTAGGTTGACGGTTCATCATTCTCAATGATTTCTACCTCATTACTATCCGTTACGAGAAATCCATATCTCTCGGGCTCGGATCGTAACCTACTAGATCTGCGAGTTGCTTGTGTACTTTGAACAGGTTCCACAACTCCTTGTGGTTCTTGTTCTTGTTCTACCATTGGTTCAATGTTATTTTCTGGGTCTCGAATTTCTTCAAGATTTAGTTTACTCCCACTGATTTCTTTGGAGAGAAACTCTTTCTCTAGAAAGACACCAGTTTGGGCAACAAACACTTTGTTGTCCTCACGGTTGTAAAAGTAATATCCTCTAGTTTCCTTAGGATATCCCACGAAAATACATTTATTAGATTTGTGTGCAAGTTTGTCTGAGATAAGTCTTTTGACAAAAGCTTCACAACCCCAAATCTTCATGAAGGATAAACAAGTTTTCTTTCCGCTCCACATCTCATATGGAGTCTTTTGAACCGATTTAGTTGGAACACGATTTAGTGTGAAAGCAGCGGTTTCTAGAGCGTAACCCCAAAAGGATATTGGAAGATCAACTTGACTCATCATTGATCAAACCATGTCTAACAAAGTCCGATTTCTCCTCTCAGACACACCATTCCATTGTGGTGTTCCGGGCGGAGTCAATTGTGAAACTATTCCACAATTCTTTAGATGATCATCAAATTCTTGACTCAAGTATTCACCACCTCGATCTGATCGAAGTGCCTTTATACTTTTGCCAAGTTGTTTTTCTACTTCATTTTGAAATATTCTAAATATATCAAATGCTTCACTTTTATGTTTCATTAGGTAAACATACCCAAATCTACTATAGTCATCAGTGAAGGTTATGAAGTATTGAAATCCTCCCCTAGCATTGCTACTTAATGGTCCGCATACATCGGAATGTATCAACCCCAATAAGTCGCTTGCCCTTTCACCCAACTTGGTAAAAGGTGTCTTAGTCATTTTTCCAAGAAGACACGACTCACAAGTATCATATGACTCGAGGTCACATGAACCTAAAAGTCCGTCCCCATGGAGTTTTGAGATACGCTTCTCATTAATATGACCAAGACGGCAATGCCATAAATAGGTATGATTTACATCATTAGGTTTAGATTTCTTATTTACATGATAGACATTGTCATTATTTTCATTCTTGACATCCAAGATATAAAGGCCATTAAATGAATTAGCAATACCATAAAGCACATCATTTAAATAAATAGAAAATTTCTTATTCTCAATAAGAAACTTAAAACCTTCATTATCCAAACAAGAAATTGAAATAATATTTCTTCTTAAATCCGGAACATAATAACAATTGTTCAAAACAAGAATTAATCCGGAAGGTAAAGTGACTTCATAAGTCCCTACGGCTAATGCAGCAACTCTTGCTCCATTCCCCACACGTAGATCTACTTCACCTTCTTTAAGCAGTCTCCTATTCTTTAGTCCCTGCACATTTAGACAAATGTGAGAACCACATCTGGTATCCAATACCCAAGAATCAGTGGTAGAAAGGAGAATATCTATCATATAGACACCTGAAGTCGACGCAGCTTTGCTGCCCTTCTTCTTCTTTTGCTCTTCCAAGAAAGCCTTGCAATTACGTTTCCAATGACCAATTTCTTGACAATGGAAACAGATTGCATCCTTTTGTGAATCAGGTTTTGCCTCAGAAGCCTTGGCAACCTTTGCCTTGCTTATCTTGGGTTTGACAACTTTTTCCTTACCGTTTCCTTTGGCACTAGCCTTCTTCCCATCATGAACCAAGAGCACGGGAGAACCTTTCTCCACAATTTTCATCTCTGCAGTTTTGAGCATCCCATGCAACTCAGAGAGATTCTTATCCATTCCATGCATGTTATAATTCATCACAAACTGATTATAACTTTTAGGCAATGAATTAAGAATGAGATCCGTGGCTAGCTCCAATGGGATTGGATAGCCAAGTTTCTTAAGGTGCTCTACATAACCTTTCATTTTAAGAAAGTGAGGACTCACTTGTTGCCCTTCATTCATTTTACTAGTAGTGAATGCAACAATGGTCTTGTACCTCTCTTGCCTAGCTTGCTCTTGAAACATGGTTCTCAACTCCATGCCTATCTTATAGGCTTCCAAATGTTCCAAACTTTGTTGGAGTTTTGAACACATAGCAGCAAGCATGAGACAACTTACATCTCTAGAATCATTACGATGTTTCTTGTAATTGTCTCTTTCTGCCCTAGGGGCAGTAGGCGGTGGTTCAGCAGGGAGAGGCCCATCGAGAATGTACAACTTATCTTCTTGCCTAAGAACGATTCTTATGCTACGGATCCAATCCATAAAGTTAGTACCATTCTCTTCGAGCTTATCCTTCTCAAGGATCGATCGCAACGACATTGATTGAGTGTTATTAGTCATTATCTACAAATATGCAAAATTTCCAAAATTTAATAAGTACCGTTTTTCATTAAAGAAATAATGTATTTTTCAAACAAAATACTCCCACTAAATTATATAACCTTCATATACATCCAATGTATAATATAATTTAATTGGGCTAAGATCCAACTTTAATTTAACTTTTGAGTCCACGGAGGCGGACCGCTCAAAACTAAATTAATTAGGTAGACAATCATGTCAATCATATCCCATATGATTCTTAGATCCTTTTATGAGATTCTTTGAGAAATCCAATTTCAAAAAGCATGTTTAATCTCATCTTTTGCCTAGGCCAAAAACTGTTTTGACGCCTAATTAAGTCCAACCATTTTAAACGTATAGGAACCATTCAATTTAATGTACCTTGCGGAGGCAAGCCCACATTAAACTAATGAACCTCATCTTGCTCATACATGAATAAAATTAATGCACATCACGGAGGCGAACCCACATCAAGATTGCCCATGTATAAACAAGTGTTTTAATCATGGCATGACAATGAAGGACTTAAAACTTTCTTTGAAGGTTCATCACATATAGCATATAACACATTTATGAGCACATAATATAAACATGTTACACATCAAGTTTAGCCACTAAATTAATCTCCATTAATTTAAGCATGATATTTATGTGTCATTAGTTTCTCTATAATTATGAGGATGGGACTATTTCAACTTCGGTTATTTTTTCCAAATCAAGACAACAAGAAGTGCGGTCGAACTAAGCCATTAGGCAACCACAATCCCGCACTAATTCAAGAAACCAAGAAAGTAGTCCATGTGGCCGAAACTAAGCAATAGATGGTCTCGGTGAACGTAGGCCAATTGCATTCACAATTCCACATGGATCTCCAAACTTTGAATCAAGAACTTTGTTTCTCAATTTTAGCAATTATGAACTCTTCATAATTCTAACTTCGTTTTATCTTTGAAACTTTGATTGCGATCAATTTTGGGAAACACAATCTCGATGAACGCAGATTAGCCATCCAAAACTTGAACCAATCTAGGAATCACAAGACTAAAACAAATAGGAAAATCAAACCCCAAAATCCACTCACAAACCAACTACCCAAAACCCATTCCAGATCAGCAAGTCTGGACTGGTTCTGTTACTAGTTTTGTTGAATTTTTCAAAAAATTCCAGATTCTGTTTTTCAACCAAAATCAGACCTTCTGATCCCCTTGTGCGGCCGCCCAAAAACCCTTGTGCGGTCGCCCAAAACTGTGCGGCCGCCCAAGGTGTTTTGTGCGGTCGCCCAGTGCCATCAGAATGTGCAGAATTTTCAAAGTTCGAAAATTTTGTCTCAAAATTGTTTTTCCCCGATTATTAAAACTTTGATCCAATCAAAAATTAATAATCAACAATTCTGAATCCACAATAATTTATTTATTGCGATTGAATCGTGCGATTAAAGTTGTAAAACAATAAACCACATAAAATCACATAACACATAAACATCACATATTCTAATATTCATATCATGCAAGGCACATAAATAATTTATATACACATAACATGATCAAGGCATTGAAATAATCAACATGAACGGAGCTCTGATACCACTGTTGGGTTTCCAAGTAACATGCGCAGCGGAATTAAGCAATTAAAATTTTAAGAAAACCCAAAGCCATGGATCCGTTCATATGATTAAATCAAATACAACATAAGAATAAAGGAATAAACTAACCCTTGATGGCTATCAAATTCTCTTGGTCTTTGGTGGAGGTTTGAAGACTTGATCACGATCACAAAGCTTGAACATGAACTTTGAAGATGATGATTTTCACCCTCTAGCGGTATCCACACTTCGAACGAATATCAAAGGAGCTTCTTTGATCTGGTTGCTAGACCAAATTGTGAAACACTTTTTCACAATCAAAAGAACTATATGGAATTTATTTTGTGTATTATTTTGTTCTTCAACCAAGAATGTCTTGGAACAAAATAAACCCTCTCTCAAACTCTTTGAGACTCACAAAATCATTAGCCTAGAGTGCTGGCCGAATTTGGTCTTTTATACACAAGTGTGACCTATTCCAAATAGGAAACTTGTGTCAAAATCCGTCCAAAATTCGTTTCCTAATCAAATTAGGAATCTGCCACCCGACAGTACTGTGCGGCCGCCCAAAAACATCTGTGCGGTCGCACAACTATCTGAAACAAAACTGGTACAAAAATGGGCTAAGTGTGTGGCCGCCCAGTCCATACTGTGCGGTCGCCCACTTCCCCAGAATGTCCAGAATTTCCAAAATTCCAATGTAGTCCTTTTAAAGATTCGTTCTATTGTGTGTGACCCTCTAGGATTATACTAAGTTGGCAATGGGTTCAAACATGAAACCATAAGATATGATTAGGTTCTAGCAAACCGTCATACCTACCCAATTAGTATAACTAGATACAAGTTCGCATTCCTCTTAGAATATGTCATAATCCTTTTGTCCACGATATCATTGAGCACAAGTCATGGTCAAAGAGTCAACTTGTTTTGTTCAATACTTTCTCGATTCCGAATATGTTGATAATCCAAATGACATTGATCCAATCAATTCATTTGAGTCCGGCCGAACATTTCATCAACATCATTCCTACGAGAGGCCCAAGTTTGACATCTCTCCGAGGAGGGACAAATCCATTTAGCTTATTATTCTTCCCTACGTGAATCCGATTATGCCAATCATACCCTTTATAACTACTCGGTTAAAAGTAGCGTTTGAATATGTCAAACATAATGTTCATCAAGTGGAAGACTATAATAACTTCATGTCTAAGGATTCAAATGACATAACTAATATGAGATATATGTATGACATAGACCATGACATAAATCTCATAGAGCGGGTCATGTCCAGTACCTTGTTCCAAACAAGTACCCATAAATCTAACATGATCATCCCATGATCATTTAGCCTTTATACTAGTGCTTAACAAGTACTAGGGACGGAGATTATTATAAGTAAACATGAACAACAATAATAATCAAAACATCTCTTTATTGATATGAAATAAATGATAACAATTACAACGTTTATTAAACGTGCCTAGGGCACCACTACCAACAATAATTCTCACCAAGATTCGTTTCAAATAAAATGAAAGAATAACTTGATTAAATTTTAAGTACTATTGACGAGAAGCTTGCTTGAGCCCATATAAATGGATTTCTTAAGTTTACAAACTAACTCAATGTCTCCATTGAGAAAAGCTTTCTTTACATCCATTTGTTGAAACTCAAGATCATAATGTGCTACAAGTGCTATAATGATCCTAAAAGAGTTTTAGAAGATACCGAAAAAATGTTTCTTTATAATCAATGCCTTCTTGTTTGCACCTGAGAAGGATACCCGCTCACCTTTTTGATTTTGAGAGTCGCCACCATGTTGTTGAATGGAACACGGATCGTGAGATTCTTGAGTTCGGGGGTTAAGTTATGGATTGGGAAGGTCAAGGAGCACCCAATCCACCCAATCTAGGATTGGTCTTGCTTAGGTGTTTTTAGTCAAATAAAGAACAAGTAATTAAAACAATTTAAGCAAATAATTAATTTCTTAATTATTGGAATGTCTGATCATGTGCTTCGAGACCATCTCTATGGATTGGAGAGGCTCTAGGCTGATCCTTTTGATGGGCTCTAAAACAAAGAATGATATGAGAAGTAGAGATTAAAAGCGTAGGAGTTTACCTAATGCATTCTTGAGATTCCAATTGATGGCCTTGACTAAGGCCTTGATAATCCAAGAGTTTTGTGATGACTTTGGCTTGAAAAGTTGGGTTCTTGGTGGTGTTTTGGTGTGAGGAAGGAATAAAAACGGGATTCTTTTGGGAAAGACTGATCAGAGAGTTGTTAACCCCTTTTTCTGGTGAAAGACTCTATCTTTATAGGTTTAGATTGCTTCGGGACCAACTATGGAGGTGGGGAGGTTTAATTAGGTAAGGAAATTAGTGGGAAATCACCTAGGAAGCTTCCTATTAGATATTCCCCAGATTAGGGGAGTGTTGGCCAAGAAATCGTGACGGAGAAGGAAAGTGGATTATTCCCGCAGACAGAGGAGATGTCTCGTACGAGACATTGATGTCTCGTACGAGGCATCCAGTGTTTCAATACTGTTTGTCCTTGTCTATAGTTCCTTTGTTCATTTTAGCTCCTGACTAACGGAGTCAGTTAGAAACTTAACAAAACATGACGAAACTAACGAGTTTTCATCCAAACACAAAGGCAAGACACAAGAGTAGTGTAATCATAAATTTGTGTTCAAAATGGGGTGTCTACAATTTTTTTTGAGTATAGCCTTTAGCGACAAGATGAGCCTTATATCTTTATACATTACCTTGTGAATCCCTTTTGGTCTTTAAAGACCTATTTACACCCAATGGATTTCACATCTTTAGGTAATGGAACAAGATCAAAATGTTGTTGTCATTAATAGATTTTAACTCTTTATTTATGGCATCGATCCACTTATGAGAATTGAGACTATTAATGGTTTCATGGAAGGTGAGTGGCTCATCTCCCACTAAACCTAAGTGTCATTTATTCTCGGCAAGAAAACACCTCATAATTATCCGAAATAACACTTCTTCTTACTCTATTGGATCTCCTTAAGGGCACCGGTTTTTCCGTAATTTTGAGGTTGTTGAATTTCCTCTTTATGATCAACATTTTCATGTTGTTCAATACTTATAGGGGAGTTATTTTGATTTATATGTTCCTCTTGAATTTCAGGGACAAGTACTTGATTTTCATTTGGAACTATGGGAAGAGGTATAGAAATGGATGCCTCTTCTTCAAACTCAAAATTATTCCTAATTTCTCCTCTAAATTCAACATCATCAAAGAACCTAGCATTTCCCGTTTCAAAAAGGTTCTAGTTTTTCGGGTTGTAAATTTTATAGCCCCTAGATCTCTCGGCATACCCAACAAATAGCTACCAATAGTCTTAGAGTCCAGTTTTACCCTTATTAGGCCTATAAGGCCTAGCTTCTGCTGGACAACCCCATACATAATATGATTTAAAGATGGTTTATTATTCGTCTATAATACATTAGGGTTTTTATTTGTAGTAGCCTTAGAGGGAGCTCTATTGAGAATATAAGAGGCGGTTTTAATGTATCGCCCATAATGAGTGAGGTAAGAAAGTATAGGAAATTATACTTCTTACCATATCTTTAAGGGTTCTATTATGTCTCTTAGCTACACCATTCATGCAAGACGTACCCGAAATAGTGTAGTGAGGGACAACCCCACACTCTTCAAGATAACGAGCAAAAAGGACCCGAACGTTGTTCCCAAAACCGTTATTCCGATCATAGTATTCACTACCACGATCGGACCTAACGTTCTTAATAGTCTTCCTAAGTTGACTTTCAACTTCGGCCTTATAAGACTTGAAAACGTCCAAAATAGAGACTTTTTATGAAGTGAATATACTCATAATAAGAGTAGTCATCTATGAACGTAATAAAATATTGTTGACCATTCCATGAAGGGTTAGTGAATGGTCCACAAATATCCTTAAGTATTAGTTCTAGGACACTTGATGCTCTCGAGGATATTTTTCTTTTAGTGTTTGTAAATTTTCTTTTTAAGGCATTCAATGCAAAAGTCTTTTCCGAAATATAAAGTTTGTTTAAAATATTCCTTTTGACTCAAGCTTGTCAATTCTCCTCTTGGAGATATGACCTAAATGCTTATGCCATAAGGTATAAGAATTTTCACTTGATAACTTTTGCTTTCTATTTCGGTTTCATTATTATGGAACTCATTTATTGTTTGAATAGTGTCAAGTAAGCAAAGATTACTTGACAAAGTAAGAGTACCAACAACCTTAAAATTAAAATAAAATCACATCTATTATTACCAAAAGAACAAGAGTAACCTTCCTTGTCTAAATATTATGATAGATATCATAATTCTGTTCAAATGATGGTACAATAAATGTATTATTTAATACAAAATAATACCTAGTACTTAACAATAACAGAAAAAGTCCTTATGCCTATAACTTCAACCGGATTTCCAGCTCTCATATAGATGAATCACTTCATCTTTACTGGGTCTTCGGTAATTCAGGCAATCCTACATAGACACACTTATGTGAGTTGTTGCACCAAAATCCAACCACCATGTATATGTAAGAATTGAAACCAAGTTAGCCTTTGTACAAACATGACCAAATGACATACCTTTCTTAGCACGCCAAGCGTGGTACTTAGGGCAGTCTTACTTCATGTGAGTGAGGTCCGTGCAAAAGAAGTATTTCTTTTCCTTATGACCATTAGATGATCCCTTAGGTTTCTTATTACTTGCAACCGCAATATCCTTACCTCTTCTTTTTATCCCATGAGAAGAGGTAGATGCTAAACGTTCCTCAAGGATATCAAGGAATGTTTTAGCATCAACATCCTTGGAGACACTGTTCAAAATGGTCTCCGGGACAACAATATTCATGATCATTAGGCTCACGCGGTTGGAGCGTTTCCACTTCTCAATATTTAAGCAATCTTCTTGAGTGCTTTCATCAGAGAGAGGAAGAGGAAATGGTTCCCTTAATGCGTGATCTATGTCCATATACCCTAAGATCGTCATCATTTTATTTTTCCAAGTTTTAAAATTAGTCCCATTTAGCATCGGTACGGTACTCATAGCAGTAATTATGGATGGAATTTTGAGAACAAGAATGAACACAAAAACATGAATAAGAAACTACACAATGAATAAATGATTAATTATATCAATGAAATCCATCAACAAGACAATTAACATGACATCAAAACTAATCTTTGGATTACGAGTTGATTCATAAATAATTGACTTTGATAACAAGTAATTTGAACAATGTCTCAATCAAATGCTTAATCTTCCTTTGGGCCGACATAAGCATCTAACAAAACAACTTAATGTTAATTTCATTTGGTACCACATGAATGCACAAGTTTAGTCAAATGTCAAGATCTTCTTTAGAAAATTCATGTCATTCACATATTAACTTACACATTCAACACTTTAACAATTTTGGGTTTAAATAACATTAAACACTTTGGTGATGATATTATTTAAACAATGAATAAAATTGTTTAAGCATATAATTAGTCAAGATTTTAAGGTTTGAAAAATGAATGTTTTGTTCAAAAGGGGAAAACAAAATGGTGCAGAAACTTAAAAAATTCAAAGTTTGTGAACAGTGTCTGCACGGCCGAGCATAGGAAATGACACGGCCGAGCACCATAGAACAGAAACATTGTTTTTCTCGACACACTTTGCATGACTGTGCCTAACAAATAGCACGAACGTGCAAGTCTTGAGATCCGCCCGGGTTGAAACCAATACCCGTCCGGACCGGTTCAAGAGGTCAGACCGGACTATACCAAAGATCCGGTCGGACCATGCCCTTTCATAAAACCCACCATTTCAAATCCTACGGGTCCGACCGGTTTAATCAAAAGACCCGTCCGAACCAACACTTACCATGTTGCACCGGTTCAAGTGCACAGCCGAGCAGATCATAAGACTCGGCCGTGCAAAACCATTTCTGCACTTTTCCAAATATTTGTCCAATTTTTTCCCAAAAGAGCATGAATAACAAGTAGATCCACGTGGGTACACATTATACAATGTATAAACATGCTATATAAGGATAATCTTGTTGTTTAAAAATAGAATCAAATAAGTAGATCCACATAATTATGCCTTACACATAATGTTGGTGTTGTATGCTCTAGGCACGTTATGAGAATGATTAATGTTATCTATTGATTATGTTTTAATGATATTGAATGTTGATTATTATATCCTTTGCATGTTTATTATAATAATCCCCGTCCATGATAATTATGTATTTATTGTTAGTATAAGTTTAATAGATAATCGTATGATGATTATGGTGTATGGGATACAATTAAACTTATGGGTATTTGTTGGAGACCAAATAATGGACTGACCCATATGAGATTTATGTCATGGTCACAATTTCATAATTAAGTCTCATATAGTTATATTACTGGAATCTTTAGACTTGAGGTTATTACAGTCTTCCACTTGGTGAACATTATATTTGACAAATTCAAACGTTACCCCTAACCGGGTAGTTATAAAGAATATGATTGACATAATCGGAATCATGTAGGGAAGAGTAATAAGCCAATAAAGGATTTGTTCCTCATCAAGAGAGATGTCAAGCTTTGGCCACTCGATGAATGGTATTGATGAAATGCATGGCCGTGCTCAAATATGATTTGATGTATCAATACATTCGGGATCGAGAAAGCATTGAACAATGTAAGTTGACCATTGACCATGGCTTACGTTCAATAGACATCGAGAACAAGGAGATTGTAATATATTCTATAAAGGATACGAACTTATATAGTTATACTAATTGGGTAGGTATGAAGGTTTGCTAGAACCTAATCATATCTTATGGGGGATACCCATTGCCAACTTAGTATAATCCTAAAGGGTCACACACATAAGAACGAATCTTAAAAGGACCTAAATGGTATTAAGGGTCGAAGGACCTTTGAGGAATATTAGGAAGTTAGAGGAGAATAACTGGAAAGCAGGAGGGTCCGGCCAGACTAGGACAAGGACCCGGTCGGACCTCCAGGTGATCCGGGCGGACCAAGGCAAGGACCCGGCCGGACCAGTCGGTTTCGGCAAGGAATTTCCTAAGTCCGTATTGTCTCGGGTTTGGACACTTATTACCTATTTAGAATAAGTCTAATGAGTATAAAACGAGATCTAACAACCCTAATCAGACTAATGCAATTGTGAAAGTCTCCAAAGAGTTTGAGAGAGTTTATTCTTCTTCTAAGATATCCAAAGTGAAGAAAAAGAACACATATATTATTCCATATAGTTCTTTGTGGTCTAGCAACCAAGATCAAGTGATTCTTGATATTCGTTCGTGGTGTGGATACCGTTAGAGGGTGACGATTATCATCTAAAAGTTCGTGATTATTCGTGATCAATTTCAAAATGCTCCACTGAATTCAAGGTTGTTAAACACACGCTTCAAGGGTTAGTATTCTAGTATTCATTGTAGATGTATTTTCTATAATCATGTGAATGGATCTATAGGCTTTGGGTTTCATTAAATTTTAAATGCTTATTCCGCTGTGCATATTACTACGAAACCCAACAGTGGTATCAGAGCCCCATTCATGTTGATTATTTCAATACATAATCATGTTGTATGCGTATAAATTGTTTATGTGCTTAGCATGATTTGAATATTGGGATTATGATGTTTATGTATTTATGCGTATTATGTGGTTTACTGTTTTATAAACTTTAATCGCACTATTTAATCGCAATAAAATTATGTTGGATTTAAAATTGTTTGGATCATCAATTTTGATTAGATCAAAGTTTTGATGTTCCAAGGGATTCATGAATGAATTGTTCATTCAAGGTTCTGATGTTCATGATGATTGGATCATCAAGAACATCAAATCCTAATTGAATCAGGGAAAAATAATTTTGAAACAAATTTTCGAAACTTGAAAAATTTTCTGATTTTCCAGGAGGTCCGACCGGACCCAGTACATGACCCGGCCGGACCTATGGGTCTGGAGTGGGTACGTAGCTGGGGTTTGGGTTGGATTTGAAAATCTATTCTATTTTTTCAGAAGGTCCGACCGGACCAAGCATAAGACCCGGCCGGACCCCCGGGTCTGGTACGGGGAATTGTTTGGTCGTGGTTTGATTTTGTGGTTTTGATCATTCCTATTTGTTTTGATCTTGTGATTCTGAGATTTGATCAAGGTTTGGATGACTAGCCTATGTTTATCGAGACTGTGTTTCCCAAATTTGATCGCAATCAAAGTTTCAAAGATAAAACGAAGTTAGAATTATGAAGAGTTCATAATTGCTAAAATTGAGAAATAATGATTCAAGATTCAAGATTGGAGATCCATGTGGAATTGTGGTTGCAATTGGCCTACGTTCATCGAGACCATCTATTGCTTAGCTTCGGCCACATGGACTACTTTCTTGGTTTCTTGAATTAGTGTGGAATTGTGGTTGCCTTATGGTTTAGTTCGTCCGCACGTATTGTTGTCTTGATTTGGAGTTGATGACCAAGGTTTGAAGAGTCTCATCCTCATAATTATAGAGAAACTAATGACACATAATATCATGCTTAAATTAATGGAGATTAATTTAATGACTAAACTTGATGTATAACATGTTTATCTTATGTGATCATAAATGTGTTATATGGTATATGTTGTGAACCTTCATTAAAATTTATGTTCCGTGTCAATCCATGATTAAAACACTTGTGAGTACATGGATAGTTTTATGTGGGCTCTGCCAAAGCGAGGTGCATTAATTCTATTCATCTATGATCAAGATGAGGAAAGAGTGATTCCTATACGTTTTAAATAGTTTGACTTAATTAGGCTATCAAAAGACAAAGTTTTGGGCCTAAGGCACAGATGAGATTAAAACATGTTAGACATATGATGTCTAAAATCTCATAAAAGATCTAAAAGTCATATATGATATGATTGACAAGGAGTTGTCTACCTAATTGATTTGATTTTGAGCAGTATCGCCAAAGCGGACTTGAAATTAAATTAAAGTTGGATCTTAGCCCATTTAAATTATATTATACATTGGATGTATATGAAGGTTATATAATTTAGTGGGAGTATTTGAGAAATACTAATATTTGTAATATCTTTAAAACGAAGTTGGTACTTGTATTTAATTATATGTTTGTATAATTGTAGATAATGGCTCAAAGTACAAACATATCATTGCGATCTATCCTTGAAAAGGAAAAACTTCAAGAAAATAGAGCTAACTACATGGATTGGATTCGTAGCCTTAGAATTGTTCTAAAGCCTGTGGACAAGCTCTATATTCTTGATGAGCCTGTTCCTGAAGATGAACCTGCTTCTAATGCACCCAAGGATGAGAGAAACGCCTACAAAAAACACAAAAATGATTCTCGTGAGGTGGGTTGTCTTATACTTACGGCCATGTGTCAAGAGCTTCAGAAGACTCTTGAACACTTGGAGGCATTTGACCTTGCTGCTTCGTTGAAAGACATGTTTCAAGAACAAGCAAGGCAAGAGAGGTTCGACACTATAGCTGCCTTGGTCTCATGCAACATGAGCAAAGGGCAGTCTGTGGGCCCTCATGTTTTGAAGATGAAGGCTTATTTTGAGCACCTAGAGAGGCTTGGCCATCCCATTGATGTTGAGTTGGCCACTGATTTTATTCTTAATTCATTGCCCAAAAGCTATAATCAATCCGTCATGAACTTTAATATGTATGGGATGGATAAGTCCCTGTCTGAGTTGCATGGGATGCTTAAGACAACGAAAAATAAAATTGGTAAAGAGGCCGCTCCCGTTCTCATAGTGTCTAAGGAAGGAAAGGGCCAGAAAGGCAAAGGAAAGGGTAAGGCAAAGGTTGTCAAACCCAAGATTGGCAAGGCAATTGTTGCTAATGCTAATGTGGCTAAACCTGCTTCCCAAAAGGATGCAATCTATTTCCACTGCAATGAGATTGGTCATTGGAAACAGAATTGCAAGGTTTACAAGGAAGAGATGTAGAAGAAGAAGAGCAGTGGGACTAAGGAATAGAAGGCTACATAAAGATGGCGAAGTGGACCTACGAGTGGGGAATGGAGCAAGAGTTGCTGCATTAGCCGTAGGAACATATGATGTCATTTTACCTAGCGGATTAATTCTTGTTTTGAACAATTGCTATTACGTTCCGGATTTAAGTAGAAATATTATTTCAATTTCTTGTTTGGATAATGAAGGTTATAGTTTTCTTATTAAGAATAAGAAGTTTTCTATTTATTTAAATGAGATGCTTTATTGTACTGCATGTTCATTTAATGGCCTTTATGTTCTTGATGTTGAAAGTGGGAATAAAGAGAAATTATAATGTAAATAAGAAATCCAAACCTAATGATGTAAATCATACTTATTTGTGGCATTGCCGTCTTGGTCATATAAATGAGAAGCGTATCTCAAAACTCCATGGGGACGGACTTTTAGATTCGCATGATTTTGAATCATATGAAACTTGTGAGTCTTGTTTACTTCGAAAGATGATAAAGACACCTTTTACTAAGGGTAGTGAAAGGGCTAGTTACTTATTGGGCCTCATACATACTGATGTGTGTGGACCAATGAGCAGCAGTGCTAGGGGAGGATATCAATACTTTATAACCTTTACTGATGATTTTAGTAGATATGGCTATATCTACTTGATGAAACATAAAAGTGAATCATTTAAGATATTTAGAATATTTCAAAATGAAGTACAAAATCAACTTGGCAAAACTTTTAAAGAACTTCGATCCGATCGTGGTGAAGAATATTTAAGCCAAGAGTTTCACAATCATCTTAAAGATTGTGGAATTGTTTCACAATTAACTCCACCCGGAACGCCACAATGGAATGGTGTGTCCGAGCGGAGAAATAGGACTTTATTAGATATGGTCTGCTCTATGATGAGTCAAATTGATCTTCCTTTATCCTTTTGGGGACATGCACTAGAAACTGCTGCTCTTACACTAAATAGTCCAACTAAATCTGTTCAAAAGACTCCATATGAGATGTGGACTGGAAGAAAACCTAGTTTGTCTTTCATGAAGATTTGGGGTTGTGAGGCTTATGTTAAGAGAATGATCTCTGACAAACTTGCACCAAAATCTGACAAATGTTATTTTGTGGGTTACCCTAAGGAAACAAAGGGTTATTACTTTTACAACCGCACAGACAACAAAGTGTTTGTTGCCCGAGATGGTACCTTTCTAGATAAAGAGTTTCTCTCCAAAGGAATTAGTGGGAGTAAAATTAATCTCGAAGAGGTTCGAGAACCCGAAAATAATAAGAAACAAAATGTTGGATCTGAACAAGTTTCACAAGGAGTTGTGGAGCCTATTCAGAATACTCAAGCTCCTCGCAGAACTGGTAGGGTGCGATCCGAACCTGAGAGATATGGATTTCTCATGACGGATAGCAATGAAGTAGAAGTCATAGTTGATGACGAACCTACTTCCTACCAAGAAGCGATGTCCACTCCTGATTCAGATAAATGGCTTGGAGCCATGGAATCTGAAATTAAGTCCATGTATGATAATCAAGTTTGGAACTTGATTGATGTGCCCGAAGGTGTAAAAACCATAGGATACAAGTGGGTTTTCAAAAAGAAAACTGACATGGATGGAAAGGTGCATACTTATAAAGCTAGACTTGTAGCGAAAGGCTATAGGAAGATTCATGGAATCGACTATGATGAAACCTTTTCGCCCGTAGCAATGATCAAGTCTATAAGAATTTTACATGCCATAGCCGCATATTTTGACTATGAGATATGGCAAATATATGTCAAAAAAGCGTTCCTTAACGGGAACTTACTTGAAAAATGTTTATATGACACAACCTGAAGGTTTTGTAATTCCAAAAAATTCTAATAAAGTATGAAAGTTGCAAAGATCCATTTATGGATTGAAGCAAGCTTCAAGGAATTGGAATCTTCGATTTGATGAATCGGTCAAAGAGTTTGGCTTCATTAAGAACGAAGATGAGCCTTGTGTATACAAGAATATTAGTGGGAGCGTAGTATTATTTCTAGTACTATATATTGATGACATATTACTCATTGGAAACGACATTCCTGCACTGCAGTCTGTGAAGACTTGGTTAGAAAAATGTTTTTCAATAAAAGATATGGGAGAAGCCGCGTATATCCTTGGCATTAGAATCTATCGTGATAGATCTAAGAAATTGATTGGTTTAAGTCAAGATACATATATTGACAAAGTTATTAAGAGATTCCGCATGGAAAACTCTAAAAGAGGAAATTTGCCAGTGGGTCATGGCATATCTCTAAGCAAGAATCAGTGTCCTAAGACGACTGATGAGCGTAAGAGAATGATTGGGATTCCATATGCTTCCGCAATTGGATCAATCATGTATGCCATGATATGTACTAGACCCGATGTCTCGTATGCTTTGAGCATGATGAGCAGATATCAATCAGATCCCGGTGAGAGTCACTGGATTGCAGTCAAGACGATTCTTAAGTATTTGCGAAAGACTAAAGATTCGTTCTTGGTGTATGGAGGATTGGAAGATGATCTTGTTGTAAGTGGTTACACAGATGCAAGCTTCCAAACCGACAAGGATGATTCAAGATCGCAATCTGGATTTGTATTTGTGCATGGAGGTGCTGTTAGCTGGAAGAGTTCTAAGCAAAGTACCATCGCAGATTCTACAATGGAAGCTGAGTATATTGCTACATCCGATGCTGTAAAAGAGGCTGTTTGGATCAAGAAGTTTATTGGTGAACTAGAAGTGGTTCCTAGCATTGATAACCCAATAAACCTTTATTGTGACAATAATGGTGATATTGCCCAAGCAAAAGAACCAAGATCACATCAAAAATCCAAACACATACTTAGGTGTTTTCATATCATTCGAGAGATCGTTGATAGAGGAGAAGTAAATATATGCAGAGTACCGACTGATGATAACATTGCAGACCCATTGACAAAGGGTCTTCCACAAGCAAAGCAGGATGGTCATGTTAGGTCTATGGGTATTCGATGCATTAATTAGGCCTAGTGCAAGTGGGAGATTGTTGGTGTTGTATGCTCTAGGCACGTTATGAGAACGATTAATGTTATCTATTGATTATGTTTTAGAGATATTGAATGTTGATTATTATATCTGTTGGTCCCAAAGACACAACAAGGGTATGAGAAAGGAGGCTAGAGGGGGGGGGGTGAATAGCCTACTTAAAATTTCAACCCTTTTTCAAAAATCAACCAAGTGCTTACAATCTTGAGTTTTGCGGTCACGTAATAAACCGTGCGGTCAAGATGTAATATGCACAGCGGAAGTTTTCGATGAAAATAAGGTAGAGTTGTTTTTGACAAAATCTCTAAATAGAATCTCACTCACGGTCAAGAGGTTACGGTCGAGTGAGATGCGGTCAGAGTGTTGCGGTCAGAGATTTGCGGTCAGATGGTTGAGATTGAAAGTTGTTGTCTTAGAAGTTTTGGCAAAAGATAAGTTATTCATATTTTAACTTAGGAAATGTGGAGAACAAACAAACACAATTCACAATACGTTTGAATATCTGTAAGATCAAACACTAAACGACAAACAAAATTAATATGAACAATAAAGAACAAGATGAACAATACTTGAAGGTAAATTTGCAGAAAGTAAAATGACACAAGTATTTGGAAAGGTTCGATCTGTTAAAAGATATACGTCCTTTACCAAGATGGTCAGTCTTGGATTTTGAATGGAGGTATATATTGATTCTTGAGTGTACAGATTACAGAGATGAAGCTTTGAATCAACACCTACTTTCTATGAAGAATAAATCCTAGACTTAAACCAGTGTATCCCTTTTGATTCAATCTATGTGATTGATCAATTGGGGTGATTGTGTGTGTAAGAATCAGAAGCTCTTTAAAATCTAAGTGATTGTAGAGCCTAATGAATCTTAAGTGTTACAAGGCTTGAGATGACTTGTTTGTTGCTGGAGATCTTTGAAGGATTGAAGGTGAGTTCTTTGAAGATTCAAAGGATTCTGGAAATCTTGAGTATGATCTTCAATCACCAAGAATTTTAACAGCAATTTCTCTCTATTTAATCTCAGCTGTTCAATGAAGAACTTAAGGGATATTTATAGCCTTGAATGAGAAAATAACTGTTGGGAAATACTTGGGCTCCAAGTTGAAGGACAGTGAGCTGTTGAATTCTAATTGGAGCTCAATCTGAGATTGTCCTTTTTGCAGATAAGAGGTGGTCCCACTTAGATGAATTCAAATTTGAATTACTTGGGATCCAAGTTCTGCAACGTTCTAAACTAACCATAGTCTGATCACGGTTAAGTTTAAACAAACTTGGGTTTCTTGGACAACTTCTTCATTTGCGGTCAAGGCCTCACGGTCGAGTGGCTTGCGGTCGAGGGGTCAAAAGTGACCTGTCAAAGTATGCCACAAAGGTCACGGTCACTGATTTCCAGTCAAGTGATTCACGGTCAAGTGGTCTTCCACGGTCAGGTGGTCTACCACGGTCAAGTGAATTCACGGTCAAGGTCTTGACCACTAAAATTCCAGACTTAGAAAATTTTCAGCCTATCAATCTAAAGCCTATACTATCAAAATGGACTATTCTAAAAATGAAGTTTAACACTTCTTACAATATATCCTAAAGTCCACAAAAGATAAAATTAGGTCATGGGATCAATCAAATCTAGGTAATAGGAGTGGTTTATTGTCGCGACCCCGGACCCCGCGGGCCCCGGGACCGCGATCTGGACGTCGACTCTAAAACCAAAACTCAGAAATACTGAAGTTAAAAATTTCATTTGATACCAAAAAGGGTAATGATCCAAAGTTTACAAAAAGAACAAGTTTGATAAAATCAATTACAACTTACATAAACTTCCACAGTTTATGCCCAACAAAATACAAATGTACAAAATCCTAATGACGTCAATGTTTGGTACAAATACCCCAAAATGGTTACACATTTACATAATGGGAACCAACCTATAATAACCTTCCCCAAAAGAACGGATCCACACTCGACGTCCTCGCTCTCGTGATCAGCGAGACTAATCCTTAGCACCTGGGGGGGGGGGTTAAGGAAAAACAAAGATAAAAGAAAAGGGGTGAGATAAATCTCAATAAGTTACTAATGCAACTACATGACATGCTATGATGCAATAAGCAATAAACAATAATTATTATCACATAGCACATAGCAATTATCATATAACAGATAGCAGCGGAAATAAACACATAACAAAGGATATAGCCAAGGTTTTCCAAACAGGAACATCCAAATAAAGGATCGCTGCGCAGCTTCAATAATCAACCGATCATCATCTTCATAATAGCATGAAAGCCGAAGAGAAAACCCCGGTACCGGAACCAATAACATAAAAGCGTCACAAGGGACAAGGATCATGACACAAAGTCATACCCGTTAGCCAGATGCATTCACAAAGGAACGCTGACTTATCCTTTCCAAGGCCAATCTGGAGAAGGGGTAAAGAAGGGGGCAAAACAATGGTCAACATTATAATGGACTTGGCTTAGCCATTATAATCTTTCCCATCGCCCAAACACACACAAAATACCAGCTGGACTTTCAATTAAATGCTAAGTAATAAATACTAGCTTAAATAAACAACTTAAGGTTCCAAAGTAGGGAACCAATCCAATTAAATTACCACAAAGGTAAACCAATCCAAACCGCACATCAAAATGCTCAACATTACCAAAACGGTACTTAAATAAATTACACATCATATTTATTCACAAAAGAATCAAATCCACACATTAAAGTGTTCCACGGTGTTATCTTAAGTTAATTAGAAGGATTAAACCTAAACGAGTTAAGCCTTAAGTCTTAACCCCAGTAAAAAGGTCAAAATTCTGGACTAGGGGGCGGGCGGGCGCCTGGGACAGGGCAGGCGCGCGCTTGAATTTCCAGTAAGTCTGGTCCTCCGAAAATACCATGTAGGCGGGCGCCTGGAAAGGGTCAGGCGGGCGCCTGGTCAACGGGTGGGAGGGATTTCTGCAGCTGGGTTCTTCCAAATGCCAAACCAATTCATACCCAAACCATAATCACTCAAAATCAACACTCCCCACTAGATTTCCAAGGTACCTAAACACAATTCAACCCAAAAGGGGACCTTAACAACACCATTTCTCAACCCAAACCAAGAATCAAGACCCAACATTCATCAATCCACCATTTTTACCCAAAACTCAAATAAATTCGAAATAAATTCTAAACAAATTCAAAACTCAATCAAACTTCAATTATAACTTATCAAACATCATATAAACATGATATGAACACATTAGCATCAAAATGGGGGAAAAGTAACTTACTTGAAAATAATGAAAGTTGACGGAATTCGATTCTTTTTGGCTTCCTACGATCCTATCGACGATCTAAACAATGTTTACGTTTTAAGAAATGAGAGAAGATGATAGGAAGATGGAGTAAATGAAGAGAGAAGAAGGAGAAGAAAAAGAATGCATACCTTGGAGAGAGAGAGAGAGATTTGGCTGGGAGATGGAGTAGGGTGAGGGAGGAGGAGGAGTAGGGAGGTGAGGGAGTAGGGGGAAATCATTTTAAAAAGTTACAACTAGACCCCCTCCCCATCTACTAACACTATACTCCCCACTAACAACTAAGACCCAATTATCTCGATTAGAATGCTAGGCATAAATATTATAACACATAAATTGCACACATAATTATTTAAATAATTAATAATCTAATTAAATAAATAAGCAAATAAATAAATAAATAATTATTAAATGCTAATAAAATAGAGTCTATATTTCGGGTCGTGACATTCACTCCCCCTAAAAGAAAATTCGACCCGAATTTTAACGAGACTCACCTTAAACAAAAAGCCACGGAAATTTCCTCTCGATCTCATCACGAAGCTCCCAAGTCGACTCCTCGATGTTGTGATTCTTCCAAAGAACTCGAACCAACGCAATACTCTTGCTCCTCAATTCTCGGACCTTGGAATCTAGGATCCGGACCGGTCGTTCCTCATAACTCATATCGGGCTCAATATCCTCCGGTACCCTCGGTAACACGTGAGACGGATCATGGACATACTTCCGAAGCATAGAAACGTGGAAAACGTCGTGCAACCGGTCTAAGGATGACGGTAACGCGAGTCGATACGCAAGAAGTCCAACCTTTCCCAAAATCTCAAACGGGCCAATAAACCTCGGAGCCAATTTACCCTTCTTCCCGAATCTACGAATACCCACCTTTGGAGACACTTTTAAGAACACCAAGTCACCAATCTGAAAACTAAGATCTCTCCTTCGGTTGTCTGCGTAGCTCTTATGTCGACTCTGAGCTGTCTTCAATCTATCCCGGATAACTTTAACTTTCTCAACCGAATCCCGAAGCAAATCAATACCCAAAACTTTCGCTTCACCAACCTCATCCCAACAAATAGGCGATCTACACTTCCTTCCATACAAGGCCTAAAACGGTGCCATCTCGATGCTAGCCTGATAACTGTTGTTGTAAGAGAACTCCACTAACGGTAGGTGCGAATCCCAAGAATCGGAGAAGTCTATCGCACAAGCTCGTAACATATCCTCCAAAATCTGAATAGTCCTCTCGGATTGACCGTCGGTCTGGGGATGAAAAGCCGTACTGGATCGCAAATCTGTACCCAAAGCTTCCTGAAACGCCTTCCAGAATCTAGAAGTAAACCTCGGGTCTCGATCTGACACAATACTAACCGGAACTCCATGCAATCTAACGATCTCATCAACATAAAGGGTCGCAAGCTTCTCCATCGAATATCTGATATCAATAGGCAAGAAATGGGCACTCTTGGTCAATCTATCCACTATTACCCAAACACTGTCATACTTCCTACGGGTACGAGGCAATCCCGTAACGAAATCCATAGTCACATGCTCCCATTTCCACTCGGGAATCTCTAACGGCTGAAGTAATCCCGCGGGTCTCTGATGCTCGGCTTTGACCTGCTGACACGTTAAACACCTCGATACATACTCGGCTATTTCCCTTTTCATATTAATCCACCAAAATTGTTGCTTCAAATCCTGATACATCTTCGTACTACCCGGATGAATAGTATATCTCGACCTGTGACCCTCATCAAGAACTCTCTGTTTAATTCCATCAACATCCGGAACACACAAACGACCACGGAAAGTCAAAACTCCACTCGAGCTCAAAGAAAAATCCTCAAACTTCTTTTCTTTCAGTTTACCCATTATTTTCACCAACTCGGGATCTTCTTTCTGAGCTTCCTTTATTCTCTGAATTAGGGACGGAGATACCCTAATATTCGCAAAAATAGCCCCATGTCTCGATTCACGAGGAGACCAATCTCGAACATCCTCAAGCATTTTCCATTCACGGACCATCATCGAAGCCACATAAGACTTTCTACTAATCGCATCGGCTACCACATTCGCCTTCCCCGGGTGATAAGAAATCGTGCAATCGTAATCCTTCAACAATTCCATCCATCGGCGCTGTCGGTTGTTCAACTCTTTCTGGGAGAAAAGGTACTTCAAACTTTTGTGATCGGTAAAAATCTCAAACTTCGCCCCATAAAGGTAGTGCTTCCATTTGTGCAACGCAAAGACTATCGCCGCTAACTCCATATCATGAGTCGGGTAATTCTGTTCACTAGGGGTCAACTTCCTCGAAGCATAGGCAATCACTTTCCCATTCTGCATTAACACACAACCCAAACCCTCTTTCGAAGCATCACTATAAATCACGAGGCCATCGCTCCCATTAGGCAAAGTCAAGATCGGTGCGGTAGTCAACCTCTTTTTCCATTCCTCGAAACTCTTGTCACATTTCTCGGTCCACACAAACGGATCATTCTTCCGGGTCAACTGAGTCATCGGAGTAGCAATCCTCGAAAACCCTTCAATAAATCTTCGGTAATAACCGGCTAAACCAAGGAAGCTTCTAATCTCTGTCACTGATTCAGGTCTCTTCCAATCCACTATAGCCTCTATCTTTGAAGGATCCACCGAAATCCCGTCTTTAGAAATCACATGGCCCAGAAATGACACCTTCTCGAGCCAAAATTCGCATTTACTGAACTTCGCAAATAATTTCTCCCTCGCAAGAACGGATAAAACTGTCCTCAAGTGCTGCTCGTGCTCCTCTCGAGATTTCGAATAAACAAGAATGTCGTCGATGAAAACCACCACGAACGAGTCAAGATAGGGATGGAAAATTCGGTTCATCAAATCCATAAATACGGCCGGCGCGTTCGTCAACCCAAACGGCATCACCAAGAACTCATAATGACCGTATCGAGTGCGAAAAGCAGTCTTCGGAATATCCTCCGATCGAACCTTCAACTGATGGTACCCACTCCTCAAATCAAGCTTTGAGAAAACCACGGACCCTTGAAG
The DNA here is from genome assembly GCA_026119855.1 of Campanula takesimana. NCBI lineage: Eukaryota > Viridiplantae > Streptophyta > Magnoliopsida > Asterales > Campanulaceae > Campanula > Campanula takesimana. The sequence goes on from JAOWBW010000140.1 coordinate 133,747, forward strand.
CTGATCAAACAAATCATCAATATGCGGTAGAGGGTACTTATTCTTCACCGTAACCTGATTCAACTTCCGGTAATCGATACACAGTCTCAACGAACCATCTTTCTTCCGCACAAATAAAACCGGTGCTCCCCACGGGGAAACACTAGGGCGGATAAACCCTCGATCAAGCAACTCTTGCAATTGAACCTTCAATTCTTTCAACTCTGCGGGAGCTAACCTATAAGGTGCTTTCGAAATCGGAGCCGTTCCCGACAACAGATCTATACAAAATTCTATCTCACGATCGGGAGGCATATCATACTCGGTAGAGAAAACATCGGGAAATTCCCGAACTACCCGAACACTATCAAAACTAGGGGATTCTTTCCTAGTATCAAGAACACTAGCCAAATACCCCTCACAACCACTATGCAATAATTTTCTCGCTTTCAAATAAGAAATCAAGCGAACTTTTCTACTCAGAGGACAAGCCTCAAACACAAATCTAGGCACATCGGGAATAGCAAAAGTAACAGTTTTCTTACGGCAATCAACGGACGCATAAAACTTGCTCAACCAATCTATACCCAAAATGACATCAAAGTCTTGGATAGGAAGAACTACCAAATCCGCACAAAGGACTCGACCACAAATAACCACATCACAAGCACGAAAGACTCGATCGGAAATCAAGCATTCTCCTATAGGGGTCGACACCTCTAGCACGTACGGTAAAGACTCGAATGCAACATTTAACATGGAAGAAAATTGCACAGAGATATATGAATGAGATGATCCTGGATCTACTAACGCTCGCGCGCTCACATTAGACACAGAAACAATACCTCCAATAACGGATGGATCATCGGTAGCTTGTTGTTGATTCATGGCATAAACTTTCCCTTGAACTGTGGGCTTCCCGGTAACATCCCTTTTTTGACCTTGATTAAAACCAACTCCGGACCCGGATGCTTGACCTCGGTACCTCGTGCATTTTCTCGCAAAGTGCCCCATTTCACCACAATTGGTGCACCTTCCTTGCTTTTTCCAACACCTATCCTCCGCATGGCCTACCTTCTGACAAAATGTACAAGGCTTCCTAACTTGGCTCCCTTGGTTCCCGGAAGTGGTACCCGGGTTCCTTGGGGTCGGTTGCCCTCGGAACTGAGATTGTCCCCCAAATTTACCTCGGTTATCGGAACGGTGTTGTGGCTTGCCTTGAGCTCCTTGCTTACTCGGGTTAGCTACCTCGGTCTTCCTTTTGTGCTCCCCAATATCTTGCTCTATCAAATAGGCTCGGTCCACCGCATCTTGGAAAGTCACAATCCGTTGAGCAATGAGTTGAGTACGGATGGAGGTCTTCAATCCCCGGATAAACCTCATAGCCTTTTGTTCCTCGGTCCTCACCAAATAGTCGCAATACCGGGCTAATTCTATGAACTTAGCCGAGTATTGTGCTATAGATAACACACCTTGCTCCAAGTTGAGTAGCTCGATCTCCTTTCGGTTTTGATCAACCACCGGAATGAAGTGCTCCTTGAATTTGCGCACAAATAACTCCCACGCATACACCGTGCGAGTATCATCCCAAGTAGCCTTAACACCTTTCCACCAATGCTCAGCGGCTCCCACAAGCTTGTAAGCCGCGAACCTGACCTTGTCCTCATCCGAACACCCAAATACATCGTAAATCTTCTCCATAGACTCAATCCACAACTCAACTTTCCTTACATCGGGCTCCCCATTGAATTCAACCGGTTTAAGTTTCAGAAATTGCTCCAAACTATAACGAGGTGGTGCTTGTTCTACCCTCGGACCTTGATCATGTATGGCCTTCATGGCCGCCTCAAACATGCCTTGGAACATGGCACGTGCCTCTTCCCTTGTATCGTTCTGATTCTGTGACCCACTAGTACCTCCTCTGTTTCTTCTTCCAGACATTTTGAGTAATTACCTGCATAAGACATCAACCGTTAATCACTCCGCACACTACTACCCACCTAGGTCATACTAATCCGCCTAGACTTATACTTAGAGCTAATGCCATAGCTCTGATACCAACTGTCGCGACCCCGGACCCCGCGGGCCCCGGGACCGCGATCTGGACGTCGACTCTAAAACCAAAACTCAGAAATACTGAAGTTAAAAATTTCATTTGATACCAAAAAGGGTAATGATCCAAAGTTTACAAAAAGAACAAGTTTGATAAAAATCAATTACAACTTACATAAACTTCCACAGTTTATGCCCAACAAAATACAAATGTACAAAATCCTAATGACGTCAATGTTTGGTACAAATACCCCAAAATGGTTACACATTTACATAATGGGAACCAACCTATAATAACCTTCCCCAAAAGAACGGATCCACACTCGACGTCCTCGCTCTCGTGATCAGCGAGACTAATCCTTAGCACCTGGGGGGGGGGGGTTAAGGAAAAACAAAGATAAAAGAAAAGGGGTGAGATAAATCTCAATAAGTTACTAATGCAACTACATGACATGCTATGATGCAATAAGCAATAAACAATAATTATTATCACATAGCACATAGCAATTATCATATAACAGATAGCAGCGGAAATAAACACATAACAAAGGATATAGCCAAGGTTTTCCAAACAGGAACATCCAAATAAAGGATCGCTGCGCAGCTTCAATAATCAACCGATCATCATCTTCATAATAGCATGAAAGCCGAAGAGAAAACCCCGGTACCGGAACCAATAACATAAAAGCGTCACAAGGGACAAGGATCATGACACAAAGTCATACCCGTTAGCCAGATGCATTCACAAAGGAACGCTGACTTATCCTTTCCAAGGCCAATCTGGAGAAGGGGTAAAGAAGGGGGCAAAACAATGGTCAACATTATAATGGACTTGGCTTAGCCATTATAATCTTTCCCATCGCCCAAACACACACAAAATACCAGCTGGACTTTCAATTAAATGCTAAGTAATAAATACTAGCTTAAATAAACAACTTAAGGTTCCAAAGTAGGGAACCAATCCAATTAAATTACCACAAAGGTAAACCAATCCAAACCGCACATCAAAATGCTCAACATTACCAAAACGGTACTTAAATAAATTACACATCATATTTATTCACAAAAGAATCAAATCCACACATTAAAGTGTTCCACGGTGTTATCTTAAGTTAATTAGAAGGATTAAACCTAAACGAGTTAAGCCTTAAGTCTTAACCCCAGTAAAAAGGTCAAAATTCTGGACTAGGGGGCGGGCGGGCGCCTGGGACAGGGCAGGCGCGCGCTTGAATTTCCAGTAAGTCTGGTCCTCCGAAAATACCATGTAGGCGGGCGCCTGGAAAGGGTCAGGCGGGCGCCTGGTCAACGGGTGGGAGGGATTTCTGCAGCTGGGTTCTTCCAAATGCCAAACCAATTCATACCCAAACCATAATCACTCAAAATCAACACTCCCCACTAGATTTCCAAGGTACCTAAACACAATTCAACCCAAAAGGGGACCTTAACAACACCATTTCTCAACCCAAACCAAGAATCAAGACCCAACATTCATCAATCCACCATTTTTACCCAAAACTCAAATAAATTCGAAATAAATTCTAAACAAATTCAAAACTCAATCAAACTTCAATTATAACTTATCAAACATCATATAAACATGATATGAACACATTAGCATCAAAATGGGGGAAAAGTAACTTACTTGAAAATAATGAAAGTTGACGGAATTCGATTCTTTTTGGCTTCCTACGATCCTATCGACGATCTAAACAATGTTTACGTTTTAAGAAATGAGAGAAGATGATAGGAAGATGGAGTAAATGAAGAGAGAAGAAGGAGAAGAAAAAGAATGCATACCTTGGAGAGAGAGAGAGAGATTTGGCTGGGAGATGGAGTAGGGTGAGGGAGGAGGAGGAGTAGGGAGGTGAGGGAGTAGGGGGAAATCATTTTAAAAAGTTACAACTAGACCCCCTCCCCATCTACTAACACTATACTCCCCACTAACAACTAAGACCCAATTATCTCGATTAGAATGCTAGGCATAAATATTATAACACATAAATTGCACACATAATTATTTAAATAATTAATAATCTAATTAAATAAATAAGCAAATAAATAAATAAATAATTATTAAATGCTAATAAAATAGAGTCTATATTTCGGGTCGTGACATTTATAATAAGCATACCCAACAATCTCCCCCTATTTGATTGAGACCATTACCTACTATAACAAAAGCTAATTCATTGTACTTGGTAATAACATGTTTTCAAACTAATATTTTATTAATTTCATGCCCCAAGTCAGTGCACACTCTAAGCCAAAGTCATAGATTTCTATCAGCCTAAAAACATAAAATAAGTTCTAATCCTAGCAAGATAGAAATATAAGTTTGAATGCATTTTTAGAGAAAATAACAATAAGTAAGCAAATGCATCAAACAAACATTCAAAGGGCACTCCACAAAAATATAACCATTAAAGTGAGGAGTGCAGACAAAAGAGAGATTAAAGTTTTACAGACCCAAATAAAAAAAATAGAAATAGAAATTGTTTTGAGACTACATTTAACAGATTGTTTTAACATGACCACACACGGTCAGTACGGTTAACATTACGGTAGAGGATAGTCTAGAAGCGGTCGAAAGTATGGAGATCATCTTCAGTGAGATCGGAGAAGGGAAAGCGGTAAGAGGGCATGGAGAGACCGGGAATGAGAATAGGTACGGTCACTCCATCTTCATCATCTTCACCCTGAGCATTTACATTACCGTGGCCTGCTTCTGCCTCTTGATTTGCAACTAGATTACCGTGGCGGTTGATCCTGTTCAGCACAGTGTTAGCTTGATTGGATAGTAAATCAATTTTGTTTGATTGGTCATTGAGGCGGTTGGTGTGGACAATCATGGCTTGTTTGAATGCTTCCAATTTCCTACTCAAGCTTTCATTCAGATTGGTCATAGCGGATTTTAGGGCAATATCAACATCTTTTTCCACCGACATTCTTACTTTCTTTACTTCCAGAGAGAGTTCATCTTTAACATCCTCCATAGATTTTGAGATGTCTACCGAGGCTTTTAAGACTTCCTTTGAAAAGCACTTCATGATGGCTCTTGTTTGAATAAGGAAAGATTTGTTCATAAAGTCCGGAGTTACCATGAACGCACTTGGAGCAACAAGAGCGGTAGAAGTAGAGCTGCCAGCTTGACCGGGCCTCGAAGAGCTGCTGCCTGCTTGACCGGAGAGGGTATCTGATATAGCGTTTGATACGTACTCTCTCTCCCCCTTAATGGTCTCAATCAGTTGAGAGGGAAGAGCAATAATCTGGTCCTTAAGCACTGAATTGGTAGACTTCAGCTCAGAGATTTCTTCATGAAGAGCGGTCTGATTGGCGGTCAGCTTTGAGATCTGGGTTTGGGAATCCAGATTGATTTGTGTAAGCATTTCTACTGTGGTCAATAAATGAGCAATTTGATCGACCGGAGGTTCAGAAGTGGACTGCCTGATTGGAGACATGGTCATATTACCAGTATCATTAACTGCACGGTCACTAGGTTCATGGTCAGCTTCTTGACTGTGACCCTCATGCTCAGGATGATTTTCAACATTTGCAGGAACGTCATCATCACTAAACACCGGGCTATTAGCATTGATACCCTTATCAACCTCAACATTATCACCAGCATTATCATCAGAATGTTCTGATCCATCATCAGATACATCCTCTAGCTTTTCATCTGTAGGTTCATCAACCAAACCAAGTGTTGGTTTAGAAATTGGTTGCCTTTTCAGGCGCTGGGGTGAAGCAATCTCAATAATATCTTCACGGTCGCCCTGAGTAGGTGAACCGGATGGGGTAAAATCAGGAGAAACGGTCGATGGAAGAGGTCTGGAAACCTTTGTTTTCTTGGAAACCTGCTGAGGACTTAGAGACAAATCTCTTTTCTTGGATTTATCCCTCTAAGACGAAGCGGGGAGTGCAGAAGACTTTGTTTGGAAGGATTTGGACGGAATGGTCGGAGAGGACACGGTTGGTTTGGAGACCGTTGATTTAGAGATGGGAGCGGTAGACTTGGTTTTCAATGGTGCGGCAGGAGGAATTTTGGAAGGAGACTTAACGGTTGAAGATTCTTTGATAATCACTCCAGTCAATGGTCTTGGTTTGGGAGGAGCGGTCGATGTACTGGCAATTCCTTTGCCTTTAACCTTTCTTCTAGATTCTTCCTCGTCCTCAGCTTCATCATCATCATCATCATGGACAGATAAGGACTTCCTCGGTGCGTCAAGTCCTAAAGCTATTCTGGCAGCCTTGGTGTAGGCAGGAGGAATGTATTTTTCTCTTTTGTGCTCAGGTTCACGGTTTCTGTATTCCTGATATTGATCATCACCAAACCGGTTACGGTAGGTAGATCTCATGGTCTTGATATCAAAGACCTTGGATAGAGAGATGGGAACTTTGGCATGTTTATCTCTGTTGATATCCCTTCGGAGTTCAGGAATAAATTTGAACAATAGAGAAAGGAACCTTGAGTTTTTCTTGTATTTGGTGGCGGCCTTTTCAGATAACAGCTTCTTGTAATCAGAAATGTGATCTAACAAGAGATCATATAGAATCTTGGGCCAGTTCATCTTCCTGCCCAGATAGATTGTAGTAGACAGCCTCCATTGAGTGGTATTGAAATTGCCATGGTTACCACTCTTGCAGAGAAGATCGTGGCCAACCAAGTGACCAATGTAATACATCACCTCAAGAAAGGTTTTGCGGTAGGGCTTGTATACGTCAGTAGATCCAATCAATCTCATACCAATCCATCATACTCATCATCAGATAGAGAGATAGGAGCCTCATTGTCAATGTCGAGACTAAGGGTGGAGGCAATATCAGTGTAGTCAATCTCTATCTTGTGACCGTATACTTCAGCAACAATCCAGTTAAGAGAATTGTTCTGCTCATCTCTTCCTTTGATTTCCTTCGCGGTAGAATAAAATTCTCCAACTGCAGCAAGGTAGTGACTGGTTTGATTCATAGTGAAATAATGAAGTATGTCTGATTTCTTCATTCTTTTGATCAAGTGCCTCCCAATAGAATCTTTCTGGAGGTCTTCATAATCAATAACGCATCCAGGAATAAATGATTGCTCCTCCTAAAAAAATTTAGAAGTTAGTAACACTGGTGCGGTCAACCAGTATGCGGTCAAAGGACCGAGAGGATGCGGTCGACTTGCACATGGTAGACAGAAATAGCGGTTGACAAGAAGAATACTTAGAAGCATTTCAATGAAATCTTTAAAAACACGCACAAACACCATATTACTATGTGTAAATGAATTTTAAGGATCAAAAAGTTTAATCTCAAGAACACAAAAAACACAATAAGAACACGAAGATATTGTTCATAGCGAAAATTCAGAAAATGATTCAGAGCATGAAAATCCATAAAAATTATACCAAAATGAACACAAAAACCGATTAAACACGAAAATATCATCAATTTCAACATCAAAAACATATTAAACTCAGAATATGAAAGGGCATAGTGAACCAAAAAGCTTAAAAAAAACATTTATGGCATAAATAGATATAACAAGCCAAATTCGAATCTAAACATGTTAGAGAACTCGAAATCATCAAAGTAACAATTTATAAGCATAATCAGAACCAAAATAACCCAGGAATATAAAGAATTTAGACAAAAATATCAAATGGGTTTAACCCGCCAAAAATATAGAACTCAAAAATGTAAAGTTTTGGGTCAAGAAATCATACCATTGTGTCTTCAGAGATTTGTTCTTGTGATTTCTTAGAAGATTTTGTAGGTTGAGTTGATTTGGGGGCCATTTATATAGAGGAATGTAGAGAGAAACGAATGAGAGAGATATGGAACTGGAAGTGTAGAGAGAGAAATAGAGAGAGACAAAGAGTAGAGAGAGAAAGTGGAGGGAGGTTTCTAAAAAGTATTATGCAGAGAGGTGGAGGTTAAGGAGGTAGTGGAACCGTTTGTGCAGAGAAGTGGGAGGTTAACTCTGCAAATTCAGGGATTTGACCAATGATGTCCTTTCGCCATAAATGCATGGATAGTGACGGCGGACATAAATAAGGGAATAAAATTAATTGCAAATGATTTAAATTAAATGAAAACGAGGGAAAAGAGGAAATTACGGAATTACCCCTTTGGATGACTAGGATGATCATAAAATTTGCTAAGTTAGAAACACTTACTTGGTCACCTAGCTTTTTGCGGTCAGGTGCTTGACCGTGGGTTTTGCGGTCAAGAGTGTTACCTTGGCCAAGAAAAGCTTCTATAAAGCAGTGAACCAATGTCATCATTTTCCATGCGGTAGGCTTCTCCAAAGCCTTTGAACAAATTTCATCTTTTCATGCGGTCGGAGCATTTTGCAGTCAACAAGGATGCGGTCGGTATACCTGATGGATTTTAATGTATCGACCGTGATTTCTTTACCGGTAAGGGTGTTGACCGTGACCTACTTGGTTTTGAACTTGGATAAAACATAAGACATTAGCACAATCAAAATATACGGACAAGTAATTAAAGTTCTAGCATGCCCATTTCTCCTCTAAGATACCTAAATCTCTTCGAATCAAGAGCCTTGGTGAGAATATCTGCAATTTGATTGTCAGTACTCACATACTCGAGATGGATATTACCTTTTTCCACATGATCCTTGAGAAAGTGGTACTTGATATCAATGTGTTTTGTTTTTGAATGCATGACAGGGTTGTTGGAGACAGTAATGGTAGATGTATTATCACAATAGATTGGACAATTTTCTTCATTGATTCCGTAGTCAACCAATTGTTGCTTCATCCAGAGCACTTGGCAGCAGCAGCTTCCATCAGCTATATATTCTGCTTCTGTGGTAGATACAAAGACTGAGGCTTGTTTCTTGCTTGCCCATGAAACGAGTCGATTTCCAAGGAAATGATAAGTTCCACTTGTGCTTTTCCTGTCTATTATACATGTTGCATAATCTGCATCTGAGTAACCTATAAGATAAAAATTTGAATCTTTGGAGTACCAAAGTCCAAGGTTAATAGTCCCAGATAGATATCTAATAATACGTTTAACAGCAATAAGATGTGCTTCTCTAGGATCTGCTTGATAACGAGCACAAACACAAACACTAAACATGATATCTGGCCTACTAGCAGTTAAATAAAGAAGAGAACCAATCATACCTCGATATAAGGTTTGATCAACCTTTTTACCTTTCAAGTCTTTATCTAACTTGTTGCCAGCAGCCATAGGAGTGTCATATGCCTTTGCATTTTTAAGTCCAAATTTCTTGATAAGGTCCTTTGTGTACTTTGCTTGATTGAGGAAGATGCCTTCAGCACATTGTTTAATTTGAAGCCCAAGGAAGAATGTTAATTCTCCCATCATGCTCATCTCAAATTTTCTTTTCATTAGCTTCTCAAATCGCTTACACAACAATTCATTAGTAGAACGAAAAATAATATCATCTACATATATTTGAACTAATAAAGTATGATCATGATATTTAGCAATGAATAGAGTTGTGTCGATCTTACCACGCTTGAAGCCTTTCTCTAAGAGAAATTTAGATAGAGTGTCATACCATGCACGTGGAGCTTGTTTGAGTCCATATAAAGCTTTACGTAGTTTGTAGACATGATTTGGAAATTTGGGGTCTTCAAATCCGGGCAGTTGAGCAACAAAGACTGTTTCTTGAAGTTCACCGTTGAGGAATGCACTATTCACATCCATTTGATATAACTTGAATCTTTTGAAAGAGGCATAAGCTAAAAATATCCTTATAGCTTCAAGTCTTGCAACGGGGGCAAAAGTTTCATCATAATCAATGCCTTCTTCTTGTCTGTATCCTTGTGCAACCAACCTAGCTTTTTTCTTTATGATGCTTCCATTCTCATCCATCTTGTTTCGGAACACCCACTTTGTACCAATCACTCCTTGATCTTGTGGCCTTGGAAATAAGGTCCAAACTTTGCATCTTTCAAATTGGTTGAGCTCTTCTTGCATAGCAACAATCCAACTTGAGTCTTGGAGTGCCTCATCAACTTTCTTGGGTTCAACTTGAGATATAAATGCAGTAAGTGCATCATAGTTTGATCTTCTTGTTCGAACACCAGAATGCAAATCACCAATGATATTCTGAATTGGGTGATCTCTAACCTCACGAACTTCTTGAGGTATATCTGGTTGAGTTGATGGTGGTTGTAAATCTTCTAGTGGTACATCATTTGTGCCTTCCCACTCATAAGTAATTTGAGGGATAGGTTCTTCCACATTGATGGGTGTTTCAACTTCAACTCCATTTGAGGTAGCTGCAGATGTGGTAGCTTCTGGTGCTTCATGAGAGGTAGATGGAGGTGCAGTTGAGGTAGATGGATTTCTTTGAGTTGATTGATTTTGTGGCTGATTTGTACCTGTCTCATTAAGCTCAACAAAATCATCAGCAACATTTGGAGCCATATATGACTCAAGGAGAGAATGTTCATCAAAAGTTACATGGACAGATTCAACTATCTTAAGAGTTGTTTTATTAAATACACGAAAAGCTTTTGAGTGTTTAGCATACCCAATAAATATACCTTCATCAGCCTTTGGAGCAAATTTATCTTGATGTTCTTTACCATTGTAGAGTATGAAGCATTTGCATCCAAATATCTTGAAGTATGCTATATTGGGGGTTCTTCCTCTCCAAAGTTCATAAGGAGTTTTGTTGTAGATCTTGTTGATAAGGGATCTATTTTGAGTGAAGCATACTGTATTGACGGCTTCAGCACAAAAGTATTGAGGTAGCTTTGCTTCAGCAATCATAGTCTTTCCAGCCTCTATCAACGTTCTGTTCTTCCTTTCCACAACACCATTTTGTTGAGGAACTTCGGCAGCAGAGAAGTTGCGGTCAATACCGTGGTCATCACAGTACTGAGCTACACCGTTGTTCTTGAATTCTGTACCGTTCTCGGATCGAACACTAACGATGTCATCTTCCTTTTGTGTTTGGAGCTGTCTAAAGAGTGAGGTCAAAATGTCATAGCAATCATCCTTTGAGATCATCATTTCAACCCACGTATATCTTGAATAATCGTCTACCACAACTAAGGTATATCTATTTCCTCCAATACTTGCGGTAGTAACAGGTCCAAACAAGTCCATATGTAGCAACTGCAAACATTTTGAAGTTGAAGGTGTCGTCTTGCTGGAGAAAGACGCTTTTGGTTGTTTGCCTAGTTGACATGCTGTGCACTTCTCATCGTGGTGATCAGCTACTTTGGGTAGACCACGAACTAAATTTTCTCTTCCAATCTTGGATAGATACTTGAAGTTTAAGTGACTTAGTCTTTTGTGCCACAGCCAACTATTTTTGCTAACATTCTTTGCTACAAAACAGAGATTAGAAGAAATGCAAGATGAATTAAAATCAACAACATAAACATTTTTCTTACGAATCCCTTTGAGAAAAGTGACGCCGGATGTGCCATCTTTGATGAGACAAAAGTTTGAGGTGAAGTGGCATTGCAATCCTTTGTCGCATAACTGAGATATTGAGAGTAGATTGTGTTGTAGACCAATAACTAGAGAGACTTCTTGGATGGTGATTTTTCCTTTTCGTATGACTCCATATCCTACAGTCTTTCCTTTGTTATTATCTCCGAAGGTTACTGATGGCCCTTTTTCTTCACGGACATCTTCCAATAGATTGATATCTCCGGTCATGTGCCTTGAGCAGCCACTATCGAGATACCATAAACTTGATTTATCCTTGAAGTGTCCAGCCATTAAGCAGAGGGCCTACAAAATAGACATTTAAGAACAAGGTCCCCTTTTATTCTTTTGGGTCCAAAGGGTTAGCAACTTTTAACAACCCACACTTGCCTCACAGAAGGGGGTTTAAGCCTTCTGGGATTTGGTGTGAATCTTAAAAGACATGAAGCCTTGTGACCATAATCATCACACACGGAGCAATGGTGGAAGCCACCCAACTGAGGGTTAACAAACTTCGTTGAAGTCTTGAGCACAACATCATTTACTGGTATGGATGAGGTCGCCTTTACAAAGTTCATCCACTTGAACTTTGCCGTCTTGCCATTATCCGCGGTCGTTGGTTTCCTTGTGATAGCCAACTTCCTTGGTGCGGTCGACTGACCTCGCGGTAAGTACATGCGGTCGGGAGATTTAGCAACCTTGCTGGTGCTTGCCGCAGCAGCAGGTTCATCCATGGCAATACCTTTCAACTTTGCCTTGCCAGTTTGTTTCTTAGGGTAGACATAATTAAACACTAGTTTCTTCTTTGGTTCTTGTTCTACACCCTTTGAAACATGATGTTTAGCTTTCGACTCTTCCAAAGTTTGCTGGGTAAATTTCTCATCTCTTTCACAACAAGATGCACATTTAAAGTTGTCACTAGTTTGGAATCCCAAGCCTTCTTTATCACCAGTAGACTTTTGGGATTCTAGTATTTGTTCCATAGTGACACGAGAATTGGTCCACTCATTAGTGATCCTTTTCAGGTCGTTTATCTCAGCAACCAATTCTTCGTTTTTACCTTAAATATGGCATTTTGTTCTTCTAAGAAACGGTTTCGTTCAGTAAGAGGAGTCATGCTCTTGATCTGCTCCTTAAGGAGGGTGAGTTCAGATCTTAGTAGAGATTTCTCCGTCTTAAGCTGAGAAATTTCATCAGTTGAAAGTGCTAAAGCTTCCTTCATGCCAGAGAATTTACTAATTACTTGTTCAGCTTTTGCAAACATCTTTTCTTGTTCATCGGGGGAAATGTCAAACTTGACTTGAGGAGTGGTAAACAGAACTTCCTTCACTTTGGGGTTTAGTAGAGCCTTATTTGCTGCACACACATCACATCTTGAAAATAGAAGATCACCATTCCTTTGAACTGGAGTTAGGAATCCTTTGTCAGCAAGTTCATCAGCAGTGTAACTCTTCCGTTTGGGTTTCACATTGGGTGTGAATTGATTATCATCCTCATCATCAGAACGAACAACCAAACAGATGTGACCTTCTTCAGAATCCTCATCGCTTTCATCAAAATCTGACTCTTTCCAGGTGGCTAACTCTTTTGTGGTAGAGTCCTCTTCAGCAACCATCCCCTTTTGCTTTGAGTATCTTCGATTGAAGTTGCTTTTCTTCTTCATATACTCATACTTGGGAATTGGGCATTCTGAAGCGAAATGACCGGGTTTCCTGCAATTAAAACAAACTAGATCCTCTTTCTTCTTTGAGAAGTTGGAGTATTCTTTCTTACTTGTTGAATTGCTCCTTGAGAACCTTGCTGGAGCTTTGCTGGATGATCCGGGCCTTGCTGATTTTCTGAACTTTTGAAATCTTTTCACGAACATAGCAAAGTCATCATCGTCCATATCTAATAAATCAGATGTGGAGATTTTTGGATCTTCTTCCTCGATCACTTCTTCCTTTTGCGCGACCAACGATAAGCTCTTTGTTTTTCCTTCCATTTCAGCAATGTTGTTAAGCTTGATATCAAAGACCTTGAGGTTGGCATAGAGGCTTCTGAGAGACATATCATCTAGTAGCTTGGTATCTTCAAGAGTGTTTCCTTTGTAAAGATATTGCGAACCAAGAGCGGCAAGAAAATTAACATTGATTTCTTTCTTGGTAAGCTTCTTTCCGAGTGCTGTATAAGTACTCACGATCTCACAATAACGATCATAAGTGGCTCTTAGTGATTCATCGGGGATCTTAGCTGTTGATCAAATATATGTTTAGGACATAGAATTGCTTAATCCCAATCATAGCTATCACTTAGGATCCCCCAATTTTATTAGAACCCTTATAAGGTACTCTTAGGATTCTTGGTGATCAGCACAGGTGTATTCCAACTCTTCAAACAAGGCAAACCAGCAAGAGGAAGCAAATCAGCAAACCAGTTAACTAGTTGCCGATCAACTTGATAAACAAGTTGCCGATCAACTTCATTCTCAACTTGCCGATAAAGAAAGACAGTCTGTACTGTCAGTCAGGTTACATCGTTTCACCTTAAAGTCAACCTTGCTGATTGTCCCTGTCCTTTCTTACTGTCTTATCTAAAAGTAATTTACCTGCTCTGTAATGATTGCTGCGCCGTCTGACACATAGCTACTTTTAGCTATACTCTATCTCTACTTGCTTTTTGCAGGTAACCGGTTGAGACAAAGGGGTCCTTACCCATCATACTTTTGTGAGCATGCGTGTACCACATATATTCGCCATTAATGCTAAAGATACCGCATTTAATGCTCCTCAACTACCCAGCTGGATATTCAAATTGCAAGCCTTCTTCTACAAGACTCAAGACATTTACTCCTCTTATAAATAGTGGACTTGGAGCATTGAAGAAGGTTGGTGAAAATAGAGCATTTAAGAGAGTTGAATGTTTTTGAGTATTCATTAAAGACTCAAACATTCTGTGTCCATATAATCATTAGATCATTTAATAGGACATACACTTGTGCACCAACTCAAACAACATGGTTAGTATTCCCGAACTAGATTATATAAGGAATACGTTGTTTAAGTTATTCACACACCCACCTGAGTGTGATAAGTTCTCTTGAACTTGCCGCTCAAATACACTTGGTCAGAATTGTTTTACGATCCATTAGAAATTTCTAGAACTTAGTCTTTGTATACCGGCAAAGCCGTGCTTGTAATAGACTAGAAAAATCTAATAGCACTCTTAACCCAAATCCAAGTTCTGACCAAACTTGGTAGAGGACGTAGAAGTATTTACACTGTGAACCTCTCCAAATCCCTGTGTCTCTGTTGCTTGCCTTATCATTGCCGGTTGGAATTCTATCACCGGCAGATTGAATATGCTTATACTGATTCATTGTAATTTCCATTGACCAATCTCTTGAAACTGCATTGAACTTTTAGAAACAACTTTGTGTATAATCTAAGCTCTGAAAATCTTTTATACACTGATTTTGTGTGAGTTAAAACTAAGTCATATTTTACCCGCTGCGCTTACTGATAATAGTTTGCAAACTGATAAGTGACTTTGCATTTAAAAGTGTTTCTTTGTAAAAGTTTTAAATAGGCTATTCACCCCCCCTCTAGCCTATTTTCCTACCAATTGGGCCTAACAATTGGTATCAGAGCTTGGAATTTTTGAAAGAAATTTCCAAGCTTTACAGCTTGTATTGCTGATACCATGGCAGGAAAAATCATGCAGTTATTTAACATCACTACCATACCGTTGTTAAATGTCAACGAGTTTGGTGTCTGGAAATCTTGTATGATAAAGTATATGAACTCAATCGATGATCGGTTGATGAAGGTCATAGAAGGTGGTCCAATCATTCCTTTAAAAGTCTCAACCACCTATAGACCTATTCCCTCCACTCCGCTGACACAACATGCTGATCGTGACACTGAACAAGAAACCCATGTTCAGATTGAAGAAACCTTGGTCGAGAAACCAAGAGAGGAATGGACTGAGGACGACAAACTTTCAGCTGCCCTAGATGGAAAAGCATGCTACATTATTTCTTGTGGTTTGGACGACAAGCAATATAAACTCATTGACTTGTGCTCCACGGCTCAAGAATGCTGGAACAAGCTCCTTGCATACTTTGAAGGTGACGAGCAGGTAAAGGACAACAGACTCTACGATTGTATTGCTGAGTTTGAATCCTTCAAGAAACAAGATGGTGAATCACTAAGGAGTGCCTACGACAGATTCTGCGAGGTAAGTAATTTATGTGCTTCATTAGGAAAGATTTATGCTATGAAAGACCTGAATATTCGTTTTCTAAGTTCTTTAGGAAATGAATATCATACCAAGGTCACCGCTGTTAGAGAAGTGAGAGACTAGAACAAGACTTCTATTCAGAATCTTGTATCTAGCCTATTTCTGTATGAGAGAGAACTGCAAAAACCTAACGTTCTCGATAAAAATTTCAAAAACTTGTCTCTATCAGCTCAGTCACAGATATCCTTCCCTTCAAACAAATTCCCTCCTATAGATCCCCATCATATACCCTGCAGCTCCAAAACCTCTGAAACTACCTCAGAACAGCCTATGGAAGAAGACGAATTTGCCGCCTTCGCTAGGAACTACAAAAGGTTTAAGGACTTTAAAAGGATGCAGAAAGGAAACTACCAGCAACCAAAATCATTCACACCAACTTTTCAAAAACCAGCAAGTTACAACAAACCATCAACAAGTGCTACCGACGGAAAGAACAACAAAGGTGATCTTGTTTGCTTCAACTGCAGAAAACCTGGTCACTTTGCTTCTAAATGTCCTCAACCAAAATATGAGTATGTGAGGAAGTCATTCAACAAGAGACATCCCAAGTCTCGAAGCTTTGTTGCCGATGAAAGCACTGAAAAGGCCTTGCCGGTTTGGTGTGAAACTGACTCAGATGAAGATGCCGACGTAAGCTTTGTCGCCCTAGACTTGGAAGATGCTAATACATCCACATTGCCGACTCCAGTCTACCGAGATCCATCCCCTCCAAGATCTCTAGTCAGAGAAGAAGTTACTGGAAGACCTCAACCACACTTCTGTCGCGACCCCGGACCCCGCGGGCCCCGGGACCGCGAGCTGGACGTCGACTCTAACAATAAACTCCAAAATACCGAAGTTAAAAATTCTATTTAATACCAAAAGGTGATAATCCAAAGTTTTACAAAACCAGGTTTGATAAAGACTAAATACAACGATCATAAACTTCCACAAGTTTATGCCCAACAAAATACAATTATACAAATCTTAGTGACGTCATTGTTTGGTACAACTATCCCAAAATGGTTACACATTTACATAATGTAAACCAACCTATAATAACCTTCCCCAAAAGAACGGATCCACACTCGACGTCCTCGCTCTCGTGATCAGCGAGACTAATCCTTAGCACCGGGGGGGGGGGGGCGTTAAGGAAAAACAAAGATAAAAGGAAAGGGGGTGAGATAAATCTCAATAAGTTACTAATGCAACTACATGACATGCTATGATGCAATAAGCAATAAACAATAATTATTATCACATAGCACATAGCAATTATCATATAACAGATAGCAGCGGAAATAAACACATAACAAAGGATATAGCCAAGGTTTTCCAAACCGGAACATCCAAATAAAGGATCGCTGCGCAGCTTCAATAATCAACCAATCATCATCTTCATAATAGCATGAAAGCCGAAGAGAAAACCCCGGTACCGGAACCAATAACCATAAAAGAAGTGTCACAAGGGACGGGAGACATGCCACAAAGTCATGCTCCAAGAAATAGCTAAAATGCACACAAGGGAGCTAGCTCTTCTCACATCCAAGGCCAATCTGGAGGAGGGTAATAAGGGGGTAAAACAATGGTCAACATCACAATGGACTTGGCCGTGCCATCATAATGTTTCGCATCGCCCAAACACACACAAAATACCAGCTGGACTTTCACGTAAAGGCTAAGTAATAAAATACTAGCACGATAAACCACAAAGGATTCCAAAGTAGGGAATCAAGCCAAATAATCACCAAGAAGATGACATGAACCAACAATACACAATAAAGGTGCTTCGAAGTCCAAAATAACAATCAATGAATTTCAAGCACAAACTTGATCACAAAGGACCAAATTCTATCACTAAAGTGTACTACAATGATCACTAGGGTCAACTAGGAGGACACCCAAGAATTGGAGCACAACGCATTCTTTAGTCACACAATTTAACAAAATGTACATTTTTCAGAGATCTGTGCGGCCGCCCACGATGGGTTGTGCGGTCGCCCAAAGTGCCTCAAAACAAGAACAAAAACTCTCAGAAAGATGAGCGGCCGCCCAGGAAGTTTTGTGCGGTCGCCCAACATGCCGGAATCGCCAGAAATCGGGAAGAACAACATGGGTTCTTCCATTTTCAACCCAAAACACAAAACACCCAAAATCCAACACTCCCAACAAGATTTCTAAGGTACCCAAACATTATTTAAACAAAGAGGGGACCTTAACAACACCCTTAATCAACCAAACCCAAGATTAAATCAAGGTATTTATCAATTCACCATTTTCAACCAAAAACTCCATAAATTCCAAACAAATTGCAAACTCAACCAAACTTCAAATATAACACATTAATCATCATATAAACATGATATGAACATTTTAGCATTTAAATGGGGGAAAAGTAACTTACTTGAATTTTCTCAAAGTTGATGGATTTCAAATCTTTTTGAGTCTACGCGATCCTAGCGACGATCTAAACACGTTTCATGTTTTAAGAAATGAGAGAAGATGAGAGGAAGGAGGAGAAAATGAAGAGAGAAGGTAGAGAAGAGAAAATGTTTACCTTTTGAGAGAGAGAGAGAAGAGTGCTGAGAGATGGGAGGGAGGAGTGTGAGGGAGATGGAGGTGAGGGAAGGTGTAGGGAGGGAGTAGGGGGTTTATTTTAAAAACTTACACTTAGGCCCCCTCTCTCACACTACACACACAAACACTACACTCCCTACTAACAATTAAGACTCAACACTTCCACACTAGCCCAAATAACTCGAATAAAATGCTAGGCATAAATATTATAACACATAAATTGCACACATAATTATTTAAATAAATAATAATTTAAATAAATAAATAAGCAAATAATTATATAAAAATCATTTAATTACTAATAAAATAGAGCCTATATTTCGGGTCGTGACATTCACTCCCCCTTAAAGAAAATTCGACCCGAATTTTAACGAGACTCACCTCAAACAAAAAGCCACGGAAATTTCCTCTCGATCTCATCTCGGAGCTCCCACGTCGACTCCTCGATGTTATGATTCCTCCAAAGAACTCGGACCAACGCAATGCTTTTGCTCCTCAACTCTTGGGCTTTAGAATCTAAGATCCGGACCGGTCGTTCCTCATAAGTCATATCGGGCTCAATATCCTCCGGTATCCTCGGTAACATGTGAGACGGATCATGAACATACTTCCGAAGCATAGAAACGTGAAAGACGTTGTGCAACCGGTCCAAAGATGACGGCAACGCAAGACGATACGCAAGAAGTCCAACCTTTCCCAAGATCTCAAACGGGCCAATAAACCTCGGAGCCAATTTGCCTTTCTTCCCAAATCTACGAATACCCACCTTTGGAGACACTTTCAAGAATACCAAATCACCAACCTGAAAACTAAGGTCTCGCCTTCGGTTATCTGCATAGCTCTTATGTCGACTCTGGGCTGTCTTCAATCTATCCCGGATAACTTTAACTTTCTCAACCGAATCCTGAAGCAAATCAATACCCAAAACTTTCGCTTCACCAACCTCATCCCAACAAATAGGCGATCTACACTTTCTTCCATACAAGGCCTCAAACGGAGCCATCTCGATACTAGCCTGATAACTGTTGTTGTAGGAGAATTCCACTAACGGTAGGTGCGAATCCCAAGAATCAGAAAAGTCTATCGAACACGCTCGCAACATATCCTCAAGAATCTGAATAGTCCTCTCGGATTGACCATCGGTTTGAGGATGAAAAGCCGTACTGAATCGCAAATCTGTACCCAAAGCTTCCTGAAACGCCTTCCAGAATCTAGAAGTAAACCTCGGGTCTCGATCTGACACAATGCTAACCGGAACCCCATGCAATCTAACAATCTCATCAATATAAAGGGTCGCAAGCTTCTCCATCGAATATCTGATATCAATAGGCAAGAAATGAGCGCTCTTGGTCAATCTGTCCACTATTACCCAAATACTGTCATACTTCCTACGGGTACGAGGCAGTCCCGTAACGAAATCCATAGTCACATGCTCCCATTTCCACTCGGGAATCTCTAACGGCTGAAGCAATCCCGCGGGTCTCTGATGCTCGGCTTTGACCTGCTGACAAGTTAAACACCTCGAAACATACTCGGCTATTTCCCTTTTCATATTAATCCACCAAAATTGTTGCTTCAAATCCTGATACATCTTCGTACTACCCGGATGAATAGTATACCTCGATTTGTGACCCTCAACAAGAACTCTCTGTTTAATTCCATCAACATCGGGTATGCACAAACGACCACGGAAAGTCAAAACTCCACTCGAACTCAAAGAAAAATCCTCGAAGTTCTTTTCTTTCAGTTTACCCACTATCTTCACCAACTCGGGATCCTCTTTCTGAGCTTCTTTTATTCTCTGAATTAGGGTCGGAGACACCCTAATATTCGCAAAAATAGCCCCATGTCTCGATTCACGAGGAGACCAATCTCGAACATCCTCAAGCATTTTCCATTCACGAACCATCATCGAAGCCACATAAGATTTCCTACTAATCGCATCGGCTACCACATTCGCCTTCCCCGGATGATAAGAAATCGTACAATCATAATCCTTCAACAATTCCATCCATCGGCGCTGTCAGTTGTTCAACTCTTTCTGGGAGAAAAGGTACTTCAAACTCTTGTGATCCGTAAAAATCTCAAACTTCGCCCCATAAAGATAGTGCTTCCATTTGTGCAACGCAAAGACTATCGCCGCTAACTCCATATCATGAGTCGGGTAATTCTGCTCACTAGGGGTCAACTTCCTCGAAGCATACGCAATTACTTTCCCATTCTGCATCAACACACAACCCAAACCCTCTTTCGAAGCATCACTGTAAATCACTAGGCCATCGCTCCCATTAGGCAAAGTCAAGATCGGTGCGGTAGTCAACCTCTTCTTCAATTCCTCGAAACTCTTGCCACATTTCTCGGTCCACACAAACGGAACATTCTTTCGGGTCAACTGCGTCATCGGAGTAGCAATCCTCGAAAACCCTTCAATAAACCTTCGGTAATAACCGGCTAAACCTAGAAAACTTCTAATCTCTGTCACTGATTCGGGTCTCTTCCAATCCACTATAGATTCAATCTTAGACGGATCCACATAAATCCCATCTTTCGAAATAACATGACCCAGAAATGACACCTTCTCGAGCCAAAATTCGCATTTACTGAACTTCGCAGATAATTTCTCCCTCGCAAGAACGGATAAAACTGTCCTCAAATGCTGCTCGTGCTCCTCTCGAGATTTCGAATAAACAAGAATGTCGTCGATGAAAACCACCACGAACGAATCAAGATAGGGATGGAAAATCCGGTTCATCAAATCCATAAATACGGCCGGTGCGTTCGTCAACCCAAACGGCATAACCAAGAACTCATAATGACCGTAACGAGTGCGAAAAGCAGTCTTCGGAATATCCTCCGATCGAACCTTCAACTGATGGTACCCACTCCTCAAATCTAGCTTGGAAAACACAACGGACCCTTGAAGCTGATCAAACAAATCATCGATATGCGGTAGAGGATACTTGTTCTTCACCGTAACCTGATTCAACTTCCGGTAATCTATACACAATCTCAACGAACCATCTTTCTTCCGCACAAATAAAACCGGTGCTCCCCACGGGGAAACACTAGGGCGAATAAACCCTCGATCAAGCAACTCTTGCAACTGAACCTTTAATTCCTTCAATTCTGCGGGAGCTAACCTATAAGGCGCTTTCGAAATCGGAGCCGTACCCGGCAAAAGATCTATACAAAACTCAAGCTCACGATCGGGAGGCATCTCATACTCGGTAGAGAAAACATCGGGAAATTCCCGAACTACCCGAACACTATCAAAACTAGGGGATTCTTTCCTAGTATCAAGAACACTAGCCAAATACCCCTCACAACCACTATGCAATAATCTTCTCGCTTTTATAAAAGAAATTAAGCGAACCTTCCTACTTAGAGGACTAGCCTCAAACACAAATTTAGGCACATCAGGAATACAAAAAGTAACAGTTTTCTTACGGCAATCAACTGAAGCATGAAACTTGCTCAACCAATCCATACCCAAAATGACATCAAAGTCTTGGATAGGAAGAACTACCAAATCCGCACAAAGGACTCGACCACAAATAACCACATCACAAGCACGGAAGACTCGATCAGAAATCAAGCATTCTCCTATAGGGGTCGACACCTCTAGCACGTACGGTAAAGACTCGAATGCAGCATTTAACATGGAAGCAAATTGCACAGAAATGTATGAATGAGATGATCCTGGATCTACTAACGCTCGTGCGCTCACATTAGACACAGAAACAATACCTCCAATAACGGATGGATCATCGGTCGCTTGTTGTTGATTCATTGCAAACATTTTCCCTTGGACCTTGGGCTTCCCGGTAACATCCCTTTTCTGACCTTGATTATTACCAACTCCTGACCCGGATGCTTGTCCTCTACCTCTCGGGCAATCTTTTACAAAGTGACCCATTTGTCCACATTTTGTGCACCTTCCTTGCTTCTTCCAACACCGGTCCTCAGAATGACCTTCCTTTTGACAATACGAACAAAGCCTCAAAATTTGGCTCCCTTGGTTCCCTTGTATCATTCTGATTCTGTGCCCCACTAGCACCTCCTCTGTTTCTTCTTCCAGACATTGAGAACAATTACCTGCATAAGACATCAACCGTTAATCACTCCGCACACTACTACCCACCTAGGTCATACTAATCCACCTAGACTTATACATAGAGCTAATGCCATAGCTCTGATACCAACTGTCGCGACCCCGGACCCTGCGGGCCCCGGGACCGCGAGCTGGACGTCGACTCTAACAATAAACTCCAAAATACCGAAGTTAAAAATTCTATTTAATACCAAAAGGTGATAATCCAAAGTTTTACAAAACCAGGTTTGATAAAGACTAAATACAACGATCATAAACTTCCACAAGTTTATGCCCAACAAAATACAATTATACAAATCTTAGTGACGTCATTGTTTGGTACAACTATCCCAAAATGGTTACACATTTACATAATGTAAACCAACCTATAATAACCTTCCCCAAAAGAACGGATCCACACTCGACGTCCTCGCTCTCGTGATCAACAAGACTAATCCTTAGCACCGGGGGGGGGGGTTAAGGAAAAATAAAGATAAAAGGAAAGGGGGTGAGATAAATCTCAATAAGTTACTAATGCAACTACATGACATGCTATGATGCAATAAGCAATAAACAATAATTATTATCACATAGCACATAGCAATTATCATATAACAGATAGCAGCGGAAATAAACACATAACAAAGGATATAGCCAAGGTTTTCCAAACCGGAACATCCAAATAAAGGATCGCTGCGCAGCTTCAATAATCAACCAATCATCATCTTCATAATAGCATGAAAGCCGAAGAGAAAACCCCGGTACCGGAACCAATAACCATAAAAGAAGTGTCACAAGGGACGGGAGACATGCCACAAAGTCATGCTCCAAGAAATAGCTAAAATGCACACAAGGGAGCTAGCTCTTCTCACATCCAAGGCCAATCTGGAGGAGGGTAATAAGGGGGCAAAACAATGGTCAACATCACAATGGACTTGGCCGTGCCATCATAATGTTTCGCATCGCCCAAACACACACAAAATACCAGCTGGACTTTCACGTAAAGGCTAAGTAATAAAATACTAGCACGATAAACCACAAAGGATTCCAAAGTAGGGAATCAAGCCAAATAATAACCAAGAAGATGACATGAACCAACAATACACAATAAAGGTGCTTCGAAGTCCAAAATAACAATCAATGAATTTCAAGCACAAACTTGATCACAAAGGACCAAATTCTATCACTAAAGTGTACTACAATGATCACTAGGGTCAACTAGGAGGACACCCAAGAATTGGAGCACAACGCATTCTTTAGTCACACAATTTAACAAAATGTACATTTTTCAGAGATCTGTGCGGCCGCCCACGATGGGTTGTGCGGTCGCCCAAAGTGCCTCAAAACAAGAACAAAAACTCTCAGAAAGATGAGCGGCCGCCCAGGAAGTTTTGTGCGGTCGCCCAACATGCCGGAATCGCCAGAAATCGGGAAGAACAACATGGGTTCTTCCATTTTCAACCCAAAACACAAAACACCCAAAATCCAACACTCCCAACAAGATTTCTAAGGTACCCAAACATTATTTAAACAAAGAGGGGACCTTAACAACACCCTTAATCAACCAAACCCAAGATTAAATCAAGGTATTTATCAATTCACCATTTTCAACCAAAAACTCCATAAATTCCAAACAAATTGCAAACTCAACCAAACTTCAAATATAACACATTAATCATCATATAAACATGATATGAACATTTTAGCATTTAAATGGGGGAAAAGTAACTTACTTGAATTTTCTCAAAGTTGATGGATTTCAAATCTTTTTGAGTCTACGCGATCCTAGCGACGATCTAAACACGTTTCATGTTTTAAGAAATGAGAGAAGATGAGAGGAAGGAGGAGAAAATGAAGAGAGAAGGTAGAGAAGAGAAAATGTTTACCTTTTGAGAGAGAGAGAGAAGAGTGCTGAGAGATGGGAGGGAGGAGTGTGAGGGAGATGGAGGTGAGGGAAGGTGTAGGGAGGGAGTAGGGGGTTTATTTTAAAAACTTACACTTAGGCCCCCTCTCTCACACTACACACACAAACACTACACTCCCTACTAACAATTAAGACTCAACACTTCCACACTAGCCCAAATAACTCGAATAAAATGCTAGGCATAAATATTATAACACATAAATTGCACACATAATTATTTAAATAAATAATAATTTAAATAAATAAATAAGCAAATAATTATATAAAAATCATTTAATTACTAATAAAATAGAGCCTATATTTCGGGTCGTGACATTCACTCCCCCTTAAAGAAAATTCGACCCGAATTTTAACGAGACTCACCTCAAACAAAAAGCCACGGAAATTTCCTCTCGATCTCATCTCGGAGCTCCCACGTCGACTCCTCGATGTTATGATTCCTCCAAAGAACTCGGACCAACGCAATGCTTTTGCTCCTCAACTCTTGGGCTTTAGAATCTAAGATCCGGACCGGTCGTTCCTCATAAGTCATATCGGGCTCAATATCCTCCGGTATCCTCGGTAACACGTGAGACGGATCATGAACATACTTCCGAAGCATAGAAACGTGAAAGACGTTGTGCAACCGGTCCAAAGATGACGGCAACGCAAGACGATACGCAAGAAGTCCAACCTTTCCCAAGATCTCAAACGGGCCAATAAACCTCGGAG
Source organism: Campanula takesimana (assembly GCA_026119855.1). Taxonomy (NCBI): domain Eukaryota; kingdom Viridiplantae; phylum Streptophyta; class Magnoliopsida; order Asterales; family Campanulaceae; genus Campanula; species Campanula takesimana. The sequence goes on from JAOWBW010000140.1 coordinate 158,772, forward strand.
CCAATTTGCCTTTCTTCCCAAATCTACGAATACCCACCTTTGAAGACACTTTCAAGAATACCAAATCACCAACCTGAAAACTAAGGTCTCGCCTTCGGTTATCTGCATAGCTCTTATGTCGACTCTGGGCTGTCTTCAATCTATCCCGGATAACTTTAACTTTCTCAACCGAATCCCGAAGCAAATCAATACCCAAAACTTTCGCTTCACCAACCTCATCCCAACAAATAGGCGATCTACACTTTCTTCCATACAAGGCCTCAAACGGAGCCATCTCGATACTAGCCTGATAACTGTTGTTGTAGGAGAATTCCACTAACGGTAGGTGCGAATCCCAAGAATCAGAAAAGTCTATCGAACACGCTCGCAACATATCCTCAAGAATCTGAATAGTCCTCTCGGATTGACCATCGGTTTGAGGATGAAAATCCGTACTGAATCGCAAATCTGTACCCAAAGCTTCCTGAAACGCCTTCCAGAATCTAGAAGTAAACCTCGGGTCTCGATCTGACACAATGCTAACCGGAACCCCATGCAATCTAACAATCTCATCAATATAAAGGGTCGCAAGCTTCTCCATCGAATATCTGATATCAATAGGCAAGAAATGAGCGCTCTTGGTCAATCTGTCCACTATTACCCAAACACTGTCATACTTCCTACGGGTACGAGGCAGTCCCGTAACGAAATCCATAGTCACATGCTCCCATTTCCACTCGGGAATCTCTAACGGCTGAAGCAATCCCGCGGGTCTCTGATGCTCGGCTTTGACCTGCTGACAAGTTAAACACCTCGAAACATACTCGGCTATTTCCCTTTTCATATTAATCCACCAAAATTGTTGCTTCAAATCCTGATACATCTTCGTACTACCCGGATGAATAGTATACCTCGATTTGTGACCCTCAACAAGAACTCTCTGTTTAATTCCATCAACATCGGGTATGCACAAACGACCACGGAAAGTCAAAACTCCACTCGAACTCAAAGAAAAATCCTCGAAGTTCTTTTCTTTCAGTTTACCCACTATCTTCACCAACTCGGGATCCTCTTTCTGAGCTTCTTTTATTCTCTGAATTAGGGTCGGAGACACCCTAATATTCGCAAAAATAGCCCCATGTCTCGATTCACGAGGAGACCAATCTCGAACATCCTCAAGCATTTTCCATTCACGAACCATCATCGAAGCCACATAAGATTTCCTACTAATCGCATCGGCTACCACATTCGCCTTCCCCGGATGATAAGAAATCGTACAATCATAATCCTTCAACAATTCCATCCATCGGCGCTGTCAGTTGTTCAACTCTTTCTGGGAGAAAAGGTACTTCAAACTCTTGTGATCCGTAAAAATCTCAAACTTCGCCCCATAAAGATAGTGCTTCCATTTGTGCAACGCAAAGACTATCGCCGCTAACTCCATATCATGAGTCGGGTAATTCTGCTCACTAGGGGTCAACTTCCTCGAAGCATACGCAATTACTTTCCCATTCTGCATCAACACACAACCCAAACCCTCTTTCGAAGCATCACTGTAAATCACTAGGCCATCGCTCCCATTAGGCAAAGTCAAGATCGGTGCGGTAGTCAACCTCTTCTTCAATTCCTCGAAACTCTTGCCACATTTCTCGGTCCACACAAACGGAACATTCTTTCGGGTCAACTGCGTCATCGGAGTAGCAATCCTCGAAAACCCTTCAATAAACCTTCGGTAATAACCGGCTAAACCCAGAAAACTTCTAATCTCTGTCACTGATTCGGGTCTCTTCCAATCCACTATAGCTTCAATCTTAGACGGATCCACATAAATCCCATCTTTCGAAATAACATGACCTAGAAATGACACCTTCTCGAGCCAAAATTCGCATTTACTGAACTTCGCAGATAATTTCTCCCTCGCAAGAATGGATAAAACTGTCCTCAAATGCTGCTCGTGCTCCTCTCGAGATTTCGAATAAACAAGAATGTCGTCGATGAAAACCACCACGAACGAATCAAGATAGGGATGGAAAATCCGGTTCATCAAATCCATAAATACGGCCGGTGCGTTCGTCAACCCAAACGGCATAACCAAGAACTCATAATGACCGTAACGAGTGCGAAAAGCAGTCTTCGGAATATCCTCCGATCGAACCTTCAACTGATGGTACCCACTCCTCAAATCTAGCTTGGAAAACACAACGGACCCTTGAAGCTGATCAAACAAATCATCGATATGCGGTAGAGGATACTTGTTCTTCACCGTAACCTGATTCAACTTCCAGTAATCTATACACAATCTCAACGAACCATCTTTCTTCCGCACAAATAAAACCGGTGCTCCCCACGGGGAAACACTAGGGCGAATAAACCCTCGATCAAGCAACTCTTGCAACTGAACCTTTAAGGTTGCTGATACTGAGTCTGCCGATAACGGTATTCTTGGTAAATACATCAGCAGAGCTAGTACTGCCGGTCTAACCACATCTGCTGCCGATAGACAAGTACCTAATAAGGTAACTGCCAAAGGTAAACAGAATGGAAAGAAAGGCAATACTAAAACCTTTAAACCTATTAAGTTTGTGCTTGCTCAATTCCCTAGTTCTGCCGATGCACTGACTAAACAGAATGATGTTCTACCGACTCCACAGCCTATCAATCAAGTGAGATGTTCTAATTGTTCTGATTATGGTCACAAGGCTCATAAATGCCTCTTGAAGCACCTATTTGGACCCACTGAGGTTACATCCTCCAGTGGTGGCCAGATGTGGTTGCCAAAGAGGAACTAACCCTCGGACCCAAGAATAAGGGGGACCATAAGCATACTATTTTATTTCAGGAATGCTTCATGGCCTCAACTGGTGCAAGCAAGGATTTGTGGATTCTAGATAGTGGATGTTCAAGACACATGACAGGATTTGCAGATCTACTTGCCGATATTTCAGAAGCATCAGGTCCCCCAGTGGTTTTCGGTGATAATGCCAAAGGAAAAATCATCTGTATAGGTACCATCAAGAGAGGTGCAGTTACTGTACAGAAGGTCTCTCTTGTGGATGGTCTGAAACACAACCTTCTATCCATGTCACAATTCTGTGATAAAGGAATGCAATGTGTATTTACTACTTCCAGTTGCTATGTGAAAGACATTGCTTCCAATGAAACTCTTCTCACTGCCAAAAGAAAAGGTAACATTTATGCAGTAGACTTAAGTGCTATTACTGGTGTTGCTAATGTTTGTTTTGTAGCTAAGAACATCAGTGAGAACTCATGGCTATGGCACAACAGACTCAGTCACTTGAACTTCAAATATCTATCCAAACTTGCCGGTTCAAATCTGGTTACCGGTCTGCCTCAAGTGTCTGCTGATCAAGCAAAGAAATGCAAGGCTTGCCAGCTTGGAAAACAACATAAATCATCCTTCCGAAGCAAGCCCTGCATGTCAACATCTAAGTGCCTCCAAATGCTACATATGGATCTATTTGGCCCCACAACTACAGCAAGTATTGGGGGAAGTATATATACCTTGGTTGTAGTAGATGATTTCTCTAGATATACTTGGGTGGAAACCTTCAGTCACAAAGATGACACTTATGCCGTTGCTACCAAGTTATTCAGACTACTACAAACACAGTAAGAAAGTAATATCATCAGCATGAGATCAGACAACGGCACTGAATTCAAAAACAATGGTATTGCTCAGTCCTGTGATGATCATGGCATAGACCACAACTTCTCAGCTGCCGGTACACCACAACAAAATGGTGTCGTTGAGAGAAAGAACAGAACTCTCATTGAAGCTGGTAAGACCATGATTGCTGAAGCCAGGCTGCCGAAATATTTTTGGGCTGAAGCCATCAATACCGCCTGCTTCACTCAGAACAGATCTCTCATCAACAAATTCCATAACAAGACTCCTTATGAACTCTGGAGAGGCAGAACTCCCAACATTGGATTCTTCAAAATATTCGGCTGCAAATGTTACATGCTTTACAATGGTAAAGAGCACAGAGGTAAATTTGATGAGAAAGCTGATGAAGGAATCTTTGTTGGATACGCTAAACACAGTAAGGCCTTTCGAGTTTTTAATAAGAAACTTTTGAAAATTGTTGAATCTGTTCATGTAACCTTTGATGAATTTGATTTGTTAGAGTCTGACAAGGCTCTAAATAGTACTAATGCTTCTAGTGCTCATGAGACAGGTGAATCCAGTAATTCTAACCCTGCAGGTCAAGTACCAGCTGCTGATCCAGTCATTTCAGTAGAAGAATCAGCAGATGCTCCGTATTTTCCTTCATCGGCAGAACCAGAACCTGCTGATGAATTTCATAATCCGTTTGCCGATGCAAACTCTGCTGATCATTCTGAAAACAGATCAAGCCCTCAACCAATTTCTGTTATAAGGCCTTTCCCAACAAGTTCTCAATCTAATCCACCTCTCACCCAAAATTCTAATTCTCCTACTCCACCTGCTGATCTTAACCCTTCTCTAGAATGTTTACAACAAGAATCAGTCAGACAAGATGTGCCAAGGGAGGTTAGAACAGTTCGTGATCATCCATTAGAAAATGTGATTGGTGATGTCTTTGGACCAAGATTGACAAGGAACCTTAGTAGAGCATTCGCCGAGAGTCTCTTCTCATCTGCTATGGTTTCCAATATAGAACCAAAGAAGACTGAAGAAGCTCTTGCTGATCCTGGCTGGGTGGAAGCTATGCAGGAGGAGCTAAATCAGTTTGAAAGATGCAATGTGTGGGAACTAGTGCCAAGACCATCATCTCAACAAGTGATCGGTACAAAATGGGTCTACAGGAATAAAATGGATGAAGCTGGGAATATTATTAGAAACAAAGCAAGGTTAGTTGCTAAAGGCTACCGACAAGAAGAAGGAATTGACTACGATGAGACATTCGCTCCTGTTGCTAGATTGGAAGCTATAAGACTTTTCTTAGCCTATGCTGCCTTCAAAGAATTCAAGTTATATCAAATGGACGTGAAAAGTGCCTTCCTAAACGGAGAACTCCAAGAACTTGTGTATGTTGAACAACCACCTGGTTTCGAGGACTCCAAGAAGCCTAATCACGTCTACCGATTGAAGAAAGCTCTCTACGGCCTAAAGCAAGCTCCAAGGGCATGGTATGAAACCCTTTCTAAGTTCTTACTTAGTGATGGCTTAGGTTTCACTCAAGGTAAAATCGATACTACCCTATTTGTTGCCAAGCACAAGGGTCATTCATTGTTTGTTCAAATATATGTCGATGATATTATTTTTGGTTCTACTAATGAATCACTTTGCAAGAGATTTGAGAAGCTAATGCAGAGCAAATTCGAGATGAGCATGATGGGTGAACTAACATATTTCCTTGGACTTCAAGTCAAGCAATCCAATAAGGGAATATTCATCAGTCAAGCCAAGTATGCAAAAGAATTAATCAAGAAGTTTGGCTTTGACAATGCTCACACTCAAAGCACACCTATGGGCACTAACATTCACTTAGATAAGGATGAGTCTAGTAAGAAAGTAGATATGACACTCTACTGAGGTATGATCGGCTCACTCCTCTATCTTACTGCGAGTAGACCAGATATTATGTTTGCTGTTTGTGTTTGTGCCATGTTTCAAGCTGACCCTAGGGAATCCCATCTGCAAGCTGTTAAACGTATCATTAAATATCTATGTGGCACTGCTAACCTTGGATTATGGTATGCTAGAGATTCATCTTTTAATCTAATAGGTTATTCAGATGCAGACTTTGCAGCTTGTAGGGTGACCAGAAAAAGTACTAGTGGAACTTGCCAATTTCTTGGTGATAGATTGGTGTCTTGGTCCTGTAAGAAGCAAGCATCAATTTCCACTTCTACTACTGAAGCTGAGTACATAGCTGTCGGCAGTTGCTATTCACAGATCCTTTGGATGAAGCAGCAGCTTGTTGACTATGAAGTTCCATCTCAAGTTTGTCCCATCTATTGTGACAACCAATCTGCTATCTCAGTTTCAAACAACCCGGTCATGCATTCCAAAACCAAGCACATAGACATCAAGTATCATTTTCTGAAAGAACATGTTGAAAAGGGAAATGTGGTGCTGCTCAAAGTTCATACCGACTACCAAAGAGCAGACATACTGACAAAACCCTTAGATCAGAAAAGATTTGAATTCCTCAGAGGTGAACTAGGCATGATTGATTATTATGGTTAAAATTGTGCTGACTTTGCTATTTGTGCTAGTCTTGCCGATCTCATCAGCAAGTGTGAAAATCATGCCGACCAAATTATTGCTGACAACATCATGCCGGTAAATATCTTGCTGATCAACAACTTGCCGAACCATGTCTTGCCGATTTGTCAAAATTCAAAATTCAAAATTCATCGGTAGATCTCAGTTCAAAAGGATAAAGATTCTCTGACACTGACGTAAGCTTAGTCAAATCAAAGGTACAATCGGTCACACCTCCTCTCTGACACGTGTGTGCTCCGCCTTACCCAAATCGTGTCAAAGATTTATCCCAACTCTCTGTGATAAATCAGAAAGGTAACCTTAAACTTTATTGTTGCCGTTTCTACCCTTTCTCTCTCCTAAGTTTAACCGTCTATATTAAACAGTCCGGTTCGTGCATTTAATGCATTGTGTACGCACGTTCTCCGAGGTATTTGCTACAGTTAAACTCATCATTATTTCTCTTTCTCCCATGCAAACCCTTTCTATTCTCTCTCTCTCCCATAACATATATAAGCTACACTTACAATCCCTCTGATCTTTTCGCTCTTCACTCTTTCTTGATATCTCTACTGCTTGTGTTGATTCATCTTCTATCATTCTCTCTTACGTTCTTCAACCAGAGTTAACATTATTTTCTGGTAACTACTTGATGATTTCACGCTTGTATTTCAATCTATTTTTGAACTAACTTGTTCTAACTTGTGAGATTTTTTTTTTAGTGATTTTGCAGAAAATGTCTAGCAACGAAAAGGATATCTATGGAGGCTATGTTGACTCCACCTTCTTCGACGACACCCTTGACGGTGAATTCCTGAGGAATCTTCTGATTGGTTCTCTTCTAGACTCCTTCATCTCTCCATCGGGTATTGATTTTATATTTCTGGGTCAAGTTCAAGAGTTCTTCTCAAATGCCTCCGTCATCACTGATCGCAATGACTCCTCTGTATTCGTCTCCATCGCTTCAACCGTCGCCGGCGTGCCTATCTCCGTTACTCCCTCTTCTATTCATGAAGTATTCCCTCTGCTTGGGAATGAGGGTGCTGACTCCATTACTAATGAATAGACTTTGGACAAGGCATGGACCCTTATGAGGGGAGCCGGTCCCAGACTCAGTGGAGATAACCATCTCAAAGCTCACTACAGAAGAAGATTCTTTGCCCTTGCAGAGATTGTGGATAGATGTTTGGTTTGCAGATCTGGCTCTCACAGCCATGTTACTGACGTACAGTTTGAAGCAATGGCAGCCATCGTGTTGCAAGAAGAGTTCAACTGGTGTGCCTACCTGTTTAGGGTCATCGCCATTGCTGCCGTTAAGTATAAAGAAGATAGAAAGAAGAACAAAGCTCATCCCGGTAAAGGATGCCACTACATGCTGATTAGCACTATCTTGAGGCGCAACTCAGCAATTGTTAGGGCTTCTCCGGCACCCCCTAGTCTTGACTTTGATAAACTAAAATCATTTAAGCTTACCGATTGGAATAGGATTTCCAAGAAGGCCCCTACCAGCACAATTGTTGTTCCTGCTGCTGGTACCCCTAAAAAGAAGAAGGCAAAGAAAGTTGTCAAGGTTGCTGATGTAGCACCTGCCGATGTTTCTACTCCTGCTCTAGTTGCCGACAGGATTCTTGCCGATTCCACTCCAGCAGCTCCAAAGAAGAGAAGGCTAGTCAAAGCTGTTGATAAACCTAAAGTCAAGAAGTCAAAGATTGATGATCTCCCTGCTGCTCCAAAGCCAAAGCCTTCAGTTACTCAAGTTCCTTCCTCTCAAATTCCTTCTACTGATCCAAGAGCTAAGCAGATCAGGTTTGCACCATCTCTTCTTGCCGGTGCAACAGTTACTGCTCCCTCTGTGGTTATCAAGTCTGAAACCGATGCTGCCGATGAAATGGCTGAGAGGAGAAGAATGATTGGTTCTGACTTAAGGCTGAGAGTCCCTCTTCAAAAGGGAATTCTAGATCTTCCATACTTGCCTGAGCTCCATGCTGCTGCTGATGTAGCCTCTGGACCCTCTGTCAGAAAATGCAAGCCTATCAGAAACCCAACATTTCACATCTTTTTCAAAAACCATTGGTCTTTCACCAATAAGGTCTTATCAAAGAATTGGGTATTCCCCATTGATCATCTCCATCCGTTTGTTCGCCGGTTGCTTCAACTTCATAAGGAAAGGAAGGAGACAGTTCCCCCTGGCAATCGTGCTGATTATGTTGATTCATCCAGTCTGAACAGAGTCACCGATATGTTCAAAGAAAAGTTTGTGCGTGTTCAGAAATTTCAAAGGTTGTCTGAAAGTGAGTTGAGATTGAACTTTGGGAGGTATTTTTATTTGCTACCCCTTCCTTGGAATCAAGTCTATCTATTGCAAGATAGGATCAGACAGGATCTGATGGTGCAAGACGTTTAGGTTGCCTATGCCTCAGTCTTCAACCAGCTGATGAACTTTGATGAACAAGATCCTTATCAGTTGGGAAGACCTGAAGATGAGGATGATTTGCTGAACTTCAACGACAATGAAGGGCTGGAGAAGAGTGCTCAAGCTACTCAATTTGTGAAGAATGTGCAGAGGATTACACTGAATCTGCTGAATGATTCAGAGGCTTTTATTAAGGCTAGAGCTGCTCCTACACCAGCTTCTACATCTATTCCTGAACAAGTTCCTTCACCAGCAATCTCACCTATTCCAACTCCAGTCAGTTCTGTTGATACTGCTGATTTTGTTTGCTCTCACAAAGCTGCTGGTGAGACAATCACTTCTTCTGACTCTATCGGTGAGTATGATAAGCTGCCGATAAGCATTGTCTTCAAAAAGACCTCTTCTGATCAAGCTCTTACAGTTGCTGCTCCCACTTCTATATCTTCTGCTAAAGCATTTGCTGACTCAGTTTTAGCCAGTGATGGCTCTGAGCGTGGCTCTGCTGATAAGTCTGTTGAACAGACTGTTGAGAAAACTTCAGAAACTCAACCTGCTAATGAAACCAGCACTGCTGATGAATCCTTTGTGAATCAAGTTGAGGAAACTATGGACACTCAACCTCTGATTGTTAAAGAAGACCAACTTGCATCAATTGAGGAAACTATAGAAACTCAATCTGCTGATGAAGTTAGTGGCTTGCTGATATCAGGAGGAGATTGTGCTGATGAAGAGGTTATTGCTGATGTGTTTGCTGATGAGCCAACTACTGACACTCATCCATCTGAGCCAACTGCCGACACTCAGATTATTAAGGCCCCTCTCTCTTCTACTGATGTGATTTTGGTAGCTCCTACTGGTGTTAGAGAGATTGTTGAGTTGGGAGGAGGTGCTGATACAGAGATTGCCAATCAAGATCGTAATGCTGAACTTGATGCTCTGATTGCTGCTGATCTACAATTTGAGGAATTTCAGGATGCTTTATTTGCTCCTATTTCCTTTCCTTTACTTCCTGCTCCAGAGGCCTTCATTGCTCCAGTTACTGCTGATGAAGCACAACCTGTTCCAGTTGCCGCAGCTGCCGGTGGAAATGACAGTTCAGATGAAATAGATCCTGATGATTATATCGAGCTGCCGGCAAATTATCTCCGATCAATTCCAAATCCTTTTGGCCCTAATCACTCATTTCTTCCAGGCTCAACCAGTGAACGAATTACTTTCTTGCCCTGGATTAAACCTGAGTTCAAAAGAAGGAAAGGAAAAGCTCCAAGGGTCTCCAAGCTCAAGGTGAAAGGACCACCAGCGTTTGAACCGCTCCATTGCCTGCCTGGTAAACTCAAAATTGGCGGCAAAATTCATCTACCTGGTCCATCACCCAAGGAAGTCAGCATCGCCACAAATGGACTGATGATGAGATGCATGATGATAAATGATGAACTCCATGACATTCTTGAATACCGAGCAACTAATTCTCGAGGTCTTTTTCGCTTGGTAAAATCTGCTGCTCTTGCATTAACTCTGCCGATGTTCCATCCAAGACAGCGTGCCGATCATATGGTTTATACCTCAAGGCTGATGAATGCCGGGTTGATGACCATGATTCTTAAAGGTCATGCTTATTTGAATTTTATCTTGCCTATCTTTCTTTCTCTGGAGGACAATGGTGTATTCCTGTTGGTAGTGGTGCCCTAGGCACGTTTAATAAACGTTGTAATTGTTATCATTTATTTCATATCAATAAAAAGATGTTTTGATTATTATTAATGTTCATGTTTACGTATAATAATCTCCGTCCCTATTACTTGTTAAGCACTAGTATAAAGGCTAAATGATCATGCGATGATCGTGTTAGATTTATGGGTACTTGTTTGGAACAAGGTACTGGACATGACCCACTGTATGAGATTTATGTCATGGTCTATGTCGAACATATATCTCATATTAGTTATGTCATTTGAATCCTTAGACATGAAGTTATTATAGTCTTCCACGTGATGAACATTATGTTTGACATATTCAAACGCTACCTTTAACCGGGTAGTTATAAAGGGTATGATTGGCATGGTCGGATTCACGTAGGGAAGAATAATAAGCTAAATGGATTTGTCCCTCTACGGATAGATGTCAAGCTTGGGCCTCTCGTAGGAATGGTGTTGATGAAATGTTCGGCCGGACTCAAATGAATTGATTGGATCAATGGCATTTGGATTATCAACATATTCGGAATCGAGAAAGTATTGAACAAAAACAAGTTGACTGTTTGACCATGACTTGTATTCAATGACGTCGAGGACAAAGGGATTGTGACATATTCTAAAGGAATGCGAACTTGTATCTAGTTATACTATTTGGGTAGGTATGACGGTTTGCTAGAACCTAATCATATCTTATGGAATCATGTTTGAGCCCATTGCCAACTTAGTATAATCCTAGAGGGTCACACACAATAGAACGAATCTTAAACAAGAGGACTATATTGGAATTTAGAGTCAAAGGACCTTGGAGGAATTTTTGGAAACATTCTGGGCTGTTTGGTCTACCGAGCGGGCGCTTGAGTCAGACCAGGCGGGCGCCTGAATTAATTCCAGAAAAGCCAAGGACCTTCTGGTCATTCAAGCGGGCGCCTGGTCCTTTGCAGGCGGGCGCCTGGTGCTGCCGACAGGAAAATTCCTAATTCGATTAGGAAAGGTTTTTGGCACAAGTTACCTATTTGGAATAGGTATTAATTGTGTATAAAAACCCCAATTCGGTCAGACCATATTTACTAGTGCTTTTGTGAGTCTCAAAGAGTTTGAGAGAGATTTTATTTTGTTCTAAGATATCATTGATTGAGGAACAAAATAATTCACAAATAAATTCCATATAGTTCTTTATTATATTGTGAAAGTGTGATTCATAATATTGGTCTAGCAACCAAGATCAAAGAAGCTCCTTTGATATTCGTTCGAAGTGTGGATACCGCTAGAGGGTGAAAATCATCATCTTCAAAGTTCGTGTTCAAACTTTGTGATCGTGATCAAGTCTTCAAATCTCCACCAAAGACCAAGAGAAAATTTGATAGTCATCAAGGGTTAGTTTTTTCTTATATTCATTATGTTGTATTTGATTTGATCATATGAACGGACCCATGGCTTTGGGTTTCTTAAAATTTTAATTGCTATATTCCGCTGCGCATGTTTGATCGAAACCCAACAGTGGTATCAGAGCCCCGTTCATGTTGATTAATTCAATACTTGGATCGTGTTGTGTGTATATAAATTGTTTATGTGCCAAGCATGATATGAATATTGGATTATATGATGTTTATGTGTTTTGTGATTTTATGTGGTTTATTGTTTTGCAACTTTAATCGCACGATTCAATCGCAATAAAAATTATGGTGGATTCTGAATTATTTCGATTATTGATTTTTGATTAGATCAAAGTTTTAATAATCGGGGAAAAATAATTTTTGAGACAAAATTTTCGAACTTGAAAATTCTATACCATTCTGACCATACAGGCGCTCGCCCGCGCTGGACCAGGCGCGCGTGCGTTGCAGGTGCCCGCTCGCGCTGGACCAGGCGCACGCTCGCTAGGCCAGAATGGAATATTCTGATTTTGTTCAAAATCTGATTCTGGAATTTTTCGATAAATCCAACAAAAACCAGTAACAGAACCAGTCCAGACTTGCTGATCTGGAATGGGTTTTGGGTAGTTGGTTTGTGTGTGGATTTTGGGGTTTGATTTTCCTATTTGTTTTAGTCTTGTGATTCCTAGATTGGTTCAAGTTTTGGATGGCTAATCTGCGTTCATCGAGATTGTGTTTCCCAAAATTGATCGCAATCAAAGTTTCAAAGATAAAACGAAGTTAGAATTATGAAGAGTTCATAATTGCTAAAATTGAGAAACAAAGTTCTTGATTCAAAGTTTGGAGATCCATGTGGAATTGTGAATGCAATTGGCCTACGTTCATCGAGACCATCTATTGCTTAGTTTCGGCCACATGGACTACTTTCTTGGTTTCTTGAATTAGTGCGGGATTGTGGTTGCCTAATGGCTTAGTTCGACCGCACTTCTTGTTGTCTTGATTTGGAGATAATAACCAAAGTTGAAATAGTCTCATCCTCATAATTATAGAGAAACTAATGACACATAAATATCATGCTTAAATTAATGGAGATTAATTTAGTGGCTAAACTTGATGTGTAACATGTTTATATTATGTGCTCATAAATGTGTTATATGGTATATGTGATGAACCTTCAAAGAAAGTTTTAAGTCCTTCTTTGCCATGCCATGATTAAAACACTTGTTTATGCATGGGTAATCTTGATGTGGGTTCGCCTCCGCGAGGTGCATTAATCTTATTCATGTATGAGCAAGATGAGGTTCATTAATTTAATGTGGGCTTGCCTTCGCAAGGTGCATTAAATTGAATGGTTCCTATGCGTTTAAAATGGTTGGACTTAATTAGGCGTCAAAACAGTTTTGGGCCTAGGCAAAAGATGAGATTAAACATGTTTTTTGAAATTGGATTTCTCAAAGAATCTCATAAAAGGATCTAAGAATCATATGGGATATGATTGACATGATTGTCTACCTAATTAATTTATTTTTGAGCGGTCCGCCTCCGTGGACTCAAAAGTTAAATTAAAGTTGGATCTTAGCCCAATTAAATTATATTATACATTGGATGTATATGAAGGTTATATAATTTAGTGGGAGTATTTTGTTTGAAAATACATTATTTATCTCTTTAATGAAAACCGGTACTTATTAAATTTTGGAATTTTTTTGCATATTTGTAGATAATGACTAATAACATTCAATCAATATCATTGTGATCGATCCTTGAGAAGGATAAGCTCGAAGAGAATGGTACTAACTTTATGGATTGGATCCGTAGCATAAGAATCATTCTTAGGCAAGAAGATAAGTTGTACATTCTCGATGGGCCTCTCCCTGCTGAACCACCGCCTACTTCCCCTAGGGTAGAAAGAGACAATTACAAGAAATATCGTAATGATTCTAGAGATGTAAGTTGTCTCATGCTTGCTGCTATGTGTTCAAAACTCCAACAAAGTTTGGAACATTTGGAAGCCTATGAGATAGGCGTGGAGTTAAGAACCATGTTTCAAGAGCAAGCTAGGCAAGAGAGGTACAAGACCATTGTTGCATTCACTACTTGTAAGATGAATGAAGGGCAACAAGTGAGTCCTCACTTTCTTAAATGAAAGGTTATGTAGAGCACCTTGAGAAACTTGGCTATCCAATCCCATTGGAGCTAGCCACGGATCTCATTCTTAATTCATTGCCTAAAAGTTATAATCAGTTTGTGATGAATTATAACATGCATGGAATGGATAAGAATCTCTCTGAGTTGCATGGGATGCTCAAAACCGCAGAGATGAAAATTGTGGAGAAAGGTTCTCCCGTGCTCTTGGTTCATGATGGGAAGAAGGCTAGTGCCAAAGGAAAGGGTAAGAAAGTTATCAAACCCAAAATAAGAAAGGCAGAGGTTGCCAAGGCTTCTGAGGCAAAAACCGATTCACAAAAGGATGCAATCTGTTTCCATTGTCAAGAAATTGGTCATTGGAAACGTAATTGCAAGGCTTTCTTGGAAGAGCAAAAGAAGAAGAAGAGCAGCAAGGCTGCGTCGACTTCAGGTATCTATATGATAGATATTCTCCTTTCTACCACTGATTCTTGGGTATGGATACTGTTAGTACCCGACCTGAAAATGAGTTTATTAGGACTTTCCCAAATATACAAGGACTTTATAGGAATTAGAAACCTTACAAAGACTTGTCCCGGATTCCCAAAATATCTCATTTATGGCAAAATCTATCAAATTAGGTAATAAATGGTTTCCTTAAAACCATGCAGAAACCCTAGCTTAAGAATCAAGTCAGCCGGCAGCCTTGGCCACGCGGCCAACATTGCTCCGCGTTGATCTTGGCCACGCGGCCACTATTGTAACCGGCATCAACAATGGCCAGGCGGCCAACCTCGCGCCGGATGATCTGGACCATCAGATCCTCCCATCAGTTTACTATATAAACCACTCCATTCCATTGGTTTTGGGGTCCGATTTTGAGAGCTCTAAGTACGAGTTTTGGAGTTCTTAAACACTATTTTGCTCTCTAATTAGCATTCAAACACTCAAGAAGATCCAAGGTTTATTTCTTGCCAACATAGGTAAGTTTTCTAACTTTTTCTTCGTGTTCTTGCATTATTTCTAATGTAGATCTTTATATTCATGTTCTTGCATGTTTATTCATAGTTTCTTCATATTCTTTGCATACACATTCATATGTTCATATATGTTCTTCATATGTTCTTCGTGTTCATAGATTAAAACCTTATTTATGCTATATTTAGGGTTGCGATCTTCATAATTACATGTTATTTCATAGCCGATGATGATCGAGGGTTCATCAACCCGAGGATGATCTAGGAACTACTTCTAAACCCTAATCTTTAGGTAATTCCCCCTCATTATGCATGATCCCGATTCTTCTGCCTATTCTAATTCTCTGCGAACTACGCTGACCTGAGCTTCTCACATTGAGAGGAACGTAGGCAATCTTCGGATCCGGTCTAAATCACTAACACACTACTAACACATTCATCATGATAGAAAGACCGATCATTCGGGCAATAGGAGTGATAACGTCCAATATTCTTCTCTTGTTGTAATTTGACCCCCGAACCCATTAAACATGCTTTTTTCAATGTTTTGGCTTTAATTAAAACGGCGTGGCGACTCTCATAATTTTAATGTCGTTAAGAATATTCCCTTTGTAAATAAAAATAATCACAAGATACTTCCCATGCGTCGCTTCATCGGAAAGGGGTATTCACAGTGGCGACTCTGCTGGGGACTGCTTTGAAACTTTTTCAAACTTAGTGGGTCTAACTTTCGTTCACATCATGATGTTTGCCATGTTCTCACATGCACCTTACACTTGCCATGTTTACACATGCACACACACTTGCCATGTTTACACATGCACACACCTGCCATGTTTACACATGCACACACACTTGCCATGTTTACACATGCACACACATTGCCATGTTTACACATGCACACACTTGCCATGTTCACACATGCACCTCACATACTTGCCATGTTTACACATGCACACACTTGCCATGTTTACACATGCACACCTGCCATGCTTACACATGCACACACTTGCCATGTTCACACATGCACCTCACATACTTGCCATGTTTACACATGCACACACTTGCCATGTTTACACATGCTCACACTTGCCATGTTTACACATGCACACACACTTGCCATGTTTACACATGCACACGCACTTGCCATGTTTACACTGCTCACACCTGCCATGTTTACACATGCACCCGCGCACTCCGCCATGTTAATACTTGTACCTTGTACCTTGTACCATGTACCCTTGTTATCTTCGCTTTAGTTTTAGGGTCAAACAAAACTCTGCTATGCTCCCTTGTACATTATTCTCTCTCTCTCTCTCTCATACATTGCATTGCATCATCCTAACATCAAAAACTTCTCTCTTTTCTCCTTAAAAAGAATTAGTTTCTTGCCACACACTACCACTAGTCCGTGTCAGCACTGCACAGGTCCCCATTACCCGGAGTATTCGATGTGCAGGAATTTGTGCGCTACTGTCGCCCTCTTTTCGAGTCACTCGTCTACTCCACTCACCGTGTACGTTCCGCGAGCGGTGGGAACCTTTTACCTAACCCGTGTCAACCCACACTAGTATAGGTATCACACCTAGGTTTTGACCGGTTGGTTTGGCTAGCTTTTTCTTAATAGTCAATTAACGTGCTGTCTATGTCGAGTCATCCCCAAGTCAATGATGAATCGAGATCTTTGAGAGAAAGTGCACAAAAAAGTGATTTCCCTACAAGGGACGTGCCATGGCGAGATGAGTGTTTATTGTCAAGATCTCCGCTCATCATTAACTTGCGTAGGATGCAACATAGACATCACGTTAAATGCCTTTAAGGAAGGGTTAGTCGTAGGATCCGATGGTTGGTGGAAGCCGCTTGCCCTATAGGACCCTCGCCCAAATTGTCCGTTTGGGGGTGTGCAATGCAGGTGAAAAACGAGGGGTCTATAGACGTAATGATGGCCTCCACTGATCGTAGTCTTCTAACTAGTTGCGAAAAAGGGGTACCCCTTCCAACCAATTAGGATGTAAATAATGTATGTTTTTGTAAATTAAAATATACTTTGCATGAGCCTTCCCCCTCTCCTAAAGCTCCATTGCCCTTCAACCTTTCAGCAAAGCAAGTTTGGATCCGTTCGGGTGGTCGACTACAACGTGAAGCTTCTACTCCGTCCACGTTCTCAGTCTCGTCATCAGCAATGTCAACTCCTGCTTCAGCTTCAGCCTCTGCTCCTCCTGCCAGTGCCGCCGAGCTCAACACCGAGGCTACTCTCAATGGTATCCCCCAAGCCTCCAGAACTTCCTCGCCGTTCTCGAAGCAAGATCAAGAATCTCGAGGAAAGCAACAAGATGCTGGAAGACCAGAACCAACAGTTGAAGGGTCACATTCAACAAAAGGGGAACTAAACTGGTGCCCGATGGAGAGAATTTCATTTATGTCGAGGATGAAGAGGTCAATACCAACTGTCCCCCCAACACCAATGCTACTGCCTTCCCATTCCCGAAGCTACCGCAATGTTCCACCTCCTTCTCTCTACACCCAACAAGGTTTCACTACCATGAGCAAGAACAAGGCTGTCTATGAACCTTCCCCTGAACTGCTTGGCGGCTACCTCTCCGCTAGCAAACTACCCGCACCCTCGTTGCCTCTGAGTATTGGGATGGCCGCTGCTACTGCTTCCACTACTCCTCCCGTCACTCTGTCAGAAACTATCCCCGACATCTCCAATCACCCTGTGGTTATGGCCATGCAAGAGCAAATGCGAAAGTTGATTGAGACCGTAGATAAGCAAAGTGCACCGACTACCAAGACAATCAACCCTAGCCAAGTGGGGGCTCTCCCCAAGGATTTCAAGATGCCTAAGGTGGCAATGTTTCATGGTGACTCGTGTCCTAAGACTCATTTGGATAGTTATGTGTTGGCCATGAGGGCTCGTGACTGCACCAACGAACAAATGGCTCGCGTATTTCATAGCACTTTGGATGGTATAGCTCTGCGTTGGTTCTTGGGGTTAGAGCCAAGCGAGAGGCAAACGTGGGATCAGATCAGCGCTATTTTCTGTGAGAAGTATCAGGCTAACTTGGATTGGCATGTGAATCGAACGGATCTTGAGAACACTATGCAAAAACCCGGCGAGGCTATTTATGATTTTTACAAGAGGTGGAACCATCGGTTGTGTGAGGTCCAATACCCACCAAAGGCGAAGGAACAGAAACAGATTTTCTACAAGTGCTTGCTACCGGAGATGAAAGCAGCTATAGGTAATGGTTACTTCCCTGATTTGCGGGAAATGGTTGACGCCGGAGTAAGGTACGAAGCAGGGTTCACTGGGATTGTGCCGCCAAAGGAAAGTCCAAAGACCAACAACAACAACTCCTTCCGCTACAAGGCTCCTACTGCGCCTGCGCCTCCTAGGGGTGGAAAGGAGGCCGTCGGCCAAGTGAATATGGTTCAGAAAGAGGTCCCGTTAGATGTTCAAGCCGTAACAAGGAATGGGGCTCCGCCGCAAAGAGAGAGGGAGCACTTTGACGACTTTGGAATGCCTATGGGGAAAGTCTTTGACGTGTTAGTCAAGAGAGGTCTCATCAAGCCGTTAGAAAATTACCAACCTGCCTACCCAAGAAGTGATTTGGACGCCTCCAAGTTCTGCAAGTATCACAAGCACATCGGGCACACAACGGATGGTTGTATTCAATTGAAGCGTGTAGTACAAGGGTTGATCAATGACAAGAAGATTGAGAAGCCAAAGGGTCCTAATGTGGTGAATAACCCTCTTCCTAACAATGGAGGTGGGGTGAATATGGTGCAAACATGCGAGATTAGTATCCTAGAGCTCATGGATGCCCTTGACAAGATAGGGCTCACGATGGTGGATATCTTCATGGCATTGGTGACGCTAGAAATGCTTGAACCATTAGAAGGACACCTTCCCCGCCTTGGTTGCGATTTGTCGAAGTTTTGCCACTACCACAAGTGCACCGGTCACACTACCGAAGAATGTTTTGAACTCAAGAAGGCCGTGCAAGAGCTCATCCACAAGGGAGTCATCGAAGACCCTAGAGATTATGTAGCTAGCAATGTACTCATGGTAGAACTTAGTGAGATCACTGATCCGGCCGAGCCTGTTGTGGCGGACTGTGATGAGATGGGTTGTATTTCAATGACTAATAATAAAGAATCTTCTTGCTACTTGTTGTCTTTAGAAGAACTAGTGAGTGAAGTCGAATCTCTAGAGGAGGAGAATCCCAAGCCCCTCAACCTCTTTCTTGGGCCGAAATCTTCGAGGAGGCCGAAAAGACCGAAGTTTCGCCCCCTTGTCCTGACACGCCATTGTCTTTGGAGGAGCTACGTGCGGAAGTTTGTCTCCTTACAAGATCCGGTCAAGTGTACCAATCCGACCCGAAGGGTGCAAAGAAAGTCTTTGGGAAGGAACCCGAGCAAGCCGACCTAGATAAAGAAGACCCTATCCTCACTCAACTCAAACAAACCCAAGCCCATATTTCACTATGGTCCCTACTCACCTCCTCCCTAGCCCATCGCCTCATGCTCGAGCAAAACCTCGCCGCCACCATGGTACCATCCACTATTACCCCGGAGGACGTCACCCACATGATTGGTAATATCCACTATGGAAACATCATCACTTTCTCGGAGCTAGACAAGCCAGTGTTCGGAGTTGATCATAATGAGCCTTTGTACATCACTGTCGAAGTAAATGGCAAGAAGATTCCCCGTGTATTCATTGACAATGGTTCTGCTATTAATATCCTGCCTTCAAGGATGATGGATGTGGTTGGCGTTCATGGTGTTGATTTACGCCCATCCAAACAAACCATCAAAGCTTATGACTCTACATGCCGCGCCGTGATAGGCGAAGTCACCTTGCCCATTACCATCGGAACAAAGATCCTGCCAACCGACTTCCACGTCATAGACATCCCCGCAACCTTCTCACTCCTCCTCGGCCGGCCATGGTTACATCAGTCGGGCGCTGTCCCGTCTTCCCTGCATCAGTGTGTGAAGTTTCAATCCGGTAATGAAGTGACCATCATCTACAGTGATCTTGTAACTGCCCAAGGGACGGACACCAAGGGCGTTCCTGTATTACAGATTCAGCATGGGGAGGAGAGCCGACTCTTCAATGGCTTCGAAATAGTCGCTCAAGCACAGATCTGCACCATCGACCTCACCAAAACAACGGACAAAGTGGCACCTGTTGTCAAGATACTGCGTAACATGGGTTTTATACCGGGGCTGGGGCTAGGTAAGAACTTGCAAGGCCCCACAGAATTGGTTGAAGAGATTAATCATCGAGGGTTGTTTGGTCTAGGATACACCCTTACTCTTGAAGACAAGATGGAGCAACAGAGGATAGAATTGCTTAAAAAGATGAAACTTCCCTACAAAAAGCCCGAAATGCGGCCATACCGTCTGTCCCTAAATAACTACTTTGTTAGGGAAGGCGAGGAGTTTTCGTGTTTTGAGTTCGCAGAGCCATGGATTGACCCCACTGGGAAGTTGCAGAAAGGGTTCGAGATTTTCAGAGATGTGGAATTCGATCGGTCCAACATGAAGCTGACTTACATGGAATATGACAAAGCCACGGGCAGAATTAGAACCATCAGGCATGAGTACTCCACCAAGGTTGCAGATGACTTGGCAGATCAACTTGAAGCCGCAACCCTTGACAAGCCAGCAATAGAAGCCGCAGAAACTCCAAGTTTGACTGAGACGTGGGACGGCCAATATCTGCTTCAACATCTGGGTAATCTGGGGCTGCATGAAGACATGGTTGCCGTCATCGGGGATGATTCTGAAGATAAGGTGGACCCAAGGACATTGGTGGTACCCATGGGGGACAAGCTCAAGAATTGGTGCATCATTGGGGGACCTATAGCTACTCCGGAATTTATGGTGGGAACACTGGGGCTTACTCCTTCTCCTGTCGCCACTCCTGCAGCATCTCCTGTCACTCGCTCAAAATCCCCATCCCCAGAGTCTAGTGTTTTACATTTTGAATTTGAGTCTTCCTCTAAGTCTGACGACCTTACGTCTGAAGACTATGATCTTGTTGCAAACGCTATTTTCCCTTTTGCTATGAATGAAACCCTCGACCTTTCCGAGTATCCCTCCATAGTCACTCTTGTAACTGATAAATTGGCTAATAATCAAACTAATGATATACACTTAGTTAATAATGATTCATTAGGAGAGGCAGACACAAACACATTAAATGATGAATACATTAAAGAGATTTCAGAACAGGTTATTAATCAAAAAGAATCTCGAGCCCAAGCTGCCGATGAGGTGTTAACATGCGTGAATTTGGGGACCGAAGCCGAGCCTAAGGAAACGCAGATTGGAAGCTTCTTCAGCGGAGCCGAAAGGGAAGCACTGATTGAGCTACTCAAAGAATATGTGGATGTGTTTGCATGGTCGTATAAGGACATGCCGGGGCTCGACAACTCGATCGTAGAGCACAGAATCCCGACAGCACCAGACGCTAAGCCAGTCAAGCAAAAACTGCGCCGCATTAAGCCGGAATGGTCTTTGCAAGTGAAGGAAGAGATTGAGAAGCTACTCCGTGTGGGTTTCATCAGGGTGATCGAATATCCAACTTGGTTATCAAATCTGGTGACTGTCAAGAAATCCAACGGTAAAGTCAGAGTATGTGTGGATTTTCGGGATCTCAACAAAGCTACGCCAAAGGATGACTTCCCCTTGCCAAATATCGACATGTTGGTGGATGCGACCGCCCATTATGAGGTCAAGTCGTTTGTTGATGGGTTTGCCGGCTATAACCAAATCAAGATGGCCGAGGAGGACCAAGAAAAAACAGCTTTCACCACCCCATGGGGGACTTTTTGCTATACCGTCATGCCATTTGGGCTGAGGAACGCTGGGGCTACCTACCAACGGGCAGTTACGACTTTATTCCACGATATGATCCACAAGGAGATTGAGGTGTACGTGGATGACATGATTATACATTCAAAAGGGTCTGGGGGCCAGCACTTGATAGATCTCAGAAAATTCTTCAACAGGTTGAGAGAGCACGCCATGCGTTTGAACCCGGCAAAATGCACCTTTGGAGTTCGTAGAGGGAAAGTATTGGGTTACATGGTCACCGAAAATGGGATCGAAGCCGACCCAAGGAAGATTCAAGCCATCCTGGAGATGAAGCCACCCCGTACCGAGACAGAGATAAAGGGATTCATGGGACGCCTGCAATACATCAGTCGGTTTATCAATCAGCTGACCACCATCTGCGAACCAATTTTCAAGTTAATGAGGAAAACAGCCAGTGTGGAGTGGGATCATGACTGTCAGATAGCCTTCGAAAGGATCAAACAATATTTGGTGAATACCCCAATCCTGCGCCCGCCGCATAAGGAGAAGCCGTTGCTACTATACTTAACTGTGACAGATACCGCCGTCGGAGCCATGTTAGCACAAGAAGCCAAAGATTCCCGGATTGAGAATGCAGTGTACTTTGTCAGTCGAAAGTTACAAGGCAGCGAGCTCAATTACTCCGCGCTCGAGAAGACCTGCGTAGGCCTAGTATGGGTGGTGACGAAGCTCAAGCACTACATGGTATCCCATCCGATCTTACTAGTCTCGAAAATGGATCCTATCAAGTACCTGTTCGATAAACCATCCCTTTCTATGAGACTCGCTAAATGGTCAGTATTCTTGGGAGAGTTCGACATTACTTATGTACCGAGGAAGGCAATCAAAGGGAGGGCAATGGCCGATCAGCTCGCAGACGCTCCGAGCACTGAGACGAGAGGACCCGACCCCGAGTTCCCGGATGATGACATTTTCGCAATTGAGGTCGCAGAAAGGTGGCAATTATTCTTTGACGGGGCTGCAAACAAGCGAGGGAATGGAGTCGGACTCCTACTTATTGATCCCAAAGATGAGCACACTCCCATAGCCATCAAGCTGAACTTTTCAGCAACCAACAACGCCGCCGAGTATGAGGCGTGTATAGCCGGATTGGAGGCCGCCCTAGAGCGCAACGTAAAAGAGTTAGAAGTGTACGGAGACTCTGCTTTGATTATTAACCAAACGGCGAAGAAATGGAAAACTATTGATCCTTGCCTGCAGCGGTACCAAGGTTACATGGATGAGTTGATAGCACAGTTCAAAGAGGTTACCTTCCACTTCCTGCCGCGAGACAGAAATAGGTTCGCGGATGCTCTAGCTACATTGGCCTCCTTAGTTGAAATTCCAGAAGGAAGGTCCGTGAAACCATTCAGGGTTGGGCGAAGAGAAAAC
Organism: Campanula takesimana; assembly: GCA_026119855.1. Lineage (NCBI taxonomy): Eukaryota > Viridiplantae > Streptophyta > Magnoliopsida > Asterales > Campanulaceae > Campanula > Campanula takesimana. Next base: position 181,814 of record JAOWBW010000140.1, read on the forward strand.
CCCGCCTATTGCTGTGAAATCCAGATCAATGCCGAGGTAAACGGAGATCAATGGTACGCCCAAATCTACAAATTCCTTAAGCACGGAGAGATGTCCTTTGACGGAGATGTGAAGGCCAAGAGTCTGCAAGCACTCAAAAGGTTGGCGGGGCAGTTTGTGCTGTTAGACGATACTTTGTACAAGAGGCATTACGATGGTCTGTTGCTCTTATGTGTCGACAACAAGAAAGCTGAAGCAATAATGGAAGAAGTACACAACGGGTTGTGCGGACCCCACATGAATGCAAGGATGCTTAGACAGAAGATCACTCGGCTGGGCTATTATTGGATTACCATGGAGACAGACTGTATTCAATGGGTTCGACGGTGTCACAAGTGCCAAGTATGCTCCAACCTCAACCACGTCCCCCCACACGAACTGTATAGTTCCACCACGCCTTGGCCATTCGCCACGTGGGGTATCGACATTATTGGGAAGATCTCGCCGGCCGGCAGTAATGGTCATGAATTCGTCCTCGTCGCGGTCGACTACTTCACAAAGTGGGTCGAAGCTCAGTCTTACAAGGTGCTGAATTCCAAGAAGGTAGCGCAGTTTATCAAAGAGAATATTATGTGTCGGTATGGGGTCCCTAACCTCATTATATCAGATAATGGCAGTCATTTCGAAGCCGAGTGTGCTCGCTTGCTTGTAGAATTCAAGATCGAACGAAAGAAATCTTCCCCATACTATCCACAGACTAACGGCGCGGTTGAGGCGGCCAACAAGACGATAGAGCAGATAATTCGCAAGATGGCTTCGCAAGGACGGGATTGGCCCGAGAAGTTACCATTAGCACTTTGGGGGTACAGAACGTCAGTCCGCACCGCTACTGGAGAAACCCCTTACGCTTTGGCATACGGCATGGAGGCAGTGCTCCCTATTGAGTTGGAGGTGCCATCTTTGAGGGTCTTGCTCGAGAACCAAGTGAATGAGGTAGAATGGCTTCGTAGTCGCTATGATCAATTGGCAACACTAGACGAACGCAGATTGAAGGCCATGGAACACGTCCGGGCCTATCAAAGGAGAACGACAAAGCCTTCAATAAAAAGGTCAAGCCTGTTGACATAAAGGAAGGAGACTTGGTGCTCAAAGCACGCTTACCCAACAAATTCAACCCCCTCGGGAAATGGGCCCCCACTTGGGTAGGGCCGTTTGTGGTACAAAAGATCTTCTCCGGAGGAGCGGTCAGAATGGCAGATTTGGATGGCAACCCGTTCAAAGAACCAGTCAACATCAGCAAGCTCAGACGCTACTATGACTAGACTCCCCTCTCTTAAAAAAAAAAAAAAAAAAAAAAAAAAAAAATTATTACTACGCAAAAAGAAGCCCGATAGACTGAAAACCCGCAAAGGGCGGTCTATGCAAAATAAGGGTGCGTACAGAGCTCGCTAGATCGAAAACCCGCAAGGGCGGTCTAGGCAAAAGTTAGAGCATTCCCCCTTCTATCTTCCCTTTCTTTAAAATCATTCTAGTCTGACTGGAGTGAACTACGGTGACCTGAGCCCCTTAGTCCTATTTGTAAAAGGGGAACGTAGGCAGCCTTTCAAAAGGTGCGGTCTAAAAAACAAATAAACATCCAAATCTTGTTAAGCAATAAAGATAGAAGTTGTATTTTCTGAAAGCAAAAACTTTTATTTCCATAGTCATTGCATGATAACATTTATTTGATGAGTCTAAGCTTGACATACTTTTTGAATAAATAACCTATTCTGAAATTGAAACTCAAACAAAAGCAAACTAAATTAAACTAATGTGTCTGCACGACTATGGAGAGACGCTCGGGATCACTCCTTAGTGCCATTTGTGCCCTCGGTCTCTTTCTTCTTGCTTTGCCCACGGCGAACTTTCTTCTTGCTAGGATTCTCACAAAATCTTCTTTCAAACTCGCTAATACCTTTAGCCTTGCCATTAGGATCCTCTTCCCTTTCCTCTTCTTTGACGTCCCCACTTCTTCTCCGCCTCCGTTAACCATGCTCTTACTCATCTTCCTCGCATAAGCCTCAGCCTCCTTAACCCTCAATGAGAAACTTGGAGCACAGGATCCCAAGATAGTGCCCCTTAGGGTCTCTAGAGTCTGCTCCGCATGCCCAAGTCTCCCCATATACCAATCCAAATACTCGCGTGGCAGGAAGGTGTTGCTAGAGCGTGTGAGGAAAGTCCTACGACTAAAGCCGGCCTCGCCCCACATCTGAGAAAGAAGGACTGAGGCACTATCATCCAACTGAAGTATCCCAAAAGGGAAATCATCTCTCTCCTCGTCCCAACCCTCCGGGATGGTCTGCACCAAACCATACTGACGAAGCACTCTAGAGGGATAGTAAAAAGTAGTTCCAGAAAGGGTCGGAACTTTGATCATGTGAAGTCCCACTTGTTTCTCCCTCACAGAGTGAATGTGCCAATGGGGCACCACCCACTGAATGTCGTCAGTCACCATTTCCGCCAAATACTTTTCCCAACCTTTGAGAGTCATGCCCTCAAACCGCTCCACCATGCCTCTAATGCGGTGCATCCATGGGGCCACCTTCAGAGAAGCCGCCGGTTTATTCACTCGAAGCCGCTCTTGCAACCACATGGTCAAAAGCCTATCACTACCACAAGGCATCCCACCATAAGCCGCGAGATGGGGAATCCCACAGAGCATCTCCCCAAGAATGGCCGGTACAATATCATAACCCAAACGAGCCAAGTTCACCATACCCAAACATCCTTCACTGGCAAATCCCACCTCAGAAGGGAAAAGGATAGAGCTGAACAAGCACAGTGCAAGATGGTCCAAGGAGCGGTTAGATGTCACGTCTGCATGCATGAAGTGTTGCGGCATCCAAGAAAGGTCGACATAACCGCCCCTAGCATACCTATCAAAGTCATCCGCGGGTACGCCAAAAGTCACCAACTTGTCCCTCAAGCAAACGAAATCAAAAGGCAAGGCAACTTTACCCTTCCCTTCGTAGCCACATAATGCTGCGATGTCTTCATAAGTGGGTGTTATCTCGTTGAATGAAAAGTTGAAGACATGGAGGGTATCATTCCAAAATTTACCACAAGCTTGCAAGAGGTTGGTATTGGAGTTCATGTGCAAAAGTGACCAAAGACACTTTATCCCATACCGTTCATCAAGTTTCCTACGACTCGAACCAGGAAGTTTGGCAACCCACTTCTCCAAAGAGGTTATAAAGACTTTCTTCTCAAGGCTTGTGATCCTAGCCTCTTGATCCATGGCAAAAAGCAAGAAAATTGGCTAAAAGGAACTCAAAAACTGCTCAAAAGGTTGCTGGTACGTTTGTATGGCTGCAAAGGGTTCATTAAATAGTGCACAACTCCCGATTCTTGCCAGGAAAAGGAAAACCGGAGGCGGCGCAGGATTTGGCCACGCGGCCACATATGCCCCTGGCCCCGCGGCCGATATTGTCCTTGGCCGGGCGGCCAACTTCGTCCTAGGCCACGCGGCCAACTTTGCTCCGGATCTTGCCATGGCCAGGCGGCCAACATTGCTCTATGCCACGCCATGGCCATGCGGCCAACTTTGCTCCATGCAGAAATCCAGCTTGTTTCTTCCCACTCCGTGACGGATCCATGCAACTACGTACCTGCCTCCTTCCATGGCTCATGCATTGTATAAAATTAGGAACATTTGTAAAATAACTAGTTTGCACAAGTAGGCTCCCACAATAAAATTGCATTTTAGAACATAATATACATACATGCATTTTATACATTTGTCCTGTACATACATATCCCTCTGCTCTCTACTAGCTAACAGTGTAGGAAATAAAGATGGAAAGATGGGCCCCGCCTAGTCAGAATCTTCCTCCGTGGTATCTCCACGCCGCGCTAAAGCCCGAGAACTACCGGCACCCGAACTCCGTCCCCGGACCGCTCGACCACCAATATGAGAAGAGCCCGCACCATTCGGAGACCGTTCCCGACGCTGGGGTGACGCAACGTCGTCCCTCTGACAAGTACATGAATGGTACGCCTCCCTCAGTAAGCGCATCAACACGTTCTCCCGCCGAGCTGAACGGATATATGCCTCCCGAGTCACCTGAGAAGGAAACCAATGCAAGGATTACAAGGCAGAAAGAAATAAGTGTGTGCGAACATGACTGATATAAAGCACAAAGCCGTACCCCAGCGTCGGGCGGAGGAATGAATGTCTCCTCAACAAGATCTGCATCAGTCGGCTCCAAGCTAAGCTCCACCTCCCGGCCACCCCTCATCACTCTCACGCTACTCGAGCGAAGGGGCATGTCAACCAAAGGCCGACTCCGACCAACATAACGGGCCGAGCTCGACCCCTCTCCAGACAACATCCTAGCCCGTACCTGTGGACTGACCAGCCGTGTCCGCACGTAGCCAGCATAGTCGTCACTCCCCCTGTAATGCTCTGCCGGAGTGGGAGCCAAAAAAGTCGCCAACCTCGCGGGACGGAGCATATCCCGAGGAGGGTCATAAGGAGCCCACGGTAACACACCAGCCCTGTGCTGACGAACCACTCTCTCCCCGAGATACATGGCCTCCCCGGTGAGACCCACAAGCAGAACCCTAGAAGCGGTCAAATCCACTACATAGGGACCCACCGAAGCCTCATTGGCCGGGCTCCATGGGTAAAATCTAACTCCAACAGGCTCAGACATCGCAAACACCCTCCTCAGATCAGCAGCATCCACTGTCTTCCTGTCCCGGTTTCTGCGGGAAGGAGCCCTGTTGCCCTTGCACCAGTACGACATGATGGGGACAACCTTGTTGGCACTCATCACCAACTGAAAAGGGGCGACACCAAAGACCTCGTACACCCAAGCCTGTGCATATAATGAGAGAGATGTTTCAGACCAAAAAGATAGAACAGAAATCTCAACAAGTGAAAAGAAGGGTAGTCAAAAGCATACCTCAAAGGCGAACTGGAACCCGTCAAAGGCCGACGAGCTAGCCCTCGAGCAATGGTCCAAAGCCCGGTAAATCTCAGCCAAACCGGCTCCACCCCAAGAAATCTCACCGACCAAGTCCAAGTCCACAAGAGCCCCTAGCAGTGAGTACCGGCAGACAGTAGCCCCACTGGGAAACAAAATCTCTGAAAAGCTGTACCATAAGAACAGCCGGACCAAGCAATCCAAATCATATTCCCCCCTACTAAAGGCCTCAATAGCCATCTCCACCAAGCGATTCACCTTCCCGGCCTCTATTCCATAACCCTTGACACCTCCTCCCAGGTCGGTGTCGACTCCCAGCAGAGCCTGTCTATAGTCCCGCCGCTCCGCCAAGCTCTCATCAAAAGGCAAAGGGGTACCAGTAAACCTCAACCCCGTGATGGCCGCGAAATCCGTCGGCGTGATGGTAATCTCTCCCCAACTAAAGTGGAAAGTATGGGTGGTATCCCACCAGAACTCCCGGCACACCTCTATCACCGCTGCCACCTTCAAGGTAGCCCCGACCATGCGGACACTGTCAAAGAATGGGCCAAAGCCCATAGCCTCGATCCGAGCACGCAAACCGCCCGGTCCCTCCGGCAGGGACGCCCACAGTTTGCCCACAGTCACTGTGGACCCACGAGCCTTGATCCTCTGCAGGTAAACACAGCACAGGTATGTTACCATTCTAGCAATTTACAATTCCAGCAATTTAAATTCTAGCATTCCATTATTCTAGCATTTCGTATTATGTGCATAAAACATACAAATGTGCGAGAAGGAGAGGAATGAAAATTCGAAATTTACCTCTCGCGTCTCCGGAAGCCCCATCGACCAATGACGCTCAGAGTCGATGTAAAAATCGTAATCTTGGTCGAACGTGGACCGCAGCAGATTATCGCGATAATTCCGAGTCGCGGCTCGTGGTCTCAAACCGCCCCGTGGAATCAAGGGCGCCGCTTCAAAGCCCGCTCTTGGATCAGCCCCTACATTCCCTGCGCCCTGAGCATTACCGTGCCCCTCTCCTTGTTGCTCTTGTTGTGGAATCATATACCCACCATGGCCCGGAAAATCTCTAAATAATGCCTCATTGATCCAATCCGCCATATCTCCAAGAGTTATGTGAAATGAAATCTTCAAAATTATCAAAATACGAGCTTTCTCTCTCTAAAAACTCAATTTTCTCTCCCTAACTCGTCAACAATGGAGGAAGGAAGAAGAAGAAAGAAGAAAGAAGAAGAAGAGGGGAGGTGTCTGGTGATGTGACCAAGGAGTCAGCCCATCGGCAGCCTTGGCCACGCGGCCACCTTCGCCCTTGCAACCCCAGCCGTCAGATCAGCAATCCGCGTGAAGGAGATCTGACCAATCAGCAGCCTTGGCCACGCGGCCACTATTGCAAATTCGTGTGTTTGGCCACGCGGCCAACCTTGCCCCTTCAGATAAAATTCCACTTTTGCCCCTGATCTTTTCCCTATTAATTCATTTTAAATCCCTTTAACACTACTTTGACTAATATTCGTTACCTTTGGGTACGGAAAGCCCCTTAAAATTTCCATTCTTCACAAAATATTTGCTTAGGATTCGTATGATTGTAGAGACTTCGGCGCCTCTATGACATACCATCCTAGATCAATCGTAATTGGCAGAAGCCTCGGCGTTTCTATTTGCGAAAGATCCAGCATCTATTATCAGGATTCGTATGATTGTAGAGACTTCGGCGCCTCTATGATATACCATCCTTTATCAATCGTAATTGGCAGAAGCCTCGGCGTTTCTATTTGCGAAAGATCCAGCATCTATTATTAAGATTCGTATGGTTGTAGAGACTTCGGCGCCTCTATGACATACGCATCCTAGATCGATCGTGGTTGGCAGAAACCTCGGCGTTTTTGTTCATGAGAGACCCGACACCTATTACTTTGGCGCGATCGGCAGGAACCCTGGCGATCCTGATTGCGTTTACCATTCCATCTTGGGATTATTTAGACAACGTAGTCTTTAATCTTCCCAAATAACTTCATTACTTACGAATGATTCGTTCTTCGTACAGGATAGTGCCCGTAGGTTTATCATCCCTAGCAGGAGTCCGATATATCGTTTTATCCCCAGTAGATTCTGAACTACGACCGGCTTGATTCCTCAGAGGATACGTAGGAAACCTGAAAAGGTTCAGCCACCCGACCGACGCGGTCATCTCTCATCCCCAGCAGGTGCATTTTCCCTAGCAGAAGATGTTGCTCCCCATCAGAGGACAGTCATTCCCGATTTCCATCAGATTTGAACTACGTTTGGCTTGATTCCCCCGCGGATACGTAGGTCGCCTGTCAAGGTTCAGCCGTTCCCTTACCTTTCGTCTGTTTTGAAACTCATGTTTCAGACGGATCCTATTTTTATCGTCGACCCCACATTGCCTTGCAAGAAGCGTCGCCGAGGGGCTACTGTTAGTACCCGACCTGAAAATGAGTTTATTAGGATTTTCCCAAATATACAAGGACTTTATAGGAATTAGAAACCTTACAAAGACTTGTCCCGGATTCCCAAAATATCTCATTTATGGCAAAATCTATCAAATTAGGTAATAAATGGTTTCCTTAAAACCATGCAGAAACCCTAGCTTAGGAATCAAGTCAGCCGGCAGCCTTGGCCACGCGGCCAACATTGCTCCGCGTTGATCTTGGCCACGCGGCCACTATTGTAACCGGCATCAACAATGGCCAGGCGGCCAACCTCGCGCCGGATGATCTGGACCATCAGATCCTCCCATCAGTTTACTATATAAACCACTCCATTCCATTGGTTTTGGGATCCGATTTTGAGAGCTCTAAGTACGAGTTTTGGAGTTCTTAAACACTATTTTTCTCTCTAATTAGCATTCAAACACTCAAGAAGATCCAAGGTTTATTTCTTGCCAACATAGGTAAGTTTTCTAACTTTTTCTTCGTGTTCTTGCATTATTTCTAATGTAGATCTTTAATATTCATGTTCTTGCATGTTTATTCATAGTTTCTTCATATTCTTTGCATACACATTCATATGTTCATATATGTTCTTCATATGTTCATTCGTGTTCATAGATTAAAACCTTATTTATGCTATATTTAGGGTTGCGATCTTCATAATTACATGTTATTTCATAGCCGATGATGATCGAGGGTTCATCAACCCGAGGATGATCTAGGAACTACTTCTAAACCCTAATCTTTAGGTAATTCCCCCTTCATTATGCATGATCCCGATTCTTCTGCCTATTCTAATTCTCTGCGAACTACGCTGACCTGAGCTTCTCACATTGAGAGGAACGTAGGCAATCTTCGGATCCGGTCTCAACCACTAACACACTACATACACCGCATCATGATAGAAAGACCGATCATTCGGGCAATAGGAGTGATAACGTCCAATATTCTTCTCTTGTTGTAATTTGACCCCCGAACCCATTAAACATGCTTTTTTCAATGTTTTGGCTTTAATTAAAACGGCGTGGCGACTCTCATAATTTTAATGTCGTTAAGAATATTCCCTTTGTAAATAAAAATAATCACAAGATACTTCCCATGCGTCGCTTCATCGGAAAGGGGCATTCACAGATACCGGATGTGGTTCTCACATTTGTCTAAATGTGCAGGGACTAAAGAATAGGAGACTGCTTAAAGAAGGTGAAGTAGATCTACGTGTGGGGAATGGAGCAAGAGTTGCTGCATTAGCCGTAGGGACTTATGAAGTCACTTTACCTTCCGGATTAATTCTTGTTTTGAACAATTGTTATTATGTTCCGGATTTAAGCAGGAATATTATTTCAATTTCTTGTTTGGATAATGAAGGTTTTAAGTTTCTTATTGAGAATAAGAAATTTTCTATTTATTTAAATGATGTGCTTTATGGTATTGCTAATTCATTTAATGGCCTTTATATCTTGGATGTCAAGAATGAAAATAATGACAATGTCTATCATGTAAATAAGAAATCTAAACCTAATGATGTAAATCATACCTATTTATGGCATTGCCGTCTTGGTCATATTAATGAGAAGCGTATCTCAAAACTCCATGGGGACGGACTTTTAGGTTCATGTGACCTCGAGTCATATGATACTTGTGAGTCGTGTCTTCTTGGAAAAATGACTAAGACACCTTTTACCAAGTTGGGTGAAAGGGCAAGCGACTTATTGGGGTTGATACATTCCGATGTATGCGGACCATTAAGTAGCAATGCTAGTGGAGGATTTCAATACTTCATAACCTTCACTGATGATTATAGTAGATTTGGGTATGTTTACCTAATGAAACATTAAAGTGAAGCATTTGAGATATTTAGAATATTTCAAAATGAAGTAGAAAGACAACTTGGCAAAAGTATAAAGGCACTTCGATCAGATCGAGGTGGTGAATACTTAAGTCAAGAATTTGATGATCATCTAAAGAATTGTGGAATAGTTTCACAATTGACTCCACCTGGAACACCACAATGGAATGGTGTGTCCGAGAGGAGGAATCGAACTTTGTTAGACATGGTTCGATCAATGATGAGTCAAGTTGATCTTCCAATATCCTTTTGGGGTTACGCCCTAGAAACCGCTGCTTTCACACTAAATCGTGTTCCAACTAAATCGGTTCAAAAGACTCCATATGAGATGTGGAGCGGAAAGAAGCCTTGTCTATCTTTCATGAAGATTTGGGGTTGTGAAGCTTTTGTCAAAAGACTTGTCTCAGACAAACTTACACACAAATCTGATAAATGTATTTTCGTGGGATATCCTAAGCAAAACTAGAGGATATTACTTTTACAACCGTGAGGACAACAAAGTGTTTGTTGCCCGAACTGGTGTCTTTCTAGAGAAAGAGTTTCTCTCCAAAGAAATCAGTGGGAGTAAAATAAATCTTGAAGAAATTCGAGACCCAGAAAATAACATTGAACCAATAGTGGAACAAGAACAAGAACCACAAGGAGTTGTGGAACCTGTTCAAAATACACAAGCAACTCGCAGATCTAGTAGGTTACGATCCGAGCCCGAGAGATATGGATTTCTCGTAACGAATAGTAATGACGTAGAAATCATTGAGAATGATGAACCGTCAACCTACCAAGAGGCGATGTCTTCTCTTGATTCGGATAAGTGGCTTGGAGCCATGGAATCCGAATTGCAATCCATGCAAGACAATCAAGTTTGGAATTTGATTGATGCACCCGAAGGTGTAAAAACCATAGGATGCAAATGGGTCTTCAAGAAGAAGACTGACATGGATGGGAAGGTGCATACTTACAAAGCTAGACTTGTAGCGAAAGGTTATAGGCAAGTTCATGGTATTGACTATGATGAGACCTTTTCACCCGTAGCAATGATCAAGTCTATAAGAATTTTTCTTGCCATTGCCGCATATCATGACTATGAAATATGGCAAATGGACGTCAAAACCGCTTTCCTAAATGGAAAACTCCAAGAGGATGTGTATATGACACAACCAGAAGGTTTTGAACAAGATTCTAAGGTATGCAAATTGCAAAGATCCATCTATGGATTGAAGCAAGCTTCTAGGAGTTAGAATCTCCGTTTTGATGAATCGGTCAAAGAGTTTGGTTTCATCAAGAACGAAGATGAGCCTTGTGTATACAAGAAGATTAGTGGGAGCATAGTGCTATTCCTTATTTTATATGTGGATGACATATTGCTCATTGGAAACGACATTCCTACACTTCAGTCTGTGAAGACTTGGTTAGGAAAGTGCTTCGCAATGAAAGATATGGGTGAAGCCGCATATATTCTTGGCATTAAGATCTATAGAGATAGATCAAGGAGGCTACTTGGTTTAAGCCAAAGTACATACATTGACAAGGTCATTAGAAGATTCCGTATGGAAAATTCTAAGAGAGGCACCTTGCCCGTGTTACATGGAGTTTCTCTAAGCAAGACTCAATGTCCTAAGACAAACGATGAGCGTGAGAAAATGAATGATGTTCCATATGCTTCGGCAATTGGGTCCATCATGTATGCCATGATTTGTACTAGGCCGGATGTATCTTATGCTTTGAGCATGACAAGTAGATACCAATCCAACCCTGGCGAAAATCACTGGATAGCTGTAAAAGCGATTCTTAAGTACTTGAGAAGAACTAAAAGACTCGTTTTTGGTCTATAGAGGAATGGAAGATGATCTCGTTGTAAATGCTTACACGGATGCAAGCTTCCAAACTGACAAAGATGATAGCCGATCGCAATCGGGTTTTGTGTTTATGTTAAATGGTGGAGGTGTAAGATGGAAGAGTTCCAAGCAAAGTACAACCGCTGATTCTACAACAGAAGCTGAGTATATTGCTGCATCGGATGCTGCAAAGGAAGCTGTTTGGATTAAGAAGTTCATAACTGAACTTGAAGTGGTTCCTAGTATTGCTAATCCAATAGACCTTTATTGCGATAATAATGGTGCTATTGCTCAAGCAAAGGAACCAAGAGCACATCAGAAATCCAAACACATACTTAGGCGTTTTCATATCATTCGAGAGATCGTTGATAGGGGAGACGTAAATATATGCAGAGTACCTACTGATGACAATGTTGCGGACCCGCTAACAAATGGACTTCCACAAGCTAAACATGATGGTCATGTTAGGTCCATGGGTATTAGATACATGGGAGATTGGGCCTAGGGCAAGTGGGAGATTGTTGGTAGTGGTGCCCTAGGCACGTTTAATAAACGTTGTAATTGTTATCATTTATTTCATATCAATAAAGAGATGTTTTGATTATTATTATTGTTCATGTTTACTTATAATAATCTCCATCCCTAGTACTTGTTAAGCACTAGTATAAAGGCTAAATGATCATGCGATGATCATGTTAGATTTATGGGTACTTGTTTGGAACAAGGTACTGGACATGACCCACTGTATGAGATTTATGTCATGGTCTATATCGAACATATATCTCATATTAGTTATGTCATTTGAATCCTTAGACATGAAGTTATTATAGTCTTCTACTTGATAAACATTATGTTTGACATATTCAAACGCTACCTTTAACCGGGTAGTTATAAAGGGTATGATTGGCATGGTCGGATTCACGTAGGGAAGAATAATAAGCTAAATGGATTTGTCCCTCTACGGATAGATGTCAAGCTTGGGCCTCTCGTAGGAATGGTGTTGATGAAATGTTCGGCCGGACTCAAATGAATTGATTGGATCAATGGCATTTGGATTATCAACATATTCGGAATCGAGAAAGTATTGAACAAAAACAAGTTGACTGTTTGACCATGAATTGTGTTCAATGATGTCGAGGACAAAGGAATTGTGACATATTCTAAAGGAATGCGAACTTGTATCTAGTTATACTATTTGGGTAGGTATGACAGTTTGCTAGAACCTAATTATATCTTATGGAATCATGTTTGAGCCCATTGCCAACTTAGTATAATCCTAGAGGGTCACACACAATAGAACGAATCTTAAACAAGAGGTCTATATTGGAATTTAGAGTCAAAGGACCTTGGAGGAATTTCTGGAAACATTCTGGGCTGTTTGGTCTACCGAGCGGGCGCTTGAGTCAGACCAGGCGGGCGCCTGAATTAATTCCAGAAAATCCAAGGACCTTCTGGTCATTCAAGCGGGCGCCTGGTCCTTTGCCGGCGGGCGCCTGGTGCTGCCGACAGGAAAATTCCTAATTCGATTAGGAAAGGTTTTTGGCACAAGTTACCTATTTGGAATAGGTATTAATTGTGTATAAAAACCCCAATTCGGCCAGACCATATTTACTAGTGCTTTTGTGAGTCTCAAAGAGTTTGAGAGAGATTTTATTTTGTTCTAAGATATCATTGATTGAGGAACAAAATAATTCACAAATAAATTCCATATAGTTCTTTATTATATTGTGAAAGTATGTTTCATAATATTGGTCTAGCAACCAAGATCAAAGAAGCTCCTTTGATATTCGTTCGAAGTGTGGATACCGCTAGAGGGTGAAAATCATCATCTTCAAAGTTCGTGTTCAAACTTTGTGATCGTGATCAAGTCTTCAAATCTCCACCAAAGACCAAGAGAAAATTTGATCGTCATCAAGGGTTAGTTTTTTCTTATATTCATTATGTTGTATTTGATTTGATCATATGAACGGACCCATGGCTTTGGGTTTCTTAAAATTTTAATTGCTATATTCCGCTGTGCATGTTTGATCGAAACCCAACAATTCCATCTGCCGGTTGAACGTGCCGTTATTATTCATCCTTCATTTCCTTTGCCGATCTTCCGTGCCGATTTGATTTCTGCCGATCCTGCTCCCTCCACATCTATTCCTGCTGAGTTCCTTCTTGCTGACAGATATGCTACTGATGCTTCTTTTCTTCAACAAGCTTTGCCTCTGCCCGCTGCTCCCTCTCCTGTGCCAGCTTCTCCGTTACTGATTGTTCTATCTTCTGATGACGAGTTGACTGTGCCTACTCCTGAAGGTCTTGTAGAGGATGTTGATATTGTCAATGACGACTTTATTCCTTCCTTCCTGATGCATTCTTCTCTTGGTCTGTCAAAACCCGTGGTACTAAACAGTATGTATGAATACTTCAGTTACCTTGAAGGGGATACCGAAAATATGCAAGTGCCTGTTACTCATGCCGATTTGGGCGATACTGGCCTCTTTCTCCGTGACAAGTTGAACTGTATTCATGAGGATCTTTCTGACAAGATCCTTAAGTCCAATCAGGAGGAGGAATGCAAGCGAATCCAAGACTTGAAAGATCTGTTGGAGGACAGAGAATCTAGGCTGATTGCCCTTTCAGAGAGTCTGGGGAGTATGCATTCTATTCAACAGCAACTAGTAGATGACCAAAGGCTGCAGATCAGAGATCTAGAAAGGACTGAAAAAGAATTATCTACTGCCAAGTCTGCTCTTACTGATGCTCAAGTGAAGATAGCTGCTCTGGAAGCCAATAATGCAATGCTGACTGAAAGGCTGGAGAGCACTCAAAGAAGGAAGAAGAGAGAAGCTGAAAAGAAAGAGAAGAGAGCAAAGAAGAAAGCCAAGCTTACCGACTCTACATCAAAGGCCGTTGACCAGCAAGAGGATCCTCCTGTTTCCTAGTTAATATAGCCAATGATATAGATATCCAGAAGAACTTCAATGATTTATCCAAGACTTCTTTGCTAACCATTACTGTTTTATGTGTGCTTATATGTTATATACTCTTATAATATTTGCTGCTATTCATGCTAACTTTGTTTTGCAGATCATTATTCTCCCTGCTGATCTTAAGCCATCAGCAACTCATTTTTCTTTTCTTTCTCTTACTTTTATCATTCTGTATTTTTACCTCTTTAAGACATCTAGTGTGTGACTTGGCTTAGGGAATGATAATAAATAGACATTACTTATACATTCTTTTACTAAGCTAAGATAGATGTTTTTGGATAGGGTGATTGGACTTAAGCAATTAGGAGGAGATTGTTGATCAAATATATGTTTAGGACATAGAATTGCTTAATCCCAATCATAGCTATCACTTAGGATCCCCCAATTTTATTAGAACCCTTATAAGGTACTCTTAGGATTCTTGGTGATCAGCACAGGTGTATTCCAACTCTTCAAACAAGGCAAACCAGCAAGAGGAAGCAAATCAGCAAACCAGTAAACTAGTTGCCGATCAACTTGATAAACAAGTTGCCGATCAACTTCATTCTCAACTTGCCGATAAAGAAAGACAGTCTGTACTGTCAGTCAGGTTACATCGTTTCACCTTAAAGTCAACCTTGCTGATTGTCCCTGTCCTTTCTTACTGTCTTATCTAAAAGTAGTTTACCTGCTCTGTAATGATTGCTGCGCCGTCTGACACATAGTTACTTTTAGCTATACTCTGTCTCTACTTGCTTTTTGCAGGTAACCGGTTGAGACAAAGGGGTCCTTACCCATCAGACTTTTGCGAGCATGCGTGTACCACATATCTTCGCCATTAATGCTAAAGATACCGCATTTAATGCTCCTCAACTACCCAGCTGGATATTCAAATTGCAAGCCTTCTTCTACAAGACTCAAGACATTTACTCCTCTTATAAATAGTGGACTTGGAGCATTGAAGAAGGTTGGTGAAAATAGAGCATTGAAGAGAGTTGAATGTTTTTGAGTATTCATTAAAGACTCAAACATTCTGTGTCCATATAATCATTAGATCATTTAATAGGACATACACTTGTGCACCAACTCAAACAACATGGTTAGTATTCCCGAACTAGATTATATAAGGAATACGTTGTTTAAGTTATTCACACACCCACCTGAGTGTGATAAGTTCTCTTGAACTTGCCGCTCAAATACACTTGGTCAGAATTGTTTTACGATCCATTAGAAATTTCTAGAACTTAGTCTTTGTATACCGGCAAAGCCGTGCTTGTAATAGACTAGAAAAATCTAATAGTACTCTTAACCCAAATCCAAGTTCTAACCAAACTTGGTAGAGGACGTAGAAGTATTTACACTGTGAACCTCTCCAAATCCCTGTGTCTCTGTTGCTTGCCTTATCATTGCCGGTTGGAATTCTATCACCGGCAGATTGAATATGCTTATAGTGATTCATTGTAATTTCCATTGACCAATCTCTTGAAACTGCATTGAACTTTTAGAAACAACTTTGTGTCTAATCTAAGCTCTGAAAATCTTTTATACACTGATTTTGTGTGAGTTAAAACTAAGTCATATTTTACCCGCTGCGCTTACTGATAATAGTTTGCAAACTGATAAGTGACTTTGCATTTAAAAGTGTTTCTTTGTAAAAGTTTTAAATAGGCTATTCACCCCCCCCCTTCTAGCCTATTTTCCTACCAATTGGGCCTAACATTAGCAAAGTTGTTGAATCTTCTTTGAATTGCAAACTTTTTGCTTTCCTTGCAAGCTTGATCTCCTTCGATGTAATCTTCAATTGCATCCCAAAGTTCTTTTGCAGTAGAACATTCCATGATCTATCGACGCTGTGACGTACTTAAGGTACTTAGAAGTATGCTTTTTGCTTTCACATCCATTCCAACCAATCTCTTTTCTTCATCGGTCCATTCAGCTTTTGGTTTCTTGAGAGTCGGATTTGCACCATTGGTTTCTGGATCCGGATTAGCTTTCATTGGGAAGTATGGTCCAATGGTAAGACAATCACCAAGTTGCTCGTCCATGGAGTAGAACTGAGTTAGAATGCTATGCTTCTATACGTCAAAATTATCTTAGTCGAACGCAAGAACGTGAGTGAAGTTAACCGTTGCCATAGTTTTCTGACTTGCCATTTTGAATCGGCACCCAAGCTGTTAAGCTTGAAAAACAGAAGTTTTATAAAGGTGTTTGCTCTGATACCACTTGTTGGTCCCAAAGACACAACAAGGGTATGAGAAAGGAGGCTAGGGGGGGTGAATAGCCTACTTAAAATTTCAACCCTTTTTCAAAAATCAACCAAGTCCTTACAATCTTGAGTTTTGCGGTCACGTAATAAACCGTGCGGTCAAGATGTAATATGCACAGCGGAAGTTTTCGATGAAAATAAGGTAGAGTTGTTTTTGACAAAATCTCTAAATAGAATCTCACTCACGGTCAAGAGGTTACGGTCGAGTGAGATGCGGTCAGAGTGTTGCGGTCAGAGATTTGCAGTCAGATGGTTGAGATTGAAAGTAGTTGTCTTAGAAGTTTTGGCAAAAGATAAGTTAGTCAGATTTTAACTTAGGCAATGTGGAGAACAAACAAACACAATTCACAATACGTTTGAATATCTGTAAGATCAAACACTAAACGACAAACAAAATTAATATGAACAATAAAGAACAAGATGAACAATACTTGAAGGTAAATTTGCAGAAAGTAAAATGACACAAGTATTTGGAAAGGTTCGATCTGTTAAAAGATATACGTCCTTTACCAAGATGGTCAGTCTTGGATTTTGAATGGAGGTATATATTGATTCTTGAGTGTACAGATTACAGAGATGAAGCTTTGAATCAACACCTACTTTCTATGAAGAATAAATCCTAGACTTAGACCAGTGTATCCCTTTTGATTCAATCTATGTGATTGATCAATTGGGGTGATTGTGTGTGTAAGAATCAGAAGCTCTTTAAAATCTAAGTGATTGTAGAGCCTAATGAATCTTAAGTGTTACAAGGCTTGAGATGACTTGTTTGTTGCTGGAGATCTTTGAAGGTTTGAAGGTGAGTTCTTTAAAGATTCAAAGGATTCTGGAAATCTTGAGTATGATCTTCAATCACCAAGTATTTTAACAGCAATTTCTCTCTATTTAATCTCAGCTGTTCAATGAAGAACTTAAGGGCTATTTATAGCCTTGAATGAGAAAATAACTGTTGGGAAATACTTGGGCTCCAAGTTGAAGGATAGTGAGCTGTTGAATTCTAATTGGAGCTCAATCTGAGATTGTCCTTTTTGCAGATAAGAAGTGGTCCCACTTAGATGAATTCAAATTTGAATTACTTGGGATCCAAGTTCTGCAACGTTCTAAACTAACCATAGTCTGATCATGGTTAAGTTTAAACAAACTTGGGTTTCTTGGACAACTTCTTCATTTGCGGTCAAGGCCTCAGGGTCGAGTGGCTTGCGGTTGAGGGGTCAAAAGTGACCTGTCAAAGTATGCCACAAAGGTCACGGTCACTGATTTCCAGTCAAGTGATTCACGGTCAAGTGGTCTTCCACGGTCAGGTGGTCTACCACGGTCAAGTGAATTCACGGTCAAGGTCTTGACCACTAAAATTCCAGACTTAGAAAATTTTCAGCCTATCAATCTAAAGCCTATACTATCAAAATGGACTATTCTAAAAATGAAGTTTAACACTTCTTACAATATATCCTAAAGTCCACAAAAGATAAAATTAGGTCATGGGATCAATCAAATCTAGGTAATAGGAGTGGTTTATAATAAGCATACCCAACAATATCCTTTGCATGTTTATTATAATAATCCACGTCCCTGATAATTATGTATTAATTGTTATTATAAGTTTAATAGATAATCATATGATGATTATGGTGTATGGGATACAATTAAACTTATGGGTATTTGTTGGAGACCAAATACTGGACTGACCCGTATGAGATTTATGTCATGGTCACAATGTCATAATTAAGTCTCATATAGTTATATTACTGGAATCTTTAGACTTGAGGTTATTACAGTCTTCCACTTGATGAACATTATGTTTGACATATTCAAACGTTACCCCAAACCTGGTAGTTATAAAAAATATGATTGGCATAATCGGTGTTGGTCCCAAAGCACAACAAGGGTATGAAAAGAGGCTAGAGGGGGGGGTGAATAGCCTATTTAAAATTATCAACCCTTTTTCAAAATTCAACATTATGCTTACTTTAGAATTTTATGGTCAAGTAAAAACCACTAGTTCAAAGTAAAATGCACAGCGGAAGTTTTCGATAAAAACGAGGTAGAGGTGGTTTTGAAGTTAAAAAACTATTAGGTAAGTAAATAGTGCGGTCAGCAATATTGCGGTCGGAAATATTGCGGTCGCCAAGGATAGAGTGAACTGATAGGTTCAATCTGCGGTAAGCAAGGATTGCGGTCGGCAATATTGTGGTCGGCAATATGCGGTCGGCAAAGTGAACAGACAAAGTAGGTTGAAAATGAAAGTTTGTGTCTGAGAGTTTTGACAAAAGATAAATAGTCAGAAGTAGTAACTAAAGCAGTTGGTAAGCAACAAACACAATTCACAGAAGTTTGAATATCTGTAAAGATCAACACACTAAACGACAAACAAAATTAATATGAACAATAAAACAATTGCAGAAAGTAAATTTGCAGAAGTAAATGACACGATGATTTGGAAAGGTTCGATCTGTTAAAAGATCTACGTCCTTTACCAAGATGGTCAGTCTTGGATTTTGAATGGAGGATATATTGATTCTTCTTGAGTACAAATTACAAAGATTAAGTATTGAATCAACACCTACTTTCTATGAAGAATGAATCCTAGACTTAGACCAGTGTATCCCTAATGATGCAATCTATGTGATTGATCAATCGGGGTGTGTGTGTGTAAGAATCAATAGCTCTATGTAATCTGTATGATTGAGAGCCTAATGAATCTTTAAGTGTTGCTGGGCTTGAGATTTGATGTCTTGAAGGTTTACTGGGGATCTTTGAAGATTTAAAGGCGAAGGCTTGAAGATTCAAATGATTCTGAAAATCTTGAGTATGATCTTCAATCACCATGAATTTCGACAGCAATTTCTCTCTTTGAATCTCAGCACACTTTCAATGAAGAAAGCAATGACTATTTATAGCCTTGGGGTGAGAGAGATAGCTGGTAGAAGATGATGAGCTGGAGCATTCTGATTGGAGCTCACATCTTTGTCTTCTAGTTGCAGAAGTTAGGGGTCCAGATGTACTATCTTGTACGACCAAATTCAAATTTGAATTTGTAACGTTCTGGAACAAGCTTGTCTTTTCTTGGATGAGCGGTAGCTAGTCTGCGGTATGTCTTGCGGTCACCTTGCAATAGCATGTTCAGTGGTCACCTAGACCTTGCGGTCGCCTAGTTGTGGTAAGCAGACTTAGCCAATTTCTCCATATTAGCAGCAGCAGCATTTGTTCAGAAATTGAGGGGCTGATCTTCTAAGCCTAGCTAAAATAAAATTGGATTGAGCTACTGAAGTTGTAAAACTTCTTACAATAATACCTAAAGTCCATAAAAAGTAAAATAAGGTTATGGGATCAATTAAATCTAGGTAATAGGAGTGGTTTATAATTTTCATACCCAACAATCTCCCCCTATTTGATTGAGACCATTACCTACTATAACAAAGACTAAATCATTGTACTTGGTAATAACATGTTTCAAGAAATTAATTTTATTAAGTTCATGCCCCAAGTCAATGCACACACAGTAAGTAATTGTTATAGATTTCTATCATCCTATAAAGAAAATAAAAGGCTAATCCTAGAAGATAGAAATATTTTGATGAAATTCAAAGAGATAATATTTGAGGGAAATGAATAGCATCAAACAACACAAACGTAACTGGTACTCTGAATCATTTAAGCGATGACGAATAAGAGTAGAAACAAAAGAGAGAATAATAGTAGTTGTGTTACAGACCCAAATAAGTTAAAACTTAAAATAGAAATTGTTCAAGGCATCCAGCCTAACAAATTAAGAAAACAGCAACAGGTGAGGTCAACAAAATGGTAGGACTAGCGGTCAGACGATGCAGTCGGGTCAACGGTCGAGCACTGCGGTCACTTCACATATCCAGACCAGGGATTTTGACTTCATCTTCAAACTCAGGAATAATGGGGCAAGTGAATGCGTTGGCCAGCATATAGTCGAAACTATTCACGGTCACGAAATCAATGCTGTTGCCTTCATCATTTTCAGCTTGTGAGTGAACATTACCGTGACCAGCATCAGCAATTTGAATGGAACCTTCTGTGACTGCACTCCCAACTGAATTTTGAACTGATTCTTTTAAGGTCTCCAATTTCTTTTCAACGACTTGAAATGAACCAACAACAGTGTTTGTCAGTTCCTCAATTCTGGTTCCTTGAAAATCAAGCGGGGTTTTCAAAGTGGTAAAAGCAGCCTTGATTGCTTCAAGCTTCTTTGCTTGATTTTCAGTAAGGGCTTCAAGAGAAGCCTTGATGGCAATATCTACTTCCTTTTCCATGCTGAACTTGATCTTTTTCAGCTCATGGACCAAATCAACTTTCACCATATCCAACTGCTTGTGAATTTCAATGGAGGCCTCAACAACCTCTCGTAAAAGCCCACGGTTAAGAGCGTTGGTTTGAATGGTCAGAGCCTCCTTCAATAATCGATGGGTAACCAAGAAATCAGTGGATAATGCGGTTGATGTAGATGCGGTCGGAGTGGCTTGAGCGGCAGGTTGAACGACAGCAGAACTTGAACTTGTATTTCCACGAACAATATCTTTCACAGTCTTTGTTATGGCTACTGTCTCCCCCTTAATGGTATCAATCATTTGGAGGATAGAGAGCAGAGCTCAAGTTTCAAATCAGCCTGAGAAGATTTTAGGTCTACAACCTCTGCGGTCAGCTGAGCAATAGCTGACTGATTGTCAGATTGGAGTTTGGTCAGTGCCTGGACAGTGGTAAGGAGTGCGGCAACTTGCCCTGCGGTTGCTGGAACATCGGCATTTTTGACCGGAGAGGGAGGAGTTGGAACTGGAGAATGAGTTGGAGAAGCAATGGGTATGCGGTCGGTAGTGCGGTCAGGATCATCGACCTTGGTTGCTTGGGGAGCGGTAGTCTCTGGGCGGTCGAAGTTAGGACTATCAACATTGACGTCCTTATCTTTCCATCACTATCTCCTTGTTCACTACCAACATCATCCACTTGCTTGTCTTCACCACCATCATTATCATCGTCATTACTTTCATTAGCTTCACTATCAGAACCACTTGACTTCTCATTTTCAGTCGTCTCACTATCTGATTCATCCCTGAGAGAGTAAACTTTTTTTGCAACCTTTTTCAAAGTAGGAGCAACATCAACTACTTCTTTTGTGTTAAGAGGAGGAGAACCAGTAGGAGTAAACACTGGAGATGCGGCAACCTTAGCTTTCTTGACAACCTTAACCGGACTTAGAGAATGAATTCTCTTTTTCTCCCCCTGAGAAAATGCGGTCGAAGGGATTTTGGAAGATTTGACAGATGGTGCGGCAAGTGACTTTAATGGTGCGGTCGACTTGCGAGGAGGTGAAATGGAATGGGTTGTTTTAGCGGTCGGTTCCTTGATCTTGATTCCAACGGCAGTAGAGGACTTTTTGCTTGGAGGGTCAACGGCAATCCCTTTGCCTTTACCTTTGACTGGAGCGGCAGGAAGATACTCTTCTTCATCGTCATCTTCATCACTAGCTGCAGGCAAGGGTTGCCTATTTTTGGAAGGGGACTCATATGGCTCACGAGGATCCTTAGCATGATAGATATTATAGAGACAATTTCCAAATCGAAAACGGAAATTGGTTTTCATGGTAGAGACGGTAAAGAGCTTGTTCTTGGAAATGGAAAGAAGAAGTTCGCGATTCTTTACCATGATTTTGCAAATATCCTTAATGTGAGTCATGAGAAAAGTAATGAATCTGCTGTGAGTGCGGTACTTGATAGTGCCCTTGTCCTTTGCTTTATTGTAAGCAATGATGTTTTCCCTCAGTGCATCGTAGATAATCTGACACCAATCTACGTCTTTGCACAGATAGATTGCTGCAGAGAGAATCCATTGAGTATTGTTGAAGTTAGCTTGATTACCAGTCTTGCAATTGATGGAGTGACCAACCAGATGACTGATATGATACATGACTTCATCAAATTCTTTTCTGGGCACCTTGGTAACAAGATTGTGACCAATCAACTGTTTAGCCAGTGCCTTGAGCTCATCATCAGCTACGGTCATGGCATAGACAACACCAGACTTCTTTTTGATTACAAGAACTTCACCAATATTAACAACATCCAGAGTCATTTCAATGCCCTCTATCTCTGCACGAAGAAACTTAACCATCTTTCCCGATTTGCTTCGACCGGACTCCTCTGTAATAGTCTCAAAAAATTGATCAACAAAGGCAGGGACATGGAAGTCTTGATCAAATATGAAGAATGGAAGAATCCCAGATCCTTCAAATCGCTTGATGAGATTTCTCCCAATGGAATCCTCTTTGAGATCTTCAATGTCCATTAGAAGGCCAGGAAGGAAATGTTTTGTATCCTGAAACAAATATGAGAAGTTAGGAAAATGAAAAATACGTACGGTCACTTGCTTAATGAAGCGGCAAGGGACAAGCGGTAGGCGAATAACGGTAAGGGATTCGCGGTAAGGGAAACCATGCGGTGAGCATAACACGGTAGGGTATACGGTCGATACAATTGGCAAGGAAATTTTGAAAACAAGGAATTTTTAAAGAAATGAAATTCAGAGAATCAAAACATGCACAAACACCTTTTGAGTGTGTGTGCCCAAGAAAATAGATCAAAAAAGGAACTCTTAAGAACACCAAGAACATGAATAAGAACATGAAGAACAACTACAGTAGCTGATACCCAGATTTGCGCAAAAAGTGCAGAAAACAAATAAAAATCATGTAACCATTTTCGAAAAACCCGATTAAAGTCAAATATTACATCAATTTTGAGAAAGGAACATTCAAAATGCACGAAATCGAAGAAAACGAAATGGGGGGGGGGCAAAACTTGAAAAACCCAGTTGGTGAAAAACACTTAAATCCTTCCATTAAACCATGAAATATCACATATAGAAACGATTAAGGATGAAATAGCATGAATTTAAACAATATCTAAGCATGGAAATCATCAAAATCAATAATGGGAGAGGAATATGAAAGGATTTTTATAAAGCCCACTAAGAACATTAAAATATTCAAAAATTCCAACAAATAAATAGAGATTGAGGTCGGAAATCATACCATTTGTGATTGATGAGATGAAGGATGAAGAGAGGATGATTTCTTATGAGATATATCTTTTGGTGCCATGAATATATAGAGAGATATAGAGAGAATCGGAGAGAGAGAGAAATTTTAGAGAGAGAAACTCTAGAGAGAGAAGGAGGACAGAGAGTGGAGCAGAGAGAGTGGGAAGGATGTTAGTGGGAGGGGAGTATATGGGCGGTTATGGGAAGTGTAGAGGTGGAAAAGTGGGGGTTAACCTCTGCAGATCAGATTTGACAGAGAAAGAGTCCTTTCGTCTCCAAGTGAGAACCAATGACGGCGGAGCAATAATAAATGATTTGAAATAAATAAAAGCGAGGGAAAATTAAAAATTACCTTTTACCCTTGAAGTAAAATCACAACTCCTAAATATCTGAAGTTAGAATACTTACCTGACATCCACAAGTGCGGTAAGTAGAATGGTTACCATACAGTGTGCGGTCGACCATACCTTTAGCAGTCGATAGTTGAGATTCATGCGGTCGATGAGTGAGGTAGGGCTTTTTTTTTTTAAAGCGATAAACACATGTCATCTATTTCTATAGCGGTAGGTACATCATGCGGTCGATAGTCATGCGGTAGGCATGATTAGTAGCACAGACTTGTGCGGTCAACACCAAGCGGTCGACCACAAGTGGTTAACCGTTGTTGAGGTAAGGAAGTTTCAACTTTGAAATTTTGTACCAACTTGTTTGAAGAAACTTGGAGAAACCAAAACATTAGTCCATAAATCATAATGACAAGATACTTAGAGTTCTAGCATACCCATTTCTCCTCTGAGAAACCTAAACCTCTTGGAGTCCAGAGCCTTGGTGAGAATGTCTGCAATTTGATTGTTAGTACTCACATACTCTAGATGGATATTACCTTTTTCCACATGATCCTTGAGAAAATGGTATTTGATATCAATGTGTTTGGTCTTCGAATGTATGACAGGGTTGTTGGACACATCAATGGTAGATGTATTGTCACAATAGATTGGACAATTTTCTTCGTTGATTCCGTAGTCGACCAATTGTTGTTTCATCCAAAGCACTTGGCAGCAGCAGCTTCCAGCAGCTATATATTCAGCTTTTGTGGTAGATACGGAAACTGAGGCTTGTTTCTTGCTTGCCCATGAAACAAGTCGATTTCCAAGGAAATGACAAGTTACACTTATGCTTTTCCTGTCGATGGTACATGCTGCATAGTCTGCATCTGAGTAACCTATAAGATCAAAATTCGAGTCTTTGGAATACCAAATTCCAAGGTTAATAGTCCCAAATAAATATCGAATAATACGTTTTACAGCAATAAGATGTGCTTCTTGAGGATCCGCTTGATAGCGAGCACAAACACAAACACTAAACATGATATCGGGCCTACTAGCAGGTAAGTATAGGAGAGAGCCAATCATACATCAGTACAAGGTTTGATCAACCTTCTTACCATTCAAGTCTTTATCCAACTTGTTACCAGCAGCCATAGGAGTGTCGTATGCTTTTGCATTGTCGAGTCCAAATTTCTTTATGAGATCTTTTGTGTACTTTGCTTGGTTGAGGAAGATGCCTTCAGCACATTGTTTAATTTGTAGCCCAAGGAAGAATGTTAATTCTCCCATCATGCTCATCTCAAATATGTTTTTCATTAGCTTTTCAAATCGCTTACACAACAATTCGTTAGTAGAACCAAAAATAATATCATCGACGTAAATTTGAACAAGTAAAGTATGATCATGATATTTAGCAATGAATAAAGTTGTGTCGATCTTATCACGTTTAAAACCTTTTTCTAGGAGAAATTTAGATAGAGTATCATACCATGCCCGTGGAGCTTGTTTGAGTCCATACAAAGCCTTTTGAAGTTTGTAAACATGATGTGGAAATTTGGGATCTTCAAATCCGGGAGATTGAGCGACATAGACGGTTTCTTGAAGTTCTCCGTTGAGAAATGCACTCTTCATATCCATTTGATAAAGCTTGAATCTTTTGTAAGAGGCATATGCTAAAAATATCCTTATAGCTTCAAGTCGTGCAACGGGGGCAAAAGTTTCGTCGTAGTCAATGCCTTCTTCTTGTCTATATCCTTGTGCAACCAACCGAGCTTTATTTCTTGTGATACTTCCATTCTCATCCATCTTATTTCTAAACACCCACTTTGTACCAATCACTCCTTGATCCTTAGGTCGTGGAACTAAGTTCCAAACTTTACATCTTTCAAATTGGTTGAGCTCTTCTTGCATGGCAATAACCCATCTTGAGTCTTGGAGTGCTTCATCAACTTTCTTGGTTTAAACTTGAGATAATAATGCGGTAAGAGCATCATAATTTGATCGTCTTGTTCGAACACCAGAATGTAGGTCACCAATGATATTCTGAATTGGGTGATCTCTGACCTCGCGCACTTCATGAGGTAGGTCTGGTAGAGTTGATGGTTGTTGTAAATCTTCTAGTGGTACATCATTTGAGCCATCCCAATCATAGGTAAGTTGAGGGATTGGTTCTTCAACATTGATGGGTGTTTCAACTTCAACTCCATTTGAGGTAGCAGCAGATGTGGTAGCTTCTGGTGCTTCATGTGAGGTAGGTGGAGGTGCAGTTGAGGTAGATGTATTTTGTTGAGTTGATTGATTTTGCGGTCGACTTGTACCTGTCTTATTAAGCTCAACAAAATCATCAGCAACATTTGGAGCCAAATGTGGCTCAAGGAGAGAATGTTCATCAAAAGTTACATGGACAGATTCTACTATCTTAAGAGTGGTTTTATTAAATACAGGAAAAGCTTTTGAGTGTTTAGCATACCCAACAAATATACCTTCATCGGCCTTAGGAGCAAATTTACCTCGATGTTCTTTACCGTTGTAGAGAATGTAACATTTGCAACCGAAAATTTTGAAGTAGGCAATGTTGGGGGTTCTTCCTCTCCAAAGTTCATAAGGTGTTTTGTTGTAAATCTTGTTGATGAGGGATCTATTTTGAGTGAAGCAAGTTGTGTTGACGGCTTCAGCCCAAAAATATTGAGGTAGCTTCGATTCAGCAAGCATCGTTTTTCCTGCTTCTATCAACGTTCTGTTCTTTCTTTCCACAACACCATTTTGTTGTGGAACTCCAACAGCTGAGAAGTTGTGGTCGATACCATGGTCGTCACAGTATTGAACGACGCCGTTGTTTTTGAATTCTGTTCCGTTGTTGGATCGAACACTGACTAGGTCGTCTTCTTTCTGGGTTTGGAGCTGTCTAAAGAGTGCGGTCAAAATGTCATAACAATCGTCTTTAGAGATCATCATTTCGACCCACGTATATCTTGAATAATCGTCTACCACAACTAATGTATATCTGTTGCCTCCGATACTTGCGGTAGTGATAGGTCCAAATAAATCCATATGTAGTAGCTGCAAGCATCTTGAAGTTGACGGAGTCGTCTTGCTGGAGAAAGACGATTTTGGTTGTTTGCCTAGTTGACAAGCTGAGCACTTTTCATCGTGGTGATCAGCTACCTTGGGTAGACCACGAACTAGATTTTCTCTACCAATCTTGGAGAGATACTTGAAGTTCAAGTGGCTGAGTCGTTTATGCTAAAGCCAACTATTTTCGCTAACATTCTTTGCTACAAAACAAAGATTAGAAGAAATACAAGTAGAATTGAAATCAACAATGTAAACATTTTTCTTACGAATCCCTTTTAGCAAAGTGACGCCAGAGTTGCCATCCTTAATAAGACAATGAGTTGAAGTGAAGTGGCATTGCAATCCTTTGTCGCAAAATTGTGAGATTGAGAGAAGATTGTGTTTTAGACCGGTAACTAGAGAATCATCTTGGATTGTTATTTTTTCTTTTCTGATAACTCCATAACCAATTGTCTTTCCTTTGCTGTTGTCGCCAAAAGTAACTGCTGGACCTTTTTCATTACGGACACTTTCCAATAAATTGATATCTCCAGTCATATTCCTTGAGCATCCGCTATCTAGATACCATAAACTTGTAGTTTCATTGGAGTGACCAGCCATTAGGAAGAGGACCTACAAAATAAACATTTAAGAACGAGGTCCCCTTTATTATTTTGGGTCCTAAAGATTAGCAGCTTTTGACAACCCACACTTGCCTCACAGAAGGTGGTTTAAACCTTCTAGGATTGGGTGTGAATCTTAAAAGACATTCAGCAGCCTTGTGACCATAATCATCACACACAGAACAATGGTGGAAGCGACCCAACTGAGGGTTAACAAACTTTGTCGAAGTCTTCAGCACAACATCATTTACTGGTATGGATGAGGTCGCCTTTACAAAGTTCATCCACTTGAACTTTACCGCCTTGCCACTACCCGCGGTCGTCGGTTTCCTTGCAGTAACCAACTTCCTTGGTGCGGTCGACTGACCTTGCGGCAAGTACATGCGGTCGGGAGACTCAGCAACCTTGCTGGTGCTTGCCGCAGCAGCAGGTTCATCCATGGCAATACCTTTCAACTTTGCCTTGTCAGTTTGTTTCTTAGGGTAGACATAATTGAACACTAGTTTCTTCTTTTGTTCTTGTCCTACACCCTTTGAAACATGATGTTTACCCTTCGACTCTTCCAAAGTTTGCTGGGTAAATTTCTCATCTCTTTCACAACAAGATGCACATTTAAAGTTGTCACTAGTTTGGAATCCTAAGCCTTCTTTATCACCACTAGACTTTTGGGATTCTAGTATTTGTTCCATAGTGACACAAGAATTGGTCCACTCATTAGTGATCCGTTTAAGGTCGTTTATCTCAGCAACCAATTCGTCGTTTTTAACTTTAAATATGGCATTTTGTTCTTCTAAGAAACGGTTTCGATCAGTAAGAGGAGTCATGCTCTTGATCTGCTCCTTAAGAAGGGTGAGTTCAGATCTTAGTAGAGTTTTCTCCGTCTTAAGCTGGGAAATCTCTTCAGTTGAAAGTGCTAAAGCTTCCTTCATGCCAGAAAACTTACTAATTACCTGTTCAGCTTTCATAAACATCTTTTCTTGTTCGTCGGGGGAAATGTCAAACTTGACTTGTGGAGTGGTAAGCAGAACTTCCTTCACCTTGGGATTGTATTGAGCCTTCTTTGCTATACTTACATCACATCTAGAAAATAGAAGATCGCCATTCTTTTGAACTGGAGTTAGGAATCCTTTTTCAGCAAGTTCATCAGCCGTATAGCTTATCCGTTTAGGTTTTGCATTAGGTATCGCGACCCCGACCCCGCGGGCCAAGAGCACGCGAACTGGACGTCGACTTAACACACAATTACCAAAATACTGAAGATAAAAATTCCATTTTATACCAAAAGATGATAGTACAAGTTTTATAAATCCAAGCTTGACAACAACAAAATACAACTAGCATAAGCTCCACAAGCTTATACCCAAAAATACAAAATACACAATTCTTACTGACGTCAATGTTTGGTGACACTATCCCAAAGGTTATACATTTAAATAATGCAAACCGAAACAACCTTCCCAAAAGCTACTTCCACACTCGACGTCCTTCTCGTGATCAGCGAGTACTAATCCTTTCCTCCTGGGGGAGGGGTTAAGGAAAAACAAAGATAAAAGAAAGGGGGTGAGATAAATCTCAACAAGTTACTAATGCAACTACATGACATGCTATGATGCAATAAGCAATAATAAATCACATATAGTACATAGCAATTAGCAGTTAACAGATAGCAGCAGAAATAAACAAATAACAAAGGATATTAGCCACGGTTTCCCAACTGATAGAACCAAATAAAGGATCGCTGCGCAGCTTCAACAATCAACCAATCAACATCTTCATAGTAGCATCAAAGCTGAAGAGAAAACCCCGGTACCGGAACCATAACAAAGTAACATGTCACAAAGGACGGGGGAAAATGACACATAGTCATTACCCAAAACGACTAGCTAGAATACTCATCGAAGGGAGCTAGCTCATCTCAACCAAGGCCAATCTGGGAGAGGAAAGAAGGACCAATGGACGATACTATACTGGACTTGGCTAGTGCCATTACAACATTATCCATTGCCTGACTCGAACACAAATAACCAGCTGGACTTTCAAATAAATGCTAAGTAATAAATACTAGCTTAAATAAACAACTCATGATTCTAAAGTAGGGAACCATACCAAATAATCACCAAGGATGAAATAAAACCAACCACACATAATAAAGTGCTCAACCATTTCCAAACAATAATTAATCAAATCCCATAACACATTTGTTCACGAAGGAACCATTTTCAACACTATAGTATCCCACAATGTCCATTTAAATTAATTAGAGTGACACCCAAAGTCTATACCTAATATACAAACCAAGCCTAAACCAAACAAAAGAGAATGCCAGGAATCAGAGGCGGGCGGGCGCCTAAACAGAGGCGGGCGGGCGCCCTCAGGCGGCAGTAACTATTGGTCATAGAAATGACGAGTGAACGGGCGCTTGGGACTTCACGGGCGGTCGCCCGGAACACCACAGGCTGGCGCCCGGAAGGAATCTGGGCCGAAAACTGCTGGGTTCATCACTGTTCTTACCAAAACAAACCAAATTCTTACCATTTCTTAAATACTCAAAATCAAGACTCCCAATAAGCATAACAATGAACCAAAACAACTTATAAACTTGAATAGGACCCAAATGACAACATCTGGAAACCCAAATCAAGGTTTAAATCCCAACATTCAAAATATCACAAAAATCAATCAAAAATCCAAATGAGTTCTAAACTCAACCAAAACACCATATATATCCACAAAGCATCATACAAACAAGTTATGAATATTTTAGCATAAAAATGGGGGAAAAGCAACTTACTTGAATTTTACGGAATGAGACGGAATTCAAATATTTTTGGCTCTACACGATCCTATCGACGATCTAAACACATTTCATAAAATGAGCACTAAAAAAAGATGAGAGGAAGATGACTAAAATGGAGAAAATAGGGAGAGGAAGATTTTACCTTTCCTTGGAAGAGAGAGAGAGAGATTTGCAGGGAGATGAGAGTAGGGTGAGGAAGAGAGTGAGGGAGAAGGGGGGGGGGGAAAGTAGTTAAAATCATTTCAAAAGTTACACCTAGGCCCCTCCTCTTCTAACTAGAGAGCAATTAAACCCAAGTAACCCTTCTTCCTAATAATTCCCTACTTCCCACTTAACGCAATATCAACCAAATAATGCTAGACACAAATTAATATTATGAGATATAAAATGCGCACATAAATAAATAATCAAATAAATAAATAAATAATTAATTATTTATTAATAAAATAGAGATGGGTTTTCGGGTCGTGACATTCACTCCACCTTAAAAGAAAATTCGTCCCGAATTTTAAAAATACTTACTTGAATTAAAAAGCCACGGATATTTCCGTTTCATCTCTTCTCGAAGATCCCACGTCGACTCTTTGACATTGTGATTCCTTCATAGAACCCTAACCAAAGCTATGCTCTTATTCCTCAATTCTTGGACTTTAGTATCTAGAATCCGAACCGGTCGTTCCTCATATGACATGTCAGGCTCTATATCCTCGGGTACCCTCGATAACACATGAGATGGGTCATGCAAATACTTCCGAAGCATAGAAACAAGGAAAACATTATGCAACCGGTCAAGAGAAGATGGCAATGCGAGTCGATAAGCAAGAAGTCCCACTTTTTCCAAAATCTCAAACGGCCCTATAAACCTCGAAGCCAATTTACCTTTCTTCCCAAACCTTCGAATACCCACCTTCGGAGATACCTTTAAGAACACAAGGTCTCCGGTCTGAAAATTAAGATCACGTCTTCGGTGATCCGCATAGCTCTTATGTCGACTCTGGGCTATCTTCAATCAATCCCGAATAACTTTGACTTTCTCAACTGAATTCTGAACCAAATCGATACCCCATATCTTCGCTTCCCCGATTTCATCCCAACAGATAGGCGATCTACACTTCCTCCCATATAAAGCCTCGTAAGGAGCCATCTCGATACTATCCTGATAACTGTTATTATAAGAAAACTCCACTAGAGGTAAATGAACATCCCAAGAATCAGAAAAGTCTATCGAACAAGCTCGCAACATATCCTCTAAAATCTGAATAGTCCTCTCGGATTGACTGTCAGTTTGAGGGTGAAAAGCTGTACTGAATCTCAAATCGGTACCCAAAGCTTCCTGTAACGCTTTCCAGAATCTAGAAGTAAACCTCGGATCATGATCCGACACAATGCTAACCAGAACCCCATGCAATCTCACAATCTCATTTATATAAAGGGTCGCAAGTTTCTCCATCGAGTATCTAATATCAATTGGTAAGAAATGGGCAGTCTTGGTCAGTCTATCCACGATTACCCAAACACTGTCAAACTTCCTACGGGTACGAGGTAGCCCCGTAAAAAAATCCATAGTCATATGTTCCCATTTCCACTCCGGAATATCTAATGGATGAAGTAGTCCTGCGGGTCTCTGATGCTGGGCTTTGACCTGCTGACAAGTTAAACACTTCGATACATACTCAGCTATTTCTCTCTTCATGTTGTTCTACCAAAACTGTTGTTTCAGATCTTGTTACATCTTCGTACTACCCGGATGAATAGAATATCTCGATTTATGACCCTCATCTAAAACTTGCCTCTATATTCCATCAACATCGGGTACACACAACCATCCACGAAAAGTCAATACTCCAACCGGACTGATAGAAAAATCCTCGAAGTTCTTCTCTTTCATTTTACCCATTATTTTCACTAACTCGGGATCTTCTTTCTGAGCTTCCTTTATTCTTTGAATTAGGGTTGGAGATACCCTAATATTTGCAAAAATAGCCCCATGTCTCGATTCACGAGGACACCAATCTCGAACATCCTCAAGCATTTTCCACTCTCGAACCATCATCGAAGCCACATAAGATTTTTTACTAATCGCATCGGATACAACATTTGCTTTCCCGGGATGATAGGATATCTTACAATCACAGTCCTTCAAAAGTTCCATCCATCGACGCTGTCGGTTATTAAGTTCCTTCTAAGAGAAAAGATACTTCAAACTCTTGTGATCTGTGAAAATCTCAAATTTCGCTCCGTAAAGGTAGTGCTTCCACTTCTGAAGAGCAAATACGATAGCTGCCAATTCCATATCGTGAGTAGGATAATTTTGTTCACTCGGACTCAACTTCCTCGAAGCATACGCGATCACTTTCCCATTTTGCATTAAAACACAACCCAAGCCTTCCTTCGATGCATCACTATAAATCACTAAGTCGTCGTTCCCATTCGGTAATGCAAGAATCGGTGCAGTAGTCAACCTCTTCTTCAATTCCTCAAAACTGTTATTACATTTTTCAGTCCACACAAACAGAACATTCTTTCGGGTCAACTGAGTCATCGGTGTAGCAATCCGTGAAAACCCTTCTATAAACCTCCTGTAATATCCGGCTAACCCCAGAAAACTTCTGATCTCAGTCACTGTCTCGAGTCTCTTCCAATCAACAATAGCTTCTATCTTCGAAGGATCCACAGAAATCCCATCTTTAGAAATAACATGCCCCAGAAATGAAACTTTCTCGAGCCAAAATTCACACTTACTAAACTTCGCGAACAACTGTTCCTTTGCAAGAACTGATAAAACTGTCCTCAGATGTTGCTCGTGTTCCTCTCGAGATTTAGAATAGACAAGAATATCATCGATGAAAACCACTACAAACGAGTCAAGATAAGGATGGAAGATTCGGTTCATCAAATCCATAAACACGGCCGGTGCATTAGTCAACCCAAACGGCATAACCAAGAATTCATAATGACCATAACGAATGCGAAAAGCAGTCTTCGGAATATCATCCGATCGAATCTTCAGTTGATGGTACCCACTCCTCAAATCAAGTTTAGAAAATACTACCGACCCTTGAAGTTGATCGAATAAATCATCAATATGTGGTAGAGGATATTTGTTCTTCACCGTTACCTGATTCAACTTTCGGTAATCAATACACAACCGCTACCAACCGTCTTTCTTTCTCACAAACAAAACCGGTGCTCCCCATGGGGAAATACTAGGTCGAATAAACCCTCTATCAAGCAACTCCTGCAACTAAACCTTCAATTATTTCAACTCTGCCGGGGCCATTCTATAAGGTGCTTTCGAGATCGGAGCTGTACCTGGTAGAAGATCTATACAAAACTCTATCTCTCGATCGGGCGGCATATCGTACTCAGAAGAGAAAACATCAGGAAATTCTCTAACTACCCGAACACTTTCCAAACCGGGTGATTCTTTCTTGGTATCAAGCACACTAGCCAAGTACCCTCACAACCACGATGTAATAATTTTCTCGCTTTCACATAAGAAATTAAACGAATTTTTCCACTCAAAGGACTAGCCTCAAAAACAAACTTAGGCACATTGGGAATAGAAAAAGTAACAACTTTCTTACGATAATCAACAGAAGCATGAAACTTGATCAACCAATCCATATCCAAAATAACATCAAAGTCTTGAATCGGAAGGACTACCAAGTCCGCACACAAGACACGACCACATATAAGCACATCACAAGCACGAAATACTCTATCAGTCACCAAACATTCTCCTATAGGGGTCGACACCTCTAGCACATAAGGTAAAGACTCAAATGCAGCATTTAGCAAAGAAGCAAATTGCACAGATATGTAAGAATGAGATGATCCTGGATCTACTAACGCACGAGCGCTCACATTAGACACAGAAACAATACCTCCAATAACGGAAGGATCATCGGTAGCTTGTTGTTGATTCATGGCAAATACCCTTCCTTGGACCTTGGGCTTTCCCGCAGCATCTCTTTTCTGGCCCTGAGAAGAACCAGCTCCTGACCCTGATGGTTGGCCTTTGAACCTCGGGCAATCTTTTACAAAATGCCCCAACTGACTACAATTGGTACACTTACCCTGTTTCTTCCAACACCGGTCCTCTGAATGGCCTTCCCTCTGACAATAGGTGCAAAGCCTCCTATTTTGGTTCCCCGGAGTAGTACCCGAATTCCTTGGTGCGGGTTGTCCTTTAAACTGAGATGGTCCTCCTGAATTACCTCGGTTATCTGAACGCTGATGTGGTTGTGATTTGGTATGACTTCCTTGCTTACCCGTGTTCACGACCTCGGTCTTCCTCTTATGTTCCCTGATGTCTTGCTGGATTAGGTATGCACGATCCACGGTATCATGGAATGTCAGAATCCTCTGAGCTATAAGCTGAGTCCGGATAGATGTCTTCAAACTTCGGATGAACCTCATTGCTTTCTGCTCCTCCGTCCTCACAAGATAGTCACAGTACCTGGCTAATTCTGTGAACTTAGCCGAGTACTGAGCCACGGACAACAAGCCTTGATCCAAATTGAGAAGCTCGATCTCTTTCCGGTTCTGATCAACTACCGGAATAAAATGCTCTTACAATTTCCGCACAAACAATTCCCACGCATACGGTGTGTTAGTCTCGTCCCAACTTTCTTTAATCCCTTTCCACCAATGTTCGGCGGTACCCACAAGCTTATAGGCCGTAAATCGGACCTTATCCTCACCAGTTCAACCAAAGACATCATAAATTTTCTCCATTGATTCTATCCATAGCTCGGCCTTCTTCACATCGGGTTCCCCATTATACTCCGCCGGTTTCAGTTTCAAGAATTGCTCCAAACCGTATCGGGGTGGTGGTGCTTGCTCTAATCTCGGCCCTTGGTCATGAATAGCCTTCATGGCCGCCTCAAACATACCCTGAAACATTGCACGGGCTTCATCTCTTGTTTCATTCTGATTTGAAGTTCCGGCGTTACCTTCACCACTTCTTCTTCTAACCATTTCGAATAAGTGCCTGCATAAAACAACAACCGTTACTCACTCCGAACACGACTACCTTCCTAGGTCATACTAGTCCACCTTTAATTAAACTTAGAGCTAAACCGTAGCTCTGATACCAACTGTCGTGACCCCGACCCTGCGGGCCAAGAGCACGCGAACTGGACGTCGACTTAACACACAATTACCAAAATACTAAAGATAAAAATTCCATTTTATACCAAAAGATGATAGTACAAGTTTTATAAATCCAAGCTTGACAACAACAAAATACAACTAGCATAAGCTCCACAAGCTTATACCCAAAAATACAAAATACACAATTCTTAATGACGTCAATGTTTGGTGACACTATCCCAAATGTTATACATTTAAATAATGCAAACCGAAACAACCTTCCCAAAAGCTACTTCAACACTCGACGTCCTTCTCGTGAACAGCGAGTACTAATCCTTTCCTCCTGGGGGGAGGGGTTAAGGAAAAACAAAGATAAAAGAAAGGGGGTGAGATAAATCTCAATAAGTTACTAATGCAACTACATGACATGCTATGATGCAATAAGCAATAATAAATCACATATAGTACATAGCAATTAGCAGTTAACAGATAGCAGCGGAAATAAACAAATAAGCACTAAAAAAAGATGAGAGGAAGATGACTAAAATGGAGAAAATAGGGAGAGGAAGATTTTACCTTTCCTTGGAAGAGAGAGAGAGAGATTTGCACGGAGATGAGAGTAGGGTGAGGAAGAGAGTGAGGGAGAAGGGAGGGGGAAAGTAGTTAAAATCATTTCAAAAGTTACACCTATACCCCTCCTCTTCTAACTAGAGCAATTAAACCCAAGTAACCCTTCTTCCTAATAATTCCCTACTTCCCACTTAACACAATATCAACCAAATAATGCTAGACACAAATTAATATTATGAGATATAAAATGCGCACATAAATAAATAATCAAATAAATAAATAAATAATTAATCATTTATTAATAAAATAGAGACGGGTTTTCGGGTCGTGACATTTGGTGAGCGACGATTTTCATTATCATCCTCATCATCGGAATGAACGACCAAGCAAATGTGACCTTCTTCAGAATCCTCGTCGCTTTCATCAGAATCTGACTCTATCCAGATAGCTAACTCTTTTGTGGCAGAGTCCTCTTCAGAGACCATTCCCTTTTACTTTGAATACTTCGGAGTGAAGTTGCTTTTCTTCTTAATGTACTCGAATTTTGGGAATTGGACATTCTGATGCGAAATGACCGGGTTTCCTGCAATTAAAACAAACGAGATCCTCTTTCTTCTTGGAGAAGTTGGAGTACTCTTTTTTATTTGTTGAGCTGCTCCTTGAGAACCTTGCTGGAGCTTTGCTTGATGATCCGGGCCTTGCTGATTTTCTGAACTTTTGAAATCTTTTTACGAACATAGCAAAGTCATCATCACCCATATCTAGTAATTCAGACGTGGAGATTTTTGGATCTTCTTCTTCGACCATTTCTTCCTTTTTTACGACCAACGACAAGTTCTTGTTTTTCCTTCCATTTCTTCAATGTTGTGGAGCTTGATATCAAAAACCTTGAGGTTGGCATAGAGGCTTGTGAGTGACATAACATCTAGTAACTTGGTATCTTCAAGAGTGTTTCCTTTATGAAGATATTGAGAACCAAGAGCGGCTAGAAAATTAACATTTATTTCTTTCTTGGAAAGCTTCTTCCCATGTTCGGTGTAAGTACTCATAATCTCACAATAATGATCATACGTGGCTCTGAGTGATTCACCGGGGATTTTGGCAAAGTTGTTGAATCTTCTTTGAATTGAAAACTTTTTGCTTTCTTTGCAAGCTTGATCTCCTTCGATGTAATCTTCAATTGCATCCCAAAGTTCTTTTGCGGTAGCACATTCCATGATTTTTCAACGCTGAGATGTACTCAAGGTACTTAGGAGTATGATCTTTACTTTCACATCCATTCCAACCAGTCTTTTCTCTTCATCTGTCCATTCAGTTTTGGTTTCTTGATCGACGGTGTGTCTGCATTGGTTTCTGGATTCGGATTTGCTTTCATTGGGAAGTATGGTCCAATGGTAATACAATCACCAAGTTTCTCATCCATGGAGTAGAACTGAGTTAGAATGCTGTGCTTCCATACATCAAAGTTATCTTCGTCGAACGCTGGAACGTGAGTGAAGTTAACCGTTGCCATAGTTTTCTGACTTGCCATTTTGAATCGGCACCCAAGCTGTTAAGCTTGAAAACAGAGGTTTTATAAAGGTGTTTGCTCTGATACCACTTGTTGGTCCCAAAAACACAACAAGGGTATGAAAAGAGGCTAGAGGGGGGGTAAATAGCCTATTTAAAATTACCAACCCTTTTTCAAAATTCAACCTCATGCTTACTTTAGAATTTTATGGTCAAGTAAAAACCACTAGTTCAAAGTAAAATGCACAGCGGAAGTTTTCGATAAAAACGAGGTAGAGTTGGTTTTGAAGTTAAAAAACTATTAGGTAAGTAAATAGTGCGGTCAGCAATATTGCGGTCGGCAATATTGCGGTCAGCAATATTGCGGTCGCCAAGGATAGAGTGAACTGAAAGGTTCAATCTGCGGTAAGCAAGGATTGCGGTCGGCAATATTGTGGTCGGCAATATGCGGTCGGCAAAGTGAACAGACAAAGTAGGTTGAAAATGAAAGTTTGTGTCTGAGAGTTTTGGCAAAAGATAAGTAGTCAGAAGTAGTAACTACAGCAATTGGTAAGCAACAAACACAATTCACAGAAGTTTGAATATCTGTAAAGATCAACACACTAAACGACAAACAAAATTTATATGAACAATAAAACAATTGCAGAAAGTAAATTTGCTAAAGTAAATGACACGATGATTTGGAAAGGTTCGATCTGTTAAAAGATCTACGTCCTTTACCAAGATGGTCAGTCTTGGATTTTGAATGGAGGATATATTGATTCTTCTTAAGTACAAATTACAAAGATGAAGTATTGAATCAACACCTACTTTCTATGAAGAATGAATCCTAGACTTAGACCAGTGTATCCCTAATGATGCAATCTATGTGATTGATCAATCAGGGCGTGTGTGTGTAAGAATCAATAACTCTATGTAATCTGTATGATTGAGATCCTAATGAATCTTTAAGTGTTGCTGGGCTTGAGATTTGATGTCTTGAAGGTTTGCTGGGGATCTTTGAAGATTTGAAGGCGAAGTCTTGAAGATTCAAATGATTCTGGAAATCTTGAGTATGATCTTCAATCACCAAGAATTTCGACAGCAATTTCTCTCTTTGAATCTCAGCACACTTTCAATGAAGAAAGAAATGACTATTTATAGCCTTGGGGTGAGAGAGATAGCTGTTAGAAGATGATGAGCTGGAGCATTCTTATTGGAGCTCACATCTTTGCCTTCTAGTTGCAGAAGTTAGTGGTCCAGATGTACTATCTTGTACGACCAAATTCAAATTTGAATTTGTAACGTTCTGCAACAAGCTTGTCTTTTCTTGGATGAGCGGTAGCTAGTCTGTGGTAGGTCTTGCGGTCAGCTTTCAATAGCATGTTCAGTGGTCACCTAGACCTTGTGGTCGCCTAGTGCGGTCGCCTAGTTGTGGTAAGCAGACTTAGCCAATTTCTCCATTTTAGCAGCAGCAGCATTTCTTCAGAAATTGAGGGGCTGATCTTCTAAGCCTAGCTAAACTAAAATTAGACTGAACTACTGAAGTTGTAAAACTTCTTACAATAATACCTAAAGTCCATAAAAAGTAAAATAAGGTTATGGGATCAATCAAATCTAGGTAATAGGAGTGGTTTATAATTTTCATACCCAACAATCGGAATCACGTAGGGAAGAGTAATAAGCCAAGAAAGGATTTGTTCCTCATCAAGAGAGATGTCAAGCTTTGGCCACTCGATGAATGGTATTGATGAAATGCATGGCCGTTCTCAAATATGATTTGATGTATCAATACATTCGGGATCGAGAAAGCATTGAACAATGTAAGTTGACTATTAACCATGGCTTACGTTCAATAGACATCGAGAACAAGGAGATTGTAATATGTTCTATAAAGGATACGAACTTATATAGTTATACTAATTGGGTAGGTATGATGGTTTGCTAGAACCTAATCATATCTTATGGGGGATACCCATTGCCAACTTAGTATAATCCTAAAGGGTCACACACATAAGAACGAATCTTAAAAGGACCTAAATGGTATTAAGGGTCGAAGGACCTTTGAGGAATATTAGGAAGTTAAAGGAGAAAAACTGGAAAGCAGGAGGGTCCGGTCGGACCAGGACAAGGACCCGGTCGGACCTCCAGGTGATCCGGGCGGACCAAGGCAAGGACCCGGCCGGACCGGTCGGTTTCGGCTGGGAATTTCCTAAGTCCGTATTGTCTCGGGTTTGGACACTTGTTACCAATTTGGAATAGGTCTAATGAGTATAAAAACGAGCTCTAACAGCCCTAATCAGACTAATGCAATTGTGAAAGTCTCTAAAGAGTTTGAGAGAGTTTATTCTTGTTCTAAGATCTCCAAAGTGAAGAACAAGAACACATATATTATTCCATATAGTTCTTTGTGGTATATCAACCAAGATCAAGTGATTATTGATATTCGTTCGTGGTGTGGATACCGTTAGACGGTGACGATTATCATCTACAAGTTCGTGATTATTCGTGATCAATTTCGAAAAGCTCCACCGAATTCAAGGTTGTTAAACACACGCTTCAAGGGTTAGTATTCTAGTATTCATTATAGATGTATTTGCTATAATTATATGAATGGATCTATAGGCTTTGGGTTTCATTAAATTTTAAATTTTTATTCCGCTACGCATGTTACTACGAAACCCAACACATAACTATGCTTATGAAGGGATAATCTTGTTTTCAATGGAATCAAGCAAGTAGATCCACATAATTATGCATTACACACAATCATGTTATGAAGGGATAGTCAAACTTCAACCATTGTGTTCATTTAACAAAAATATTTTTCAAACCATTTTCCAAAATGAGATGATGATTATCAGCACTATATGAAATAAATTAGTGCTTCTAAACAACATCAAAACTTGATGATTCAACAGGAAAAACTGAATCAAAAGCGTTTTAAGTCTTTCAAAAGAACTCAAACCCAAACCAAAAATTGAGCGGCCTCTGATACCAATTGTTGCAACAATCTTAACCCTGAATGCCTAACTGATTTCTGGAATAGATTTGAGGAAGAGATGAAGGCGGAAGCGAATGTTACCTGTTGAATCCATCTTGCTGTTGTAGGGAGAAATAAGATGAAGAAGAAGATGTATGAAGATGATCTTCTAAATGATGAGTGCCATTTAGTTTCTCAAGTACTTCTAGATAATAATTAAGATAATATTGAGAGAGAAAGTAAAAAATGTAGTAGTCTTTAAGGGTTGATGGTAAGCCCTTTATATACAAGACAAAGAGGCCCTTCATTTAGGGACGACACATATTCAATCTTAAGCAATGTTAATTTACCATTTTGCCCATCATAAATAGATAAATTACATTTCAGGGATTCTACACATTATTATTATTGACTACACTTTATATTAATATTATAGGTATTATTTCATGTATAAAAAAGCTAAATGACTTGTAGTGCAAGCCATATTCTAACATCCTCTTCCTCTGATATCCAAAAAAAAAAAATCATTTTTCTCTTATATCCCAATCCAATAGAATAACAAAATTGAGAGATTTTGTAGGAATGAAATCAAACACAATATTTAACATTCCAAAGCCACGACATTAATTACCGATTCCCACCCTCCTTCCTCTTCCCACTTTCCCAACACCATCAACCCCACACCCATTACTCTTACCATAATAAGATTCATTACTCAATGATAACTCTCATCACTCCACAGAGTAAACTTTCACTCCCCTCACCTTCCCCCACCCCAACTGAACTCAACTCAGATAAAAGGTACTTCTCTCTTTCTTTCACATTTATTAACGAGAATATATAGAGATATTGCACTAAATCCTTGGGTCAAAAACAGTTTGATTTCTTAGCTTCCAAGTTGGGTGTATGTTCCCTACATTCTCCAATTTGAGGGGAGTATTAACGAGAATATTGCAGTGCATGATATATTATGTGCAAATATTCCGGTAAAGGCTACATTTACACTAAAGGCTCGTTTGGTGCCATGATAGGATTAGCCCGTATTAATAGTCGGAAGATTATTAATCGGGAGATTAATTACACCACCCTTTTTTTTTTGTAGATATGAGGGTTAGAGGGGATAAGACTGGGTAAGAAGCTTATTTGAATTGTACCTAGGATAATTAATCGGATTGCATTTAGTCTACAAATACCATAGTGCCAAGTGTCTTAGATGGATCCCATAGGAAAATCTTTCTAAAATGTAAATTTGAAAACCTAATCTGATTTTTTTTTAATTTGAAATTCAAATCTAGACAACTTAATTAATGAGCTCTTCTTTCCATGCTCTTTTCACATCGTCCATAAAAAAATACTATCTCCCATTTTTTAAATTATTACTCTACCAAATCATTAACATTTTTACTTTTATTATGTAAATTCATACTATATTCAGATTTATTTACTTGAGAAAAAAATAAATATTTGTGTTTTTTGTGTTCTTGATCAATATTTGCCTTCATTTTAGTTTTAGCACAAAAAATGAAATGCGTGGTTAATATTAAACTTTGTATTAAACAATAATTGATTATAAAACATTGATTAAATAATTGAATTATTGTTTAAAAAAATTGAATTATGGCCTTATAGTCTTGACAGTGATTTTTGTCAAAAGAAAAAGGGGAAAAAAATTAGAGAAAGGTTTAAACAATTTAAGCTAGTGATTTTAGTGGGTCCACATTTAAGCTCTTATTAACTCACAGTCCACCAAAACCACCGTCCATAACCACCACCAAAACCACCATCCATTAACACCACCATTCACCACAACCACCGTCCACTATTGCAAACCAAGAAAAAAAAAAAAAAAAAACAAGAGATATGGATAGGGAGAAAAGGAGACAGATCTGAGAACTAGATGAAGGAAACGAAGAGTAGACACGAACTTGATGGCGAGGCTGGTGTTGGTGGTCGCGGTAACGGGTTCTAGTGGTCATGGTGGCGATGCTGCTCTGGTGCTTCGGCTGGTGGCGGTGGTAACGGGGAGGAGGGAACGAGAATTAGTGTGGGGCAGAAAGGATGAAGGGGGAGGGTAAATGGGCTGAGGCGAAGGGGGAGGCGCATGGAAAGAGAAGTGGGGTGAGGGCAGAGGAAGAGGAATGGAGAAGTGGATGGTGGTGGAGGAGGCAGAGACTAGGCTGAATTAATGAAGAAAAGAAGGTGGAGAGAGTAGGGTTTTGGAAATATGGTTAGAAGATCTTTCAAGAGAGTGAATGGTGTGTAATGAGTTAGTGGGTTGGAAAATTGGGAGCCATTGATGTTTAATAAGATAGACGGTCAATATTAAGTAGAAAGGTTTTTTTTTTTTTTTTTTAATGATCCATGTGAATCTTTTGATACCAATGAATGGTTGACACCTCATTATAGTATATCTTTTCTTTTTAAAAAACAAACTATTATTATTAATACTTTTACTGGTCATTTAATATAAAAATAATACTTATTTTTTAAAACAAAATAAATATTTTGTAATAATAATAAAAGTAATGGAATATCTAATATTAAAAATTATAATGATTACTAATAATGAAAAAACAATTATAATAAAATAATAATGATTGAAAGTCTTATAACAAAAAATCAATAATACTCATTAATAATTAAAAAAGATAATAATTAAATAATTAAAATATTAATAATTTGATATTTAGTAACAAATATTGATAATAGTCACTAACCACCGCTACCATTACCTCACAACCATCCTACTACCATTACAAACACAACCGCCACCAACGACA
This sequence comes from Campanula takesimana, assembly GCA_026119855.1. NCBI lineage: Eukaryota > Viridiplantae > Streptophyta > Magnoliopsida > Asterales > Campanulaceae > Campanula > Campanula takesimana. The sequence continues at coordinate 224,894 of JAOWBW010000140.1, forward strand.
CCACCACCATTATACCATCTTCGCTATTTATACCACCATCACTACACCTACCAAAAAACACCATCTTATCTAAGGATATAAATGGTTCGGTTTGGCTCGGTCTGGGAAATTTTAGAAACCGAACCACTAGTCATCGGTTTGGGAAATTCTCGGACCGAACCGAACCATGAAAGAAGTCAAACTGACAAAACCAAACCGCAATGGTTTGGATCTGTTTGGTTCAGACCGCGGTTCAAACCATGGTTTAGAAAGTGGTTCAGACCATGGTTCGTGGTTCAAACCACCATTAAGACTATTGTTCATACCATGATGCAGACTATGGTTTAGACTTCAACGATAGATGCCAAAGAGCTCTTGCTCAACTCAAGCGGCATCCGGTGTTCCTTTTTAAACCGAACCAAAATGTAAGATTTTTAATAATTTAACAATAAATATGAGTTAATATACAAATATATGGTTAGTGTATGCGGTCTGGCGGTGTGGTCTTGTGGTTCGATCTCGCGGTTCAGATTCGGTCTAGAGGGGTCAAACCACCATCCACTACCACTATTAACACAATTAAATATTTTTTGGTAAATAATTAAATTAGGAATATAAATAAAGTATTTCCATATAATTAAATATTATAAGACTATCATTTTGGGTACTTTATGTTTACGTATCTTTAGTGCTTCATTAAACATAGCACGATGAATTGTTTAGTATCAAAATCGGAATTTCATGACAATAATTCCAACATTAATACACTATCAACAATACTATCAATAACAAGTTTTAAGTTTTCATTAAGACAATTAAATTAACATAAAATTATTGCTGAAAGTTCATTCGCAATAATAGTGAAAATAGTATGAAGATCATTTTTGGACAGAGGGAGTATATTTGGGACAGATGTAGTATATGTTTGTAGTTTTGGTTTAGTTGAATTCATTTTTAATTGATAGTGCTTAAATTCAAATTAATAAGACCTTTATGACACAGTTAAAATGTAAAATGTCCAACTGCAGAAGTTTTTTATTAATCCAAGATGACTCTACATTATCCAAGTAGTTTCCCTCCTAACTTTAAGATTTTCCCTCCTAACTTCGGATTTTCCCTTATAATCCGAAAATCATGCCTCTCAAAATTCCCTCCTTATGTATTTAAGAATCCGCCATGCGTCATACTTATATTTGTGGTGTATAGAAAGATTCTATACACTGAGTGTAAGTGTATCAGCTTCCAAATATTCCAGTGCTTGATATCTTATGTCCAAATATTCTTGTGTATTATACTAAAAAATAAAGATAGCAAACTAAAATAAAAATCCCTATCTATCCAGAGATCTTTGATTTTATTGCAGATATAACCTTGAAGACACACGTTGATGATGACGACTTACATTTCTTTTATTATACTTCCAGTTACGTTTATATAATAATAAATGAATTCAGGAAGATCATAAGAATAGATGAACCTAGATCCGTTCGATTTCAGTTACATCCTTGATTAGATCGAAGAGGTAAGATAATGGTCAACGTATCAATCAACAACGTTAATGGCCCAATTGATACCCACAAATTCTAGAACCAAAAGTATCTTAGCATAAATTTGAAACCCTAAAAGAATTAAGAATATTTTACCACTCTAAAATGATATTGAATAATGAATTAAAACTATAGCATAAAGATCATGTATTGTTACTACCAATCCGCAAACCAAAAATTTAGCTACTCATGGACATAATGATTTTCACAAGAAAAGAATTAAAACGCATAAACCTGGATATTATGATTGAATAGAGAAATTTTCAATCTTGTTACGAACCTTGAAAACCAAAAATTAAAGATCGATATGGCTGCTGGAGTTATACATATTTATATTAGGGTCAAATAGGGTTACAAAAAGGAAAACAAATCAATTCCTTGTGAAAATTGGACACTTGAACTTTTCTGGCCGTAATACTGTGCGGCTGCCCTCTTTTGGGTGTGCGGTCGCAAATAATCAGGACCAAACTTGAGCTTGGAAGGTAGGTGATGAGACGGATTTTATATTATTAATTTCTAGATTTAAATGAGCTTAAAATAATTATTTTCATGTATTTAGCTTAGATTTTATGTATTTTTGGGCAAATATGTAATTTTGAGATTTAATTATAATCCGGAGGTAATTAGTCTATTTATATTTTTCCAGATGTAACTTATTTTATGAGAAAAAAATCAAAACCCAAGATGCAAGAAGAAAATCAAAATCAAGAAAATATTTTTGAAGAGATAAAGAGAAGGTGAAGAAGAATGGGCCAAGCTACTTTAAAATGAATTGAGTCTAAGAGAGAAGGCCCATCATGTCCAGCAATACTATGAGCGACCCAGACCAAACAAACCAGCAGTCCAGCCATACCAGGAGCGGCCCAATAAGGATGGCTCAATATCATGCGAGTTGCACGACCATAGAACACGACTCAGGAACGCGCAAAGACGAGCACGAGTCACGCTCCAAGGAACGAACCGTGAAGAGCGAATCTGGCGTGCGCGTTGATCGACTTCCCTGGAACGTGAGGCGAGCTGGCACGAGTGTATGGCGCGTCCCACCGCGTGATCCGGCATATTTTGCCCATTTTCCCATAATTTCTTTATTTCTTTTCTTATTTGTATTCCTTATTAGTTTAGCACTTTCCTAGATTTTTAAATTAGGTTTCTTTCATTGTTTTCATTGGAGACATCATACAATAATTTTTAGATCTAGGTTTTATTTTCTTTTCCATGGAGATTTCAAAGCTTTGGATGAATAATTAAATCCAAGCTTTGGGTTTGATTTCTTGAACTCACTTTTATCAATTTGAGGTATTTTTCTTTTCATAATTTTATTCATATTCATAATTTTACGTGTGCTTAATTTAAATTGATTGCTAGATTTTATAAACTTGATCAACTTATTTGCTCTGTGTAATTGATTTTCGCTAGAATTTTCTATGACTGTGCCATTGTAGGAAATTCATAAGTAGCACATTTACAATTTATGCAAGTACCATGGTAAATTGTGAAGTGGGTAAAATTAGACAATTAACTATATGAAATAATTGTAGACAACGTTCTTGATCTTAGTTTCTTTAAATCACTAAAGAAATTAATTTTTTTGATCTAGACTGTACCAGTTAGATTTAATTACTGATTAGGGTTTCTAGTGAGTGTGCCACTGCTAGTAACTAATCTAAAAGAAGAAACAGTGATTAAAATAAATCTCGTAATCAAGTGAATAGGGTAAAAAGTGAAAAGATGTATCGATGATAATTGAATAATGAACGGTATAAACCTAGCACCACCATGGGTCGGGTCATACCCGGATAAAATCCACTGAGGCTAAAATGCCTACCAGGTTATCAGGTCTAGATGGTTACCAGGCCTAGATGGCTACAAGGCCTAGGACTACTTGGAGTATTGCATGCCTACCAAGGCTTCACACCAAACCTTGAACCAACAAGAGGACTTACATAACCTAAGACATGGGCTAAGCCCACCTAGCATAACACTTCACCTCCTCGGCATTCATGCATGACGACCAATCTAATAGAAGACAAGGACCAAGTCCCAAGTACCATGACTGCCCTCCTAGGTCTCAACCATGACGAGGACGAGCAGTCTTAGGACGAGGTGTTATAAACCGAAGACGAGGACCATGCAATAAAGGAACCATGCTCCCCTAACACCAACACCCCTCCTCAGACAAGACGAGGATGAGATTACCAAGTCGAGATCACCAAACTGAGATGGGTCTAGCGAGCCGACTTGCGCTATCCACTCAGCACGAAAACAAGACCACCTGGTTACATAACCAATTCATCCTAGATCCATCTAGGCATCATGACATGCCGAGATGCGGTCATCAGGCCGACAAAGATCCAACAAGGCCTGAACCCATCAACCAGGGCTCAAGCAATCGTGGTTATAACCAGCACACCTAGGTCGGCCTCTCCCACGAGCCGAGTTATGATATACAAACCGACTTAGCTCATTCTTCAGTGAAAAAGTCTTGCTCTCCTAATACAAAACGGAGTCTACAAACAGAGTCCGAATCATGTACAAATAAGGAGATCCTTTCCTAACAAGGAGACCTCCTCTACAAGGAAACAAGTCTACAATCCTTATCAGGATTCCACTTGCCTAATACACGAGTCCTACACCAATACGGGCTCCCTGGCTTTTCTAACAAGTCAGGACTCATTCACCCATGCCTATATAAACAGGTCCTCCATACAGGAAACGGGTAACGAAACTCTTTGCTCTTACTCTAGTCAATTGATTTCTCTCTATACAAACATTATTCTTATTCTTACGCCGGAGGGCCTTCGCCGGTGAAGCCCCGGCGTAGTTCACATTTGTTCATTGTGCGTAGATCCGTACGAGGAAGTTCTCATTGCTGGATTTATCCGAACCGCTAGACGAAGGGCTGATCTGACACGTTTTTGGCAGCATCAAATAATTAGGTGGGGAAGGAATCAAATCTGAATTATTCTTTAATTATTGTCTTTGCTCATAATGTGTTTTAATTCTTGTTTTAGGATTTAAATAAACTTATCCCCCAATCTTGTCAAGTAAGAATTACGTAAACAAATAACCGTTCTTCGTGGATCGATTCTAGACTTTCTCTAGCTCCATATTTTTAGAACCTAGTCCAAGTTTAATTTGTAGGTGTGCGATTTAGCCTATCAAATTTTGGTGGCGTTGCCGGAAAATGGTGTTTATTTATTTGCGTTCTTTTTTTATTTCTTGTTTTGTTTTGTTTTAATTTTTTATTTATTTTTAGTTAGTTTAGTTATTTAGTTTCCTTTAAGTTTTTTTTTTTTTTTTTTAATTTCTTGTTTTAATGTGGCACCTTATATAGTCCACACCTGTTTTATTGACAATCTACTTTGATGTTTTGAATTAGAAAACAAATGGCAGACCAGAAAATAAGGCAGAAAACAGCCCCGAATTGGAGCGAACAACCTCATGCAGTCCAATTCTCTGCTCTGCCTACAGGGTTTACGTTTGAGTTGAAGCCGGGTTTGTTGAGCCAGTTACCACATTTGACTGGGATGCTCGGAGAGAACCCAAATCAACATATATCCCAGTTTGTTCAGATATCTCAAAGCATGTAGCCGCCTGCACTTCCTTTAGAGCACGTATTACTCAGAGCATTCTTGTTTACTCTGAAGGACATAGCGAGTTCATGGTATTATTGTTGGATATTATTCCCTAGTCCCTTTAGAAAGGTTTTTACGTTACATCATAGCTTCATTTTTATAGAGATAACAAACACGATTATTATATCTTTTGCATATTTATTATAATAATCATTGTCCCTAGCACTTATGAAAAACTAGTATGAGTTTAATGGATAATCATATGATGATTATGGTGCATAGGATGCGGATTAAACTTGTGGGTACCTGTTGGAGAACAAGGTACTGGATAGACCCGCTATAAGATTTATGTCATGGTCAAATATCAAAATTAAATCTCATAATAGTCATACCATTTGAATCCTTAGACCTGAGATTATCATGGTCTTCCACATGATGAACATTATGTTTGACATACTCAAACGCCACCCTTAACCAGGTAGTTATAAAGGCTACGATTGGCATAATCAGATTCTTGTAGGGAAGAATGATAAGTCAAGATGGGATTTGTCCCTCTCTCAATAGAGATATCTGCTTGGCCACCCGATGAGTGAGACTGATGATAGTACATGGCCATGCCCAAATGAACTGATGTGTTCAATGTCATTTGTTCATATCAATCTACTCAAGATCAAGAAAGAATTAGACAACGTAAGTTGACTTGGACCATGACTTATGTCCAATATGATATCGCGTGACAAAGGAATTGTGATATGTTCTATTAAGGTAACTTTGGACTTTCAAAGTTATACTAATTGGGTAGTCATAATGGCTTGCTAGAAGCCGCTTATGACTTACAGGTTCTGATTTGTTCGGACTCGTTGCCAACTTAGTATAATCCTATTGGGTCACACACAATAGAACGGATTTTAAAGGCTGGAATAATTTTGGATTCTGCACTGTCACCGTACGGCTGAACAGGAGGAGTACGGCTCTTAAGGAGCCATACGGCTTCCCCTCCGTACATGGCCAGATTCTGCAGTTTTATTCTTGGAGAAGGAATCCCGAGTCCGAAAGGAATTAGGTCAAACCTCTCATATAAAAGGACTGCCGGGTTTTGCAGCCCCTAACCCCATTGATAACCTAGGTTTTGGAAACCTATATTAATTGTTTGTGAAACATTAAAATATAGAGATTACTATTATTTTGAGATTTATGATCATCAAGTTCTATAATAGAAGATGCAAGATAATTCCTACGAAGAAAGCGTTTCTTCATCAAGCCTTTAGATCTAGCAGTCGCATCAAGAAGGTGTTATTGAGTCCGTTCGACGTGTGGATACCGATCAAGGGTGTTTGCTTTCTCAAAGTCTGTGTTCATGGATGCGATCTTCAAGGCTTAGTATTCTTTCATCTTGTATTTAATTTAATCAACATGGACGGATCCGGGCTCATGGATGTTTGATTTCATGTTATTATTCTGCTGCGCATGGTGCATCAAAACCCAACAGTGGTATCAGAGCCCCGCTCTTTGTTGATTATTTTAATATATCATGTTTAAATTATTTCATTCGATTATATGATTTTGCATAATGATAAAGATGAATATGTTATTAGGGTTTATGAGCATGAATAGGAGGATTATGTGATTATTATATTGATGTGATCTATATGAATAATTGCATGTTAGGGTTATCAATAAATAATTGGATTATGTGTATTAATAATTTAGATCTAAAATTTATATGTAATAAATTGTTTATTCATGATATTTATTAGATCTTTTTAAATTCGTAGTCTGTAAATTCGTGTTTGTTTAATCTGATTAATGCATGAACACGATAATGGAATTAATCGAATTTAAAAATTCTGAAAATCTGGAATACTGCACCGTACGACGCCCTAGGAGGCATACGCCTCCTACAGAGCCGTACAGCTGACTAGGGTTTCCTTGACAGATCTGTTTTGTTTTCTGGTTTGCTGATTGTTCTGTAAATAGTTTACAAAATTCAAATCAAGAATTGAATATGGTTTCAGATGGCAGTTTTCGAAACCGTGTTTCCTGAAAGATGACTTAATCCAGAAAATCGCAGAAATCAGAATTCTGAATAGTTTAGGATTGGTGTATTCAGTGAAATTGATGAGACAATAAAAGATCTTGAAACAAGTTATCATTCCATACTGAATTGTGGTTGCCTCATGGCTTAGTTTCGGCCGTATGAAAGATTCTCTTGGTTTCTTGATTTTATTCGGAATTGTGGTTGCCTTATTACATAGTTTTGGCCGTACGTTTTGTGCTCTCAACTTATAGATGTTCTGCGGATTTAAAAGTTTCAGAATTTATCCCTATAAACAAAGTGCAAATTGTTTGCAGAGAATGAAACTAAATTAAATTCATCGTAAGGGCCAATGGCGGGCTTACGCCTTGTTTTTGGATATACGGATGAAACATTCAATCTGTAAATTATTTACAGAGAATTTAGAATCCGTCCCCATAATTTTGCTACATAATTAAATCACAAGATTTTGCTTCTGTTAATTAATTTGATTTGTTAACATCCATTATGCATGATTATATTAAATTGTGTGTTACATAAATAATTATATAATGCATGTCTCTATATAAATAACCTTCATAAAATTTAAGTCATGTGCCAAATCTATGATTAAAACACTTGTAAGTACATGGGTAGTTTTATGTGGGTTACGCCCTAGCGTAGATGCAGGGCCGACCCTGTACCAAGACGGGTGAGGCCGCCGCCTAGGGCCACAAAAAATTAAGTCAATTTTAGGGCTCCAATTTTTTTGAATTAGTATATATAAAAAATACCCCATAATATAAATTGAGTATCCTTGTGTTCCAGTGGCAATATGTTTTGCTTGTAGAGTCATGCATGTCATTGTGGGCTGGGTTCAAAACCCATTAGTAGCTGCAATTTTCTTGTCTCTTTAACCACTTTTCCCTTCAAACTCTCCATGGACTTTCCTCCCCTCTCAATCCAACTTTAATTAGTCACTTTAAACTTTCTGCCCTCATTCTTTTTAAATTTAAATAGTAGCAACTTTTTTTTTTTTTTGACAATATGCTTTAATGATTTTTTTTTATCTATTACTTGTATTGAAAAATTTGCATATATAAATAAATTATGGTGAGATTATTCCTTACAAATTTTGCAATCAATACAATTCGCTGTAATATTTCTTACTTTCTTTACACTTATTTTCACTCAATAAGTCGGTCTTTCTAAATAAAGTTCTCCAATTTTCATTGTTAGTACATGGAAGAACGACGAGGGGCGTAAAATGGAGAGTAGAGATTTGCGAACACGACATCGCACTATTGCCCATAGCAAGAATTAAAGGGTCCTGACACTGACAGTATAGTTAGCCTATGGCCCTAAATTCGACAGGGACGGCCCTGCGTAGGTGCATTAATTCTATTCATCTATGAGCAAGATGAGGAAACAGTGATTCCTATACGTTTAAAATTGTTTGACTTAATTAGGCTATCAAAACAGTTTTGGGCCTAAGGCATAGATGAGATTAAAACATGTTAGACATAAGATGTCTAAAATCTCATAAAGGATCTAAGATTCACATGTGATGTGATTGATAAGGAGTTATCTACCTAAATAACCTTATTTTGAGCTGTCGTGCCCTAGCCGACTCAAGTGAGTTGGGATGGACCAAAGTGAAAATAATTTTCATGTAAGATGGGACGGAGGGAGTATGTTCCTCCGAGTAGGATGAATTTGGAATTTCTCATACGGAGATTTCGCTTTATAGCAGCAACGGTCAAATTTACTACTAAATGTGAAACTTCCATCACAAAATATAAAAAACTTGTAGCGTACATGATGTAAAACACTACTATATGTTTGTAAATGTTTTGCAAACTACAATCTTTATATTCCTTTTACTACGAATGTTTTATATTTTATACTCCCTCCGTCCCAGTTTAAGGTTCTTACTTTCCTTTCTGGTCTGTCCCAGTTTAAGGTTCTTTGTTGCTTTATTCCATAAATGGAAAATAATGAATAGTGCTTTGGAAAATCTTGCATGTGTTAGTGTTGGTGCCCGAGGCACATTTGTTAAACGTTGTATATGTTATCATTTTATTCATATTAATAAAGAGATGTTTTGATTATTATTGTTGTTCATGTTTACTTATAATAATCTCTATCCCTAGTACTTGTGAAGTACTAGTATAAAGGCTAAATGATCATGGGATGATCATATTAGATTTATGGATACTTGTTAGGACAAGGTACTGGACATGACCCGCTGTATGATATTTATGTCATGGTCTATTTCGTACATATATCTCATATTAGTTATGTCATTTGAATCCTTAGACATGAAGTTAATATAATCTTCCACTTTCTGAACATTATGTTTGACATATTCAAACGCTACCTTTAACCAGATAGTTATAAAGGGTATGATTGGTATAATTAGATTAATGTAGGGAAGAATAATAAGCTAAATGGATTTGTCCCTCTTCGGAGAGATGTCAAGCTTGGGCCCCTCGTAGAATTATGTTGATGAATGTTTGGTCAAGCTCAAATGAATTGATTGGATAATTGTCATTTGAATTATCAACATATTCGGTATCGAGAAAGTATTGAACAATACAAGTTGACTGTTTGACCATGACTTGTGTTCAATGACATCGTGGACAAAGGAATTGCGACATATTCTATAAAGGAATGCAAACTTGAATAAAGTTACACTATTTGGGTATGTATGACGGTTTGCTAGAACCTAATCATATCTTATGGATCATGTTTGAGCTAATTTCCAACTTAGTGTAATCCTATAGGGTCACACACAATAGAACGAATCTTAAAAGGACTAAATTGGAATTTGGGTTGAAGGGCCTTTGAGGAATATTAGGAATTTAGAGGAAGAAAAGTGGAAAAGGGAAGGTCCGGTCGGACCTTGTAAATGACCCGGCCGGACCACTTCAATGCCCCGGGCGGACCACGAAAAAGACTCAGTCGGACCTTGCTAGGATCCGGCCAGACCCTTTGCCCTGGGCGGACCAGTCCTGTTTCAACTGAGATTTTTCTAATCTGTTTTCTTGCGGGTTTAGTCACTTGTTACCTATTTAGAATATGTTAAATATGTATTTAAACCCCCTCTAGTTGCCCTAATCAGTCCATAAGTTTGTGTAAGCCTCCAAAGAGTTTTTGTGAGAATTATTTCTTGTTCTAAGAGATCCTTAGATTGAAGAACAAGAACATCACATAATAATTCCATATAGTCAAAATACAATTATGAAAGAGTGTTTTATAATTTTGGTCTAGCAACCAAGATCAAGTGTTCTTGATATTCGTTCGTGGTATGGATACAGATAAAGGGTGAAGCTTATCATCTTCAAAGTTCGTGTTCCTGATTTTGTTCGTGATCAAGCATTCCAATCTCCACCAAGATCCAAGGTTGTTAATCAAAAGGCATCAAAGGTTAGTATTATTGAATTCATTATGCATGTATTTGATATAATCATATGAATGGATCTATGGGCTTTGGGTTTCATGAATTTTTAAATGCTTAATTCTGCTGCGCATGTTACTAGGAAACCCAACAGTGGTATCAGAGCCCCGTTCATGTTGATTATTTCAATACATAATCATGTTGTGTGTATATAAATTGTTTATGTGCCTAGCATGATTTGAATATTGGGATTATGATGCTTATGTTTTATATGCGTTTTATGTGGTTTATTGTTGTGTAAACTTTAATCGCACTATTCAATTGCAATAAAAATTATGGTGGATTAAAAAATTGTTTGGGTTATCAATTTTTGATTGGATCAAAGTTTTGATAATCTAGAGATTCATGAATAAATTGTTTATTCAAGGTTTTGATGCTCATGGTGATTGGATCACCAAGAATACCAAATCGTAATTGAATCGGGGAAAAAAAATTTTGAGACAAATTTTGGAACTTTAAATTTTTTTGGTTTTTTAGAGGAGGTCCGACCGGACCTGAGATGCTACCCGGCCAGACCTGCTAGTTTGTTTTGGGCGGATCTTGGGGTTTGGGGTGGATCTCGGGGTTTAATTTTCCTATTTGTTTTAGTCTTGTGAATTCTGAGATTTGATCAAGTTTTGGATGGCTACCCTACGTTCTCGAGACAGTGTTTCCCAAAATTGATCGCAATAAAAGATTCAAAGATAAAACGAAGTTAGAATTAAGAAGAGTTCATAATTGCTAAAATTGAGAAACCAAGTGTAGACACCCCGCCTTGGACCTCTTATGTCCCGATTGCATACACATTCTTTGTCTTCCTCTTTTCTGTTAAGTTTTGTTACTTTTCGTTAACTTTCATCACTTTCCATTAAGTTCCTGACTTACTCCATTAGTCTTGGATTTGACTAAGTGGAAAATTCAACCTTGAGTCTTTGTTTCATTTATTTTTGTTGACTTTCGTGATGTTCGTTAAGTTTTTGGACTAATTCCGTTAGTTTTGGGGCTTAACTGCGTAACGGGGTTAACATTTGGGCTAAAATATGAATTTTCTGAAGCTGGGATGCGGCGCCTTTGCCCTCCTTTGTGGGAGGCGTGCTCCTCCCATAGGGGGGGTGGGAAGCGCGCGCTTCCCACTTCCAGACTCTCAGATTTTGCCAAATTTCCCTCCTTTTCTGATTTGTAACCCCCAAGGCCATTATGCCTTGGCTTGATCCGGGGAAGGGCCATCTTTTTGACCAAAAACACTTCCCTAACACCTATAAAAACCCCTCCAATCCATCATTGGAATGGGGACTTTTCTTTTCACTCTCTTAACAAAAAAGAGGAAGAATTCTTGAGTCAAAAACACTCTAAACACACAAAAGTCCATTTTCAAAGATATTCATTATACACAAAGTTTGGTCCTTCCTCTTGCAAGCAAAAGGTATAATGTCCATCTTCTTCTTCTAAATTATTGTTTTATCTTATATTCTCTCTTCATCACTTCTTAAACATAAAACCTTTTAAATTACTTTCTTCATCTCTAATGTGTATGCAATCTCCATAAAAAGGGATACAACCAAAAAACCACTTCACTATTGAAGTTTGGTCAAGGTTACAACCCAACATTTTAATTCCACTTTAATTTACATTCTCATTTCTTAATGTAATTATCTAGCAATAATTCGACATGTAATCTTTAGTATAAATCAATAAATAAGCAATTCTCATTTATTTTTCCTCTATAAATTTTCCCTTTCTTTTCATTATAATTGTTAGCATATTTCTCTTATTATTAAATTGAAGGACATTTAGCATTAGAACACCAAAAGTAGCAAGACACGCGTAAGCGGGGCGGAGTGGGTGTTTAAGTACTTCCCACTCCGTCACCTAACCCCCGAACCCATCTTTTCTCAAATCTCTGGTTTTGTATATAAAATTGGCTCTTTTTAGGTTTTTCTCATGTTCCTCTAAAACATAGGTGGCGACTCTTAAAATCAAGTAGACATCCTAGGATAATTCACGCGCTCTAGCCAAGCCGTGGTACCCTGGGGTATCTACAGTGGCGACTCGGCTGGGGACATAGAGGGTTAAACTTGCATTTTCTGCTTTTGGTGTTCTTATATCTGTTTTCTGGGCATTCTGGTAAAAAGGGTAGGAAGCACGCGCCTCCGGCCTTCATGGCATAAAGTGCGAGCGTCCGACCCTTATTACCAGAATCGCCCACCTTCCATCTTGTCCTTAACGTTTACTGCAGGGGAAAAAGTTCTATAATTTAGGGTCAAGGCAATCCCTTGAACCCGCTGACTTACAGGTACTGCCCAGAAGCGGGCACCTCCACTTCTCTCATTCTAACGTGCGCGCCTCCCGAGTAGGCATCTGAATGGGCGCGCTTTTGGGCATTTACCAAAAACAGAAACAGTGAACAGAATGGGCAGTTTTGACAGTGTGTGGGCACCGGGCCTGCATACACCCCCTTTTACTTTTTTTATTCATTTTTATCGGTCACATGGGTGATTCGAAAGTTGTAAATTATGTGCTTATTTGTTTATTTTATTTCCTTTGAAAAAAAAAAAAACATTTTGTCACTTGTTAGACCTCACACTACGCACACAATTTTTATCAACTGCTCACTATCGAGTCGCACAAGTCCAACCCCAAACCCGTCGAGGCCCGTCCTAGGAAGTTTCAAGCTCCACTCGACCTTGACTCTTCCGAAGCGGTCAACCTCAGCCCGTGGCGTAGTTCATGACTACATGTCGGGGGTGACCTTTAAGCCTCTCTTTAGCCGAGCACAAACCACACAATTCTAGTTAGGGTCTAACACTCCGTGACTCAAGTCGGTTTCCGTGTGCCGAGATTTCTCTAAACTAATGTCTTCAAATCATACATGCCACTCGTTGTTATGGACGAAATAAAAATCCATCCCCAAGTGGTCATAATGGACGCTATAAAAAAAATCCGTCCCCGCATGTATAATTTACTACATTAATTTAGTTTAATCCCGACACATGTAGGATTCACAAGCGTGGTGGAATCCGATGAGTATATGGGACCGCGAGAAGGTCTATCTACTAGTATGATGATTCCACTATTTTTCTAGAAACCCCAAAAAAGGACCACGTCCTTCCGACTTTTGTAAATAAATAAATAAAAAAAGAGTCATTTTTCTTATGTGGTTGAGTCTTTTTTCCTTTGTTTGTGGGTTAATTATTTTACTCAAAATATGTTTGTGGGGCCAACCTAAGATCGACCATGTTCTCTCAATAGGTCCAATGGCTTCCAACAGCAACAACAACAAGGTTGAGAACATCTCCGTGTCCAATGAAAGGCTCTTCAACATAATAAGAGCCATGGAGGAACAAATGGATAGATTTGTCGAGGATGTCCGCCGCAAGGATGATTTATGGCAAGACCGTCTTGATCTCGAGAGGAAAATTCACAAGGAAGAAGTGTCCAAACGCAAGGCTCGTTTGCAAGAGTTCACCGACAGCAAGGCAAAGGTCCACGGTAAAGCACACTCAAGTGGCTCATCCCTCAAAAGTCACAAAGGTGCTACCAACGACTGTATCTATACCCCTCTCAATGGCATGACCATCACCAAGGCCTATGAAGATCTCAAAGAAAAGGGACAAATTTCTCCTCTCCAAGGGTACAAGCAACCACAACCATTGTGTCGCAACCATGCTCACCACAAGTGGTGTGACTATCACCAATGCAGCGGTCACCTCACCGAGGATTGCTTCTCCATCCGCAACATCATCCAAGACTTGATTGAAAATGGTGAGTTTACCGTGGTTGAAGAACAACAGTTAGAGAGTGAGAACATGCAAGAACTCATCAAGAAAGGGGCTCAGATTTGAAATAGGGTCTCAACAAGAGATCATGCCGCAAGGAAGGCTACAACGACAATGGGGACTACAGCAACAATCTCCGTTTCTCTTTCTCTACCTACTAATAGGAATAAAAAAAAAGGAGTCAAAGTCCTCTTTAGTGTGCATTAAAGTTTTCTCTCGTCCCATGTTCAATGTCGAGTCTTATTATCAAATAAAAGTCGTTCTTGTCCTCATACACTCCTCCAATTTGTTCAATTTAATTCTTGACAAAATGATGAAAAGATGTCTAAACAAGTTTTAGAACGAAGGCCATCGCTTGAACGCCTAGGGGCTAAACATCGACGACGGCATCAACAACGAAGACATCAAAAATCAACGGCAAAATCAAGCCAAAGAAAGGTGAAGCAACAACCATGGAGAAAAATCAAGCAATGTTTCAAAATGGGATTAAAAAAAAAAAGCTCGCTAGGTTGAAATCCTCAAATCAACCTAGGCAAAAGTTAGAGCACAAAAAAAAAAAAAAAAAAAAAAGCTTGCTAGGTTGAAATCCTCAAATCAACCAAGGCAAAAGTTAGAGCACAAAAAAATAATAAAAAATAATAAATAATAAAAAAAAAATCCCCCTTCATTCAAAGAAGTTCACAACAACAACATCATTCCACCAAACGAAGAACGAAGCAACATCGACAACAATCATGACGAAGCAACAATTCATCACGGCGAATGGAGCATCGACAAGAACTACGGTGACCTGAGCCTCTTCACTGGAGGAACGTAGGCAACCTTCGGGTCCGGTCTCATGCAAGAAAGAAGATATGTTTAGCCCTAGCGCGTTATGGTGATCGGCCTTCATCTCGAACTTGTCAAGACATCTTTGTACGATTCATTTGCCAATGAATTAATCACCTCAAGATTGAACAACTTTCCTAGATTTGGAATCACTTTCCGTTCCTTGTCGAGTCTAGGGCTTCTATTCTTTCTGCATACTCCCAGTTTCTTGCAATCAAAATGGGGCTTTCTTTCTCTTCTCTCTTAATGACTTACTTGCCTACGTGAGTCATTGAAAAAATATACATACATGAAGTCAATACTAGGGACACTTCCCTTGTCGAGTCAATATCACTCATCTTTAGTGACAAGAGGTCTTCACCGCAAAATCACATGTGTCAATTCACACTTCCTCATTAATCAAGTCAAAAAAAAAAAGACGCAAAAGAGATGCCCGCTAGATTGAAAACCTGAAAGGCCGGTCTAGGCAAAAAACAGGGTGCGTCATAAAAAAAAATGAGAGAGTGAGAGAGAGAAGGGAAAGAGAAATGGAGATCTCCGGCCTCTAAGGAAGACAACTGCACAAGCTCTACATTGGATCTATCAACAAATCAATTCCCCACCGAGTCAACTTTGGGATTGCAAAAGGCTCGACAAGATTGTCTTGGGTTATCGGCATCATTCTCCAGCAGTGTGCATTTTTGGGTTCATGAAAAGAAGGCCCGTGGTAACCAAGACCCATCTGAGAACGAGCCCATCATAAAAGGGCACGAGGTTGCACAAATAATCCCTAGCTAGTCAATCAGCTTGGGCAGCAAATAGCAACAACATGTGTCTCAGTTTTCAAAGCTTCTTCAAGTATGTGCTTCTAAAGTACGCCGAAAGGCTCCCGAGAAATGGAGTAGCTCTTGCCATGTCCTCTTATGTTTATTCCCTCGCACAAGGATGAGTCACTCTTGCTTTGCTCAACAAATGATGACCCCCTAGGGGCTATGTGACTCAAGAACAAGGGCTTCTTTTGCTTAATTTGACAATCAATAAGACCTAGGGGCTATGCTCAAGAAAGATGTGTGACACTATCCTCAAAGTCTCTCAAAAGGGATGTCAAAAATCCCTCCTGTCATGTGTGCCCGTGCTCGTTCCCCCAATCAAGGATGGACCTTTCTCGCAATCAATGATGGCACTCTAGGGGCTACGGTCAAGTCTTAAAGGCTCCCTCGGTAAGAAGCAATTCACTTCAATGTCCCCAGCAACATTTGAAGCTTCATACTGGAAGGTCTCAAGGGGTTTCGCAATCTACAATCTTTTGGGCTATGGCATTACAGTGATACAAGCAAAGGGCAATATTGGGGCTTCGCAATTAATAAGATTTTGGGCAGTGGTACCCGAGCAATGCAATTTGGGAGTAGTCTTATGGCTCCATGAAAGGGATCAAACTTCAATGGTCCCTCAACACTTCCAGTCAAAAGGCCTCTTGGTTTTAAATGAAGGCTCTGATGATATGAATGAATTTGATGATTCTTGTTAGAACTCACAGCGAGATTCTGAAGGAAGTCTTAGAGAAAAGGAAAAAGATTCAATATGCTAGACTCAACCGGCTGAGTTATGGCGGGCAATGCCAATCTGTTAACTCTAGAGATAGAGTTACGGCTAATCCCAATGTTTCTGCAATACAGCACCCCCTTCTCCAAGATCAAAAGCACAGGCTGCATCCAAAGATCCGCCGTCGGTTTAACTCAATAAGACTCGAGCAAACATACCGTTCGAGACTTTATCACACCAAGACCTTATCATCAGCAACAACATCACCATCTCCCACGAAACATTTCCCAAAGACCCTACTGCATTCTAACATGGGCCTTCCACCACTTGGGTGCCAACCACAACGAGGCAATTCATCTCCCCTGCAAGAGTAGAGCGAGATCACTTTCATGAGTTCTATCCAATGGTGCATCCGCTCTCAATACAATGCCAAGATAAGTTGGGGCTTCACACCGAAAGGTCCTCGTATCCAGCCATCTTAAAGCCCATGACATTTGGGGCTTAGAAATCTCTCAAAACTTGGTATCAATGATCTTTTCTTGGGGCTTGCCCACGTCGACAACAAAAGACAGTTTATTTGAATGGGCTAAGAGTTGATTCATCTTGGGGCTTCATAAGCCACTCAAAGTTCAGCATTCGAGGGGCTTTACAGTCAGCAACCCCTTGGCATCTCGGCATCAATAGTCCTTTTGAAGCCCCATAAACAACAAATCTCTTGGGGCTAGACATCAATTTTCGTTGGACACCGCGGCGACAACATTCAAGCGAGGCAATCCAGACTTCGATTGAACATGACTAGATCTTGGGTTGGCTTTACAAACACGCAATGGTTAAAATGGTTCACCCACGAACTAAAAAAAAAAATATTTTTCTCACGTGTGTGTATATTCTTTTCTTTCTAATTAAAAAAAAAAAGAGAGATTTTATTTTCTTTTTTCTTCTCTTACGCAAAATTATGTGTTTCCTTTTTGATTTGCTCCTAGCATTCCTCCCCAGCATTCTCCATCATCCTTGAACTACGCTGGTCTGATTCCTTTCAAGGGATACGTAGGCAGCCTTTTGGCACGACCAACCCACCATCCAGAATACCATCTCGCCAACACTCCATCAAAGGCAAGAACAATTCATCATCACCAACATCATCATTCTCCATCCAAAGCATGGATACTCTTCATCAAAAGCATCAACATCCTTCAGGTACCACGAGCCCTAGCTTTGTTCCAATCAAGCGACAATGGTAAGTGAAGGTATGAATACATCAGAGGCTTTCCTCAAATCACACCGCACACAAAATCACTTTCTCCATTCTTACAAAAACTCTCTCATGCAAAGCTGCTTTCAAATCACATTGCACCACGAGCACAATTTCTCTCTTTATTTCACACTTCATGCATCTTCTTGCACAAGCACATATACCTGCCAAGCACACACATAGCAGGTACCACCACGAAGTCAACAGCATCCGCTACTCAAAGCACTTCATCCCCAGCAGAAAATGGTCCACAGTCAACCATGCCCGCATCCCCACGATAAAGTCAACAGCAGCTGTAACAGCAATTTGGTCCACGGTGATCTCGCATTCCAGCAAACGGATCCCGCACCAGCAAACGGATCCCGCAATCAGCAAACGGATCTCGCAATCAGCAAACGGATCCCGCTTCAGCAAACGGATCCCGCACCAGCAAACGGATCTCGCATTCCAGCAAACGGATCCTGCACCAGCAAACGGATCCCGCAATCAGCAAACGGATCTCGCATTCTAGCAAACAGATCCCGCTACCAGCAAACGGTTCCCGCACCAGAAAACGGATCCCGCAATCAGCAAACGGATCTCGCACCAGCAAACGGATCCCGCATCAGTGAACGGATCCCGCGCCAGCAAACGGATCCCGCTGCAGCAAAAGGATCCCGCATCAGCAAAAGGATCCCGCACCAGCAAACGGATCCCGCACCAGCAAACGGATCCCGCACCAGCAAACGGATCCCGCACCAGCAAACGGATCCTGTATCAGCAAACGGACCCCGCATCAGCAAACGGATCCCGCTTTAGCAAGACGGATCCTGCCATATCCTTTCTATATCAATAAAGCCGCTCACACAGGGAGCGCATCCCCGTCTTTCACAATTTCAAAATTCCCCTCTTTCTTTAAATTACGGCCGTGGTGGGCCGCCTCAAGCCACCACACCTTTTTGAAATTTTGTGGCCGTGGTGGGACACCTCAAGCCACCACACCTTTTTTAAAAATTTTGTGGCCGTGGTGGGCCGCCTCAAGCCACCACACCTTTTTCAAAATTTTGTGGTCGTGGTGGGCCGCCTCAAGCCACCACACCTTTTTCAAAATTTTGTGGCCGTGGTGGGCCGCCTCAAGCCACCACACCCTTTCCATCCGCGAAAGCCGCTCACACAGGGAGCGCACTCCTATCCTTTGTAATTTCAAATTCCTGCTTTATCGTGTCTTTGTTTTCTCTTGTCGATGTCCTAGGCGGTTGTCTTTCTTTCGTCGACGCGTTTTTCTTCGCAATACACGTCGCCGAGGGGCTGTGTAAACACCCCGCCTTGGACCTCTTATGTCCCGATTGCATACACATTCTTTGTCTTCCTCTTTTCTGTTAAGTTTTGTTACTTTTCGTTAACTTTTGTTACATTCCGTTAAGTTCTTGACTTACTCCGTTATTCTTGGATTTGAATAAGTGGCAAAGTCAACCTTGAGTCTTTGTTTCATTTATTTTTATTGACTTTCGTGATGTTCGTTAAGTTTTTGGACTAATTCCATTAGTTTTGGGGCTTAACTGCGTAACAGGGTTAACATTTGGGCTAAAATATGAATTTTCTGAAGCTGGGATGCGCACGCCTTTTCCCTCGTTTGTGGGAGGCGTGCTCCTCCCATAGGGGGGGTGGGAAGCGCGCGCTTCCCGCTTCCAGAATCTCAGATTTTGCCAAATTTTCCTCCTTTTCTGATTTGTAACCCCCAAGGCCATTATGCCTTGGCTTGATCCGGGGAATGGCCATCTTTGTGACCAAAAACACTTCCCTAACACCTATAAAAACCCCTCCAATCCATCATTGGAAGGGGGACTTTTCTTTTCACTCTCTTAACAAAAAAGAGGAAGAATTCTTGAGTCAAAAACACTCTAAACACACAAAAGTCTATTTTCAAAGGTAGTCATTATACACAAAGTTTGGTCCTTCCTCTTGCAAGCACAAGGTACAATGTCCATCTTCTTCTTCTAAATTCTTGTTTTATCTTATATTCTCTCTTCATCACTTCTTAAACAAAAAAAACTTTTAAATTACTTTCTTCATCTCTAATGTGTATGCAATCTCCATAAAAAGAGATACAACCAAAAGACCACTTCACTATTGAAGTTTGGTCAAGGTTACATACCAACATTTTAATTTCACTTTAATTTACATTCTCATTTCTTAATGTAATTATCTAGCAATAATTCGACATGTAATCTTTAGTATAAATCAATAAATAAGCAATTCTCCTTTATTTTTCCTCTATAAATTTCCCCTTTCTTTTAATTATAATTGTTAGCATATTTCTCTTATTATTAAATTGAAGGACATTTAGCATTAGAACACCAAAAGTAGCAAGACCCGCATAAGCGGGGCGGAGTGGGTGTTTAAGTACTTCCCACTCCGTCACCTAACCCCCGAACCCATCTTTTCTCAAATCTCTAGTTTTGTATATAAAATTGGCTCTTTTTAGATTTTTCTTATGTTCCTCTAAAACATAAGTGGCGACTCTTAAAATCAAGTAGACATCCTAGGATAATTCACGCGCTCTAGCCAAGCCGTGGTCCCTGGGGTATCTACACAATGTTCTTGATTCAAGTTTGGAGATCCATGTGGAATTGTGAATGCAATTGACCTACGTTCATCGAGACCATTTATTATTTAGTTTCGGCCACATGGACTACTTTCTTGGCTTCTTGAATTAGTGCGGAATTGTGGTTGCCTAATGGCTTAGTTTGACCACACTTCTTGTTGTCTTGATTTGGAGATGATAACCAAAGTTCAAATAGTCTCATCCTCATAATTATAGAGAAATTAATGACACATAAATATTATACTTAAATTAATGGAGATTAATTTAGTGACTAGACATGATGCTCAACATGTTTATCTTATGTGCTCATAAATGTGTTGTATGCTATATGTTGATGAACCTTCTTGAAAGTTTTAAGTCCTTTTGCCATGCCATGATTAAAACATTTGTGAGTACATGGGTATTTTCATGTGGACTCGCCATAGCGAGGTGCATTGATTTTATTCATGTATGAGCAAGATGAGTGAATAAGAGTTTCCTATGCGTTTAAAATAGTTGGACTTAATTAGGCGTCAAAACAGTTTTTGGCCTAAGGCAAAGATGAGATTAAACATGCTTTTTGAAACTGGATTTCTTAAAGAATCTCAGAAAGGATCTAAGAGTCATATGGGATATGATTGACATGTTTGTCTACCTAATTAATTTGATTTTGCGCGGTCCGCCATAGCATACTTGAAATTAAATTAAAGTTAGATCTTAGCCCATTTAAATTATACTAGTCTAACACCCGTGCGTTAAACGCACGGCCATAAAACTTTGACAAATAATAGAAATTAAATATTTGTAAGTTAACATAAATTAAATATTGTTGAACACAGAGAAGAAGAAAAAAAAGGGATAAGCATTACTCAGTACTCACCAATCCCAAAACCTGTCTCATTTGACAAAATAAATCATACTCTCTCCGTCTCAGAGAGTAAGCGTCCTACTTTTTATTTCAGTGCGTATCAGAGTAAGAGTCTCTTTCTCAAAATGACAAATGATGGAAAAGAATGAATAATATTTTGGATAACTTTATCTTTCTAATTTTTAATAACTACAAGAAAACCATACAAAGTTACTGATAACCATAGTTGCATGTACAAATGTTTGATGTCAAAAAGAAGGTTGGACTTGTGGAGAAATGGGCATAATGGTAACCTGTAATAACTCACGTGGAAGCTCAGCAACGCTCCTAACGCAAAATGATCTGGAATCGCACGAAACCTTCAGTTAGTGATTTGCCTGTCTAAACTGTTACTCAATCGTTCTGCAACGTGCAAAAATATTAAACAGACAGTACCAAGAGGATAAATTTGAAAAAATAGTAGTTGTCATTATCAAGTTCTCTTAATAATCATGGAGAATTAACTTCGAAAATCGATCACCAATGCCAACTTTGAACAATCATCCAAAAGAACAGACTACATAACTAAGTAGAATCTGGTATTTGTGCACTTATGCACAAAATTGCAATATTCTTTGTCTCATTTATCTTACATATGTATTAAGCACATAAAACCATTGCTTCTACCCCTACTGAACAACAAAACCGAACTATCGAATTTATGAAGGAAAGGGGCTCTGAAACATCCCCATCAATTGACATAAAGAAACAAAGGAAGTAAAGCAATTTACAAGGTGGATAGATATAGACCAGGTACAAGTTAACCCTAATTGAGCTTTGAGAAATATGATTTATTGGTGTTGGCTAGACGAATCTGAAAAAGAGGCACTTGCTTCTGCACCTCTCTCTCACCTACAACAAAAGTAAATGTAAACACTGGTCAAGTAAAATCGTGATCAGTTTTTTTTTTTTGTTGAAAAGATTGAATCTAACTGTTATACAAGTAAATATACATACCCCTTACCACGGAGCTTTCCCACTCTCATATTCACCCTTAATATTTACAAGAGAAAACAAAGCATTGAGAAGATATCATGAATGGAAAGCCTGTTCATACAAGATATGTGATCACAGTGTGATATATCAGATATCATCATTTAAAGGCTTCAAAAGTCAATGCATTCTTAGAAGAAATTAATATAAACAATCTAGTAACCTAAGTAAAATCACTTAAGAATTAAGATCACACCCCCAAAAAATAAAAATAAAAAAAGCAATAGCTAAAAACCAATATCTTCCTAACTTTTAATATATTATAATGAATATTCACATTTAAGAAATGCATATTATCAAATATAGGTTCATTTTTATTGGCGTAGGATCGGGGAAAATCACATTTTAGGACGGATGGAATACCAGTTTTGTCGAGTTGGTACATGAGTAGTGAGATAAGCCTGTTAACTTACTTGGGTAAACTCAATTAGCTAATCAAGCATAGCAAATCCGTCGACATCAACTCGTTTAAGTAAATCAAGCCATGTAGCAGAACTTCCCAGTTAAACTTACAACCTTAGATGGACTGGAACTAAAAGCAGTTAGAAGAACATACAGATATCCTACCCTTTATGAATTCGAAGTGGTTACTTCATCCACCAATTGATCAATTCTTTTCTCATAGCCAGCCTGTGAAAATATACATTAGAATGCATAGCAAGATTGTGAAATCAATGGACTGGTCCTTGATTTCAAAATGAGAATTGCCAATCATTCGAAGTCACTGCATTCTGAAGCCATGATCTTTTTTCAGTAATAGCATAATTGTTTTCTCTAGGTGAGAGATAATTCTTAAAACCCCTAAAATTGAAATCCCCTAATGAACCATAAAATGTGAAGCTGAAGAAAATCTGTGAAAATACTAACAATTTGAGGAGGGTAGATCTCGTAGAAACCCTAATCAACACAGAAGAGGCGAAGAGAATCGAAAAATCAAGAAAAGAAGAGCGTTTACCTTGAGAAAACCTACAGATGAGAGATTACATGCCGCTGAACCTCTGGAATATCGGAAACGGCTGACGTCCCTTGCGTTCAAGAGATAAGACAGAACATGGGGGGTTAGGGATTAAGGGATATTTTTAGGGAAGTGACGCTGAAGAAGGAGGAGAGAGATCGAGAAGGAGTGTATATATGAAATATAAAAGGATATCTTATTTTGTAAGATGAAGAGTAGAGAGATCGAGAAGGAGAGAGATTTAGGTTTCCGTTTATAGAAGTGCTGTTTGAGCGGGAAATTGATATAGAAAGGGGCTATATTTACTTGAGCCTCTATTTATATATAGATTATACATTGGATGTATAAGAAGGTTATATAGTTTAGTGAGAGTATTTTTTGGACAGATACATTATTTATTTCTTTAATGAAATTGGTACTTATTAAATTTTGGAAATTTTGCATAATTGTAGATAATGACAACCAACACTCAAACAATTTTGTTTCGATCGATCTTTGAGAAGGATAAGCTTTAAGAGAATGGTACAATCTTCATGGATTGGATCCGAAGCCTAAGAATAGTTCTAAGGCAATAAGATAAATTGTACATTCTTGATAGGCCTAGGGCAGAGAGAGACAATCAGAAGAAGCATCGTAATGATTCGAGAGATGTGAATTGTCTCATGCTCGCGACTTGTTGGGTTTCGGAGTACCATGCGCAGCGGAATTAAGCATTTAAAATTTAATGAAACCCAAAGCCCATAGAACCATTCATATGATTAAGTCAAATACAACATAATGAATACTAGAATACTAAACCTTGATGCCTTTGATTATGCAACCTTGAATTCGATAAAGACTTGAAAACTTGATCACGATCATAGCAAGAATCACGAACTTTGAAGATGATAAGTTTCACCCTCTAGCGGTATCCACACCACGAACGAATATCAAGAACATTTGATCTTGGTTGCTAGACCAAAATTGTGAAACACGTTTTCACAATTAATATGAACTATATGGAATATTATTTGTGTATTATTTTGTTCTTCAATCTAGGATGTCTTAGAAAAAAATAAAACCTCTCTCAAACTCTTTGAGACTTGCACAAAATCATTAGCCTTGATTCTGGCCGAATTTTGCTGTTTATATACAAGTTAGACCTATTCCAAATAGGAAACTTGTGTCTAAACCCATCCAATATTCCTTTCCAAATCAAATTAGGAAACCAGTCCCGACATGGTGTGCGGCTGCCTAAAACCACCTGTGCGGCCGCACATCTATCTGGAAGGTTCTGGTACTATTTGAACCAAGTTGTGCGGCCGCCCAAGACATCCTGTGCGGTCGCCCACTTGTCCAGATTCCCAAAGTTTCCAAAATTCCAATATAGTCCTTATTTAAGATTCTTTCTATTGTGTGTGACCCTCTAGGATTATACTAAGTTGGCAATGGGTTCAAACATGAAACCATAAGATATGATAGGTTCTAACAAACCGTCATACCTATCCAAATAGTATACTAGATACAAGTTCGCATTCCTTTAGAACATGTCATAATCCCTTTATCCACGATGTCATTGAACACAAGTCATGGTAAATAAGTCAACTTGTATTGTTCAATACTTTCTCGATTCCGAATATGTTGATAATCCAAATGACATTGATCCAATCAATCCATTTGAGTTTGGCCAAACATTTCACCAACATCATTCCTTCGAGGGGCCCAAGCTTGACATCTCTCCTAAGAGGGACAAATCCATTTAGCTTATTATTCTTCCCTACGTGAATCCGATTATGCCAATCATACCCTTTATAACTACCGTGTTAAGGAAGTGTTTGAATATCTCAAACATAATCTTCATCAAGTGGAAGACTATAATAACTTCATGTCTAAGGATTCAAATGACATAACTAATATGAGATTTATATATGACATAGACCATGACATAAATCTCATACAGCGGGTCATGTCTAGTACCTTGATCCACACAAGTACCTATAAATCTAGCATGATCATCCCATGATCATTTAGCCTTTATACTAGCTCTTAACAAGCTCTAGGGACAAGGATTATTACAAGCAAACATGAGCAACAATAATAATCTTATTATCTCTTTATCATCATGAATGAAATGATAACTTATACAACGTTTAACAAACGTGCCTAGGGCACCAACACCAATAATCTCCCACTTGCCCTAGGCCCAATCTCTAGGTATCCAATACCCATGGACCTAACATGACCATCATGTTTAGCTTGTGTAAGTTCCTTTGTTAGCGTGTCCGCAACGTTATCATTACTTGGTACTTTGCATATATTTACGTCTCTCTTATCAACGATTTCTCGAACGATAAGAAAACGCCTAAGTATGTGTTTGGATTTAGGATGTGCTCTTGGTTCCTTTGCTTGATCAATAGCACCACTATTATTACTAACAAGGTCTATTGGTTTTTGCAATACAAGGAACCATCTCAAGTTCACCAATGAACTTCTTAATCCAAACAGTTTTCCTTTCCAGCATCCAATGCGGAAATATACTTAGATTTAGTCGTAGAATTAGTGACTGTACTCTGCTGGGAACCATTCCAAATTACAGCTCCACTATTCGACACATGCACAAAATCTGATTGCGATTTTTCTATTATCTTTGTCGGTTTGGAAGCATGCATCCGAGATCATCTTCCATACCTCCATAGATCATAAACGAATCTTTAGTCCATCTAAAGTACTTTAAGAATCTCTCTCATAGCTATCCAGTGAATCTCACCGGTGTCGGATTTATATCTACTCGTCATGCTCCAAGCATTAGATATATCCGGCTTAGTACTTATCATGGCATCATGGATCCAATTGCCGAAGCAAATGGCATCTCATTCATTTTCTCATGCTCATCTTTCGTCTTTAGGACATTGAGTCTTCCTTAGAGAAACTCCATGTAACACTGACAAATGTCCTCTCTTAGAATTTTCCTTGCAGAATCTTCTCATGACTTTGTCAATGTATGTACATTGGCTTTAAACCATTTAGCTTCCTTGATCTATCTCTATAGATCTTAATGCCAATGACTTATATGGCTTCATCCATATTCTTCATTGCGAAACACTTTCTTAACAAAGTCTTTACAGACTAACGTGTAGGAATGTCGTTTCCAATGAGCAATATGTCATCCACATATATGCTCCCACTAATCTTCTTGTATATACAAGGTTCATCTTCGTTCTTGATCAAATCAAACTTTTGACTTATCAAAACGGAGATTCTAACTCCCAAAAGCTTGCTTTAATCCATCCAATGGATTTCTGCAACTTACATAATTTATTAGAATTTTTCCTTGACTGTCAAATCCTTTAGGTTGTATCCAATACATCCTTAAGTGAGTTCCCATTGAGGAACGCTTGTTTTGACATCATTTTATCAAATTTCATATTCCAAATATGAACATGTGACTATTAAAATTTTAATAAGTTTCTTGCTACCCATGTAAGTTTTTCTCCAAGAAAAGTCATTCATATCCTTTAGTTTTTACACCTTAGGTTAGAATGATCAAGTTCCAAACTTGATTATTATACATGAATTGCCTTTTAGATTTTATGACTCCAAGCCATTAATCTAAAAGTGGAGTTGATATTGCATCTTTGATAGGTGGTAAATACTTCATTCTAAATGAACTTTACCTCAATACTTTCTATTTCAAAATATCCAATATTTCTTCTAATAGATTGTATTTTATCAAGTGTGCAAGTACTTGTATATCTTGAACGGATTTTCACAACCCCTTGTGAAGAATTGTTCAACTTCCATCATAGGTTAAATACTATTTTCTGGGTCTCGAACCATTCGAGATATGTTTTATTCCCACTGATTCTTTTAGAGATAAACATTTTATCTAGAAAAGTATCATCATAAGCAACAAACCATTTGTTTCTCATGAGTAAAATTTTATCCTCAAGTTTCTTTAGGATATCCCATGAAAATATATTTATTAGATTTAAATGTGAGTGTGTCCCAGACAACTCCTTTCCAAAAGGGTCTCACCATCTTAAATTTTTATGAAAGACAAACCGAGTTTTCTTTCACCATTTAACCTCTCTTGATGGGATTCAGATTAGTATAATCATAGCGGTTTTAAATACATAACCCCAAAATGAATAATGGAAGATCACTTTGACTTTGACATCCAACGAACCGTATCCAATAAGGTTCTTATACTTCCACGCAGACATATCATTTAGAATGATATTCTTAGTGAAGTTAATTTGTGAAACTATTTCACAACTTTAATGATGACTGTCAAATTCTTGGTTTAATTATTCATCATCATGATCCAATGATAATTTTTGAATAGTTTTACCAAGTATAACCAAAATTCTCTTTTAGCATTTCTTCTTAATGCACCATACACATCGAAATGTATTAGGTCAATTAAGACATTAGCCTTTTTACCAATCATAGTAAAAGATGTCTTGATCCAAGTAAATAAGATTTGCATAAATCATGTGATTCCAAATCATATGACTTAAAACTCCGTCCCATGGAATTTTAGATATGCATTTCTCATTTATTTGATCAAAACAATAATGCATAAAGAATTTTAATTATTTATGTTATAGTCTTTATTACTTTGTTCTTCAAGATTTAGGATATAAGATTTATTTATATGATAACACAATGAAGTAAATCATAATAAACAAAGCACTTTTCTTATTCCAAATAAGAAATTAATATCCTTCATTATCATATAACAAAATAATATTTTCTACTTCATTAGTAAAGCCACTTTACAAGTGTTCTATGAATAATGTTGCAACTCTTGCATCATTACCACTCATAGATCAACCTTTACTATGAGTAGTCTTTCAGTTTACTAATTATTGCACATTTATACAAATGTGGGATCCATATCCGGTATCCAATACCCAATAATTAAAGTTTGAAAGATTAATTTATAACATAAGATTCTCAAGTGGTAGTCCCACTACCATTCCTTTTATTGATCATCTAGAATTTTGACTACAATTCTAAATAGTCAATCCAATTGCCACATTACCAAATTGCATCAATTTAGAGTTATTATTATAACCATAATTATTTCTTTTAGGTTTGACAACTCTTGTCTTACCTTTTAACTACAATTTTAAATGGTCAATCCAATTGCCATTTTACCAAATTGCATCAATTATAGTTTTAGGTTTTGACAACCCTTGTCTTACCTTTCTTTTGGCATTTGACCATTTTCCATTATGAACCATGAGCTCTGGAGAACCATTCTCCAATATCTTCATCTTCGCAGTTTCTTAGCATGTTAATGCAACTCGAAGAAATTCTTATTCATTTTAAGCATGTTATAGTCCATCACTAAGTGATCATAACACTTAAATAATGAATCAAGAATGAGATCCATGGCTTGCTCCAATCCAATTGGACAACCAAGTTTCTCAAGATGCTCTATGTAGCCTTTATCTTAAGCATGTGAGGTTCCATTCTTTGTCCTTTACTCATTTTGCAATGAGTGAATGCAACAATGGTTTTATACCTCTCTTGCTTAGATTGCTCTTTGAAACATGTAACTCAACTCCACGCCTATCTAATAGGCTTCCACAAGTTCCAAACTTTGTTGATGTTTTGAGAACATAATCGTGAGCTTGAGACAACTCACATTCCTAGAATCATACTCATGATTCTTGTGATTGTCTATTCCGGCATTGGGTTCTTTAGGAATAGGCCCATCAAGAATGTACAACACATCTTCTTGCCTTAGAGGAATTCTTAGGCTCAGGATCCAATCCATGAAGTTTGTACCATTCTCTTTGAAGCTCATCCTTCTAAAGGATTGATAGCAACGATTTTAGTTGTCATCTACAACTAATGCAAAATTTCCAAAATTTTACAAGTACCAATCTCATTAAAGAGATAAATAATGTATTTTCCAAAAATACTCCCACTAAATTATATAACCTTCTTATACATCCAATGTATAATATAATTTAAATGCGCTAAGATCCAACTTTAATTTAATTTTAAGTCCGCTATGGCGGATTACACAAAATCAAATTAATTAGGTAGACAACCCTGTCAATCATATCTCATATGACTCTTAGATCCTTTTATGAGATTCTTTTGAAATTGGGCTAAGATCCAACTTTAATTTAATTTCAAGTACGCTTTGGCGCACTGCTCAAAATTAAATTAATTAGGTAGACAAACATGTCAATCATATCCCATATGATTTTTAGGAATCCAATTTTAAAAGCATGTTTAATCTCATCTTTGCCTAAGGCCCAAAACTGTTTTGACGCCCAATTAAGTCTAACCATTTTAAACGCATGGTTGATGTGCCTCGCTAGGGCGTGCCCACATCATCCATCTTGCTCATACATAGATAAAGTTAATGCACCTCGCTAGGGCGAACCCACATTAAAATCACCCATGTACTAACAAGTGTTTTAATCATGGCATTGCAAAAAGGACTTAAAACTTTCTTTGAAGGTTCATCACATATAGCATACAACATATTTATGAGCACATAAGATAAACATGTTACGCATCAAGTTTAGCCACTAAATTAATCTCCATTAATTTAAGCACAATATTTATGTGTCATTAGTTTCTCTATAATTATGAGGATGAGATCTTTTCTTTTTTTTTTTTTTTTTTTTTTTTTTTTAACTTTGGTCGTTATTTCCAAATCAAGACAACAAGAAGTGCGGTCGAACTAAGCCATTTGGCAACCACAATCCCGCACTAATTCAAGAAATCAAGAAAGTAGTCCATGTGGCCGAAACTATGCAATAGATGGTCTCGATGAACGTAGGCCAATTGCATCCACAATTCCACATGGATCTCCAATCATTGAATCAAGAACTTTGTTTCTCAATTTTAGCAATTATGAACTCTTCATAATTCTAACTTCGTTTTATCTTTGAAACTTTGATTGCGATCAAGTTTGGGAAACACAATCTCGTTAAACGTAGATTAGCCATCCAAACCTTGAACCAATCTTGGAATCACAAGACTAAAACAAATAGGAAAATCAAACCCCAAGATCCACGCCCAAACCAACTACCCAAAACCTATTCCAGATCAGCAGGTATGGCCTGGTTTTGTTACTGGTTCGGTTGGACCTCTTGAAAATTCCAAATTCATATTTTCACCAAAATCAGAACAAAAACCTGGTACTGTGCGGCCACCCAGAAGGCACTGTGCGGTCGCCCAAGAGTGTGCGGCCGCACACGTGATTCTGTACGGTCGCCCAAGTTGATCGGAAGGAATTTTTAAGTTTCGAAAATTTGTCTCAAAATTGTTTTTCCCCGATTATTAAAACCATGATCCAATCAGAATTAATAATCAAACAATTCAGAATCCATCATAATATTTATTGTGA
The DNA here is from genome assembly GCA_026119855.1 of Campanula takesimana. NCBI lineage: Eukaryota > Viridiplantae > Streptophyta > Magnoliopsida > Asterales > Campanulaceae > Campanula > Campanula takesimana. The sequence goes on from JAOWBW010000140.1 coordinate 255,603, forward strand.
TTGAATCGTGCGATTAAAGTTGTAAAACAATAAACCACATAAAATCACATAACACATAAACATCATATAATCCAATATTCATATCATGCTAGGCACATAAACAATTTATATACACATAACATGATCTAGTATTGAAATAATCAACATGAACGGGCCTCTGATATCACTGTTGGGTTTCGGAGTAACATGCGCAGCGGAATTAAGCATTTAAAATTTAATGAAACCCAAAGCCCATAGATCCATTCATATGATTAAGTCAAATACAACATAATGACTACTAGAATACTAACCCTTGATGCCTTTGATTATGCAACCTTGAATTCGATAAAGACTTGAAAACTTGATCACTATCATAGCAAGAATCATGAACTTTGAATATGATAAGTTTCACCCTCTAGCGGTATCCACACCACGAACGAATATCAAGAACACTTGATCTTGGTTGCTAGACCAAAATTGTGAAACACGTTTTCACAATTAATATGAACTATATGGAATATTATTTGTGTATTATTTTGTTCTTCAATCTAGGATGTCTTAGAACAAAATAAAACCTCTCTCAAACTCTTTGAGACTTGCACAAAAGCATTAGCCTTGATTCTGGCCGAATTTTGCTGTTTATATACAAGTTGGACCTATTCCAAATAGGAAACTTGTGTCTAAACCCGTCCAAAATTCCTTTCCAAATCAAATTAGGAAACCAGTCCCGACACGGTGTGCGGCCGCACATCTATCTGGAAGGTTCTGGTACTATTTGAACCAAGCTGTGCAGCCGCCCAAGACATCCTGTGCGGTCGCCCACTTGTCCAGATTCCCAAAGTTTCCAAAATTCCAATATAGTCCTTATTTAAGATTCGTTCTATTGTGTGTGACCCTCTAGGATTATACTAAGTTGGCAATGGGTTCAAACATGAAACCATAAGATATGATTAGGTTCTAGCAAACCGTCATACCTACCCAAATAGTATAATTAGATACAAGTTCGCATTCCTTGAGAACATGTCATAATCCCTTTGTCCACGATGTCATTGAACACAAGTCATGGTCAATAAGTCAACTTGTATTGTTCAATACTTTCTCGATTCCGAATATGTTGATAATCCAAATGACATTGATCCAATCAATCCATTTGAGTTTGGCCAAACATTTCACCAACATCATTCCTTCGAGGGGCCCAAGCTTGACATCTCTCCGAAGAGGGACAAATCCAATTAGATTATTATTCTTCCCTACGTGAATCCGATTATGCCAATCATACCCTTTATAACTACCGTGTTAAGGAAGTGTTTGAATATGTCAAACATAATCTTCATCAAGTGGAAGACTATAATAACTTCATGTCTAAGGATTCAAATGACATAACTAATATGAGATTTATATATGACATAGACCATGACATAAATCTCATACAGCGGGTCATGTCCAGTACCTTGTTCCAAACAAGTACCTATAAATCTAACATGATCATCCCATGATCATTTAGCCTTTATACTAGCGCTTAACAAGCTCTAGGGATGAGGATTATTACAAGAAAACATGAGTAACAATAATAATCTCATTATCTCTTTATCATCATGAATGAAATGATAACTTATACAACGTTTAACAAACGTGCCTAGGGCACCAACACCAACATGACTATGTGCTCAAAACTCCAATAAAGTTTAGAACATTTGGAAGACTATGAGATAGGCGTGGAGTTAAGAGACATGGTTCAAGAGCAATCTAGGGAAGAGAGGTATAAAACCATTGTGGCATTCACTTCTTGCAAAATGAGTGAAGTGCAACAAGTGGGTCCTCACATGCTTAAAATGAAAGGCTACGTGGAGCATCTTGAGAAACTTGGCTATCCGATTCCATTGGAGTTAACCACGGATCTTATTCTTAATTCGTTGCCTAAGAGTTATAATCACTTTGTGATGAACTATAACATGCATGGAATGGATAAGAATCTCTCCGAGTTGCATAATATACTAAAAACTGCGGAGATGAAGATAGTGGAGAAAGGTTCTCCAGTGCACATGGTTCATAATGGAAAGGGGCCTAGTGCCAAAGGAAAGGGTAGGGCAAAGGTTTCCAAACCCAATATTAGCAAGGCAAAGGTTGACAAGGCTTCTAGTGCAAAACCCGATGCACAAAAGGATGCAATTTGTTTCCATTGTCAAGAAATTGGTCATTGAAAATGTAATTGCAAGGCTTTTATGGAAGACCAAAAGAAGAAGAAGAGCAATGGGACTGTGTCGACTTCAGGTATCTATATGATAGATATTCTCCTTTCTACCACTAGTTCCTGGGTATTGGATACCGGATGTGGTTCTCACATTTGTTTAAATGTGCAGGGACTAAAGAATAGGATACCACTTAAAGAAGGTGAAGTAGACCTGCGCGTGGGGAATGGAGCAAGAGTTGTTGCATTAGCCGTAGAGACTTATGAAGTCACTTTACCTTCCGGTTTAATACTTGTTTTGAACAATTGCTATTATGTACCGGATTTAAGTAGAAATATTATTTCAATTTCTTGTTTGGATAATGAAGGTTATAAATTTCTTATTGAGAATAAGAGATTTTCTATTTATTTAAATGATGTGCTTTATGGTATTGCAAGTTCATTTAATGGCCTTTATGTCCTTGATGTCAAGAATGAAAATAATGAAGATGTCTATCATGTAAATAAGAAATCTAAACCTAATGATGTAAATCATACTTATTTGTGGCATTGCCGTCTTGGTCATATTAATGAGAAGCGTATCTCAAAACTCCATGGGGATGGTCTTTTGGGTTCATGTGACTTGGAGTCATATGATACTTGTGAGTCGTGTCTTCTTGGAAAAATGACTAAGACACCTTTCACCAAGTTGGGTGAAAGGGCAAGCGACTTATTGGGGTTGATACATTCCGATGTATGTGGATCATTAAGTAGTAATGCTAGGGGAGGATTTCAATACTTCATAACCTTCACTGATGATTATAGTAGATTTGGGTATGTTTACCTAATGAAACAAATAAGTGAAGCATTTGAGATATTTAGAATATTTCAAAATGAAGTAGAAAAGAAACATGGCAAAAGTATTAAGGCACTTCAATTGGATCGAGGTGGAGAATACTTAAGTCAAGAATTTGACGATCATCTAAAGAATTGTGGAATAATTTCACAATTGACTCCACCCGGAACACCAAAATGGAATGGTGTGTCTGAGAGGAGGAATCGGACCTTGTTGGACATGGTTCGATCAATGATGAGTCAAGTTGGTCTTCCAATATCCTTTTGGGGCCATGCACTAGAAACCGCTGCTTTCACACTAAATTGTGTTCCAAGTAAATCGGTTCAAAAGACTCCATATGAGATGTGGAGCGGAAAGAAACATAGTTTGTCTTTCATGAGGATTTGGGGTTGTGAAGCTTTTGTCAAAAGACTTATCTCAAACAAAATTACATGTAAATCTGATAAATGTATTTTTGTGGGATATCCTAAGGAAACTAAAGGATATTACTTTTACAACCGAGAGGACAACAAAGTGTTTGTTGCCTGGACTGGTGTCTTTCTAGAGAAAGAGGTTCTCTCCAAAGAAATCAATGGTAGTAAAGTAAATCTTGAATAAATTTGAGAACCAGAAAATGACATTAAACCGATGGTGGAACAAGAACAAGTCCCACAAGGAGTTGTGGAACTTGTTCAAGATATACAAGTAACTTGCAGATCTGGTAGGTTACGATCCGAGCCCGAGAGATATGGATTTCTCGTAACGGATAGTAATGAGGTGGAGATCATTGAGAATGATGAACTGACCACCTACCAAGAGGCGATGTCATCTCCTGATTTGGACAAGTGGCTTGGAGCCATGGAATCTGAATTACAATCCATGTAAGATAATCAATTTTGGAACTTGATTGATGCACCCGAAGGTGTAAAAACCATAGGATGCAAATGGGTCTTCAAGAAGAAGACTGACATGGATGGGAAGGTGCATACTTACAAAGATAGGCTAGTAGCGAAGGGTTATAGGCAGATTCATGGTATTGACTATGATAAAACTTTTTCACCCGTAGCAATGATCAAGTCTATAAGAATTTTGCTTGCCATTGCCGCATATCATGACTATGAAATATGGAAGATGGATGTCAAAACCGCTTTCCTTAATGTAAACTTACAAGATGATGTTTATATGACACAAACCGAGGGTTTTAAACAAAATTCTAAAGTATGCATGTTGCATAAATCCATCTATGGATTGAAGCAAGCTTCTAGGAGTTGGAATCTCCGTTTTGATGAATTAGTCAAAGAGTTTAGCTTCATCAAGAACGAAGATGAACCTTGTGTATACAAGAAGATTAGTGGGAGCATTGTGCTATTACTTATTTTATATGTGGATGACATATTGCTCATTGGAAATGACATTCCCACACTTCAGTCTGTAATGACTTGGTTAGGAAAGTCTTTCGCAATGAAAGATATGGGTGAAGCCGCATATATCCTTGGCATTAAGATCTATAGAGATAGATCAAGGAAGCTAATTGGTTTAAGCCAAAGTACATACATTGACAAGGTCCTTAGAAGATTCCGCATGGAAAACTCTAAGAGAGGACAGTTGCCAGTAATACATGGAGTTTCTTTAAGCAAGAATCAATATCCTAAGATAAAAGATGAGGGTAAGAAAATGAGTGAGATTCCATATGCTTCAGCGATTGTGTCCATTATGTATGCCATGATATGTACTAGGCCGGATGTATCTTATGCTTTAAGCATGACGAGCAGATATCAGTCCGACCCCGGTGAGAATCACTGGAAGGCTGTAAAAGCGATTCTTAAGTACTTTAGAGGACTAAAGACTTGTTTTTAATCTATGGAGGAATGGAAGATGATATCGTTGTAAATGGTACACGGATGCAAGCTTCCTAACCGACAAAGATGATAGTCGATCGCAATTGGATTTTGTGTTTATGTTAAATGGTGGAGCTCTTAGGTGGAAGAGTTCCAAGCAGAGTACAGTCGCTGATTCTACAACTGAAGCTGAGTACATTGCTGCATTGGATGCTGCAAAGGAAGCTATTTGGATTAAGAAGTTTATTGGTGAACTTGAGGCGGTTCCTAGTATTGATAATCCAATAGACCTTTATTGTGATAATAATGGTGCTATTACTCAAGCAAAGGAACCAAGGGCACATCAGAAATCCAAACACATACTCAGCCGTTTCCATATCATTCGAGAAATCGTGGATATGGGAGACATAAATATATGCAGAGTACCTACTGATGATAACGTTGCGGACCCGTTAACAAAAGGACTTCTACAAGCTAAACATGATGGTCATGTTAGGTCCATGTGTATTAGATATATGGGATATTGGGCCTAGGGAAAGTGGGAGATTGTTAGTGTTGGTGCCCTAGGAACGTTTGTTAAACGTTGTATATGTTATCATTTTATTCATATTAATAAATAGATGTTTTGATTATTATTGTTGTTCATGTTTACTTATAATAATCTCCGTTGCTAGTACTTGTGAAGAACTAGTATAAAGGCTAAATGATCATGGGATGATCATGTTAGATTTATGGGTACTTGTTTGGAACAAGGTACTGGACATGACCCGTTGTATGAGATTTATGTCATGGTCTATGTCGTACATATATCTCATATTAGTTATGTAATTTAAATCCTTAAACATGAAGTTATTATAGTCTTTCACTTGATGAACAATATGTTTGACATATTCAAATGCTACCTTTAACCTGGTAGTTATAAGGGTATGATTGGCATAATCGGATTCATGTAGGAAAGAATAATAAGCTAAATTGATTTGTCTCTCTTCGGAGAGATGTCAAGCTTGGGCCCCTTGTAGAATGATGTTGATGAAATGTTTGGCCAAACTTAAATGAATTGATTGGATCATTGTCATTTGAATTATCAACATATTCGATATCGAGAAAGTATTGATCAATACAAGTTGACTGTTTGACCATGACTTGTGTTCAATGACATCGTGGACAAAGGGATTATGACATATTCTATAAAGGAATGCGAACTTGTATATAGTTACACTATTTGGTTAGGTATGACAGTTTGCTAGAACCTAATTATATCTTATGGGATCATGTTTGAGCCCATTGCCAACTTAGTGTAAATCTATAGGGTCACACACAATAGAACGAATCTTAAAAGGACTAAATTGGAATTTGGATTGAAGGGCCTTTGAGGAATATTAGGAATTTAGAGGAAGAAAAGTGGAAAAGGGAAGGTCCGGTCGGACCTTGTAAAGGACCCGTCCGGACCACTTCAATGCCCCGGGCGGACTACGCACAAGACCCGGTCGGACCTTGCTAGGATCCGGCCGGACCCTTTGCTGTACCCGGGTGGACCAGTCCTGTTTCGACTGGGATTTTCGTAATCCATTTTCTTGCGGGTTTAGTCACTTGTTACCTATTTGGAATAGGTTAAACATGTATTTAAACCTCCTCTAGTTTCCCTATAGTCAAAATACAATTGTGAAAGTGTGTTTTATAATTTTGGTCTAGAAACCAAGATCAAGTGTTCTTGATATTCGTTAATGGTGTGGATACCGATAGAGGGTGAAGCTTATCATCTTCAAAGTTCGTGTTCCTGATTTTGTTCGTATTCAAGCTTTCCAATCTCCACCAAGATCCAAGGTTGTTAATCAAAGGCATCAAGAGAGTATTATAGTATTCATTATGCATGTATTTGATATAATCATATGAATGGATCTATGGGCTTTGGGTTTCATGAATTTTTAAATGATTAATTCCGCTGCGCATGTTACTAGGAAACCCAACAGCCTACCCTCAAAAATTTCACTTAATTACAAAAAACTATTACTTACCTAGCATACTTTCACCCACTTGCTTTATAAATAGTGTTTTGGAAATTTATATCCTTTACTCTCTACTTTTGGTTGACTCATTTCCATTGTTTTTGCCTTGGTTTCTTAATAAGCGTGCATAGTCAAACTAAGAACATTAAACAGGGATGGAAGGAGTAGTAAATTTTTTAAATTCAATAGTAAATTTTGACGCTGATGTTGGACTATATGGACAAAAGTCCATGGATTAGCCCGCAGCCCGTTAGACCTTCTTCCCTCGGCCTGTGGCCATTGCCCGTTTGCCAGCCCGCCCAAACACGGAAGGGGTCGGACCTCCAGATTTAGAGATGGAGCGGGCCAGATCATTAAGCTTTACCTGAGTTTTAGCCCGCTTATCATCTTGTCCGCCATTCCGCTCATTTTTTTATTTTAATGTATTTGTCCAAAATACCTCAAAAATATCTGGTAATAACTTTGTTAGATCAACTCCAACCCACTTCATTTTGTCGACTCGGGTCCGACTCGACAAAATGAGACTCGACTCGGCCCGTGATTCGTGAATGAGGCGAGTTCGGCAACTACATAGAAGCTCGCAGTGACTCTCGAGTCGAGTCGAAGAGCTCGACTATCTTCGCGAGCTGCTCGCCGTCGTCTTCAACTCACCGCCGGCTGAATGGTTTAACTCAATCTAGCTTCCTTGTAAACAAACTACCCAAAAAAAACCCCTAAAATTTTTATTACGCTATTCCCCTTTCATTCAACAAAGCTCTAAATCCCCTCAAGACGAAAGCTCTGACGGTTTTACAATGTAAGTTTCCCAACTGGATTCGCTTGCAATAGAGAAAGAGGCGCTCCAAACTAGTTCCCAAGCACAATATTCATATCGTTTCTTATTTCCCTTGTGATCCGCATCTCCGAAATCTGTCGAACTTTAATCCAACCCTGATTTGATTTCAGTCTTCATTCCCGTTTCTCTACGCCATTAAAGGAAGCTATCTAAAGAGAGGGGGGATCTTAACTGGTTTGAAGCTTTAAAAGCTTTCCCATTAAACATTAATGTTGACCTTTCATTAATAATAATAATAGCATTATTATAATATTGTTTTTATCCATAGAACTATCATTATAATACTAATATTCGTAGTACAAGATAGTTGATGCTTCATAATGAGTACAACATGTAGCTCATTTTATTGGTCACACATCTCATGCCAAGGTCTCTAAGTTTCAAGATTTTTGAGTTAATGCCGTGACCCGACGAGTACATGTAAGCCGAGTTCGACGTGACTATTTAGCGGCCGACTCGACTCGTATGTTACCCGACTCGTTTAGTTTAAATTGCAGCTCGACTCGAATTCGGCTATACTCGACTCGAACTTGACTCGTTTATAACTCTATATATAAGGGTAACTGTTGGTCCTAAAGACACAACAAGGGTATGAAAAGAAGGCTAGAGGGGGGGGTAGTGAATATCCTACTTCAAATTTCAACCCATTTTCAAAATTCAACCTTATGCTTACAACTTGAATTTCGCAGTCAATAATAAAACTGTTGGTGTTGGTGCCATAGGCACGTTTATTGAACGTTGTAAGTTATCATAATAATAAAGAGATAATAGGATTATTATTGTGGCTCGTGTTTGCTTATAATAATCTCCGTCCCTAGAGCTTGTTAAGCACTAGTATAAAGGCTAAATGATCATGGGATGATCATGTTAGATTTATGGGTACTTGTTTGGAACAAGGTACTGGACATGACCCGCGGTATGAAATTTATGTCATGGTCGATGTCATATATAAATCTCATATTAGTTATGTCATTTGAATCCTTAGACATGAAGTTATTATAGTCTTCCACTTGATGAACATTATGTTTGACATATTCAAACGCTACCTTAACACGGTAGTTATAAAGGGTATGATTGGCATGATTGGATTCACGTAGGGAAGAATAATAAGCCAAATGGATTTGTCCCTCTTCGGAGAGATGTCAAGCTTGGGCCCCTCGAAGGAATGATGTTGGTGAAATGTTTGGCCAAACCCAAATGGATTGATTGGATCAATGTCATTTGGATTATCAACATATTCGGGATCGAGAAAAGTTTTGAACAAAACAAGTTGACTTGTTGACCATGACTTGTGTTCAAAGACATCGTGGACAAAGGGATTATGACATGTTCTAAAAAGAATGCGAACTTGTATCTAGTTACACTATTTGGGTAGGTATGACGGTTTGCTAGAACCTAATCATATCTTATGGGTTCATGTTTGAACTCATTGCCAACTTAGTGTAATCCTAGAGGGTCACACACGAATAGAACGAATCGTAAAGGACTAAATTGGAATTATGGAAGAATGTCAGATTTTGGCTCTGGCACGGTCGTGCGCCTTAAAATGGCACGGCCGTGCCATAAATCAAAACCAAGGCAAAACCTGTCGGCATGTTTGGCACGACCGTGCCAAGAAGACAAGCACGACCGTGCCGAAAATTGTCGATATGGGGAATCAAGCGGACCTGATGGCACGACCGTGCCAGATTATAGGGCACGACCGTGCCAGTCAAGTCGGCCAGAATTCTTTGTTGCCTAATTTGGTGACGGGATTTAGGTTTCCTAAGTCCTTAAGGGTTAAGGATTAGGACCTATAAAAGGATCCTTTCAGCGGCCATTAGGCAGATGATTATGAGTGCCTCCATAAGGTTTTGAGAGGTTATTTTCTTGTTCTAAGATCCCAAAAGTGAAGAACAAGAATATTCATAATTCCATATAGTTCTTACAATTGTGAAAGCGTGTTTCATAATTTGGTCTAGCAACCAAGATCAAGTGTTCTTGATATTCGTTCGTGGTGTGGATACCGCTAAAGGGTGAAACTTATCATCTTCAAAGTTCGTGACTCTTGCCTTGTTCATGATCAAGATTTCAAGCCTCCATCGAATTCAAGGTTGCAAAATCAAAGGCATCAAGGGTTAGTATTCTAGTATTCATTATGTTGTATTTGACTTAATCATATGAATGGATCTATGGGCTTTGGGTTTCATAAATTTTAAATGCTTAATTCCGCTGCGCATGTTACTACGAAACCCAACAGTGGTATCAAAGCCCCGTTCATGTTGATTATTTCAATACATAATCATGTTGTGTGTATATAAATTGTTTATGTGCCTAGCATGATTTGAATATTGGGATTATGATGTTTATGTGGTCTATGCGTTTTATGTGGTTTATTGTTTTATAAACTTTAATCGCACTGTTCAATCGCAATTAAAATTATGGTGGATTTAAAATTGTTTGGATTATCAATTTTTGATTGGATCAAAGTTTTGATATTCTAGGGATTCAAGAATAAATCGTTTATTCAAGGTTTTGATGATCATGGTGATTGGATCACCAAGAACACCAAATCCTTATTGAATCGGGAAAAACAATTTTGAGACAAATTTTGGAACTTTAAAATTTTGATTTTCGCAAGGGGTCCGACCGGACCCAAGCCTTGACCCGGCCGGACCTAGGGTTTGGCGCGGGGGTAGGGTTTGGGTTTTGGGTGTGGATCTTGGGTTTAAATCTCCTATTTGTTTTAGTCTTGTGATTCTAAGATTAGTTCAAGGTTTGGATGGCTAATCTACGTTCATCGAGATTGTGTTTCCCAAACTTGATCGCAATCAAGGTTTCAAAGATAAAACGAAATTAGAATTATGAAGAGTTCATAATTGCTAAAATTGAGAAACAAAGTTCTTGATTCAATGATTGGAGATCCATGTGGAATTGTGAATGCAATTGGCCTACGTTCATCGAGACCATGTATTGCTTAGTTTCGGCCACATGGACTACTTTCTTGGTTTCTTGAATTAGTGCTGAATTGTGGTTGCCAATGGCTTAGTTCGGCCGCACTTCTTGTTGTCTTGATTTGGAGATGATGGCCAAAGTTCAAATAATCTCATCCTCATAATAATAGAGAAACTAATGACACATAAATATTATGCTTAAATTAATGGAGATTAATTTAGTGGCTAAACTTGATGCGTAAATGTTTATCTTGTGTGCTCATAAATGTGTTGTATGCTATATGGTGATGAACCTTCAAGAAAGTTTTAAGTCATTTTTGCCATGCCATGATTAAAACACTTGTTAGTACATGGGTGATTTTAATGTGGGTTCGCCCTAGCGAGGTGCATTAACTTTATCTATGTATGAGCAAGATGGATGATGTGGGCACGCCCTAGCGAGGCACGTCAACCATGCGTTTAAAATGGTTGGACTTAATAAGGCGTCAAAACAGTTTTGGGCCTAGGCAAAAGATGAGATTAAACATGCTTTTGAAATTGGATCACTAAGAATCATATTGGATATGATTGACAAGAAATTGTCTACCTAATTAATTTGATTTTGAGCGGTCCGCCTCCGTGGACTCAAGATTAAATTAAAGTTGGATCTTAGCCCAATTTAAAAGAGTCTCATGAAAGGATCTAAGAGTCATATGGGATATGATTGACAGGGTTGTCTACCTAATTAATTTGATTTTGTGTAATCCGCCATAGCGGACTTAGAATTAAATTAAAGTTGGATCTTAGCCCATTTAAATTATATTATACATTGGATGTATAAGAAGGTTATATAATTTAGTGGGAGTATTTTTGGAAAATACATTATTTATCTCTTTAATGAGATTGGTACTTGTAAAATTTTGGAAATTCTGCATAAGTTGTAGATGACAACTAAAATCATTGCGATTAATCCTTGATAAGGATAAGCTTAAAAAGAATGGTACAAACTTCATGGATTGGATCCTGAGCCTAAGAATGGTTCTAAGGCAAGAAGATGGGTTGTACATTCTTGATGGGCCTATTCCTAAAGAACCCAAAGCCGGAATAGACAATCACAAGAATCATGAGTATGATTCTAGGAATGTGAGTTGTCTTATGCTCGCGATTATGTGCTCAAAACTCCAACAAAGGTTGGAACTTGTGGAAGCCTATTAGATAGGCGTGGAGTTGAGTTACATGTTTCAAAGAGCAATCTAAGCAAGAGAGGTATAAAACCATTGTTGCATTCACTCATTGCAAAATGAGTAAAGGGCAATAAATGGAACTTCACATGCTTAAGATAAAGGCTACGTAGAGCATCTTGAGAAACTTGGTTGTCCAATTGGATTGGAGCAAGCCATGGATCTCATTCTTAATTCATTGTTTAAATGTTATGATCACTTAGTGATGGAATATAACATGCTTAAAATGAATAAGAATTTCTTCGAATTGCATTAACATGCTGAAAAACTGCGAAGATGAAGATATTGGAGAATGGTTCTCCAATGCTCATGGTTCATGATGGAAAGAGGCCAAATGCCAAAAGAAAAGTAAGACAAGAGTTGTCAAACCTAAAGGAAATAATTTTGGTTATAATAATAACTCTAATAGATGCAATTTGGTAAAATGGCAATTGGATTGACCATTTAGAATTGTAGTCAAAATTCTGGGTGATCAATAAAAGGAATGGTAGTGGGACTACCACTCGGAATATTTATGTTATAAATTATTCTTTCTAAATTTAATTATTGGGTATTGGATACCAGAATAATTAGTTAGATGAAAGACTACTTATAGTAATGTTTTATCTACAAACAGTAATGATGCAATGGTTGCAACATTGTTCGTAGAACACTTGTAAAGTGACTTTACTGATGAAGTAGAAAACATTATTTTGATATAAGATAATGAAGGATATCAATTTCTTATTTGGAATAAGAAAAGTTCTTTATTTATTATGATTTACTTCATTGTGTTATCATATAAATAAATCTTATATCCTAAATCTTGAAGAACAAAATAATAAAGACTATAACATAAATAATTAAAATTCTTTATGCATTATTGTTTTGATCAAATAAATGAGAAATGCATATCTAAAATTCAATGGGACGGAGTTTTAAGTCATATGATTTGGAATCACATGATTTATGTAAATCTTATTTACTTGAATCAAGACATCTTTTACTATGATTGGTTAAAAGGATAATGTCTTAATTGACCCAATACATTTCAATGTGTATGGTGCATTAAGAAGAAATGCTAAAAGAGAATTTTGGTTATGCTTGGTAAAACTATTCAAAAATTATGATTGGATCATGATGATGAATAATTAAACCAAGAATTTGACAGTCATCATTAAAGTTGTGAAATGGTTTCACAAATTAACTTCACTAAGAATATCAAATGATATGTCTGCGTGGAAGTATAAGAACCTTATCTGATATGGTTCGTTGGATGACAAAGTCAAAGTGATCTTCCATGATTCATTTTGGGGTTATGTATTTAAAACCGCTATGATTATACTAATCTGAATTCCATCAAGAGAGGTTAAAAGATGAAAGAAAACTCGGTTTGCCTTTCGCAAAGATTTAAGATGGTGAGACCTTTTGGAAAGGAGTTGTCTGGGACACACTCACATTTAAATCTAATAAATATATTTTCATGGGATATCCTAAGGAAACTTGAGGATATAATTTTACTCATAAGAAACAAATGGTTTGTTGATTATGATGATACTTTTCTAGATAAATGGTTTATCTCTAAAAGAATCAATGGGAGTAAAATGTATCTCGAATGGTTCGAGACCTAGAAAATATATATTTTAACCTAAGATGGAAGTTGAACAAGTTTTCACAAGGAGTCGTGAAAAGTCCGTTCAAAAGATATACAAGAACTTGCGTATGTGATAGGACACAATCTATTGCAAGAAATATTGGATATTTCGAAATAGAAAGTGTTGAGGTAAAGTTCATTTGGAATGAAGTATTTACCATCTATCAAAGATGCAATGTCAACTCCACATATTTAGATTTTAATGACTTGGAGTCATGAAATCTAAAAGGCAACCCATGTGTAATAATCAAGTTTGGAACTTGATCATTCTAACCTAAGGGGTAAAAACCAAAGGAGAGGAATGAGTTTTCTTGGAGAAATTTTTACATGGATAGCAAAGAAATTCACTAGAATTCTCGTAGTCACATGTTCATATTTGGAATATGAAAATTGACAAAATGATGTCAAAACAAGTGTTCCTCAACGGGAACTCACTTAAGGATGTATTGGATACAACCTAAAGGTTTTGATAGTTAAGAAAATTCTAAAAGGTATGAAAGTTGCGAAGATTCATTGGATGGATTGAAGCAAGCTTTTGGGAGTTGGAATCTCCGTTTTGATAGGTCATAGAGCTTGGCTTGATCAAGAACGAAGATGAATCTTGTATATACAAGAAGATTAGTGGGAGCATAGTGCTATTCCTTATTTAATATATGTGGATGACATATTGCTCATTGGAAACGACATTCCTACACAAAGATTTTGTTAAGAAAGTGTTTCGCAATGAAGAATATGGATGAAGCTACATATGTTCTTGGCATTAAGATCTATAGAGATAGATCAAGGAGGCTAATTGGTTTAAAGCCAATGTACATACATTGACAAAGTCATAAGAAGATTTCGCATGGAAAATTCTAAGAGAGGACATTTGTCAGTGTTACATGGAGTTTCTCTAAGCAAGACTCAATGTCCTAAAGACAAAAGATGAGCATAAGAAAAACGAATGAGATGCCATTTGCTTCGGCAATTGGATCCATGATGCCATGATAAGTACTAAGGCGGATATATCTAATGCTTGGAGCATGACGAGTAGATATTAATCCGATAACCGGTGAGAGTCATTGGATGGCTGTGAAACAATTCTTAAAGCACTTTAGAAGGACTGAAGAATTGTTTTGATCTATGAAGGGATGGAAGATGATCTCGTCGTATATGGGTACGCGGATGCATGCTTCCAAACCGACAAAGATGATAAAAGATCGCAATTGAGTTTTATAAATAATAGTGAAGCTGTAAGTTGGAATGGTTCCAAGCAGAGTCACTAAATTCTACATACTAAATCTAAGTATATTGCCGCATTGGATGCCGCAAAGGAAATTGTTTGGATTAAGAAGTTCATTGGTGAACTTAAGATGGTTCCTAGTATTGCTAATCCAATAGACCATATTAGTGATAATAGTGGTGCTACTGATCAAGCAAAGGAACTAAGAGCACATCCTAAATCCAAACACATACTTAGGCGTTTTCTTATCGTTCGAGAAATCGTTGATAAGGGAGACGTACATATATGCAAAGTACCAACTAATGATAACGTTACAGATACGCTAAACAATGAGACTTCCATAAAGCTAAACATGATGGTCATGTTAGGTCCATGGGTATTGGATACCTAGGGAATTGGGCCTAGGGCAAGTGGGAGAATGTTGGTGTTGGTGCCCTAGGCACGTTTGTTGAACGTTGTAAGTTATCATGATAATAAAGAGATAATAGGATTATTATTGTGGCTCGTGTTTGCTTATAATAATCTCCGTCCCTAGAGCTTGTTAAGCACTAGTATAAAGGCTAAATGATCATGGGATGATCATGTTAGATTTATGGGTACTTGTTTGGAACAAGGTACTGGACATGACCCGCGGTATGAAATTTATGTCATGGTCGATGTCATATATAAATCTCATATTAGTTATGTCATTTGAATCCTTAGACATGAAGTTATTATAGTCTTCCACTTGATGAACATTATGTTTGACATATTCAAACGCTACCTTAACACGGTAGTTATAAAGGGTATGATTGGCATGATTGGATTCACGTAGGGAAGAATAATAAGCCAAATGGATTTGTCCCTCTTCGGAGAGATGTCAAGCTTGGGCCCCTCGAAGGAATGATGTTGGTGAAATGTTTGGCCAAACCCAAATGGATTGATTGGATCAATGTCATTTGGATTATCAACATATTCGGGATCGAGAAAAGTTTTGAACAAAACAAGTTGACTTGTTGACCATGACTTGTGTTCAAAGACATCGTGGACAAAGGGATTATGACATGTTCTAAAAAGAATGCGAACTTGTATCTAGTTACACTATTTGGGTAGGTATGACGGTTTGCTAGAACCTAATAATATCTTATGGGTTCATGTTTGAACTCATTGCCAACTTAGTGTAATCCTAGAGGGTCACACACGAATAGAACGAATCGTAAAGGACTAAATTGGAATTATGGAAGAATGTCAGATTTTGGCTCTGGCACGGTCGTGCGCCTTAAAATGGCACGGCCGTGCCATAAATCCAAACCAAGGCAAAACCTGTCGGCATGTTTGGCACGACCGTGCCAAGAAGACAAGCACGACCGTGCCGAAAATTGTCGAAAATTGTCGATATGGGGAATCAAGCGGACCTGATGGCACGACCGTGCCAGATTATAGGGCACGACCGTGCCAGTCAAGTCGGCCAGAATTCTTTGTTGCCTAATTTGGTGACGGGATTTAGGTTTCCTAAGTCCTTAAGGGTTAAGGATTAGGACCTATAAAAGGATCCTTTCAGCGGCCATTAGACAGATGATTATGAGTGCCCCCATAAGGTTTTGAGAGGTTATTTTCTTGTTCTAAGATCCCAAAGTGAAGAACAAGAATATTCATAATTCCATATAGTTCTTACAATTGTGAAAGCGTGTTTCATAATTTGGTCTAGCAACCAAGATCAAGTGTTCTTGATATTCGTTCGTGGTGTGGATACCGCTAGAGGGTGAAACTTATCATCTTCAAAGTTCGTGACTCTTGCTTTGTTCATGATCAAGATTTCAAGCCTCCATCGAATTCAAGGTTGCAAAATCAAAGGCATCAAGGGTTAGTATTCTAGTATTCATTATGTTGTATTTGACTTAATCATATGAATGGATCTATGGGCTTTGGGTTTCATAAATTTTAAATGCTTAATTCCGCTGCGCATGTTACTACGAAACCCAACAGTGGTATCAAAGCCCCGTTCATGTTGATTATTTCAATACATAATCATGTTGTGTGTATATAAATTGTTTATGTGCCTAGCATGATTTGAATATTGGGATTATGATGTTTATGTGGTCTATGCGTTTTATGTGGTTTATTGTTTTATAAACTTTAATCGCACTGTTCAATCGCAATTAAAATTATGGTGGATTTAAAATTGTTTGGATTATCAATTTTTGATTGGATCAAAGTTTTGATATTCTAGGGATTCAAGAATAAATCGTTTATTCAAGGTTTTGATGATCATGGTGATTGGATCACCAAGAACACCAAATCCTTATTGAATCGGGAAAAACAATTTTGAGACAAATTTTGGAACTTTAAAATTTTGATTTTCGCAAGGGGTCCGACCGGACCCAAGCCTTGACCCGGCCGGACCTAGGGTTTGGCGCGGGGGTAGGGTTTGGGTTTTGGGTGTGGATCTTGGGTTTAAATCTCCTATTTGTTTTAGTCTTGTGATTCTAAGATTAGTTCAAGGTTTGGATGGCTAATCTACGTTCATCGAGATTGTGTTTCCCAAACTTGATCGCAATCAAGGTTTCAAAGATAAAACGAAATTAGAATTATGAAGAGTTCATAATTGCTAAAATTGAGAAACAAAGTTCTTGATTCAATGATTGGAGATCCATGTGGAATTGTGAATGCAATTGGCCTACGTTCATCGAGACCATGTATTGCTTAGTTTCGGCCACATGGACTACTTTCTTGGTTTCTTGAATTAGTGCGGAATTGTGGTTGCCAATGGCTTAGTTCGGCCGCACTTCTTGTTGTCTTGATTTGGAGATGATGGCCAAAGTTCAAATAATCTCATCCTCATAATAATAGAGAAACTAATGACACATAAATATTATGCTTAAATTAATGGAGATTAATTTAGTGGCTAAACTTGATGCGTAACATGTTTATCTTGTGTGCTCATAAATGTGTTGTATGCTATATGGTGATGAACCTTCAAGAAAGTTTTAAGTCATTTTTGCCATGCCATGATTAAAACACTTGTTAGTACATGGGTGATTTTAATGTGGGTTCGTCCTAGCGAGGTGCATTAACTTTATCTATGTATGAGCAAGATGGATGATGTGGGCACGCCCTAGCGAGGCACGTCAACCATGCGTTTAAAATGGTTGGACTTAATAAGGCGTCAAAACAGTTTTGGGCCTAGGCAAAAGATGAGATTAAACATGCTTTTGAAATTGGATCACTAAGAATCATATTGGATATGATTGACAAGAAATTGTCTACCTAATTAATTTGATTTTGAGCGGTCCGCCTCCGTGGACTCAAGATTAAATTAAAGTTGGATCTTAGCCCAATTTAAAAGAGTCTCATGAAAGGATCTAAGAGTCATATGGGATATGATTGACAGGGTTGTCTACCTAATTAATTTGATTTTGTGTAATCCGCCATAGCGGACTTAGAATTAAATTAAAGTTGGATCTTAGCCCATTTAAATTATATTATACATTGGATGTATAAGAAGGTTATATAATTTAGTGGGAGTATTTTTGGAAAATACATTATTTATCTCTTTAATGAGATTGGTACTTGTAAAATTTTGGAAATTCTGCATAAGTTGTAGATGACAACTAAAATCATTGCGATTAATCCTTGATAAGGATAAGCTTAAAAAGAAT
This sequence comes from Campanula takesimana, assembly GCA_026119855.1. NCBI lineage: Eukaryota > Viridiplantae > Streptophyta > Magnoliopsida > Asterales > Campanulaceae > Campanula > Campanula takesimana. The sequence continues at coordinate 273,909 of JAOWBW010000140.1, forward strand.
GGTACAAACTTCATGGATTGGATCCTGAGCCTAAGAATGGTTCTAAGGCAAGAAGATGGGTTGTACATTCTTGATGGGCCTATTCCTAAAGAACCCAAAGCCGGAATAGACAATCACAAGAATCATGAGTATGATTCTAGGAATGTGAGTTGTCTTATGCTCGCGATTATGTGCTCAAAACTCCAACAAAGGTTGGAACTTGTGGAAGCCTATTAGATAGGCGTGGAGTTGAGTTACATGTTTCAAAGAGCAATCTAAGCAAGAGAGGTATAAAACCATTGTTGCATTCACTCATTGCAAAATGAGTAAAGGGCAATAAATGGAACTTCACATGCTTAAGATAAAGGCTACGTAGAGCATCTTGAGAAACTTGGTTGTCCAATTGGATTGGAGCAAGCCATGGATCTCATTCTTAATTCATTGTTTAAATGTTATGATCACTTAGTGATGGAATATAACATGCTTAAAATGAATAAGAATTTCTTCGAATTGCATTAACATGCTGAAAAACTGCGAAGATGAAGATATTGGAGAATGGTTCTCCAATGCTCATGGTTCATGATGGAAAGAGGCCAAATGCCAAAAGAAAAGTAAGACAAGAGTTGTCAAACCTAAAGGAAATAATTTTGGTTATAATAATAACTCTAATAGATGCAATTTGGTAAAATGGCAATTGGATTGACCATTTAGAATTGTAGTCAAAATTCTGGGTGATCAATAAAAGGAATGGTAGTGGGACTACCACTCGGAATATTTATGTTATAAATTATTCTTTCTAAATTTAATTATTGGGTATTGGATACCAGAATAATTAGTTAGATGAAAGACTACTTATAGTAATGTTTTATCTACAAACAGTAATGATGCAATGGTTGCAACATTGTTCGTAGAACACTTGTAAAGTGACTTTACTGATGAAGTAGAAAACATTATTTTGATATAAGATAATGAAGGATATCAATTTCTTATTTGGAATAAGAAAAGTGCTTTATTTATTATGATTTACTTCATTGTGTTATCATATAAATAAATCTTATATCCTAAATCTTGAAGAACAAAATAATAAAGACTATAACATAAATAATTAAAATTCTTTATGCATTATTGTTTTGATCAAATAAATGAGAAATGCATATCTAAAATTCCATGGGACGGAGTTTTAAGTCATATGATTTGGAATCACATGATTTATGTAAATCTTATTTACTTGAATCAAGACATCTTTTACTATGATTGGTTAAAAGGATAATGTCTTAATTGACCCAATACATTTCAATGTGTATGGTGCATTAAGAAGAAATGCTAAAAGAGAATTTTGGTTATGCTTGGTAAAACTATTCAAAAATTATGATTGGATCATGATGATGAATAATTAAACCAAGAATTTGACAGTCATCATTAAAGTTGTGAAATGGTTTCACAAATTAACTTCACTAAGAATATCAAATGATATGTCTGCGTGGAAGTATAAGAACCTTATCTGATATGGTTCGTTGGATGACAAAGTCAAAGTGATCTTCCATGATTCATTTTGGGGTTATGTATTTAAAACCGCTATGATTATACTAATCTGAATTCCATCAAGAGAGGTTAAAAGATGAAAGAAAACTCGGTTTGCCTTTCGCAAAGATTTAAGATGGTGAGACCTTTTGGAAAGGAGTTGTCTGGGACACACTCACATTTAAATCTAATAAATATATTTTCATGGGATATCCTAAGGAAACTTGAGGATATAATTTTACTCATAAGAAACAAATGGTTTGTTGATTATGATGATACTTTTCTAGATAAATGGTTTATCTCTAAAAGAATCAATGGGAGTAAAATGTATCTCGAATGGTTCGAGACCTAGAAAATATATATTTTAACCTAAGATGGAAGTTGAACAAGTTTTCACAAGGAGTCGTGAAAAGTCCGTTCAAAAGATATACAAGAACTTGCGTATGTGATAGGACACAATCTATTGCAAGAAATATTGGATATTTCGAAATAGAAAGTGTTGAGGTAAAGTTCATTTGGAATGAAGTATTTACCATCTATCAAAGATGCAATGTCAACTCCACATATTTAGATTTTAATGACTTGGAGTCATGAAATCTAAAAGGCAACCCATGTGTAATAATCAAGTTTGGAACTTGATCATTCTAACCTAAGGGGTAAAAACCAAAGGAGAGGAATGAGTTTTCTTGGAGAAATTTTTACATGGATAGCAAAGAAATTCACTAGAATTCTCGTAGTCACATGTTCATATTTGGAATATGAAAATTGACAAAATGATGTCAAAACAAGTGTTCCTCAACGGGAACTCACTTAAGGATGTATTGGATACAACCTAAAGGTTTTGATAGTTAAGAAAATTCTAAAAGGTATGAAAGTTGCGAAGATTCATTGGATGGATTGAAGCAAGCTTTTGGGAGTTGGAATCTCCGTTTTGATAAGTCATAGAGCTTGGCTTGATCAAGAACGAAGATGAATCTTGTATATACAAGAAGATTAGTGGGAGCATAGTGCTATTCCTTATTTAATATATGTGGATGACATATTGCTCATTGGAAACGACATTCCTACACAAAGATTTTGTTAAGAAAGTGTTTCGCAATGAAGAATATGGATGAAGCTACATATGTTCTTGGCATTAAGATCTATAGAGATAGATCAAGGAGGCTAATTGGTTTAAAGCCAATGTACATACATTGACAAAGTCATAAGAAGATTTCGCATGGAAAATTCTAAGAGAGGACATTTGTCAGTGTTACATGGAGTTTCTCTAAGCAAGACTCAATGTCCTAAAGACAAAAGATGAGCATAAGAAAAACGAATGAGATGCCATTTGCTTCGGCAATTGGATCCATGATGCCATGATAAGTACTAAGGCGGATATATCTAATGCTTGGAGCATGACGAGTAGATATTAATCCGATAACCGGTGAGAGTCATTGGATGGCTGTGAAACAATTCTTAAAGCACTTTAGAAGGACTGAAGAATTGTTTTGATCTATGAAGGGATGGAAGATGATCTCGTCGTATATGGGTACGCGGATGCATGCTTCCAAACCGACAAAGATGATAAAAGATCGCAATTGAGTTTTATAAATAATAGTGAAGCTGTAAGTTGGAATGGTTCCAAGCAGAGTCACTAAATTCTACATACTAAATCTAATTATATTGCCGCATTGGATGCCGCAAAGGAAATTGTTTGGATTAAGAAGTTCATTGGTGAACTTAAGATGGTTCCTAGTATTGCTAATCCAATAGACCATATTAGTGATAATAGTGGTGCTACTGATCAAGCAAAGGAACTAAGAGCACATCCTAAATCCAAACACATACTTAAGCGTTTTCTTATCGTTCGAGAAATCGTTGATAAGGGAGACGTACATATATGCAAAGTACCAACTAATGATAACGTTACAGATACGCTAAACAATGAGACTTCCATAAAGCTAAACATGATGGTCATGTTAGGTCCATGGGTATTGGATACCTAGGGAATTGGGCCTAGGGCAAGTGGGAGAATGTTGGTGTTGGTGCCCTAGGCACGTTTGTTGAACGTTGTAAGTTATCATGATAATAAAGAGATAATAGGATTATTATTGTGGCTCGTGTTTGCTTATAATAATCTCCGTCCCTAGAGCTTGTTAAGCACTAGTATAAAGGCTAAATGATCATGGGATGATCATGTTAGATTTATGGGTACTTGTTTGGAACAAGGTACTGGACATGACCCGCGGTATGAAATTTATGTCATGGTCGATGTCATATATAAATCTCATATTAGTTATGTCATTTGAATCCTTAGACATGAATTTATTATAGTCTTCCACTTGATGAACATTATGTTTGACATATTCAAACGCTACCTTAACACGGTAGTTATAAAGGGTATGATTGGCATGATTGGATTCACGTAGGGAAGAATAATAAGCCAAATGGATTTGTCCCTCTTCGGAGAGATGTCAAGCTTGGGCCCCTCGAAGGAATGATGTTGGTGAAATGTTTGGCCAAACCCAAATGGATTGATTGGATCAATGTCATTTGGATTATCAACATATTCGGGATCGAGAAAAGTTTTGAACAAAACAAGTTGACTTGTTGACCATGACTTGTGTTCAAAGACATCGTGGACAAAGGGATTATGACATGTTCTAAAAGGAATGCGAACTTGTATCTAGTTACACTATTTGGGTAGGTATGATGGTTTGCTAGAACCTAATCATATCTTATGGGTTCATGTTTGAACTCATTGCCAACTTAGTGTAATCCTAGAGGGTCACACACGAATAGAACGAATCGTAAAGGACTAAATTGGAATTATGGAAGAATGTCAGATTTTGGCTCTGGCATGGTCGTGCGCCTTAAAATGGCACGGCTGTGCCATAAATCCAAACCAAGGCAAAACCTGTCGGCATGTTTGGCACGATCGTGCCAAGAAGACAAGCACGACCGTGCCGAAAATTGTCGATATGGGGAATCAAGCGGACCTGATGGCACGACCGTGCCAGATTATAGGGCACGACCGTGCCAGTCAAGTCGGCCAGAATTCTTTGTTGCCTAATTTGGTGACGGGATTTAGGTTTCCTAAGTCCTTAAGGGTTAAGGATTAGGACCTATAAAAGGATCCTTTCAGCGGCCATTAGACAGATGATTATGAGTGCCTCCATAAGGTTTTGAGAGGTTATTTTCTTGTTCTAAGATCCCAAAAGGGAAGAACAAGAATATTCATAATTCCATATAGTTCTTACAATTGTGAAAGCGTGTTTCATAATTTGGTCTAGCAACCAATATCAAGTGTTCTTGATATTCGTTCGTGGTGTGGATACCGCTAGAGGGTGAAACTTATCATCTTCAAAGTTCGTGATTCTTGCTTTGTTCATGATCAAGATTTCAAGCCTCCATCGAATTCAAGGTTGCAAAATCAAAGGCATCAAGGGTTAGTATTCTAGTATTCATTATGTTGTATTTGACTTAATCATATGAATGGATCTATGGGCTTTGGGTTTCATAAATTTTAAATGCTTAATTCCGCTGCGGATGTTACTACGAAACCCAACAAAAACACACGGTCAAGTGTAATATGCACAGCGAAAGTTTATGATAGAAATGAGGTGGAGTTGGTTTTGGATAAAAACTAAGTGTTGTGATGACTTGAGTACGGTCAACTATGAGTGATGTGCGGTCGACACAAAATGCGGTCAAGTCAGGGTAGGCTGAGAGACTGAAAGTTGTTGTCTTGAAAGTTTGGCAAAATGACAAGTAGTCAGAATTTTAGCTTAGGCAATGTGGAAAACATACAAACACAATTCACTATAAGTTTGGATATCTGGAAATGTCAATCACTAAACAACAAACAAGATTAATATGAACAATAAAGAACAATATAAACAAGACTTAAAGGAAAGTTGTAGAATGTAAAGAGCAGTAAGTAAATGACACAGGAATTTGAAAATGTTTATCCTTTACCAAGATGGTCAGTCTTGAATTCTGAATGGAGGTTTATATTGATTATTCATTAAGTACAGATTATTGAAATGAAGTATTGAATCAACACATATTTTCTATGAAGAACAAATCCTAGACTTAGACCAATGTAACCCTAATGATTCAATCTATGTGATTGATCAATCAGGGTGCGTGTGTGTGTAAGAATTAAAATCTCTTTATAATCTAAGTGATTAGAGCCTAATGAATCTTAAGTGTTGAGGCTTCAGATGATCTTGAATGTTGCTGGATATTTGTTAAAGACTTGAAGGTTGTGTGCTTGAAGATTCGAAGGATTCATGAAATCTTTGAATGTGATCTTCAATCACCAAGAATTTCAATAGTAATTTCTCTCTTTGAATCTCAGTTTATCTTTAATGAAGAACACAAGGACTATTTATAGCCTTGAATGAGAAAGTAGTTGCTTGAAATCTTGGGGACCAAATTTGGAGGACAATGAGCTGTTGAATTCTGATTGGAGCTCACTATGAGTTGTCCTTTTGTTGCAGAGAGTAGTGGTCCAAATGTAGTATCATATCCATTGGATGTCAGTTGTATTCAAATTGGAATTTTGAATCTTGCAACGTTCTAAACTTAACCAAGGGTTTTGGATACTGGTGTGACCATGGTTATGTTTGAACCAAACTTGGTTACTTGGTCTTAACCTTCATACGAGGTCAAGAATTTGGGGTGGGGTCAAAGGACCTGCGGTCGAGGGACCATGCGGTCAAGGACTTGCCCTCATGATTTTCAGACTTAGAAAATTTTAAGACCTATCAATCTAAAACATATTCTATCAAAATGGACTATTCTAAAAATGAAGTTTTAACACTTCTTACAATATATCCTAAAGTCCATAAAAATAAAAATTAGTTTATGGGATCAATCAAATTAAGGTAATAGGAGTGGTTTATAATTAGCATACCCAACAATCTCCCCTATTTGATTGAGACCATTACTTACTATAACAAAGGCTAATTCATTGTACTTTGTAATAACATGTTTTCAAGAAATAAAATTTTATTAAGTTCATGTCCTAAGTCAATGCACACTCTAAGCCTATGTAATAGATTTCTATCATCCTATAAAAAGTAAAACAATCTAATCCTAGCAATAGAAGAAGGGTTTGAATGCATTAATAGAGAACAGTTATGAGAGATACTATGCATCAAACACATGCAAGAGTTATACTCCAAATATAGATAAAAACACTGATAGTTAAAGGAGTACTGACCAAACAAAATTCAAACAGAGTACCAAAATATTACAAAGCATAAAAAAAAAATTGGAAAGAAACACAAAATAATTGTTTCATGACCACACACGGTCAAATATCATAAGAGGAACACGGTTGATAAAAGTTCACGGTTGAGTTAAATGCGGTTAAAGTTGAGTAAGTATGCTTCTAAGGAACTGGAAGTGAAAGGAAAATTGTAGGAAGGCATGGTTAAACCAGGAATCAAGATAGGGACATAGATTCCATCTTCTTCTTCCTCCTCTTAATCTCCTTGGGCATTCGCATTTCCATGACCAGCAGCACCTCCTCCTCCAACTCCTTAGATATTTCTATGGTTAAGTCTATTCAAAGCGGTATTGACTCTGCTTGAAAGAAGATCAACCTTTGTGGACTGGCTTTCAATTCGGTTAGTGTGTACGGTCATTGTTTGCTTGAAGGCTTCTAGCTTCCTTCCCAATCTTTTACCTAAAGCAGCCATAGATGCCTTAATAGCCACATCCACATCTTTTTCAACAAAGTGCCTTACCTTCTTGACCTCTTGAGTTACCTCATTCTTATTACTTCGGAGCACTTTAGAGACTTCAACCATAGCATTCAGTATTTCCTTTACAATGTACCTGTTGATTGCCTTAGTCTGAATAGAGAAATACTACTTCATGAAATCTGGCGTTAACATGAAAAAGCTAGGTGCAACAAGAGCGGCTGATTGGTTTGCGGTAGGTCTTGAGGAGCTGCTGCTTGCTTGAGCAGTGAAAACCTCCTTCATTGCCTTTGTTATGTGATCTCTCTCCCCCTTAATGGTCTCCACCACTTAAGAAGGAAGAGAGGCAACTTGGTCCTTAAGAAAAGCATTTGCAGACTTCAACTCAACTGTTGGTGTTAGTGCCCTAGGCACGTTTGTTAAACGTTGTATAAGTTATCATGATAAAGAGATAATAAGATTATTATTGTTGCTCATATTTGCCTATAATAATCTTCGTCCCTAGATCTTTTTAAGCACTAGTATAAAGGCTAAATGATCATGGGATGATCATGTTAGATTTATGGGTACTTGTTTGGAACAAGGTATTGGACATGACCCGCGGTATGAGATTTATGTCATGGTCAATGTCATATATAAATCTCATATTAGTTATGTCATTTGAATCCTTAGACATGAAGTTATTATAGTCTTCCACTTGATGAAGATTATGTTTGACATATTCAAACGCTACCTTTAACCAGGTAGTTATAAAGGGTATGATTGGCATAATCAGATTCACGTAGGGAAGAATAATAAGCTAAATGGATTTGTCCCTCTTCGAAGAGATGTCAAGCTTGGGCCCCTCGTAGGAATGATGTTGATGAAATGTTTGGCCAAACTCAAATGGATTGATTGGAACAATGTCATTTGGATTATCAACATATTTGGAATCGAGAAAGTATTGAACAAAACAAGTTGACTTGTTGACCATGACTTGTGTTCAATGACATCGTGGACAAAAGGATTGTGACATGTTCTAAAGGAATGCGAACTTGTATCTAGTTACACTATTTGGGTAGGTATGATGGTTTGCTAGAACCTAATCATATCTTATGGGTTCACGTTTGAGCCTATTGCCAACTTAGTGTAATCCTAGAGGGTCACACACAAAAGAACGAATTTACAAAAGGGCTAAAATTGGAATTGCGTAAAAGAGGAAAAATCGAATTTAAGAAAAACAGGAAATTGGTTCCAGCAGGCAAAGGACCCGACCGGGCAACTTCCTTGACCCGACCGGGGAACTTCCTTGACCCGTCGGGCATAGTGGATTTCGGGCCTGGGTTTTCCTAATTCGATTTTTGACGGGATTTGGACTAAATTTCCTAAAGGGTTTAGGACTTTTGAGTTTAAATACACCTCTCTTTATTAGGTATTAACCTAATTAATATTGTATCATTATTGAGTGCCTCCAAGGGTTTGAGAGGATGGTTTTCTTGTTCTAAGAAATCCCTAGATTGAAGAACAAGAATATCACACACACAATAATTCCATATAAGTTCTATACATCATGAAAGCGTGTTTCATGATTTGGTCTAGCAACCAAGATCAAGTGTTCTTGATATTCGTTCGCGTGTGGATACCGCTAGAGGGTGAAACTTATCATCTTCATAGTTCGTGATTCTTGCTTTGTTCGTGATCAAGATTTCAAGCCTCCATCGAATTCAAGGTTGCAAAATCAAAGGCATGAAGGGTTAATATTCTAGTATTCATTATGTTGTATTTGACTTAATCATATGAATGGATCTATAGGTTTTGGGTTTCATTAAATTTTAAATGCTTTATTCCGCTGCGCATGTTACTCCGAAACCCAACATCAACAAGCTCGTTTTGAAGACAAACTTGATTGGCAGTAAGCTAGGAGACCTAAGTCTGAGAGTCAAGACTCACTTTTGTTAACATCTCAACTGCTGTGAGTAAGTGTGCAATGGGATCCACGGTAGATAAATCAGGAGCGGTCGAAGAGGTTTCTGGAGGTGAAAAATCTCAAAGAGGGGAGTGCGTAGGAGACTTGGTCATTTCATCATCTTCTTCACGGGCATTGGGTATACGGTCATCATAATCACCTTGACCGTGACCCTCAGTGTGTTCCAACACTTCAACAATTTTGACAGCATCCTTCTTAGTTTCCACCTCTTTGTTCTTTTCTTCATTACTTGCACTATTCTTAGCACCATCAAACACAGGGCTATCAATTTCTGCACTCTTTTTATTCACATCAACATCATCATGTTCCTTATAACTTTCTTTGTCAGAGTCACTGGAAACAATATGTTCAACTTCATCATCGGTGGGTTCATCAACCAAGTGAACTGTTGATTTTTCTTAACTTTTTGCTGGGCAGGTTGTTTTTGTTTATAGAGAGGAAAAACAGGTTCATTAATGTCACGGTCACTATGAGCAGGTGAACTAGTGGAGATGAAAGTAGGAGTGTGAGAGCCCACGCAGCTCGCGTCCTCACGCAATGGTTACCCTCCTTTGGTTTTGAAAATTAGAAGAGTCGCCACCTCATTTTATTAAGGAAAATAGAGATAAAACCTTTTGTTTGAAATTGAAGTGGGTTCGGAGGCTAAGTTACGAGAGGAGAAGGTGATTAGCAGCACTCCGCTCACCCTTTCGGTCTCTAGCATGCTTCCGCCTACGATTGATTTTAAGTGCCTTTTGAAAATGCCTTATTATGCTCTAACATTGAAAAAAGTGTATGTGTTTATGTACAAAGGAGTCTTCCTAGTCTAGGTCGATTCATTTTGATCGCAACCGAGAAACGGTTTGGGTGGATTCTCGATTGGTTTTGAAAATTATTTGAATCAAGTAGACAAGTAAGAACATTATAGAGGGAGAGGGGAATATTTACAAATAATACAAGTATGCAAAATGGGAAATGAGTCCCATGAAATAAAATGTCCAAGCAAGGTTTGATATTGAAGTTCTGGGAATGCTTTCCATTTCCATGCTAATTCACCTACCTAAAACATGTCCAAATCTAGAAACAAAACTTGGGTTTTTTGTCCCAAGATGATAGATAACACATATGAAATTTCTTTGGATTTTTAGATTATTAATTCATTCTTAAATCATGCAAAGAACACAGACCTAAAATCTGCCCAGAAATATAAAACAGGACATGTCTCATTTTGATTCGAAATTTACACTGTTAAAACATGAGAATTTGAGGAAACTTAAAACATGAAACTTGAAGATAACACATTGAATATTATGTAACAAAAACAGTTTGTAAATAAAATGAATTTTTGATTGTCCAAAACATCTCTGACATTTATGTTCAAAATAGTGCACTTATAGAATCTGAGATTCAGATCTTGAAACAAAAAAATAAAAAAGGGAAATTTTATTTATCATAAAAAAATATGTAAATTACATTTATGGATTCCTCTTTGAGTTAGGAACAACATCCGTGTTTTGACTTTGAGTAAAAGACCCACGTTTAAACATGATAATTGTCAAAAAATACAGAAAGGTCACGAACATGACTCACTGGACTGCTGATATGAGCATGGAAGAAAAGCTTCAAAACCTAATCTAAACATGGCATATGGACATGATATTTAACATACACAAACTCTAACATGTTATTTATACAATAGAGGTAATACTTAGCACAAAATACAATCTAAAACATAGATAGACATAGAAGATGCAAAAGTGGACGGATTGTTGACATTAAAGAGCAACACCTACTTCATGCTTCTAAACTTTGAATCTAACAATGTAAACATTTGAAAATGAACATGTACAAACATATAAATCATTTAGACCCATGGATATTAGAATATATACAAGAATAATATGAGAGACATGAAGAAAATCATAAAAGAACAAGATAGAAATTACATTGTATTTACATATATTGAGGTCAAGCTATTAACTAGCTAGACCCCAAACCAAACAACACCAAAGATTACATTGTAAATGCTTACATATAAAAATGGGATTTGTGCTTCCTTTGCTTCCAAGGGAAGACTTCTGTATTTGAGTTTGAGTTTGAGAGTTGGATTGAAAGTGCTTGAGGTTTGCTTGAGTTTTTGTTTGGATTGGAGAGTGTTTTAGGTAGTTTTGAGTGTTTGTTTGAGGTGTTTAGGAGGTGTTTGAATGGTGGAGATGTGGTGGTGTAGTGGTGGTTGAGTGGTGGTGATTTGGTGGGAGTTTGGATGAGAGTAATGGACTAGGGAGCAAGATTGGTTAATGTTGGCTAAGAATGAACCTCTCTTCTTGCTTGGATGAATGAGGGAGTATATGGAGGAGGGAGGTAAGTTTTTTGGACCATTTTGCCCCTCATATAGGGGTAGTAGAGGGTGGTGATGGGTGATGGCCAGATGTGAGGTGGTAGAGGGTGATCATGAGGTTTGAAAATAGGGAAGAAAATAGGCTAAGGTTGAAACTTGGCTGTCAAGCCCTGGCACGGCCGTGCCAATTATAAAGCACGACCGTGCCAAACCAAAAATGTGGCAATTTCTTATTGGTACACCTCAAATTGATTTGGCCTATCCTCCTTTCCCGTGTGGCCACCAAGCATGGGATGTTGAGTTGCTTGTGTGGTTTTTGCTCCTGCTTTCCGCTCCTGCTTCGTCGTGCGCGCTCCGGTGTCCCGGTTGTCCGCGGGCCCAACATGAAAGTTGCTCGGTATATTTTTATGGTCACGCCGGTATATATAAAAAATGTTAATGAGCAGGGAATAACATAACATAATTTGAAATGCATAAGATGACCGGTAAAAGGCTTTTTTAACAGTGCGGGACCCGCTACGGAGTCCCGGCGCGTGATTTTTCAAGGACATACCTTTTTACTCGATTTTGAGCCCTGATCATGAATTCGGGCTTGATTTTTGCATCCGATGCACCGATTAGGCGTTCGGTAGTCCCGAACGGCCAAATATGGGGGTTTTAGGTCGATTATCGCGTTCAGACCAATAAAGGGGTAGGTTTTAGGGGATGCGAGATCGGGGTGTCTACAGAGCCCCTCGTCGAATTCACTTGTAAAGTAAAAGGGATTCGATTATCACTAAGATATAACCAATCTCATCTCGGTTTAACAGGTAGGCCCAAAGTTGGGGTTCCTACGTTTCTCTTGCGGGAATCAAGCCTCCGTAGTTCTACTCAAGCAAGTAAACAAACAGGTATGGTCGAACCTGGATTCCCAAGTTTCCTACGTATCTCTTACGAGAATCAGACCAATCATAGTTCAGCTGGACACTGGGGATGAAATTTGATAAGTTAACTTCTCTGGCGGGGCAATGGAACGGAGGAACGGCTTCGTGAATTGGCGAGATCACGTACATCTCTGAGCCGAGGAAGCATTGGGAAGTCTAATTCTCATTTCTGGGCAATAGAATGGAGGAATGCTTATGGGGCAATAGAATGAATGAACGGCTTATGGGTTGGTGAGATCACATACATCTTTGAGCCGAGGGAAGCATTGAGAAGTCGAATTCTCGTTGCTGGGCAATACAATGGAGGAATTGTTATGGAGAAATAGAATGGATGAACGACTTGGATTGGTGAGATCACATACATCTCTGAGCCGAGGGAGCATTGAGAAGTCGAATTCTCGTTACTGGGGATTGAGGTAACATGATTTGATTTTGAGAAAATTGGCGACTGAGCTCCTATTGAAGCTGCCTACGTATCCCTTGCGGGAATTAAGTCGGGGCGTAGTTCTGAAGGAGGTCCAACCCGAGCGCCAGTACGGACCAAAGGGGTCTATAATTGGTGGCGAGATATACATTTTCTCGAGCCAGGGAGGGTTGGTCTATAATTGGATGGCGAGATCTACATTTCCTTAAGACTAAAGAAGTCGGTCTATAATTGGATGATTGGATAGGATGTGGAACTGTAATCATTCGAGGGGCGAGACCTACATTTTCTCAAGCCAAAGGATTGTCTAAAATTTTGAGGAAGGTGAGACCTAAATTTTCTCAAGCCTAAGGAGGATTTATGAAGTGATTTTTTGACAGTGTGGTCATTTCTGGGGGGGGTGGTTGTCGGCCTAGAGATTGAAAGACTTCTATGGGGTTTGTCGGCCTATCAGTCAAAGCATTGGGAATGATGTGGGAATATGGTCATTCAAAGGCGAGATCTATAAGTTCTCAAGCCTAAGGGTGAGAGATTTGTGAGAGAGAGAACTATTCGGTGTCTCGAGCCTAAGGGTGTTCTAAAATTTTGAGGAAGGCGAGATCTAAATTTTCTCAAGCCTAAGGGTTTGTCTAGAGTTACAAGGGAGGCGAGTTTTAAATTTTCTCAAGCCTAGAAGATTTGTCTAAAATTCACGAGGGAGGCGAGACATAAAATTTCTCAAGCCTAAGGGTCGTCTAAAGTTTTTGAGTAAGGCGAGACCTAAAATTTCTCAAGCCTAAGGGTTGTCTAAAATTATGAATAAGGCGAGACCTAGATTTTCTCAAGCCTAAAGGTTGTCTAAAATTATGAGGAAGGTGAGTTCTAGATTTTCTCAAGCCTAGGGATTGTCTAAAATATTTTGAGGAAGGCGAGACCTAGAATTTCTCAAGCCTAAGGGTTGTCTAATTTTTTTTTGAGTAAGGCGAGACCTAAAATTTCTCAAGCCTAAGGGTTGTCTAATGTTTTGAGTAGGGCAAAACATAAAATTTCTCAAGCCTAAGGGTTGTCTAAAGTTTTGAGTAAGGCGAGACCTAAAATTTCTTAAGCCTAAGGGTTGTCTAAAGTTTTGAGTAAGGCGAGACCTAAAGTTTCTCAAGCCTAGCAGTTCAATTGCAAGATAATGTAACAAACAGATAGCACATGTATATTTCAAGGATACGCTGCAACTCGTTGTTGATGACGAGTGGTTAGCATCTGAATTTTGCCTTGGATGGTGCTGGAGAGTGTTCAAATCGGCGTCTAAACTTTGCTGATGTTGTTGATGGAGCGGCGCCTTGATTTGTCCACATGCATTCCCAGTGAGTGTTGTGAGTAGCATCTGAATTCAGCCTAGGACCTTGATGAGGATACATCTCGATTCTGTCATTATTGATGAAGCATTTTTTGTGAAGGTGTCTAGAGTTTGCTTTGGACATCATTGGAGTAGCATCTGAGTTGGCATCTTGACTTGGCCATGAGTGTTGATAATGTTGGGACTGGGGCAGCATCTGGATTTTTCTTTATTATGTGATGAGATTTTTGATTCTTATGAATTGTCTTCAAGGAGCAATGAGGATGGATTGGAGTACCTGTAAAAGACTTCTACAAGCAATACAAGGTATATTGTGACATTGAGTGCTTGCTGTAGACACCCCGCCTTGGACCGCTCACCCCGATTGCACACTTGATTTTGTGTTTCTCCCTCTTTTAAGTGTTTTCTGTTAGTTTTTGTTACTTTGGTTAAGTTCCAGACGGACTCCGTTAAGTCCCGGGACTAAACTGAATAACAGTTCTAACTTTCTAGTCCATTCTGTCAAAAATTGCTTTTCAGAGTCGCGCGCCTCCGCCTCTTGAGGCCAGACGCGCGCGCCTTCCGCCGCCTCGGTGGGATGCGCGCGCTTCTGGGGTGTGTCAGTTACAGATTCTGCCCAAGAATCTCTCCCTTGCTCATTATACATGATTTTGCCAAGGAAAGATTTCTTGGAGACTCCGTTTGGCTCCAAAAACTCCCCTCTTTCAACTATAAAAACCCCTCCAATCCATCATTGGAAGGGACCTTTTTCCTCACTTCTTTTCTAGACTTTTCCTTAGGACTTCTTTTAGACATTTTTCAACTAAAAATCTTTGGACCTTAAGAAGTGTTCTCTCCAAGTATTCAACCTCTTCTTCAAGGTTTTTCAAAAGGTCCTCTTTGAAGGATACTATAGGTAAATGTCTTAAACTTTCTTTTTCTTCTTCTTCTTCTTCTTCTTCTTCTTCTTCTTCTTCTTCTTCTTCTTCTTCTTCTTCTTCTTCTTCAATCAAATGTGCAATCACCCCAAAACCACTTGGGACATGACACCAATGGTCATTTCATTACAATGAATTGGCCTAGGAGTCATCTCCCTACATTTTAAACTTTAAAACCCCTTTTTTTATCATCATTCAAATAGGAAGAACACATTTATCCTTAAAGTGAATTATGAACAAACAACACCGACTTTGCTCGGGCGAAATGGGTGTTTAAGTACTTCCCATTTCGTAACCTAACCCCCGAACCCCTCATCCCAAAGAATCTCTGTTTTCGTAAATCAAACTTAGGCTCATAAACATTAGGTTTTCTTACGTTCCTCAAAAACGTGGGTGGCAACTCTAAAACACAATTAGACATCCTAGGACGAGCTCGCGCGCTCTAGCCTAAAGCCGCGGTCTCCGCCCCCGGGGTATCTACAGTGGCGACTCCGCTGGGGGATTGCTTGAAGGTTAAACTTGTGTTTCTCTAATTGCTATCCGCCTCGAATATGCATGGATATGGCATAAGGATGTTACTTTAAAACCCTTTTTTTTTCGATGGCGTAGCCAATAAGCATGGATATGGCATAGGGATGTTACTTGTTGATCCAAAGGACATGTATACTCTAATTGCTATCCGCCTCGAATTTGAAGCCACCAACAACATCGCTGAGTACGAAGCATGCATAGCGGGGCTCGAAGCAGCCCTCAAGAGAAATGTCGCAAGTTTAGAGGTATTTGGTGATTCCTTGCTCATCATCAATCAAACATATGGAAAGTGGAAGATTCAAGACTCGACTCTGCAACGGTATAGTCAACATCTCAAGGAGTTGGTTGAACAGTTTCAAGAAATCACCTTCAACTAACTGCCAAGGGACAAAAACCGTTTTGCTGATGCACTAGCCACCATCGCTTCACTGCTCGAAATACCTGAGGGTAAAATGGTGAAGCCCTTCAAAATTTCCCGAAGGAACAGTCCGGCATACTACGTGAGTATCAAGATCAACGAGGTCCAAGCAAACTCCCCGTGGTATGCGGATATCATGAATTTCCTCAAAGATGGTACTTATCCCGAGAATAGCAATAAGAAGTCGCAAATGGCATTGCAAAGACTAGCCTCCCGATATGTACTGATTAGGGACCGAGTCTACAAAAGGCACCACGAAGGGATCAATCTTCTATGCGGAAATGAGACCGAACCTCAAGAAATAATGCATGAGATCCACGAAGGTGAATGTGGGCCCCACATGAATGGGTTTATGTTGACCAAGAAGATACTCTGCATGGGTTATTATTGGAGTACCATGGAAAGGGACTGCATCGAGAAAGTCAAGAGGTGCGCCAAATGTCAATTCCATGCACATCTATAGCACGCTCCACCGTCACAGCTTTACAATATGACCACGCCTTGGCCTTTCTCTTGTTGGGGCATAGACATCATCGGCAAAGTTCACCCTACTGGCAGCAAAGGACAATCTTTCGTCCTAGTAGCCGTGGACTATTTTACAAAATGGGTCGAAGCACAGGCTTACCGAGTTGTCAACGCCAAGATAGTGGCCGAATTCGTAAATACCCACATCATGTGCCGGTACGGTGTTCCTCATGAAATCATCTCAGACAACGGTTCTCACTTTGAGAAAGAGATGGACGTGCTCCTGGTAGAATACAAGATTACTAAGCACAAGTCATCTCCATACCGCCCTCAAGCAAACGGCGTGGTCGAGGCAGCTAATAAGACAATCGAGACCATTGTGAAGAAAATGGCCTCCACCGGAAGGGATTGGCCCAAAAAGCTACCTCTAGTATTATGGGGCTACCGCACGTCAATACGGACAGCGACTGGAGAAACTCCTTATGCACTGGTATATGGTTCCGAAGCTGTACTCCCAATAGAGCTCGAAGTCCCATCCCTACGGGTCGTCCTCGAGAACCAAGTCCATGAAGTCGATTGGATGCAAAGTTGATATGAACAGCTATCCCTACTCGACGAGAAAAGGCTGAGGGCAATCGAACGTACGAGGGCCTATCAACAAAGAATGGCTAGGGCTTTCAACAAAAAGGTGAAGCCCCGAAACATCAGTCTGGGAGATTTGGTCCTAAGACAACACCCTCCTAATGCCATGAACCCCCTTGGAAAATGGGGACCCCGATGGATCGGTCCGTACGTAGTCAAGAAGATACTAAGCGGCGGTGCAGTCCGACTCGTGGATTTAGACGGAGATCAGCTGCCAAAGGAAGTCAACCTCGAAAAGTTGAAGAGATTTTACGTCTAATAAACGAAGACCATCGAAAAAAAAAAGAGCTCGCTAGGTTGAAAACCCGCAAGGGCAGCCTAGGAAAAAATTAGAGCACGTGCAAAAAAGAAGCCCGCTAGATTGAAAACCCGAAAGGGCGGTCTAGGCAAAAAACAGGGTGCACAAAAAAAAAAAAAGGTCTTCGTTTGTTTTAACTACGGAGACCTGAGCCTCTACACTGGAGGAACGTAGGCAACCTTCGGGTGCGGTCTAAAATATGAACAAATACCCAAATCATTTCAAATTAACGAGATGAAATTTTTATTCATTTCTTGAATTATTTTTTATCATTACAACGGATTTTGCTGAGCTAATAAAAGACATAAAACATTAAAATCCTAACAAGTGGTCTATTTTAATTGTAATCTCTTGGGGATACTAGGAAAAATCTAATTTTCTCTTGGCCTTCGAAGACCACCCGAACGACCATCAATCCTACTCTTCTTGGGAGGTCTAGGAACACTGATGCGGACCGATACCCTCTGCGCAACAGAGCGCCTCTGAGCATAAAAGTCATCTAAAGGGGTACCGAAAGGGTTAGTTAGAATGTTGTTAACATCAGCAGCAGCTTCCTTGTACCTCAAAGCACTGCTAGGCTCAAAGTCCTTCCCTAACAACTCAGCCCGAAGAACATCTACCCAAGTAATGCCGCGGTAGACGGTACCAAGCAAGTGATCCAAGTAACTCTCGGGAAGAAAAATACTAACCCGATGCAAAGGAGCGGAAGCCCAACGGTTACGATCATCTCCCCAAGCCGACTTAAGCTCATTCGAGAAGTCCGGACCCATATAAGAAACTGGACGAAGCCTCCCGTTCCTCAGAAAAGGAATTATCTGTTGACGGCCAAATTGCCTAAGTGTAGATACCCCGGGGAACCACGGCTTGTCTAGAGCGGTGAATTATCCTAGGATGTCTACTTGATTTTAAGAGTCGCCACCCACGTTTTAGAGGAACGTGAGAAAACCTAAGAAAATAGCCTTTTTTATTGATTACGAAACCAAAGATTCGTGAGATGAGGGGTTCGGGGGTTAGGCGACGGAGTGGGAAGTACTTAAACACCCACTCCACCCCGCTTACGCGGGTCTTGTTACTTTTGGTGTTCTAATGTTAAATGTCCTTTAATTTAATAATAAGAGAAATGTGCTAACAATTATAATGAAAAGAAAGGGGAAATTTATAGAGGAAAAATAAAGGAGAATTGTGTTATTTATTGATTTATGCTAAAGATTACATGTCGAATTATCGCTAGGTAATTACATTAAGAAATGAGAATGTAAATTAAAGTGGAATTAAAATGTTGGGATGTAACCTTGACCAAACTTCAATAGTGAAGTGGCCTTTTGGTTGTATCCCTTTTTATGGAGATTGCATACATTGACTAGACATGAATAAAAATAAGAAGAAGAAAAAGGGAAGTTGTACCTTAAGAAGAAGGACTTTAAACCTTGACTTGAAGATGGTGTTGTTGTAGAGAAAATGTCGTGCAACACTTTGTGTAGTGTTTTGTAGAGAAATCTTGTTGAGAGGATTTGTGTATAGTGTATGTGTAGAGAAAATTCAAGTCAAAAAAGAAGGTCCTTTTTGCTAGAGAGAAAATGTTGAGGTCCAAGGTCCCTTTCTAAGGTAGAAGAAGGGGGTTTATATAGGTAAAAAAGAGAGGGAAAGGTTGGAGGGAAATTGGTCAATCCATGTGAAATGGAATTGACCAATCACAAATAAGATAAATAAAATAATAAATAAATAATAAAGAGAAAATCAAATAATAATAAAAATAAATATTTTGTTTTTATGAAGAATGGCTAGAATAAAGGATTTGGGAGTTATGAAATAAGGGGGAATGAATGTGGATGTAAAAATGAGGTGTTTGTGATCAAGAAGAGATTTTCTAAATAAGAAAAGGGAGGAAAAATGGTGCTATCCGTTACTGTCAAAGTGGGAAGCGCGCGGGTCCGGCCTATTGGACCAAACGCGCGCGCGCCCCATGACTATTACGGGAGGCGCCCGCGGGTGAGAATAACAGAATGACTCTAAAAGTTAACTCTGTTATGCAGTTTAGTCCAAAACTAACGGAATCAGTTAGGAACTTAACGGAAGTAACAGAAATTAACAAAAACAAGTTAAATAAAAATACTATGTATGCAATCGGGGTGAGAGGTCCAAAGCGGGGTGTCTACAGAGCCCCTCGGCGACGTGGATTGCGAAGCAAAACGCGTCGACGAAAGAAAGACAACCGCCGAGGACATCGACAAGCGAAAACAAAGACTCGATAAAGCAGGAATTTGAAATTACAAAGGATAGGAGTGCGCTCCCTGTGTGAGCGGTTTTCGCGGATGGAAAGGGTGTGGTGGCTTGAGGCGGCCCACCACAGTCACAAAAATTTAAAAAGGTGTGGTGGCTTGAGGCGGCCCACCACGGCCACAAAATTTTAAAAAGGTGTGGTGGCTTGAGTCGGCCCACCACGGCCAAATTTTTTTTAAAAAGGTGTGGTGGCTTGAGGCGGCCCACCACGGCCACAAAATTTTTAAAAAGGTGTGGTGGCTTGAGTCGGCCCACCACGGCCAAATTTTTTTTAAAAAGGTGTGGTGGCTTGAGGCGGCCCACCACGGCCACAAAATTTTTAAAAAGGTGGGGTGGCTTGAGGCGGCCCACCACGGCCACAATTTTTTTTAAAAAAGGTGTGGTGGCTTGAGGCGGCCCACCACGGCCACAAAATTTTAAAAAGGTGTGGTGGCTTGAGGCGGCCAACCACGGCTGCAATTTAAAGAAAGAGGGTAATTTTGAAATTGTGAAAGATGGGGGTGGGCTCCCTGTGTGAGCGGCTTTATTGATATAGAAAGGATATGGCGAGATCCGTCTTGCTAAAGCGGAATCCGTTTGCTGATGCGGGATCCGTTTGCTGAATGCGGGATCCGTTTGCTGATGTGGGATCTGTTTGCTGATGCGGGATCCGTTTGCTGAAGCGGGATCCGTTTGCTGATGCGGGATCCGTTTGTTGAATGCGGGATCCGTTTGCTAATGCGGGACCCGTTTGCTATGGCGGGATCCGTTTGCTAAGGCGGGATCCATTTGCTGATGTCGGGATCCGTTTGCTGATGGCGGGATCCGTTTGCTGGTGCGGGATCCGTTTGCTGAAGCGGGATCTGTTTGCTGAGGCGGGATCCGTTTACTGAGGCGGGATCCATTTGCTAAGGCGGGATCCGTTTGCTGATTGCGGGATCCGTTTACTGATGGTGGGATCCATTTGCTGAAGCGGGATCCGTTTGCTGAGGCGGGATCCGTTTGCTGAATGCGGGATCCGTTTGCTGATGGCGGGATCCGTTTGCTAATTGCGGGATCACCATGGACCAAATTGATGTCTAGAGCTGCAGTTGCTGTTGACTTTATCGTGGGGATGCGGGCATGGTTGATTGTGGTCCATTTTCTGCTGGGGATGAAGTGCCTTGAGTGGCGGATGCTGTTGACTTCGTGGTGGTACCTGTTATGTGTGTGCTTGGCAGGTATATGTATTTGTGCAAGAAGATGCATGAAGCGTGAAATGAAGAGAGAAATTGTGCTCGTGGTGCAATGTGATTTGAAAGCAGTTTTGCATGAGAGAGAGTTTTTGTAAGAATGGAGAAAGTGATTTTGTGTGCGGTGTGATTTGAGGAAAGCATAGATTTGCTTGAGAGAGATGAATGATGTCCATACCTTCACTTACCATTGCCGTTGGATGGATTCGTGATGTTGTGGTAGATGCTTTGGCGGAGAGTATCGCTGCCTTTGATGATGAATTCGTTTTTTATGGAGTGTCGGTGGGACAGTATTCCGGATGATGGGTTGGTCATGCCAAAAGGCCGCCTATGTATCCCTTGGAAGGAATCAGACCAGCGTAGTTCAAGGATGATGGAGAATGCTGGGGGAGAATCCTAGGAGCAAAGCAAAGTAAAGCACATACTTTTGCACATAGAAGGAGAAAAAGAAAAAGATATTTTTTTTTTATTTATTTAGATTAGAAGGGAAAGAATATGCACACATGTGACAAAGAGATTTTTTTTTTAGTTCGTGGGTGAACCATTTTAACCATTGTGTGTTTGTAAAGCCAACCCAAGATCAAGTCATGTTCGATCGAAGTCCGGATTGCCTCGCTTGAATGTTGTCGTCGTTGCCGTGGTGTCCAACGAAATTGATGTCTAGCCCGAAGAGATTTATTGTTTATGGGGCTTCAAAAGGACTATTAATGTCGAGATATCAAGGGGTTGCTGACTGTAAAGCCCCTCGAATGTTGAACTTTGAGTGGCTTATGAAACCCCAAGATGAATCAACTCTTAGACCATTCAAATAAACTGTCTTTTGCTGTCTACGTGGGTAAGCCCCAAGAGAAGATCATTGATACCAAGCTTTTAGAGATCACTAAGCCCCAAATGTCATGGGCTTATCAAGTTTGTAGATGGCGGGATGTGGAGACCTTTCGGTCTGAAGCTCCAACTTATCTTGGCATTGTATTGAGAGCAGATGCACCATTGGGTAGAACACTTGAAGGCGATCTCCTTCTTTCTCTTGTTGTAGATGGATGGCCTTTTTTGTGGTTGATACCCAAATGTAGTATGGTCTTCGGGAGACGTCTCGTGGGAGGTGGTGATGTTGTTGCAGATGATAAGGTCTTGGTGTGATAAAGTCTCGAACGGTATGTTTGCTCGAGTCTTCTTGAGTTGAACCGACGGCGGATCTTCGGATGCAGCTTGTGCTTTTGATCTTGGAGAAGGGGGTGCTGTATTGCAGAAACATTGGGATTGGCCGTAACTCTGTCTCTAGAGTTAACATATTGGCATTGCCCGCTATAACTCAGCCGGGTGAGTCTAGCATATAGAATCTTTTTCCTTTTCTCTAAGACTTCCTTCAGAATCTCGCTGTGAGTTCTAACAAGAATCATCAAATTCATTCATATCATCGGAGCCTTCATTTAAAACCACGAGGCCTTTTGACTTGAAGTGTCGAGGGACCATTAAAGTTTGATCCCTTTCATGGAGCCATAAGACTACTCCCAAATTGCATTGCTCGGGTACCACTGCCCAAAAGCTTGTTAATTACGAAGCCCCAATATTGCCCCTTGCTTGAATTACTGTAAAGCCGTTGCCCAAAATATTGTAGATTGCGAAGCCCCTTGAGACCTTTCGGTATAGAGCTTCAAATGTTGCTGGGGACATTGAAGTGAATTGCTTCTTGCCGAGGGAGCCTTTAAGACTTGACCATAGCCCCTAGAGTACCATCATTGATTGCGAGAAAGGTCCATCCTTAATTGGGGGAACGAGTACGGGCACACATGACAAGAGGGATTTTTGACATCCCTTTTGAGAGACTTTGAGGATAGTCTCACACATCTTTCTCGAGCATAGCCCCTAGGGCTTATTGATTGTCAAATGAAGCATAAGAAGCCCTTGTTCTTGAGTCACATAGCCCCTAGGGCGTCACCATTTGTTGAGCAAAGCAAGAGTGACTCATCCTCGTGCGAGGGAAAAAACATGAAAGGACATGGCAAGAGCTACTCCATTTTTCGAGAGCCTTTCGGCGTACTTTAGAAGCACATACTTGCAGAAGCTTTGAAAACTGAGACACATGTTGTTGCTATTTGCTGCCCAAGCCAATTGACTAGCTAGGGATTATTTGTGCAACCTCGTGCCCTTTTATGATGGGCTCGTTCTCAGATGGGTCTTGGTTACCACGGGCCTTCTTTTCATGAACCCAAAAATGCACACTGCTGGAGAATGATGCCGATAACCCAAGACAACCTTTAATGGTGCCATATCTTGTCGAGCCTTTTGCAATCCCAAAGTTGACTCGGTGGGGAATTGACTTGCTGAGGAGACCCAATGTAGAACTTGTGCAGTTGTCTTCCTTAAAGGCCGGAGATCTCCATTTCTCTTTCCCTTCTCTCTCTCACTCTCTCCTTTTTTTTATGACGCACCCTGTTTTTTGTCTAGACCACCCTTCGGGTTTTCAATCTAGCGGGCATCTCTTTTGCGTCTTTTTTTTTTTTGACTCGATTAATGAGGAAGTGTGCATTGACTCTGGCTGAGGAGATAAGACATGTGATTTTGCGGTGAAGACCTCTTGTCAGTAAAGATGAGTGACATTGACTCGAATAGGGAAGTGTCCCTAGTATTGACTTCATATATGTATATTTTTTGAATGACTCACGAAGGCAAGTAAGTCATTAAGAGAGAAGAGAAGGAAAGCCCCAATTTGATTGCAAGAAATCGAGAGTATGCAGAAAGAATAGAAGCCCTAGACTCGACAAGGAACGGAAAGTGATTCCAAATCTAGGAAAGTTGTTCAATCTTGAGGTGATTAATTCATTGGCAAATGAATCGTACAAAGACGTCTTGACAAGTTCGAGATGAAGGCCGATCACCATAACGCGCTAGGGCTAAACATATCTTCTTTCTTGCATGAGACCGGACCCGAAGGTTACCTACGTTCCTCCAGTGTAGAGGCTCAGGTCACCGTAGTTCTTGTAGATGCTCCATTCGTCGAGATGGTTGTTGCTTCGTCCTTCATTGGTGGAATGATGTTGATCTTGTACTTCTTTGATTGAGGGGGATTTTTTTTTTTTTCTAACTTTTGCCTAGGTTGATTTGAGGATTTCAACCTAGCGAGCTTTTTTTTTTTTTTTTTTTTTTTTTATCCCCTTTTGAAACATTGCTTGATTTTTCCATGGTCGTTGCTTCACCTTGCTTTGTCTTGATTTTGCCGTTGATGTTTTGATGTCTTTGTTGTTGATGCCGTCGTTGGTGTTTAGCCCCTAGGCGTTCAAGCGATGGCCTCCATTTCAAAACTTGTTTAGACATTTTTTCATCATTTTGCCAAGAATTAGATTGAACAACTTGGAAGAGTGTATGAGGACAAGAACGACTTTTATTTGATAATAAGACTCGACATTGAACATGGGACGAGAGAAAAATTTAATGCACACTAAAGAGGACTTTGACTCTTTTTTTTTTTAATCCTATATCTAGGTAGAGAAAGAGAAACAGAGATTGTTGTCGTCATCCCCCATGTCGTTGTATTCCTCATTGTCGTTGTAGTCTTCCATGTCACTACATTCTTCCATATCATTGCTTGGGAACCCTTTGTCGTCGAAGCTTGTGTCATAGGAGGACTCGGCCACTTCTCAGAGCAAATTTTCAATTCTAACCTCACATCATACATGCTTGAAAAATCGGAGTGAAAAGCCCCACTAAGATGAGTGCGGTAGTCCATTTTCAAACACTTCAAGAAGATGTCCATTTGTTCCTTCTTGGAAGGCCTATCAACCATCTTGGCTAGCTTGTCATTCCAACGGCGATAGAAGTCCCCAATGATTCATCACCCATTTGCATGGTTCTCTCCAATTCCTTCTTGGTGGGGCGGAATATGGAGTTGCCTTGATATTGTGACTTGAAGGCAAGCATAGCGACATCCCAATTGAGGCGGGTGAAAACTGGAAGACCCATATACCAATATTTTGCGACCCCCTCGAGAGTAAGCTGGAAGCATTGTGCCATTATTTGAGGAGACACTTTCTTTTGTAGCATGGCCCAAATGTAGGAGTCGACATGAGCATCGGGACAAGAGGTGCCGTTGAACTTGCCAATATCGGGCATCTTGAACTTTTCGGGAAGAGCCTCCATTGTGTTCATGAGGAGAGAAGCTTGATGAAGATCGGTGCTTGGGCCCTTGTGCAAATTTAGCCCACTAAGCCTTTGGTCAATGTAGGACATGAGAGTGTTGACCAAACGGGTATCAATGCTTTGGACCTTTCTTTCACTCGTGAGCCCTTTCAATTGGTTCTTGAGTTGAGCAACTTCTTTCTTGTGGGCCGTTTTCACATGCTCGTAACGGGCTCGCCATAAATCATCCTTGCGGCAGACATTCTCGGCTAGTGCATCAATTTGCCCTTTCAATGCTTTCACCATGTTGAATAACCCTTCGTTGGACACGGAAATGTTCTCACCCTTTTTGTTGTTGCCATTGGAAGCCATTGGACCTATTGAGAGAACACGGTCGATCTTAGGATGGCCCCACAAACACATTTTGAGTAAAATAATTAACCCACAAACAAAGGAAGAAGACTCAACCACATAAGAAAAATGACTCTTTTTTTTTATTTACAAAAGTCAGAAGGACGTGGTCCTTTTTGGGGTTTCTAGGAAATAGTGGAATCGTCACACCAGTATATAGACCATCTCGCGGTCCCATATACTCATTGGATTCCACCACGCTTGTGAATCCTACATGTGTCGGGATTAAACTGTAACGACCCGAAAACCCGCCTCTATTTTCTTAGTAATAAATATTTAATTATTTATTTATTGCTTATTTAATTATTTAAATTATTTATTTATTTAAATAATTATGTGTGCATTTTGTGTGTCATAATATTTTATACCTAGCATTTTAATTGGTTATTTGTGCTAGTGTGGAGTGTTGGGTCTTAGTTGTTAGTGGGGGGTATAAGATTATTGTGTTAGTGTGTAGGGGAGGGGGTCTATGTGTAAATTCTCTAATCATCATACTTACTCCCTCTTTTCCCCTCACCTCCCTCACTTTCATCCTCCCTTCCATTCCCAGCTCATTCCTCTCTCTCTCTTCCATTGCAAGAAAAGGTAAGTATTTCTTCTCTACCTTTTCTCTTCAATCTAACCACCTTCCTCTTGTTATTTCTCATTTCTTAAAACATGAAACTTGTTTAGATCGTCGTTAGGATCGTAGAGGACTAAAAATATTCAAGTTCCGGCAACTTTGATAAAATCCGGGTAAGTTACTTTCCCCCATTTATGTTAAAAATGCTCATCTTTAACTCTATTGATGTTCTTGTTGATATCCATGGCTTCTTGGTTGAGTTTAGAAATTATTTGGAATTTATTTGGATTTTGGTTAAAAGGTGTGATTGTTATGAATGTTGGGATTTAATCTTGGTTTTGGTTGATAAATGGTGTTATTTAGGTCCCTTTTAAGTTAGATGTTGTTTGGATACTTTGGGGATCAAGTTGGGAGTGTTGATTTGTGAGAAATTTGGTTTTGGTTCGAAAATGGTGAAACCAAGCTCTGTTTCCCGGCCTGAAGTCAGACCGGGCGCCCGCCTTCTCAAGCCCGTGCGCCCGCCCGCCCGACCTTTTTCCTTCGGCCAACTTACTGGTGAAATGAGCGCCCGCCCGACCTTGAGTGAGCGCCCGCCCGCCCCCTTTTTCTGGAAATCATATTTGTGTTTGTTTAAGACTAGGTTGTATTTTTAGTTTGGGTTTTAGAGGCACATGAATTGAGTTTTCTTGTCTTTAAATGTTAGGATAGAAGTATATATAGGTACTCCTAAGATTTAGAACGAAAGGAGTGAAATTCGGAGCTAAAACAGGGATTTTTCATAATGTCCGGCCGAACACTTTATAAAAATTGTCCGTTTTACGTTCAATCTTCCGGAGGCCATAACTTCTTCGTCCGGACTCCATTTTGGACGTGTAAACTATCGTTGGAAAGATATTTTCGAGTACTACGCAATGGTTCTATTGGCCGCATGGTTTCAGGCCATAATAGTTGTCTTATTGTTGAGGTTTAAGATCAAGGTGTAGTCTCGGTCTAGGTTCCGTAGTACTATTCTAGTTGACTTAGTTGGGCACCGTGGAACACTTTAGTAATTAAAATTGGTTCCTTTGTGAACAATGGTGTTATGTAATTTGATCAAGTATTGTTTGGGAATGTTTGGGCATCTTCTTATGTGTTCGTGATTGTTCCAATCGAATTGATTTTCGAGTAAGACTTGGTCTAGGTTTTAGGCGATGTCCTATAGTACCTAGAGGGTTGTTATTGAACACCAAAGTATAGGGTTTAGTCCGGTCGTGATCATGTTCTAATAAGAGTAACCTTTTGGATTCGTTTGGGGTGTTTAGAAGTGGTTCGTTATGGACGGAGGTAAAGCGTGAATTGGCAATTGGGTACTTACGGTTTGATTAACCTTACGGTGTATTCATTCTGGTTTCCTACTTTGGAATTCCAGGTGTGATGAGATGGTTGAGTTCATAGTCCTAGTATATCTTTATGAGTAAATGTTTAGGGTCATTTTGGTAATAGTCATTGTGCCATTTGTGAGCGACCGTTTGGGTTGTGCTCTTTATGATTAACTTGTGGGTATCATATTTAGGATGTATGTGGTACGTGCCTTATCTTGGAATTATTATGTTTTAATGGTCAATGTTGTTGGACTCTTTTATGAGAAACTCCTTGTGTTTATTGTTGTTGAACTCTTCTTGAGTAATCGTTTGCATCTTTTATGGTCGTTTTATTATGCTCTCTATTAAGCAGATCCTAGAGAAGCATATCTTATTGTTGTAAAATGTATTATTCTATATCTATCTGGGACTATTAACCTTAGACTTTGGTATTCCAAATATTCAAATTTTGATCTTATAGGTTACTCAGATGCAGATTATGCAGCATGTACCATTGACAGGATAAGCACAAGTGGAACGTGTCATTTCCTTGGACATATTCAACTATCTTAAGAGTCATTTTATTAAATACATGAAAAGCATTTGAGTGTTTAGCATACCCAACAAATATACCTTCATCATGCTTAGGAGAAAATTTACCTCGATGTTCTTTACCATTGTAGATAATGTAGCATTTTCATCCAAAAATCTTGAAGTAGGCAATGTTGGGGGTTCTTCCTCTCTAAAGTTCATTCGGAGTTTTGTTGTAGTAATTGTTGATGAGGGATCTATTTTGAATGAAGCAACTTGTGTTGATAGCTTCAGCCCAAAAATATTGAGGTAGCTTTGCTTCAGCAATCATCGTTTTTCTAGCCTCAATCAACGTTCTATTCTTTCTTTCTACTATACCATTTTGTTTTGGAACTCCAGTAGTTGAGAAGTTGTGCTCAATACCATGATCATCACAGTATTGAGCAACATGGTTGTTCTTGAATTCTGTTCCGTTGTCGGATCGAACACTAACGATGTCATCTTCCTTTTGAGTTTGGAGTTGTCTAAAGAGTAATGTCAAAATGTCGTAACAATCATCTTTGGAAATCATCATTTTAACTCATGTTTATCTTGAATAATCATCTACGATAACTAAGGTATATCTATTACGACCGATACTTGCGGTAGTGACAGGTCCAAACAAATCCATATGAAGTAGTTGCAAACATCTTGAAGTTCAAGGTGTGGTCTTGCTGAAGAAAGACGCTTTTGGTTGTTTGCCTAGTTGACCTGCTATGCACTTCTCATCGTGGTGATTAGCTACATTGGGTAGACCACAAACTAGATTTTCTCTACCAATCTTGGAGAGATACTTGAAGTTCAAGTGACTAAGTCTTTTGTGCCATAGCCAACTGTTTTCACTAAAATTCTTGGCTACAAAACAGAGATTAGAATAAATACATGAAGAATTAAAATCAACAATACAAACATTTTTCTTACGAATCCCTTTGAGCAAAGTGACGCCGGATGTGCCATCCTTGATAAGACAAAGATTTGAAGTGAAGTGGCATTGCAATCATTTGTCGCAAAATTAAGATATTGAGAGAAGATTGTGTTGAAGTCCTATGACAAGAGAGACTTCTTAGATGGTGATTTTCCTTTTCGAATAGCTCCATATCCTACGGTATTTCCTTTGCTGTTGTCTCCAAAATTTACTGATGGACCTTTCTCTTCATGGACATCTTCCAATAAATTGATATCTCCGGCCATGTGTCTTGAGCAACCACTATCAAGATACCATAGACTTCATTTTTCCTTGGAACCTCTAACCATTAAGCAGAGGACCTATAAATTATACATTTAAGAACAAGGTCCTTTTTTGTTCTTGGGTCAAAAGGGTTAGCAACTTTTGACAACCCACACATGTCTCACAGAAGGAGGGTTATACCTTCTAGGATTGGGTGTGAATCTCAAAAGACATTCAGCAGCCTTGCGACCATAACCATCACACACAGAACAATGGTGGAAGCCACCCAACTGAGAGTTAATAAACTTTGTTATGGTCTTGAGTACAACATCATTAACTGGTATGGAATATCTCTCTCGAACAAATTTCAATTTCTTGAACTTGACCGCATGACTCTTGGGAGTGGTCGACATGCCTTTGAAGGCTACTTGACCATGACTTGAGGTGGTCGAGCGGTAAGGTACAGGTACCTTGCTAGAGCATTCCTTTATGGTAGGATTATACATAGCTATTCCTTTTATCTTTAAAGCCTTGCCAGTTTGTTTCTTGGGGTAGTGTAAGGATCCCGCCCCATGACGAAGGAAATGAAGGGGTTTTCATTTCGAAGGGCGAAACACCAAACACGTTTATCACGCAAAACATAACGGAGTCACCACATTTGTTAGTTATTTAACCCAACAAATGGAAAGGTTAGAGATTCTGTTAGTTCGGAGGTCAGGTTACGCCTTGGGAAGAGTTTTACATCACCCAAGTCGCCTCGGATAGGACCGAGTCTCCCTAACGTTAGTTAACAAACGTGCATGTGTGTGTGTGTGTATTTCAAAAATGGGAGAAACTGACATTTTAACGAAACTGGTTAATTATTTAACAGAAAAGGGTTATTTTGCAAACATTTCAGTTAGAAAGGGAAGAAACTGGAAAATGCACTCCCTGGCCAAAGTAGCCGTACGGCTAGGGAGAGCATTCCAGGGGTTTTTGACAATTTATCAGAAAACTGTCCAGTTTTAGGTAAAACAAAGTGTTCTTGCTGAAACTGGACTGTGATGATCATTTTCAGTTATTTTCTTCAACAAAAACATGGATTTAATCATCCCTATATCATTGATCACAAATTAGACACCAAAAACAAAGGTTTTGGGTGTGATCAAGACAATCATTGTGGAAATTTTGAGAAAGTTGATGAACATGCCCTTTGGGCCAAAATGACCATTTGATGAGTAAAGATTGAAACTTTACCATCAAAATGGACTTACTATGCAAGATTAATTCTTTAGAAACAAAAATGTAACATAAAGATTGGATCTTTATATCCCATACTTGGTGATTTTATGGCTAGGTCATGGTTGGGATGATAAAGATTGAAACTTTATCACCCAATCATGACTCTCATGGCCAAACAAGAATAAAATCAACATAAAACTTAACAAACCATGATCATCTTTAGGTTTTACCCCACAATCATACACAAGGCATGAAGGGAACCTTGAATCACCTTATAATTTGGTTCCAATGTACATATATAATCATAATACATATATATATAACAATAATATATATATATAGATTTAGAAGACAAGACTTGTATAATATATATATATATATATATATATAGTGCTTGAAATGGACAAGTCTTGCAAGAATGTAAATTTGCTTGAGAGGACAAGTCTTACAAAAATGTAAACAAGAACAAGTAATGTGATTAATAAAGCAAAATAGAGTTGAGATGAAGAGAATATGGGGGAAGGGGACCTCACCTATGATGGTTCTAGTCTATCTTCCTTTCCTTCACTCAATTATAAGGGTGGTTTCTCTCTCAGACACAATTTTTACAGAGTTTCCCCTATCTAAACAATATTCTTCCCACTGAAATGATCAGCAAGGGGTTCAATTTATAGGGACTGAGGGTGCCCAACATAGCCGTACGGTTCAACCCCTCAAGTACCCAAACCATCTGTACGACTCGACTTGGAGAGCTTTTGGATTTTTCTAAGTTTAATTCTAGTTTAGTCCTGGACTATTAGTTTTATCCTAGTGAGGTCCTGGCCCATTGGTTTATCCCTAAATGCTACCAAAAATTCCTCTAAAGTAGGTCAAATTCAGATTGGGGTACTTACAGAGTCCCTCGGCAACGTCGCTTTTGAAGAAAGCGGGGTTGTCGAAAAAATAAGCATCCCAATCTGATAGGAGGACGGCTTGGCCGATTTGTTCTATGGATGGACCTAGAGGTATAGGATTCCTACGTATCCCTATTCGAGGGAATCAAGCCTAATGTAGTTCGGGTGAGAGATTTTAAGGCTACTCAAACCTATGGGCCTTAGGTGGATATTCATTCATCCCTTCCTAAACAGGCATGGCTCAAAGGCCGGACTTGGTCAACTTGGCTCTATTCGGAGAGGGTTGACTAAGGGGGCTAGCATGGCTCAGAGGCTCAAATAATGGGCATGGCTCAGAGGCTAGACTTGATCGACTTCGCTCTATCAAGAGAGGGTCGACTCAAGGAATAGGCATGGTTCAGAGGATCAAATAATGGGCATGGCTCAGAGGCTGGGCTTTATTGACTAGGCTCTATCAGGAGAGGGTCGACTCAAGGAATAAGCATGGCTCAAAGGCTCAAATAATGGGCATGGCTCAGAGGCAAGGCTCGATCGACTAGACTCTATCGGGAGAGGGTCGACTCGAGGGTAACTTGTCTTATGTCCGACTAAGGACTGCCGGGACACATTGGTCAATTTGGTCAACTTATCTCATGGCGGAGGGTCGACTACACAAACTGGTCAACTTATCTCATGGCGGAGGGTTGACTGGCGAAGGGTCGACTACAAAAACTGGTCAACTTATCTCATGGCGGAGAGTCGACTGCACAAACTGGTCAACTTATCTCATGGCGGAGGGTCGACTGGTCAACTTATCTCATGGCGGAGGGTCGACTGCACAAACTGGTCAACTTATCTCATGGCGGAGGGTCGACTGGTCAACTTATCTCATGGCGGAGGGTCGACTAGTCAACTTATCTCATGGAAGAGGGTCGACTACACAAGCTGGTCTTACGTCCCTCCAAACTGCCATCATAATGATAGGTTTTCTCTAACCTGGCCACTCTCGGAGGACAAAGTTGTTCTTAACCTAATCATGACTATACTGGTCTTATGCCCTACCAAGGGCTGCCGAGGCAATAATATCTTAACTTTCATCCTGGACTTACGAGGTACGGCTGGGACTTTCACGATTTCACTTTCTACCCTGGACTTACGAAGTATGTCCGGGTCAACAAAATCCAATGGTCTTATGCCACGTCGGATGGCCAATGACGAATCTCACGAAACCTTATGGTATTACGTCACGCCGGACGGCCAAAGGATGAATCTCACCGAACCAAATGGTCTTAGGTCACACCGGACTGCCAAAGGGCAAATCTAACGAAACCTAATGGACTTATGTCATTCCTGACTGCCAGAGGAGAATTTTTCTTATTTTTAACTAGACTTACGAAGAACGGCCACGTTAACTTCACAAATTCAAACTCTTAACCTGGACTTACGAGGCGCGGCCGGGCTAATTTGATACTCTTAACCTGGACTTACGAATTACGGCCGGGTTAAATTCATACTCTTAACCTGGACTTATGAGGCGCGGCCGGGGTAATTTCATACTCTTAACATGGACTTACGAATTACATCCGGGTTAAATTCATACTCTTAACCTGGACTTACGAAGCACGACCGGGCTAATTTCACAAAATTCAAATTCTTAACCCGGACTTACGAATTAAGGCCGGGTTAACGCTAATTCTCACATTCTTAACTAGACTTATGAAGTACGGCCATGTTAATTTCACAAAGCTAAATTCTTAACCTAGACTTACGAAGCGCGGCCGGGCTAATTTCATACTCTTAACCTGGACTTACGAATTACGGCCGGGCTAATTTCACAAAGCTGGTCTTACGTCCATCTAGGGACTTCCCGGGGACAAGGGTCTCAACCTATGATGACTATTCTGAGTCAAAGCTTGGGTTGGATCAACACTACTCTACGGGACAGTTGACACATTTTCTTGACACCGGGGAAGAGCCTAGGGGCAACCGTTAAGACACATTGTGGACGAAAGAGTCCAAAACATTGGGAGAATCATTTTGAGAGGAGATCAAAAGTATTTTGCTTGAAACATGGTCCCTGATAAATGATTCCAAAAGGGCAAATTTTAGAAATGCTTATTCCTAAAGGCAAATCTTTTAACAAAGCATTTTAGTCAAATTTTTGATTTTAACTTAACCGTGAGGTTTGTTATGCATAAAGTCCTTTGGATTTTGTTCATTCATTGAGAAGTAACTGATGGTAGGAAATCTGCTCGTCACTGTAGTGGGGGATAGTCCCATTGTCTCCTTTATCGTTGATGTCGGGGTGGCCCCATGTCACTGTTGTTATTTATGTCGGGGTAGCCCCATGCCTTTGTCGGTGTCGGGGTAGCCCCATCTCCTTGTTGTCGTTGATGTGGAGGTAGCCCCATGTCCTTGTTGTCGTTGATGTGGAGGTAGCCCCAATGTCGTCCTTCGCCTTTTGATGTTGGCGTAGACCCAATACCACCTTTTGACCTTAGGAACCCATCCCTTTTTCATGACGTACCCTTTCTTTTGCCTAGGTCGCCCTTTCGGGTTTTCAACCTAGCGGGCATCTATTTTACGTCTTTTATGGCACACCCTGTTTTTTTGCCTAGGCCGCCCTTACGGGTTTTCAACCTAGCGGGCTACTTTTTTGGTGCCTTTTTCTCTTTTTCCTTTTTTTATGAGTGATCCAGCCGACTCGATAGAACGGGGACTTTAAAGTATTTTCTTGGACGAAGCATGCAAGGGAATTTTATTTGGGAGAGAGTCCCTTTATGTTGGTGAGCAATGTATCATGAAATGGGAGGGAGCCCTTGCTTGATAGAATACAAATGTTTAGCTCTTTCCTAATATGTAGAGAAGAAGACTTGTCAAGACATTTGAAATTTGCCTTAGTTAATATCATCAAATGATTGCTTGAATGGACCATGTTTGTCATTAAGTCAAGATTATAGCAAGCGATTAGCCTTAATATGTAAAAATGTTGTGATCAATTAAGATTAAGATTCGATCAATGGAAAGATTGGGAGAAGAAGGTGTGTCTGGGACATCGGTCATTGATGGGACCGAGGGGAGAAAACTTGGTCATTTTTAGAGGACCATGGTTTGATGGTTTTGTTTCATGCTGTGACTAGACCCGAAGGTTGCCTATGTTCCCCTCAGTTTCAGAAGCTCAGGTCGCCGTAGTTCGGCCATGGATCGTCTTTTGTTGAAGTCGGTGTCCTTTTGAAGGATGTTGTTGCTTTGCTGATGTAGATCGCTTCGCTTTGCGGTAAACTCCTCGAGATGTTCTTTGAGGTGGACTTTTGCAGTGAAATTGGTGAGCTTTTAAGGCAGACTTCCTCTTCGCATATATTCATTTCCTTTCCTTCTTTCCATTATTCATTTCTTTTCTCTCTTATCATCTTCTTTTTTTTTTTTGAGGGAGATAGAGGAGAAGCATTAGCCCCAACTTGCTATCTTGGACATTGGCTCATCTGTAGCCCCTTGGTGGAATGTCCGTCACTTCTCACTTTGACTTTCAAGATCCGGGAAGTCCTTTGCTTGGTTGCGCACGCGCGATCACGGTTGAATTTTGGTGGTTGAGCAACAACACCCTCGCCTTTTCATTGTCTCTGGTTGTGTATCGAGAAATGTGTATCAGGGATGTGTATAGAGGAAGGCTTGCCATTAATGGTTTCTTCATGCCAATTGATCACAACATTTATTCACATCAATATTAATTGTTTTCATTTAGCATTTTTCATTTGTGTTAGGTCCATTCATCCTTAATGAGTCGTCATTGACTAGTATGCTTAGAAGTCAATTCATCATTTTAGGGACGTAGCAATCAATTGATAAAAACAAGCAAGGCAATTTAAAGAGTAAATGTATATTGCAAATAATGTCTCAAGTCTAGAGAGAAGAGAAGGAAAATGACTCTTTTATTTAGATAACTTCGTACATACATGTCCAAGTGCGGACTTTTGTGAAAGTCTAGATCGTACGAGGCTGGAAGACTCATTTTGTTTTTTTTTTTAGGGATGGGTTCCCATGAAGCACGATGATCCATTTTCTTCCTCAATTGTTGGAGGGGTTGTCGGTGGCATATTCCATGTCTTCCACGGGGAACTCGGGTTCCATTTCGTCGGGAAGGATGTCGCAAGGTCTCCATTTGGCTCGGCGTTGTAATTTCCGGATCCGTCTACTCATGAGTTGAGAGTTTGCTTTGGCCATTTCCTTTTGGTGATTTCCTTCCGAGGCGCGCAACCTTTGCGCATGACACTCGACGAGGGTACAGACCTCCATTTGATGTAACCGCCTTTGGGCTTCCGAAGCACGGGCTTTTCATTGTTGTTCACGTGGCTGGTTGTCTCGGACGCCAATTCAGATGTGTGCTCCTTGGTCGATGTTTCCAATGGATAGAACCACGAAGGACTTTTAGCATATTAAACCTCAAGGTGAAATTATAACCATGATTTGAGAAAAATGCTTCATTATTGGATTAGCCTTTTAGAAAAAACTTGATCTTTTATTTTAAGAAAACTCTTTTTTTTTTTTTTTTTTTAAGACACACTTTTGTTTTGAGTGAAAGACTCACACACATTTTATGCAAACTTTTGACAAAGCAATAATAATAATAATCTTACTGACAATGGATTCAGAATAGTCACCACATGGCATCAACCGGGGAGTCAAGACTCTAACTAGACCTAACAGACATCTTAACTGACCTTTCTTAAAGGCTTATCACACATCCTAACAATGGACTCCGAAAACATACTCTTTCTAAGGAGAGGTTGATAAGAGGGATTTTGAAGCATCGTCCTCTGCTATGGCAACCACAGCACCATTCATTTCCCAACCCGGGGCATTTAGCCCTTCAGACATTTTCTGTGCCTCTGATCCTTTCCAAACGCCTTCCGTCATTTCTGCTTTGCTGAGTTTAGGAACCACCATTTGGGACACGGATTTTGTCAACTTTTCCAAAACAAGCTCTCCCACTTTGGGATTGACAACTTTGTCAACCACGGGCTCCTTTTCCTTGGGGCGGACATCACTCCATTTATCGACCATCTGGGAAGTCACAAATTCGAGCATTTGGTCATTGGCCGTGTCGGGGGCGTGGGGGCGTCCAAGCTTTCCCTTCTCGATTAGCTTCGAGATGATGCATTTTATGGCGGTGCAATCATTGGTATCATGGCCATGGTAGTTGTGAAAGGCACACCTTTTGGTATTGTCGCGATGTTTTTCAAGATGCTTTGGCCGGAAATCTTCGAGGGGCCACATACTTAGCTTCCATTTGCTTTCTCTTTCCCAACAACGCACCCGACTGAGGTGCAACATGAGGATTCTGTGGAAGTGCATGGGTGTAGGCATACCCATAACCTTGGTTGCTTGCAGGAATATACATTGGAGGCATGGAAGGATCTTGTGGTCCAAGAGGTCCTGGATTATAGAAATGATACGGGCCACCCCGGAATCTCATCGGACAATCTGGTGGAGGCAAGTTAGTGATGCCTGGTCGGGTATCCATATATGGTTTAAACAGTGACTGAGCTTTTGTGACTTGGTTGATGGCATTGAATTGAGAAGGGATACGATTAGGAAGGTGCTGTGAGTTTGATGCTCGGGGCGTAACTGGTGTGAACAGTGGTTTGCGGGCTTCTTGAGTGGATTGTGCTTGGGGTTTTATAGGAGGCGTCCCATGGGAGATGTTGGATTTGGGATGAGGTGGAGTGAGGAGGATTTGAGTTAATGGCTCGTTTTGGATGACGGCATGTTGGGGCGAAGACATGGGGGTTTCGGTATTTTTGTAAGATGGAGGGGACCATATTTGGTTGCACTGTAGAGGTTAGGTAGCTTTCACCTTTTCATTGCGGTTGGTCACTATGGTGGAGGGCCCATCAGTTTGAAATAGGGTTACATCACCCTTTTGTCCCGTCGACTCATCAAACGGCTCTTTCTCTCTTCATGGCTCTTCGTGATGACTTCTTCTTTAGCCCCGGAGGCCTCTTGGAGCAACTCTTCTTTCGTTGGGCTATCCGAATTATCCGCGGCGTCATTTCCCAAGCTACTGTCCACTGAAGTGATCTTTCTGAGGTACCCGATCATAGAAGTTGTAGTGACCGGGGAACTTTTTGACTCCACATGCACTAGGCGGCGACATGATGCTCTTTTCCACTTCACCTGAGCTATGGTGGAAAACAAAAGGTAGCTTTAGGCTTGGGTAGACATCGGGTGAATGCTTGGGCAAAAGGCTATTTTGAGATATTTGACCGGGCCGAAGTTGCCTACGTTCCCCTCACCACGAGGGAGGGGGTCCCATGTGATGAGAAGCTCAGGTCACCGTAGTTCGAACAGGTTTAGAATTATAAGAGGAAAAGACGAACATGACTGACTTCTTGGAGGATAACGGCGATCCATCCAAGGAAGTGACTGACTTCCTAGGGATTTAACGGGGACCTAGGGGACTAGTCATAAGGCTTAACGAGATCTTGGAGGATAACAGGGATCCATCCGAGGATTCGACTGGCTTCTTAGAGGATAACGGGGATCCATCCAAGGACTTCTTTCTTGGAGGATAACAATGATCCATCCAAGGACTTGACTGACTTCCTAGGGATTTAACGGGAATCTTTACGGGGACCTAGGGGACTATACCTAAGGATTAAATGGAAGTTTTGGAGGATAACGGGGATCCATCCAAAGGCTTAACGGGTGTCTCAGAGATTTTCCAAGGACTTAACGGGTTCCTAGGGGACTATGCCTAAGGATTTAACGGAAGTCTTGGAGGATAACGGTGATCCATCCAAAGACTTAACAAAATGACGCTTGTTAACGCAAGAAAATGAAGTGTCAAATACAAGGAACAAAAACGGAGCAAATTCAAGCAATGTGCAATTAATTATCCGTTCAACTTTACTTAAAACACATTTTTATTCCAAAATGGTTGGAAAAGATTTCTCTTCTTTTTCGCAACTATTCTACATCCTGGATCAGTGGAGGCCATCACTACACCTATAGACCCCTCATTTTTCACCTACCTTGCGCACTCCCAAGGATGGACTGTCCCGGGCGAGGGTCCTATAGGGCAAGCGGCTTCCACTGACCAAAAGAAACGAACCTAGGGTCTAGTGCATCGCAAGATTTCCAATACGTGAGCCATTCCAATCATGATTAAGCCCCGGTTAAGATCGAGATTCGTCTTAGGGACTTAAGGGACTTCCGGTATAACATCATCTTTGATGAGGGCTCTCGAATCTTATCCATGGGCTTAAGGATGATTAGTATGAACCATTCATTAGGTCTCGACAACACAGTGTCACCCTATCCATAACATATGACTTATGTTAATTATAGCCAATATTAACGCATAAGTCAAGGACCGGGTCAAAGTTGACCATGGTCACACTTGCTTTCACAAGGAGTCGTGACTTGGGCATTAACTTGGCCACAATTAATCTCAGACACGTATTAGGGACGTGGTAATGTGAGCTAGACCAAAAACCAACCGAAGTCACGGTATTTGTGTGTCACGGACAAGTGTGGTTGACTCGGCTCGGAAGGGGAGGTGGAATGGACCCGTGCGCGCTAGAAGGGCACAAGAGCACCAATCAAGCTGCATCTGGCATCCATCCCAGGTTTAAAGGGAATTTGGAACGTGCAAGGTCAAGTGCGCGTAGTGTGAAGCCATTCTATGTTCTCTTTTGAGTTAAAATAGAAATTTTCGATTCGTTTTAACATCATGAGCAATGTATAATCAACATATGAACAAGCATGAATAAGCATTATCAACAAAAATGAGCAAGCATGAATAAGCTATTTACACAAGCAATCAAGCAAGAATCAAATGGACAAACAAAGCCAAAACTTGTACATACAACAAATTGTGCACAACCAAAAAAATTCTTTGAAATCAAAACTTCACAAGAAACAATCCTTTTGAAAGCCATTTGCAAAACAAGTTGTGCACAACAAAAGATTCAAAAATTTTTACAAAATGGGTTATGCACAAGGAGGCTTTGAAAACCCAATTTTATGTCCAAAAGACTCGTGCCTAACCAAGCTTTAAAAACCAAGTTTTGGATAAAAAAGAAGAAGGTAATGTGCACAAAAAAATCTGTAAATTTGGAACCTGGATAAGCAGAAGCAAAAAAGGGACACAGAATGTTTCTGCCCTGCACAAAATTGTTAAATTTTGAAACATTCTGTTCCCTGCCCAACATAGCCGTACGGCTATATCATCCTGGCAATTATTTTTTTGCAGTTTTTCAACTTCTGATCATCAAGCCCCAGTTTATTGCATTTCCAGAACAGTTTCCACTCCAGAAGATTCAAACAGAAACACAACACATACAAAACAAACACAAAAGTTAACGAAAACAGGGGACAGGAGTTTGACCCACACAAAAGTGTCCTCAAAGCTTCTAAAAATAAGTTTGCAAATACTTTACACCCCAGTGAGTCACCACTGTAAGGATCCCGCTCCGTGACGAAGGAAACGAAGGGGTTTTCATTTTGAAGGGCGAAACACCAAACACGGTTATCACCCAAAACATAACGGAGTCGCCATATTTGTTAATTATTTAACCCAACAAATGGAAAGGTTAGAGATTCTATTAGTTCGGAGGTCAGGTTACGCCTTGGGAAGAGTTTTACGTCACCCAAGTCGCCTCGAATAGGACCTAGCCTCCGTAACGTTAGTAAACAAACGTGCATGTGTGTGTGTGTATTTCAAAAATGGGAGAAACTGACATTTTAACGAAACTGGTTAATTATTTAACAGAAAAGGGTTATTTTGCAAACATTTCAGTTAGAAAGGGAAGAAACTGGAAAATGCACTCACTGGCTAAAGTAGCCGTATGGCTAGGGTGAGCATTCCAGGGGTTTTTGACAGTTTATTAGAAAACTGTCCAGTTTCAGGCAAAACAGAGTGTTCTTGCTGAAACTGGACTGTGATGATCATTTTCAGTTATTTTCTTCAACAGAAACATGGATTTAATCATCCCTATGTCATTGATCACAAATTAGACACCAAAAAAAAAAGGTTTTGGGTGTGATCAAGACAATCATTGGGGAAATTTTGAGAAAGTTGATGAACATGCCCTTTGGGCCAAAATAACCATTTGATAAGTAAAGATTGAAACTTTACCATTAAAATGGACTTATTATGCAAGATTAAATCTTTAGAAACAAAAATGTAACATAAAGATTGGATCCTTATGTCCCATACTTGGTGATTTGATGGCTAGGTCATGGTTGGGATGATAAAGATTGAAACTTTATCACCCAATCATGACTCTCATGGCCAAACAAGAACAAAATCAACATAAAACTTAACAAACCATGATCATCTTTAGGTTTTACCCCATAATCATACACAAGGCATGAAGGGAACCTTGAATCACCTCATGATTTGGTTCTAATGTACATTATAATCATATTACATATATATATATATATATATATATATATATATATAGCAATAATATATATTTAGCTTGAGAAGACAAGACTTGTATAATATATATATATAGTGCTTGAAATTGACAAGTCTTGCAACAATGTAAATTTGCTTGAGAGGACAAGTCTTACAAGAATGTAAACAAGAACAAGTAATGTGATTAACAAAGAAAAATAGAGTTGAGATGAAGAGAAGATGGGGGAAGGGGACCTCACCTATGATGGTTCTAGTCTATATTCCTTTCCTTCATTCAATTATAAGGGTGATTTCTCTCTCAGACACGATTTCTGCAGAGTTTCCCCTATCTAAACAATATTCTTCACCCCTGAAATGATTAGCATGGGAGACTGAGGATGCCCAACATAGCCATACGACTCAACCCCTCAAGTACCCAAACTATCCGTACGACTCGACTTGGCGAGCTTCTGGATTTTTCTAAGTTTAATTCCAGTTCAGTCCTGGAATATTAGGTTTATCCTAGTGAGGTCCTGGCCCATTAGTTTATCCCTAAATGGTACCAAGAATTCCTCTAAAGTAGGTCAAATTTAGATTGGGGTACTTACAGGTAGACATAATGGAACTCTAGTTTCTTCTTTGGTATTTGTCCTTCGCCCTTAGATCCTTGATGTTTAGCCTTTGGCCCTTCCAAATTTTGTTGGGTAAATTCTCATCTCTTTCACAACAAGATGCAGATTTAAAGTTGTCACTAGTTTGAATTCCCAAGCATTCTTTATCACCACTAGACTTTTGATATTCTATTATTTGATCCATAGTGAAATGAGAATTTGTCCACTCATTAGTGATCCTTTTGAGGTCATTTATCTCAGTAACCAATTCTTTGTTCTTAACTTTAAATATAGCATTTTGTTCTTCTAAAAAATGGTTTCTATCAGTAAGAAGAGTCATGCTCTTGATCTGCTCCTTAAGGAGGGTGAGTTTAGACCTTAGTAGAGATTTCTCCGTGTTAAGCTAGGAAATTTCTTCAATTGAAAGTCATAAAGCTTCCTTCATGCTAGAAAATTATAGATTACCTGTTCAACCTTCGTGAACATCTTTTCTTGTTCTTCGGGGGAAATATAAAACTTGATCTGATGAGTGGTAGATTGAGATTCCTTCACTTTGGGATTTTTTTAAAGCCTTCTTTGCTGCGCTTACATCACATCTTGAAAATAGATGATCGCCATTCTTTTGAACTGGAGTTAGGAATCCCTTTTCAGCAAGTTCATCAGCCGTATAGCTCTTTCATTTAGGTTTTGCATTTTAAGAGAAGTCATTTTCATGATCTTTCTCATCATCGGAATGAACGACTAAACAAATGTGACCTTCTTCAGAATCCCCATCGCTTTCATCAGAATCTGACTCTATCCAAGTAGCTAACAGTTTTGTGGTAGAGTCTTCTTTAGCAACCATTCCCTTTTGTTTTGATTACCTTAGAGTAAATTTTCTTTTCTTCATATACTCATACTTGGGAATTGGGCATTCTGATGCGAAATGACACGGTTTCCTGCAATTAAAACAAACAAGATCTTTTTTCTTCTATGAAAAGTTGAATTTGTCTTTCTTCTTTGTAAAGCTACTCCTTGAAAACCTTGTTGGAGCCTTGCTTGATGATCCGGGTCTTGCTGACTTTCTAAACTTTTGAAATCATTTCACACACATAGCAAATTCGTCATCATCCATATCTAGCAATTATGAGGTGGAGATTTTTGGATCTTCTTCTTCGATCACTTCTTCTTTTTGAGCAACCAACGACATGCCTTTTACTTTTCCTTCATTTATTCAATGTTATTGAGCTTGATTTTTAAAGACATTGAGGTTGGCATAGACATTTCTGAGTGACATATCATCTAAAAGCTTTGTATCTTTAAGAGTATTGCCTTTATGAAGACATAAAGATCCAAGAGCGGATAGAAAATTCACATTGATCTCTTTCTTAGTAAGCTTATTTCCAAGAGCAGTGTAAGTGCTCACAATTTCACAGTAACAATCATAAGTGTCTCTAAGTGATTCACTGGGGATCTTAGCAAAGTTGTTGAATCCTCTTTGATTTGCAAATGTTTTTCTTTCCTTACAAGCTTGATCTCCTTCGATGTAATCTTCTATTGCATCCCAAAGGTCATTAGCGGTTTCAAATTCTATGATCGTGAGACAAACTCAAAGTACTTAAGAGTATGTTCTTTGCTTTAACATCCATTGTAAC
Organism: Campanula takesimana; assembly: GCA_026119855.1. Lineage (NCBI taxonomy): Eukaryota > Viridiplantae > Streptophyta > Magnoliopsida > Asterales > Campanulaceae > Campanula > Campanula takesimana. The sequence continues at coordinate 316,738 of JAOWBW010000140.1, forward strand.
CAATCTCTTTTCTTCATAAGTCCATTCAGCTTATGGTTTCTTGGTAGATGGTGTGGCAGCATTGGTAGCAAGATCTGGATTTTCTTTCATTGGAAAGTATGGTCCAATAGTAAGATAATCACCAAGTTACTCGTCCACAGAATAGAGATGGGTCAGTATGATGTGTTAACATATGTCAAAGTTGTTTTTGTTAAAGATTGGAATGTGAGTGTAGTTAACCGTTTCCATAGCTCTCTGACCTGCCATATTGAATCGGCACCCAAGCTATTAAGCTTGAAAAACAAGAGTTTTATGAAGGTGTTTGATCTGATACCACTTGTTGGTCCCAAAGACACAACAAGGGTATGAAAAGGAGGCTAGAGGGGGGGGGGTGAATAGCCTACTTAAAATTTTAAACCTTTTTCAAAATTGAACCTTATGCTTACAACTTGAATTTTGCGGTCAATAATAAACCACGCGATCAAGTGTAATATGCACAACAGAATTTTACGATAGAAATGAGGTAGAGTTGGTCAGTCTTGAAAGTTTGAGAGTGATGTGCGGTCGACACAAAATGTGGTCAAGTCAAGGTAGGTTGAGAGATTGAAAGTTTTTATCTTGAAAGTTTGGCAAAATGATAAGTAGTCAGAACTATAGCTTAGGCAATGTGGAAAACATACAAACACAATTCACTATAAGTTTGGATATCTGAAAAGATTAAACACTAAACGACAAACAAGATTAATATGAACAATAAAGAACAATATGATTCTTCCTTGAGTACAGATTACAGAGATGAAGTATTGAATCAACACCTATTGTCTATGAAGAACAAATCCTAGACTTAGACCAGTATATCCGTAATAATTCAATATATGTGATTGATCAATCGGGGTGAGTGTGTGTCTAAGAATCAAAAGCTCTTTGTAATCTAAATGATTAGAGCCTAATGAATCTTAAGTGTGTTGGGTTTTACAGAATCATGCGCAGCAGAATAAACCCAGAATCCTAGATCCATTCAAGATGATTAGATTGATACAAGGTTGAATCTAGAATACTAACCGTGATGAAGCTTTTAAAATTTTCTTGATCTTCAATCTCGGTTCTTCGCGCTTCTCCGAATCATGAACGCAGAAACACGAACAAAAAGATGATTAAGCAATCACCCTCTATGGATATCCACACGCGAACGAATATTAAGAACGCTTTCTTAATCTTAACTGCTAGATCAAAAAGGGGCTATATGAATTTATGAATTATTGATCTTGATTCTAAATCTTAATATATAAAATTGTTTCTCCAAACAAGTAGATTCATTCATGTCAATGGCTGGTGAAAAGATATTTATATAGGTCTAAGTCCTTAGCCCTTAAGGACTTAGGAAACCTAAATCCCGTCACTAAATTATGCTGCAAGTTTTCTGGCCAAACAGCACTGGCACGGTCGTGCCCTTTAATTGGCACGGTCGTGCCTATCCGTGCGTGTCTGCCTTCCCAGCCAGCCATTATTAGCACGATCTTGATTTGTATTCGGCACGGCCGTGCTTGGCACGGTCGTGCTTTATACTTGGCACGGTCATGCCAAATGATCTGCCAGTCACTTGCCTTGGTCGATTAATGGCACGGTCGTGCCCTATAAATGGCACGGTCATGCCAGACCAAAATTCTACCATTTTGCCCTTTTAACAATTCGTTCTCTTATGTGTGATCCCATAGGATTATATCAAGTTGGCAATGAGTCTAAACACACTTTGTCTCATAAATCATGAGCGGACCCTAGCAGGCCATCATGATTACCCAAATGATATAACTTTACCAAAGTTCGCTAATCCATTATAGAACATATCATAATCCTTTTGTCCACGATGTCAATGAACGTAAGCCATGGTCGATGGTCAACTTACAATGCTCAATACTTTCTCGATTCCAAATATATAGATAATACAAATCTCATTTGAGCATGGCCATGCATTTCATCAACACTATTTATCGAGTGGCCAAAGCATTGACATCTCTCTTGACGAGGAACAAATTCCATCTTGACTTATTACTCTTCCCTACATGATTCCGATTACGCCAATCACATTCTTTATAGCTACCCGTTTAAGGGTAACGTTTGAAAATGTCAAACGTAATGTTCATTATGTGGAAAACTGTAATAATCTCAGGTCTAGGGATTAAATGATATAACTATTAGAGGTTTAGTTATGACATTATGACCATGACATAAACCTCATCTTTGGGTTATGTCCAATATATATTCACCAACATATACCCATAAGTTTAACTTGTATCTCATACATATAATCATCATATGATTATCTAATTAAACTTATACTAGTTCATCATAAGTACCAGGGACGGGGATTATTATAATAAACATGCAAAGGATATAATAATCAACATTCAAGATCTTTATTAAGACATAATAAAAAGATAACATTAATCATTTAAATAACTTGCCTAGAGCATACAACACCAACAATCTCCCACTTGCACTAGGCCTAATTAATGTATCAAATACCCGTAGACCTAACATGACCATCATGTGTCGCTTGCGGAAGACCCTTCATTAATGGGTCGGCAATGTTATCATCAGTTGGTACTCTGCATATATTCACGTCTCCTCTTTCAACGATCCCATGAATGATATGAAAATGCCTAAGTATGTGTTTGGATTTCTGATGCGATCTAGGTTCCTTTGCTTCAGCAATAGCACAATTATTATCACAATAAAGGTCTATTGGATTAGCAATGCTAGGAACCACCTCTAGTTCACCAATGAACTTCTTAATCCAAACAGCCTCTTTAGCAGCATCAGATGCAGCAATATAGTCAGCTTCAGTTGTAGAATCTGCTAAGGTACTTTGCTTAGAACTCTTCCAGCTAACAGCACCTCCATTAAGCACAAATACAAATCCAGATTGCGATCTAGAATCATCCTTATTGGTTTGGAAGCTTGAATCTGTGTAACCACTTACAACAAGATCATCTTCTATACCTCCATACACCAAGAACGAATCTTTAGTCCTTCGCAAGTACTTAAGAATCGTCTTGACTGCAATCCAGTGTCTCTCACCGGGATCTGATTGGTATCTGCTCGTCATGCTCAAGGCATACGAGACATCGGGTCTAGTACATATCATGGCATACATGATGGATCCAATAGCAGAAGCATATGGGATTCCAATCATTTTCTCATGCTTATCAGTTGTCTTAGGACACTGATTCTTGCTTAGAGTTATGCCATGACCTACTGGCAAATTTCCTCTCTTAGAGTTTTCCATGCGGAATCTCTTAAGAACTTTGTCAATATATGTATCTTGACTTAAACCAATCAGTTTCTTAGATCTATCACGATAGATCCTTATGCCAAGGATGTAAGCGGCTTCTTCCATATCTTTCATTGAGAAACACTTTCCTAACCAAGTCTTTATAGACTATAGTGCAGAAATGTCGTTTCCAATGAGCAATATGTCGTCAACATATAGTAATAGAAACAATACTACGCTCCCACTAATATTCTTGTATACACAAGGTTCATTTTCGTTCTTGATGAAGCCAAACTCTTTGAACAATTCATCAAATCGAAGATACCAACTCCTGGCGTCTTGTTTCAATCCATAGATGGATCTCTGCAGCTTGCATACTTTGCCATATCTCATAGTCAAAATATGCGGCTATGGCAAGTAAAATTATTATAGACTTGATCATTGCTACGGGCGAAAAGGTTTCATCATAGTCAATAGCATGAATCTGCCTATAGCCTTTCGCTAAAAGTCTATCTTAATAAGTATGCACCTTTCCATCCATGTCAGTTTTCTTTTTGAAAACCCACTTGCATCCAATGGTTTTTACACCTTCGGGTGCATCAATCAAGTTCCAAACTTGATTATCATACATGGACTTGATTTCAGATTCCATGGCTCCAAGCCATTTATCTAAATCAGGAGTGGACATCGCTTCTTGATAGGAAGTAGGTTCTTCATCAACTATGACTTCCACTTCATTGCTATCCGTCATGATAAATCCATATCTCTCAGGTTCAGATCGCACCCTACCAGTTCTGCGAGGAACTTGAGTATTCTGATTAGGTTCCACAACTCCTTGTGAAACTTGACCACATCCAACTATCGGTTCCGTGTAATTTTCGGGTTCTTGAACCTCTTCAAGACTAATTTTACTTCCACTAGTTCTTTTAGAGAGAAACTCTTTCTCTAGAAAAGCACCATCTCGTGCAACAAACACTTTGTTGTCCGCGCGGTTGTAAAAGTAGTATCCTTTAGTTTCCTTAGGATATCCCACGAAAATACATTTATCAGACTTGTGTGCGAGTTTGTCAGAGATAAGCCTCTTGACATATGCCTCACAGCCCCAAATCTTCATAAAAGAAAGATTAGGATTCCTTCCTTTCCACATCTCATATGGTGTCTTTGAAACAGATTTTGTTGGAACATTATTTAGTGTAAGCGCAGCAGTTTCTAGTGCATGTCCCAAAAGGATAAAGGAAGATCAACTTGACTCATCATGGAGCAGACCATATCCAATAAAGTCCTATTTCTCCGCTCAGACACATCATTCCATTGTGGTGTTCCAGGTGGAGTTAATTTTGAAACAATTCCACAATCTTTAAGATGATTGTCAAATTTTTGGCTTAAATATTCTCCACCACGATTAGATCAAAGTGCTTTAATAGTTTTGCCAAGTTGATTCTGTACTTCATTTTGAAATATTCTAAATATCTCATAAGATTCACTTTTATGTTTCATTAAGTAGACATAGCCATATCTACTAAAATCATCGGTGAATGTAATGAAGTATTGATATCCTCCCCTAGCACTGCTGCTCATTGGTCCACACACATCAGTATGTATGAGTGCCAATAAGTCACTAGCCCTTTCACTACTCTTAGTAAAAGGTGTCTTTGTCATCTTTCCAAGTAAACAAGACTCACAATTTTCATATGATTCAAAATCATGTGAATCTAAAAGTCCGTCCCCATGGAGTTTTGAGATACGCTTCTCATTAATATGACCAAGATGGTAATGCCACAAATAAATATGATTTACATCATTAGGTTTGGATTTCTTATTTACATTATAGATATTTTTATTATTTCCATTCTCAACATCAAGAACATAAAGGCCATTAAATGAACAGGCAGAACAATAAAGCATATCATTTAAGTAAATAGAAAACTTCTTATTTTTAATAAGAAAACTATAACCTTCATTATCCAAACAAGAAACTGAAATAATATTTCTACTCAAATCCGGAACGTAATAACAATTGTTCAAAACAAGAATTAATCCGCTAGGTAAAATGACATCATATGTTCCTACGGCTAATGAAGAAACTCTTGCTCCATTCCCCACGCGTAGGTCCACCTCGCCATATTTGAGTAGCCTCCTATTCCTTAGTTCCTGCACATTTAAACAAATGTGAGATCCACATATGGTATCTAATACCCAGGAGCTAGAAGTAGAAAGTAGAATATCTATAACATAGATACCTGAAGTAGAAGCAGTCCCACTGCCCTTCTTCTTCTTTAACTCTTCCTTGTAAACCTTGCAATTGCGTTTCTAATGTCCAATCTCATTGCAGTAGAAACAGATTGCATCCGTTTAGGAAGTAGGTTTAGCCACAGTAGCATTGGCAACAGTTTCCTTGCTAATCTTGGGTTTGACAACTTTTGCCTTACCCTTTACTTTGCCTTTAGGGCCCTTTCCTTCCTTTGACACTACGAGCACAGGAGCGGATTCTTTACCGATTTTCTTTTCCGCTGTCTTTAGCATCCCATGCAACTCAGACAGGGACTTATCCATGCCATGCATACTAAAATTCATGACGAACTAATTATAGCTTTTGGGCAATGAATTAAGAATAAAATCAGTGGCCAACTCAACATCAATGGGATGGCCAAGCCTTTCTAGATGCTCAAAGTGAGCCTTCATTTTCAAAACATGAGGGCCCACAGTCAGTCCTACACTCATCTTGTATGAGATCAGAGCAGCTATAGTGTCGAACCTTTTTTGCCTTGCCTGTTCTTGAAACATATCTTTCAATTCAAAAGCCAAGTCATATGCCTCCAAGAGTTCAAGAGTCTTCTGAATATCAGGACACATGGAAGTAAGCATGAGATAACTTACCTCACGAGAATCACTTTTGTGCTTTTTGTAGGCGTTTTTCTCATCCTTAGGGGAAGATAGTTCAGGTTCATCTTCAGGAATGGTGTAAGGATCCCGCCCCGCGCGGAAACGCGATAAGTATGGGGCGAAACGCCAAACACGGGAACCGGTCAAATTTAACGGAGTCGCGACATTTTGTTAATTTTAAACCCAACAAAATGACAAAGGTTTGAGTTCAAAGGTTCGGAGGTCAGGTTACAACTTTGGAGGAGTTTTTACGTCCTCTCAAGTTGCCTCGGACAAAGCCGAGTCTCCCTAAGTTAGTTAAAATGTTCATATGTGTGTGTGTGTATTTGACGGAAAAAGTTTTGTTGTTGATTTTATTTGAGAAACTCGACTGAAAAAGGGTCCTTGAGTGATAAGATAAAGGTCAGAGGGCAAAACAGGCAATTTTTCCCTCCTACCTAAAGTAGCCGTACGGCTATAGGAGGCAATTCTGGGATTTTTACAGTTTGCTCAAGAACAGTCCAGTTCAGAACAGAAACAGGGCATTCTGTCTGAAGCTGGACAAACTGTTTTGATCCCAGTTTGCAAGAAATTATTTTACAAGTTTTATAACATCATTCCTATGCTAAATGATCATCACTTGGTCCCCCAAAACAAGTATTTGGGTGTTATCATGAGCAATCATAGGAGAAAATCAAGAAAGTTGATGAATGTCCCTTTGGACCAAAGTTGGTCATTTGGTGAATAAAGATTGGAACTTTATCACCAAGATGACATTTTTATGACTTAAAATCCTCCCAAGAGTCAAAATAACACATAAAGATTGAATCTTTATGACCCAAAAGTGGGATTTTGAGGCTAAACCAAAGAGGAAAATGATGAACACTAAAGTTTCATCACCCTCATGATTATCATGGCCAAACAAGCATAACATTTAAATGAATAAGGAATGTAAATGACAATCAACAAGTCTATGAGTGTCTAGGTTTAGAACCTCTTCCATACAAGGTATGGAGGGCACCTTGGAACTTCTCATAGCTTGGACAAGATAGTAATGTAATAGATAGGTATATAGTGCTTGATAATGGACAAGTCTTGCAATAAATAAAAGGTGCTTGAAATGGACAAGTCTTTGTATGAATGAAGAGTAAATACATGTATAACCAAGATATAAGAAAGAAAATAGGAGTAAGATGAAAAGAAGGGAGGGGGGAGGTGGCTTTACCTATGATGGTTATGGCCAATCTTCCTTTCTTCTCTCTTTTTTGGTTTATGATCACTCTCACTCTTACTCTGTGGTAATTCTAGCAGAGTGACCTCCCTAATGTGTATTTCTCCCCCCCTGAAATGATCACCAAGGGGTTCTATTTATAGGGACTGAGGGTGCCCAAACCAGCCGTACGGCTAGGCCCCTCTAGTACCCAAAGCATCCGTACGGCTCAGCCTGGCGAGCTTCTGGATTTTTCCAATTTTATACCAGAGTAATCCTGGAATTTATAGCTTATCCTAGGGAGGTCCTGGCCTATTAGCTTATCCCTGAAACGGTGCTAAGGCTACCTCTAAGATAGGTTGGTTTCAGATTGGGGTACTTACAGAGCCCCTCGGCAACGTCGCTTCGAAGGAGCGGGGTTGTCGATAGAAATAAGCATCCCAATCTGACGGGACGACGGCTTTAACCGATTTTGGTTGCATGGCTGGACCTAGTGGTATAGGATTCCTACGTATCCCGTTCGCGGGGAATCAAGCCTAACGTAGTTCGGAGGTACGCGGGGTTACTTAGGTCCGCAAGGAGGCATGACTCTAGGGGTTAGAGGCGAGATATGGTCAAGTTGGCTCTATGGGAGAGGGTTGACTTGCTGGGGGTACAGTCAACATGACTCTATAGGAGAGGGTTGACTTACACGGGATAGATTTTTACTGGGCTTACGTCGGGGACGGCCTATGGTGACTATTCTAAGTCCAAGCTTGCCCGGGGTCAACTCTATCTTTGGGGAGATTGACGGGAAAACTGGTCTTACGTCCCTCTAAGGACTGCCGGGACAAAGGCTCTAGCCTATAACGACTATTTTAAGTCTAAGCTTGATCGGGGTCAACTCCGTCTTTGAGGAGATTGACGGGAAAACTGGTCTTACGTCCCTCTAAGGACTGCCGGGACAAAGGCTCTAGCCTATAACGACTATTCTAAGTCATAGCTTGACCGGGGTCAACTCCATCTTTGGGGAGATTGACGGGAAAACTGGTCTTACGTCCCTCTAAGGACTGCCGGGACAAAGGCTCTAGCCTATAACGACTATTCTAAGTCATAGCTTGACCGGGGTCAACTCCATCTTTGGGGAGATTGACGGGAAAACTGGTCTTACGTCCCTCTAAGGACTGCCGGGACAAAGGCTGTAGCCTATAACGACTATTCTAAGTCTAAGCTTGACCGGGGTCAACTCCATCTTTGGGGAGATTGACGGGAAAACTGGTCTTACGTCCCTCTAAGGACTGCCTGGACAAAGGCTCTAGCCTATAACGACTATTCTAAGTCATAGCTAATGGGCTTACGTCGAGGACGGCCATATTTCGACAACAAGTTTTTTAACTGGGCTTACGTCGAGGACGGCCATATTTTGACAACAAGCAGGAGACCATTTCCAAATTTTAACTTTTAACTGGGCTTATGTCGAGGACGGCCATAATAAGCATTTAGCAAAAGACCATTTCCAAATTTTAACTTTTAACTGGGCTTACGTCGAGGACGGCCATAATAAGCATTAAGCAAAAGACCATTTCCAAATTTTAACGTTTAACTGGGCTTACGTCGAGGACGGCCATAATAATTTCACAAAGCTGGGCTTACGTCGCTAGGACTGCCTGTGACGACTTCGGGAACCTAAATTTTCTAGGTTCAATTCAAGTTGCATGAGCCAATGAGGGCATTTCCGAATCTTGGGAAAAGTCTTGTTCAAGGTGCGAGGGGCACAAGGGTAATTTTAGGCTGAGATTTTTCTTCGCCCAAACCATCCGTACGGTTTAAGAGGGCGTCTTCTTCCTTTTTCAAAAGGCAGCCATACGGATGGTTGCCCCAAACTTCAGACGAAAAAACAGAGAGAAAAGAGGCGATTTTGAAAGGGAAAACTCCATCAATTTCCAAATTTTCTTACTCGGATTCCTCAAGGATTGATCATGGCGGGACGGGCACGCGCGGGTTATCCTAGAGGGGCGGAGAAGAGGCTAGACATGGCTTGAAACTTTCGAGGCTACGCTATCAATCTCCGGGACGGGGTAAGCATTCTTCCTACTCACATTTGAGCCTTGCACGTCTTTCCTAGGCCTAGGGTTTTTGTCCATGCCATTTAAGATCTTCGCATTTCTTGACGCGATTTCATGAAATTGACCTCATTTTTGTGTCATTGGGACCATTAGGGACGTGAGTATGTGCTCATTGCCTCATTTGGACATGCCTATCTAAACTTTCCAAAATCAAAGTATGTTGCCCGTTGTCCATGCATAAACAACTTGTACCTTAGGTTCGACTAGTCATTTTGGCGCAGTTAAGTGCATGCTAGCATTTCCTAGGATAAGTTGTTGTATGTTTGCGGGGGAAATTATGGGATGGGCTTATTGTTGTTGAGACCAAAATGACAATTTCTCCAAAAGTGACTATGCCTTTCGGGACGGAAAGAATATGACCCTTGAAAATGACTTATGCATTTTTTAAAGGGGACGGGAACTTTTCTCCAAAGATGGCCCTTAAAATGACTTAAGCAATTTTAAAGGGGACAAAAACTTTTCTCCAAAAATGGCCCTTAAAATGACTTATGCAATTTTAAAGGGGACGGAAACTTTTCTCCAAAAATGGCCCTTAAAATGACTTATGCAATTTTAAAGGGGACGAAAACTTTTCTCTCCTTTGTTTTTTTTTGTGCAATCATTATGAGCATTGGTATCTGTAAACTGTGTTATTCATACCTTTGTTGTGTTTACCTGTAGGGTGGTGATCCCAAGTCTCGAGGGTCGCCGGATTCTTGCTTCTCTTTGTGGGAAACCATGCCTGAGTCTGTTGATGATGCTCCCGGTCTGAGGGAGTGGGTGGCACGCACGGGACTGGTGCCTTTTATAGAGGCTGTGGGCCAGCTGGTGAACACCAATAGGAGTATGGGGCTTCTTAATGCCCTGGGTGAATATTGGTGGGACACAACCCACACGTTCCATCTGAGCTGGGGAGAGGTGACTGTGACCCCTACTGACTTTGCGATGATTACCGGGCTTTCCTTTGGTGGGCATCCGGTTGTTTGGAGGGATAGGATCCCTGAGGTCGAGATCAGGGCATTCATTGGATTTTCAGGTCCTACTAAGGGTTTGGGCATCCTAGTGCAAACAGTGGAGAGGGTCATTCGGGCCAACTTTCTAGAGTATGCGGCGGGCCGGATTACCGCTGAGCAGCTTGGGCGCTCCTATGTGTGGCTCCTCCTTAGTAGCACCATTTTTTCCAATGCTGATACTACCTGTATGTTCCCTCTTCTTGGGTCTCTTACTACACCTGAGGCCATCAGAGGCATTGCTTGGGGTGAGGCTGGTCTGGCCAAGCTATTCATGGAGCTCGACAAGTATAGCCGGAAAGCAAGTAAGTCTTTGGCTTGCTTTCAGTTTTCCCTAGACGTACTTCCACTTTGGTCTTTGCTTTACTTTTTGCATTCGGCCTATTCTTCATTTCAGTGTGCTGACGGCTTTCTTTGCCGTTTCTTTTGTAGGCTTGGTACTACGAGATCTTTGGCAACTATCCCTGGAGGCCGTCTCTTGACCGGGACCTCATCTTTCCGGCCATGACCTACTGGGCTAGGGAAGCTCGGGAGAAGAGAGGGTCTAAGGGACGAGTTTCTGTCCGCTATGTTGATGTGAAAGCAGTTTTGAGGGGTGCCATGCCGGTGGAGCTCAACCTTTTCCCTTGGTCTCGGTATGAGGGGCGGGAGGTGGTCTTTGATCCGAGCGAAGCCCTGAGGGTGACCAGACAGAGGAGATTGCTGGTGGGGTTTAGAGGCGAGGCCTTTTATTTAGGTGAGAGAGTTTTGTGGCAGCATGGACTAGGCCTTATGCAGAGGGCGCCCGTTGATCCGCCCGAGACCATGTTCGTTGCTGACCGTGGGGATGACCCTTTTCTCATGGGAGTGGATGCCACTGAATTGATTACTGATGAGCCATTCGGGCGGTTTGTGGCCACGAGGCTGAGATCGCCACAGGTGGTGGCTTCTGAGGTACGTCCTCCAGGGTGGCAGGACTATTCTTTTGTTTATGCTGACGGCCGGGTTCACGTGGTGGCTGTGTCTGTTGCAGAAGGGGAAGTCCCGGTTGGAGAAATTCCCGTTGACGTGGTATGCATTCGTTTCCATTTGTGCACACTCATACCATATTTCTGTCTCCTCCCTTGATGAGCAGTTTCCTTATCCATGTGCAGGTTGCTGCGCGAGCTTTTCTGGGGAGGCCTTCTCTCTTAAAACGGGCCAAAAGGTTGCTAAAGAGGTTCGTTGGGCGCTCTTCTAAGGGGCCTCGGACAGAATCCAGGTTTGCACCAGGCAGAAACTCGGTGAGTGGTGGGGAGAGGCCTTTCCGTCGGTCATCGAGCGTGGAGCTACCGCCGTCCTTTGTTCGTCGCCATACCTTAGGCGGGGCTGATTTGGAGGCCTTTCGTGATTCGCTCCGTGATCCTGGTTCCCACGAGGTCGCTCCAGACCCATTTTCCCACTTGGCCTTAGAGCGCGTGGATCCCCTGCCTGCAAGACATTCGGGTCTTCACTCCCAGATTCCTCCTTCCTTCTTTCCAGGTCAATCCTCTTCGGGTGAAGGTTCCAGTATGGCAGAATCCATTTTCTTCTTTGACCCTAGCATGTACCCGCGTCGTCCTTTGGAGAGAGTTCATTCGCCTCCGGAGGATCCTTACCCAGATTCAGACTAGGGTGCACCAACCTGAACAATTTTTCTTTTGGCTTGTTTTATTCGAAAATGGTGTATGAAAATTTGTTATCTTTGGTTGTTTAAATCATTGTAAATTCATCATTTATGCCAGGCTTGGGCCTCGAGAGGGCTTTGTGGTCATTATTGGACCATCGGGGATTCCCCAGATGTGTTTGGACTCAATCACGAGGGGTTTGACAGACTTTGAACAAGAGAAAATGAGTTTAGCTTGTGGGAGATCAGTTGATATAGGCTGCTGATGTGAATTTTTTTTTTCACAGGGACAAAACAGCCGTACGGGTTGTTCAAGCATGGTTGACTGTTTCGACCAAATTTTCTGGGTGCTTCTGGGGAATTTTGACAGATGAGGGTTTATTTGGCTTAGACTGTTTTACTCAAAGCATGACTTTTCGTCGGTCTTTCCATTGCGCGATTACGGCTATCCAGCCCCATTTTGATGTCTAATCCTCGGGTTTTTCGACCACGGTTTGCCAGCCCCAGTGTTTCACCTATCCGGGAATCACTCCTCGGGTTTCTTTCCCATAATTTTCCAACCATATCACTTTCTCCTTTCCATATTTCCTTTATCTTCCCTCCTTAGGAGTGGCCTAGTTGACTTTTGACACGGACGAAAGCAAAAGTTGACTTTGACACGGACAAGAGCAGATTACACTTGCTCACGCGAGTAAACACACATAGGCTTTTACGGGAGTGAGTCCCTTTTCTGAGAGAGGGAGCCTATGGACAGAAATTCACGTGTTTGGCTCTTTCCTAAGATGTGGAAGAGAAGACTTGTCGAGGCATTCGAAATCAACTTCAATTAATGTAATCAAGATGTTTGCTTGAACATATCTTGATTAGTATTTAGGTCAAAATTCAAGTAATTAGCCTTAACGTGCATAACTGTTACGACCCGTTGGGATTAAGATTCGATCAATGGCGAGATTGGGAGGAGAAGTTGTTTATGGGGGGATTTGTCATTATTTGGAGAATTGGTCATTGATGGGACCGGGGAAGGAGAACTGGATCATTTTGGGAGGACCAAGGTTGTATGGGTTCATTTCGTGTTATGACCGGACCCGAAGGTTGCCTACGTTCCCCTCAGTGTGAGGAGCTCAGGTCATCGTAGTTCGGCTCTTGGGCCACCTTGGCCGGGGTTGGTATCTTTTGCTGTCTCGGAGGACGTTATTGCTGACTTTGCCTTGGGTGAACTCTTTGAGATGGGCCCTTTTGGGTGTACCCTTTTTGATATGGATGGGCTATTTACTGCAAGCATTTTTTTTTTTTTAGGGGAACGGGCGCCCATCAGCCCCAACTTGTCATCGTGGGCATTGGCCTCTTCTTTTTTTTCACCGTTTTTCACCTATCCTATCTTTGATTTTGACAATTCGGAAAGTCTGCATGTGCACTTATGGCTGAACTTTGGTGGCTGAGTAACAACGTCCTCGTCTTTTCACTGTCTTGGGATGCTTTTAATGTGCATCGGGAGTTTGCCTCAGAAAGGTGTCTTGGGTCGTGTATCGGGTAATGTATGGGGGAAGATTTGCCATTAATGGTCTCTTTTATGCCAACGGGTCACAACATTCATTCATCTCAAGGTTAATCATTGGAATTTAGCACCTTTTACGTTTAGATCCATTCATCCCTTTATGAGTCGTTGTTGACTTCTATGTTTGGGGGAATCAACTCATCATATCGGGGATATAACAATCATTTGGAAACACTAATGGGAGTGATTCCGAGAGTTAGTGTAATTTTTCAAATAATGCCTCAAGTCTAGGGAGAATAGAAGTAAAAGACAATTCATTTCACGGAAGACTCAATTTTTACAACTCTGGACTTGAATATTGACTCAACCATCGCCACATTGTGGCTTTTTACATACCTTGGCCTCGCAGGGCATTTTGGGAAAGATAAAATAAAAAGAAAGACAAAAGACTATAACCACTACGGATTTAGGAGACTCTCTAGAACACAAATACTAGGCCACTCCTAACGACTTCTTCTCTTCCTCATTCCTTCTCCTTACGTCCATGGCTCAGACCCACTTTTCCCCTCGTTTGGTAATGACACCCTCATCAATGAGTGGTTGGATGTGATTTCTCAGGGTGAGACATGCGTTTGTGGAATGACATGGTGCTAGGTGGTACTTGCAATGTTGTTTTGGGTCGTGACGGGCTCCGACCGGCTCCGTCCATATCACATGTCGGCCAAGAAGCTCAACCTTTCCGGCCTCGAGTAGGTGGTCTAACACTTGCTCTCTAGGCATTCCCAACTCATGGAACCAGCGGTAGTGAGCCCCTTTGCCCTGGAGGTGAAATTCTCCCACAGCCGCCGCGGGCTTTCCATGGGGTACCGTGACAGGTCGGAGCCGATCACGGGGCTCTTGTTCGACCTGAGCCAGCTGGTTGGGGGCAGTCTTTGGTGGGGAGGAAGACTTCTCAGAAGAACTTTTGAGCTCCTCAATGGACTTCACAATTTCGTGGAGGCACTCTCGGGTGTTCCTTGAGTTGTGCCTTTCCAATTCATCGGTCAAGTCTGCTCGGCTATGTAGGAGATCGTACCGGCGATCATATTTTTTCTCAAGGTCCCTTTTGAGTCTCTTTCCCCCCCTCTTCCCATAGTTCCTCGAATTTCTTGTGAAGTACCTCCTTGATCTCCTTTCGAAGTTGTTGGACCACTTTGATCGCTTCATTGCGGTCGACCTCCATCTTTCGCATTTGGTTCCTCATTGTATCCACCGTTCGTTCCAGGAGCTTAACCCTACCCTCTAGCCGTGGTTGCACATCCAAACGGACATCTGCCTCGACTACTTGGGACTTGTTTTCCATTGTTCCCTATCTTACAAACGACCAATAAACCGTAAGGGCACCGTGGAAGGATTTTTCGGGAAGTCATGCTTTGAAGTAAAACAAAAACCCGACACACAAGAGACACTGACTTGGAGATAACAAGTTTGACTCTTCTTTAGGGGGAAGGAACCCAAGCCAAGAGTTTTGATGAATTTAGCAATTCCCTTTTCCTTTTCCTTTTTTTTTTTCTTAAAAAAAAATCATTTATTCTTTGGATTACCTTAGCCGGCTTTGTCACATAAACAAACGTTAGTGCACAATTCAGGGGCTCAACTTTCATTATTTCATTTTTCTCAAGGCATGTCTTATTCCTAATTGGTTGGAAAAGATCGCTCTTCTTTTTCGCAACTATTCTATAACCCTGGATCAGTGGAGGCCATCAATACGTCTATAGACTCCTCGTTTTTCACCTGTGTTGCACGCTCCCAAAGACGGACTATCCCAGGCGAGGGTCTTATAGGGCACACGGCTTCCACCGATCAAAAGAAATGAACCTAGGGTCTAGTGCGTCGTAAAGTTCCCAATACGCGGGTCATCCTAATCATGGTTAAGCCCCAGTCGGGATCGAGACTTTTCTCCGAAGGCTACACCGAAGGCTGCACCGACATTCCTACATGACCTCATTTTGAATGAGGCGTCTCGATCCTTGACCATGAGCTTAAGGATGGTCAAAATAACTCGTACATTAGGGCTCGACGACACGGTGTCACCCTATCCTTAGTACATGGCCCTTGCTAATTGCGGTCGTCACTAACACACGAGTTGGAGGCTGGTTAGGCCACGCTTGTATTACATCAAGGAGTCACAACTCGGGCATTAATTTTCCCACAATTAGCTTTGAGCACGTATCAAGGATGTGGTAATGTGAACTAGACCAAAAACCAACCATAGTCACGGTATTTGTGTGTCACGGACAAGTGTGGTTGACTCGGTTCGGAAGGGAAGGTGGGATGGACCCGTGCGCGCATCGAAGGGAACAAGAACGCCCAACGAGATGCATCGTGGCATCCACCCTGGGTTTAAAGGG
The DNA here is from genome assembly GCA_026119855.1 of Campanula takesimana. Lineage (NCBI taxonomy): Eukaryota > Viridiplantae > Streptophyta > Magnoliopsida > Asterales > Campanulaceae > Campanula > Campanula takesimana. The sequence continues at coordinate 332,663 of JAOWBW010000140.1, forward strand.
TATTTGGAACGTGCACGGTCAAGTGCGCGTGGTGTGAAGTCATTCTATGCTCCTTTTTTGAGTAAAAAGATAGATATTCAATTCGTTTTTCGATAGCATGAGCATGGCATAAGCAAGATATGAACAAGCATGGCTTGAGCAATTTATACACAACAAATCATGGAATATAAGAAAACAAAGACTAAAACTTGTACATGTACCATGTTGTGCACAACAAAGAATTTTGAATCAAATTTTCGCAAAAGAAATATTTTACATTGAAACCCTTTTGTACAAAACAATTTGTGCACAACGAGAAGACTCAAAAAAACCCTTACAAAAAGGATTATGCACGATGAGGTTTTGGAAACCATTTTATTGACAAAAGATCATGCATAACCAAGTCTTATCACTTTTTAAAATCAAGTTTTGGCCAAAAGAATGAAGGTAATGTTCACAAGTAAGACTGTAAATTTGGAACCTGGACAAGTAGAAGCAGAGGGGCACCCAGAATGTCGCAGCCCTGCACCAAACTGTTAATTGGCAACATTCTGGCCCCTACCCAAAGTAGTCGTATGGCTAAAGCAAGAGGGTGAAGATTTTTCTTAGTTTCTCCAACTTCTGATCATCAAGCCCCGGTTTATTTGTATTTCCAGAACGTATGTACTCAAAACAGTTCAAACAGAAACATCAAACACACACAAATATGCAAGAAGTCAACCAACGGGAACGGGAGTTTGACCCACACAAGAATGTCCCCGAATCTTCTAGAAAGAAGTCCGAAAGCACTCTTATCCCCAGCGGAGTCGCCACTGTAAGGATCCCGCCCCGCGCGGAAACGCGATAAGTATGGGGCGAAACGCCAAACACGGGAACCGATCAAATTTAACGGAGTCGCCACATTTTGTTAATTTTAAACCCAAAAAAATGACAAAGGTTTGAGTTCAAAGGTTCGGAGGTCAGGTTACAACTTTGGGGGAGTTTTTACAACCTCTCAAGTTGCCTCGGACAAAGCCGAGTCTCCCTAAGTTAGTTAAAATGTGCATATGTGTGTGTGTGTATTTAACAGAAAAAGTTCTGTTGTTGATTTTATTTTAGAAACTTGGCTGAAAAAGGGTCCTTGAGTGATAAGATAAAGGTCAGAGGGCAAAACAAGCAATTTTGCCCTCCTACCTAAAGTAGCCGTACGGCTATAAGAGGCAATTCTGCGATTTTTACAGTTTGCTCAAGAACAGTCCAGTTCAGAACAGAAACAGGGCATTCTGTCTGAAGCTGGACAAACTATTTTGATCCCAGTTTGCAAGAAATCATTTTACAAGTTTTATAACATCATTCCTATGCTAAATGATCATCACTTGGTCCCCCAAAACAAGTACTTGGGTGTGATCATGAGCAATCATAGGAGAAAATGAAGAAAGTTGATGAATGTCCCCTTTGGACCAAAGTTGGTCATTTGGTGAATAAAGATTGGAACTTTATCACCAAGATGACATTTTTATGACTTAAAATCCTCCCAAGAGTCAAAATAACACATAAAGATTGAATCTTTATGACCCAAAAGTGGGATTTTGAGGCTAAACCAAAGAGGAAAATGATGAACACTAAAGTTTCATCACCCTCATGATTATCATGGCCAAACAAGCATAACATTTAAATGAATAAGGAATGTAAATGACAATCAACAAGTCTATAAGTGTCTAGGTTTAGAACCTCTTCCATACAAGGTATGGAGGGCACCTTGGAACTTCCCATAGCTTGGACAAGATAGTAATGTAATAGATAGGTATATAGTGCTTGATAATGGACAAGTCTTGCAAGAAATAAAAGGTGCTTGAAATGGACAAGTCTTTGTATGAATGAAGAGTAAATGCATGTATAACCAAGATATAAGAAAGAAAATAGGAGTAAGATGAAGAGAAGGGAGGGGGGAGGTGGCTTTACCTATGATGGTTATGGCCAATCTTCCTTTCTTCTCTCTTTTTTGGTTTGTGATCACTCTCACTCTTACTCTGTGGTAATTCCAGCAGAGTGACCTCCCTAATGTGTATTTCTCCCCCCCCCTGAAATGATCACCAAGGGGTTCTATTTATAGGGACTGAGGGTGCCCAAACCAGCCGTACGGCTAGGCCCCTCTAGTACCCAAAGCATCCGTACGGCTCAGCCTGGCGAGCTTCTGGATTTTTCCAATTTTATACCAGAGTAGTCCTGGAATTTATAGCTTATCCTAGGGAGGTCCTGGCCTATTAGCTTATCCCTGAAACGGTGCTAAGGCTACCTCTAAGATAGGTTGGTTTCAGATTGGGGTACTTACAAATGGGCTCATCAAGAATGTACAGCTTGTCTTCATTCCTTTAAACAATTCTAAGGCTTCGGATCCAATCCGTGAATTTAGCACCATTCTCTTGAAGCTTTTCCTTCTCAAGGATAGATCGCGATGATAATGAACTTGTATTCTGAGCCATTATCTACAATTAAGCAAACATGTAATCACATATAAGTACCAACTAAATTAAAGATATTATAAATATTAATATTTCATAAATATTCCCACTAAATTATATAACCTTCATATACATCCAATGTATAATATAATTTAAATGGGCTAAGATCCATATTTCATTTAATTTTACGCCCGCGAGGGCAGGAAGCATAAAATTAAACTATTTAGGTAGATAACTCCTTATCAATCATATCATATATGACTCTTAGATCTTCTATGAGATTATTTCAAGACATCTTATGTCATGCATGTTTGAATCTCATATGTGCCTTAGGCCCAAAACTCTTTTGATAGCCTAATTAAGTCAACCCACTTTAAACGCATAGGAACCACTCTTTCACTCATCTTGTTCATACATGGATAAAATCAATGCACCTCGCGAGGGTTAGAGCGCGCATGAAAGTACCCATGTAATTCCAAGTTTTTTAATCATGGGTTGGCATGTAACTTAAATTTTTTTAAATGAAGTTTCACCACATATAGCATATAACACGTTTATGGGTATATATAAGATAAACATGTAAAGCATCAAGTTTAGTCATTGAATTAATCTCAATTAATTTAAGCATGATATTTATGTGTTATTAATTTGTCTATAATTATGAGGATGAGACACTTTGAACTTTGGTTATTATCTCCAAATCAAGACAACAAGAAGTGCGGCTGAAACTAAGCCATAGGTTTCCACAATTCCGTACTAATTCTAGAAACTAAGAAAGTAGTCCATGTGGCCGAAACTAAGCAATAGATGGTCTCGATGAACGTAGGCCAATTGCATTCATAATTCCACATGGATCTCCAAACTTTGAATCAAGAATTTTGTTTCTTAATTTTAGCAATTATGAACTCTTCATAATTCTAACTTCGTTTTATCTTTGAATCTTTGAATGCGATCAAGTTTGGGAAACACAGTCTCGAAAACGTAGGCTACCATCCAAACCTTGATCCAATCTTAGAATTCACAAGACTAAAACAAATAGGAAATTTAAACCACAAAATCCACCCCAAATCCTAGCCCTGCGCCCGCACCAGAACCGAGGGTCCGGCTGGGTCACAGTCTTGGTCCGGCCGGACCTTCTGCGTAAAATCAAAAATTTTAAAATTCAAATTTCGTCTCAAAATTGTTTTTCCCCAATTCAATTAGGATTTGGTGTTCTTGGTGATCCAATCACCATGATCATCAAAACCTTGAATAAACAATTTATTCATGAATCTCTAGATTATCAAAACTTTGATCCAATAAAAAATTAATAGCCCAAACAACTTTAAATCCACCATTATTTTATTGCGATTAATAAGTGGAATTAATGTTACAAAAACAATAAACCACATAGAACGCATAGATCACATAAAGCATCATGAATCTAAATTCAAATAGCATACCAACACATATAATTCAATTATATTATTAGCATGTTATTATAAAAATAATCATGATGAACGGGGCTCTGATACCACTCTTGGGTTTTGCACAATCATGCACAGCGGAATAAACCCAGAAGCCTAAATCCATTCAAGATGATTAGATTAATACAATGTTGAATCTAGAATACTAACGGTGATGGAGCTTTTAAAATTTTCTTGATCTTCAATCTTGGTTCTCCGCGCTTTTCCAAATCACGAACGTAGGAACACGAACAGAAAGATGATTAAGCAATCACCCTCTATGGATATCCACACGCGAACGAATATTAAGAACTATTTCTTAATCTTGACTGCTAGATCAAAAAGGGGCTATATGAATTTATGAATTATTGATCTTGATTCTCAATCATAATCAATAAAATTGTTTCTCCAAACAAGTAGATTCATTCATGTCAATGGCTGGTGAAAATATATTTATATAGGTCTAAGTCCTTAACCCTTAAGGACTTAGGAAACCTGTTTGCGCGCGAGGTTTTTGCTTTAATGGCATGCTTTCGACTTTCGATTCACCTTCTTGTTGATTTGAGAGTCGCCACCATGTTATTGTCGGAACACGGACCGAGATGTCTGGATTCGGGGGTTAAGTTATGAATTGGGAAGGTCAAGGAGCACCCAATTCACCCAATCTAGGATTGGTCTGCTAAGAAATCATCATCATCGTTTCAAAATCATGCATTCGTGTACCAAAAGACAAAAACAAACAAATAAATAATGACTTATTTACTTGGGATGTCGGATCATGTGCTTCGAGACCATGTCCATGGGTTGGAGAGGCTCTAGGCTGATCCTTTAATGGAATCACACTACTTTAAACACAAAGAAGGAGATGAGAAGATAGAAAAGCAAAGATTTACCTATGCATTTTCTTCAAGAATCCTATGGATGGCCTTGACTAAAGGCCTTGATCCTCCAAATTTCGTGGGTATCAGAGAGGGGTTGATTAGAAGAACTTCTTTGGTCAGATTTTGAGTGGTTATTTTGTGAATATAGAGTCTACCCTTTTTCTGGTTCAAGAACCTTATATTTATTGGAGATTTTGACCTACGGTTTTGGCCAAGAAGGTAAGTTGAGGTGGGAATCAATGAGTTGATCTCCACAGAGGTAATTTTGGACTCTAGGATCGGCCATTAGGTTTTCCCGAATTGCATGAGTGTTTGCCAAGAAAAGGGGTTAAGATCAACAAGTAAACTGACCAAAAACACGAATGTTGAGGGGGATACCTCGTACGAGACATCAATGTCTCGTACGAGGCATCTAAGTGATGGAATCACTTATTTTCCCTCTGCGATAGTTTTAATGTTCAGTTTGGCCCCTAACTAACGGAGTCAGTCAGAAACATAACAAAACATGTCCAACTTAATGAGTTTTGACCCAAATCAAAGGCGAGACACAGAAGTAGTGTGATTATAAATGAATGTCCAAAATGGGGTGTCTACAGAGCCCCTCGGCGACGATACTTATGGATGAAGTACCGTCGTCGATAGAAAAGACACCATTTTGAACTAGGGGTATGGTCGTGCTAAAAAGCTGCCTACGTATTTCTTGGAAGGAATCAGACCAAACGTAGTTCGACTCCAAAAATACGCAAAAACTGAGGTATAAGGTATTTTGAAAATCATTCTTTTTTTTTTTGAAAGCAAAACTTGCGATAAGTAAAGCTCAGAGTTTAGAGAGTACCCATACTGAGGAATCAATAGCCTTGACCCAATTCTGAATATACTCCTTTTTTCCGATGATGAACCATCTCCAATTGCAATCCATACTGAGGAAATCAATCTCTTTGACTCCAATTCTGAACATGCCCTGTTGTTGATGACGAACCGCCTTCGATTTTGGAGACGCCAGTTGCTTGGACCTTGCTTCTCCTTCCCAACGAGTTTGTCCCTTACGTTGGAAAATGTGAATCCTATGTTATTAACGTACATCTTGATAACAATTATCGGACTCTGGGTTTGGAGACGCCAATTACTCGGACCTCGCTTCTCCTTTCAATGCGACTGCCTTTCCATTGAAAATGTGAAACCTATGCCATTAGCTTACGTCTTGATGACAATTATGGGACTCTAAATGGTGGGATACTGTGTTGTTAACTTACGTCTTGACAACAGTCGTGAGATACCCGGATGTGGAGACGCTAATTACTCAGACCTTGCTTCTCCTTCTGACGCGACTGCCTTTCCGCCAGAAAAGTGAATCCTGCCATTAACTTACGTCTTGATGACAATTATGGGACTCCAAATGGTGGCATCCTGTGTTGTTAACTTACGTTTTGACAATAGTCGTGGGATACCCGGTTCTAAATCCTGTGCCATTAGCTTAAACCTTGATGACAGTCGTGGGATTCAGAGTTTGCTGATGCAGATTCTTGTTGCTCACCCATGATCTTGGATGCGCGGTGAGGATAAATTCGTACTGAGAAACAACTTTGCTTGTTCCAATTCTGAAAATATCTATTTTGTTGATGACTCAATGTTCCATCTTGAACCGGGTTCAGATTCAACCTTTTGGTCTAAAGCAGGGCTTTTTCTGACCTTTCTGTTAAAAGCAGGGATTTTCTGGAATTTCTCAAGAAAACATGGTTTTCTGAGACTTTTCCGGAGATCTCTCGTACGAGGGAATGATGTCTCGTACGAGACTTTTCTGTTTTTGCACAGAACATATTTCATTGATTGCTTTTAATTAAGTGAGATTCATTTTAAGCTTTGTGATCCAAAAGGCATTTGATAATAACGCAAATTCATTCACTGAAACAACTATGTTACATGACATGCAAGAAAAATAAAAGAACGAAGACAAATACACACTCTAGACTTAGAAGACAAAGAAGATGTGTGAGCATATTTTCCAAACGGTACGCAAAAAGGACATGATTAAGAGTAGGGGCGGTGAGCCCAGTCACAAGCAAAAAGGGATCTAGATACTGGAAGCTAGAAATCTTCAAAAGTGAACAAAAGTATTGCTGCACTACAAGCTAGCAAACCAAAAGTCTTTCCGTTTATTACCCACGCCGTCAGAGTGAAAAGCAGTGGTCTCAGGAGTCAATGAGCCCCAAGGAAAAAACATTCCCATATCAAAATCAGGTCTGAGGTTTTACTAACCGCCTCGTTGTCGATGAGGTTCTGAATTGCATTCTTAAGAGACAAGCATGAATTTGTATCATGTCCCGGATATCGGTGGTATTTGCAGTACTCCAGGACATCCCAACCTTTAGGAAATGGTTGGGGTGATCGATATTTCTCCATGGGTTTCAAATGTCCGTGAGCAACCAAAATACGCAAGATTTTAGACATAGGGTCACCGAAGTTATCAAACACCCAATTTGATGCCGATGTGGGCTTCTCTATGACCTCTTAATCAATGAGGTTTTGGATGGCATGCCGAATAGAGAAACAATTGTTGGTGTTATGGCCATTTGATTGATGATACTGGCAGTAGGAAGTAGACTCCTATCGTTTAGGTAGGTTGTTCGGTGTCTTGTATCCTTCCATCGGTTTCAGAAAGCCTTTGCTCTTGAGGTCATGGAAAACCGTAATCATTGGAGCATCAAGCTCATCAAAATGCCTATCATGGCGGCTAAACCTCCTCAAACTAAACTTATCCCTCCTTGGAGCAAATGCCAGAATTTGGGGAGTATTCTTGAAAGTTAAGTTTTGGTTACGAGACCATGAGAACTAAGACTTTGTATCATGTTCAAATTCGGTCATACACATTGCACTTTCCATTGAGGATTTCCCGAAACCAAGGTATGGTGAGTGGGTTTTGGTATCAACATGCTGGGCCATCTCAAGAAAGGAGGTAAAAGTTGGGATGGTGTCTTGAGTGGGGTTTGGACAAGTGTATGGTACTTGGTGAGAGGATCCATCTTTGGGAAAGATGACTATTTCTTGTGGTTGAACATGGGATACCATGGTTTTTGGAACAATAAGTGAATGGGAGTCTTTGAGTCCCATGCGGCCTTCATTCTGCAAGAGGGCTGTCACATGGTCTATCATTTCCTCTTGATTCCCTTGGAAGATGCTCTTCATGTATTCTGTCTGGGCTTTCAATTGCTTCCCCAACCATTGCTCCATTGCATACCCAGGCTCAAAGCCGGATGAGCCCTCAGTCGAGTTTGATGATACTGTCCTTTGTTGGCCATGATTGATGGTGAAGACCGGAGTAGAGCTTTGATCAAATTGACGCTTGAAACGGACCTTGAATGTCGTGCTAGAGAACAAGAAGAATTCTCCCTCTACAAGACGGATGAAAAAGAAAACTTATTTTAGATTTTCTGGGAAAAGAAGCTTTATGTGCAAAATGAGGAAAGACTAAAGAAGCAATTTTTTTTTTTTCAAAATTTGAAGCGCAAGCAACGCACAATCCTATGAATGCCGGACAAGCACCATGCTTTGTTTTGACACGTTTTCGCATGAAATATTGGAATAGTGGATACCGTCTCCAAACTATAGGACCAACGTTTTTCACCTGTACTATTGGTCATCCAAGCCCCTAGTGAAGGTCCTATAGTCTTTCGGGGATCCACCATTCGGTTACGGTCTAAGGGAGGGTCTTGACAATTTAAAGTCAATACAAGCATTTCAATCAATTTCCACAATGTAGGTTGTTTATGACCTTTTTCGGAAATGCATAGGATTGAGGTTTAATTGCTAAACAAAAACCGGCATGAAGTCTGGACGTGTCATTTGTTTGAAAACATGGACATCGTGGCTTGGTGATGGGAGAGATTGGCTTACACCCATCGCAACGACTAATAGGTGCGCTTTGGGGTGAGAATGTCCACCGCGGGCCCTATAGGGAATTCGATGAGCTCCCTTATACCCTCGGGTTACATTCTCGGGTTTGTACGGTTCTACGAGACGTTATTTTAAAAAACGTGCATGTGTGGGAGGTATCTATACTTTCGAAAATGATTTTGAAAGCAAGTAAAGAAAACAAGAAAATCTTTTTCTCTCTTTTATTTTTTCCATTTTTTATTTTTTCTTTTTTTAAGGGAATCACCCACCACGCATGCATATATATACAAATAAGAGGGTGAAGGAGAAAGAATGTCCCTACAAAACAAAGGTTAGGGAATAAATATATATACAACCCAATCAAGGCAAGTAAAGCATGGCACACACAAAGATTAGAGTCTAGCCGCTTTTAAGATCGTCCCCAGCGGAGTCGCCACTGTGAGAGCCCGCGCTCGAAATCTGCACACGCCGAACATATGTGATCGCTCAATGAAAGCGGTTCGGGTTAGTGCCACGTGCTAATGCGCTTTTGGAAATGCGCTCGGTTCCCTCATAATGGTTTCCTCTCGATGGAATCAAAACAGTCAAGAGTCGCCACCTCATTTTATTTTAGGAAAAACGAAGATAAAACCTTTTATTTAGAGAAATTGGGTTCGGGGGCTAATTTACGAGAAAGAGAAGGGGTTAGTCACTCTCCTCGCCCGTGATGGTCTCTAGTATGCATTCCACTTAGATTCATTTTATGCCTTTTGTACCTTGCTTTTATGCCCTAACGAAAATGGTGATTAATATATGAGGAGGTCTTCCTATTCTAGGATTGTTTGCTTTAATTCACAAATGAGAGTCGGTTTGGGTGGACTCCCACTCGGTTTTGAAAATTGTTTAGCATTCACATCCAGTAAAGGAAACACATAAAGGGGTGGGGGGTTATAATGTACAATGGTGGACTAAAAGGGAAACAAATCCCATCAAATGAATGTGTAAATTCCGTCCCAAGTCAATTTAGGGACTGTTGTCCGCTTCTCTTTCTTGTACCTGCTCTTATGCTTACACAATATGGAAAGTAAAGGTCAATAAAAGTCTCTAACACATCAAGTATAAACCTTTAATTTTCCTCTAATTTTAGGAGAATTTTATGGTGTCCAAATAAGGCATGCAAGATAATACTTTCAACAGCCAAATCTGATAGATATTCATACACTCATAAAAGATCCACTTTTTGTATCATGAAAACGGGGGAATCATGGGGAACACTAAACATGAAAGTTATTCCTAACATATCAAATTTCAGATATGGAGTGCTTAAAGGCCATCAAGCAATTATAAGTCACACAAAACATCTCTGATATTTTTATGTCAGAGATGAACAAGCACAAATCTGCAGATCAAGAGTTCAAACAATAAATGGAAAGAACAATCTTTGGTCATGGGAAAAATATAAAATTTACATGTTAATTTTCCTCTGTTTGTCTAGAAAAAAATATATATTTTACTCTAAGACAAAAAACCCCGTTTGTTATGCATAAAAAAAGCAACAAGACAGAAAGGTGCAGATGGACAGTCTGCTGGAAATCTACAAATGACATGAAAACACTCATGAAAACTCACCCAAATGAAATGATATTGTAGACACCCCTCCTTGGACCTCTCATGTCCCGATTTCATACACATTCTTTGTCTTCCTCTTTTCTGTTAAGTTTTGTTACTTTTCGTTAACTTTTGTTACTTTCCGTTAAGTTCCTAACTTACTCCGTTAGTCTTTGATTTGACTAAGTGGCAAAGTCAACCTTGAGTCTTTGTTTCGTTTATTTTTGTTGACTTTCGTGATGTTCGTTAAGTTTTTGGACTAATTCCGTTAGTTTTGGGGCTTAACTGCATAACGGGGTTAACATTTGGGCAAAAAAATGATTTTTCTGAAGCTGGGATGCGCACGCCTTTGCCCTCCTTTGTGGGAGGCGTGCTCCTCCCATAGGGGGCGTGGGAAGCGCGCGCTTCCCACTTCCAGAATCTCAGCTTTTGCTAAATTTCCCTCCTTTTCTGATTTGTAACCCCCAAGGCCATTATGCCTTGGCTTGATCCGGGGAAAGGCCATCTTTGTGACCAAAAACACTTTCCTAACACCTATAAATATCTCTTCATTCCACCATGGAAAAGGAGGAAGAATTCTGGAGTCAAAAACACTCTAAACACACAAAAGTCCATTTTCAAAGGTAGTCATTATACACAAAGTTTGGTCCTTCCTCTTGCAAGCACAAGGTACAATGTCCATCTTCTTCTTCTAAATTCTTGTTTTATCTTATATTATCTCTTTATCACTTCTTAAACAAAAAACCTTTTAAATTACTTTCTTCATCTCTAATGTGTATGCAATCTCCATAAAAAGGGATACAACCAAAAGACCACTTCACTATTGAAGTTTAGTCAAGGTTACATCCCAACATTTTAATTCCACTTTAATTTACATTCTCATTTCTTAATGTAATTATCTAGCAATAATTCGACATGTAATCTTTAGTATAAATCAATAAATAAGCAATTCTCCTTTATTTTTCCTCTATAAATTTCCCCTTTCTTTTCATTATAATTGTTAGCACATTTCTCTTCACTTGATTGCTATATCTTTATATGATGAATTAATCTTAATCTTACTCATTAATGATGACTCATTAAAAGGTAAATGGACCCATAAACCATTCACATAACTAAATACACAATTAGTCTCAAGATAACAAATGCTTTGACCAATTGGGATGAACGAATCACTTTCTCTTCTCTCTATATTCTACCCCCATACACTCTCTCTATACACTCACCCCTTATACACACTTCATGTACACTCTCTATATACACCTTCTCCCATACACTATCCTCATACGCCTCTCATCCCACCATTAGGACCCTTTTCCATACGGTCATGACAAAGAAATGGACTGCGGTTGCTCATCATCAAATAGACATCCATGCTGCCACAATTTAAGGGGTTGTTTGTTCCCTTCATAAGTACTACATGCCGATACACCGGGGCTGTCCGTATTCCATCGCAAATATAAAAGAAATGCACGAAGTTGTTTATGCCATTAATAGGTGCCACGTGATAATCCGATGGAGCTCTACCGGTATAAATCAAGGGGCTAAGATGCCCGCCGCCAGCAAAAGGCCGCTTGAACTATAAGGAGGCTACCTCGCAATCGAGAGAGGCGAAAGAAAACTAGGGGCTCGTCTTTCCCAATGTTTCATGTACAAATGTATATATATATATATATATATATAAAAAGGGGCTCGCTAGGTTGAAACCCAAAAGGGCGACCTAGGCAAAAATTAGAGCATTGCACAAAAAAGAAGCCCGCTAGGTTGAAAACCCGAAAGGGCGGCCTAGGCAAAAAAAGGGTGTGCACAAAAAATATAAAGAAAAATAGAAGGGGCTATCACCATAGAAAAGTAAAAGTCCCATTTTCTTTTCACTTCAAATGTTCTATTTTATTTCTTTCCCCACAAAGAAGATTAACACGGCAGCAGCAGCCCATGACATCTAGAATGAAGCAATCCAAAGCAACAAGCTACAACGGAGCAACCTATCGCGACAAATGAACCTCATACTCAAACCCAACTCCATCATCAGCCAGGATATCCCCGAACTACGCGGACCTGAGCTTCTCACCTTAAGGAGAACGTAGGAAACTTTAGGGTCCGGTCCAAAATATACACAACCCACCTCATAGCCAACTTTCCTTCTCTTCTCTCTTGCCCCATATTTCTACTCCTGACTTCTTCACTCACAATTGATCAAAACATTTATTATTTCGAGACTACTTGTCTAAAACATAATCATAAGATGCATAACTAATAAACGAGGTCCATTCTCGAGCAATCAAATGAGAATCTTGAATAAAACAATTTTCAAATGTCTCGACAAGTCTTCCGTTCTACAATCTAGGAAAGAGCTAAACACTTACTTTCTGTCAAGCAGGGGCTTCCTCCCTTTTGTACATATATACACTCAGTTGCCCAAAGAGTCAAAATGTGAGTACTATCTCTCTCTCTTACTCTCCCCAAAATGCCCCCACACGTTTTCAAACAATTCTTTTTTCCTTTTTTGAGTCGACTGAATGATTTAAAAAAAAAAAAAAAAAAAAATTGACGCAAAAGAGATGCCCGCAAGGACGGTCTAGGCAGAAAAAAGGGTGCGTCTTAAAGGAGGTAGGATACCCCGCTCTACGCCCTTATCGAACTGGGGCTTCCCTAACAATAAAGGACAGACCATAAGGTTTCTCAAAGAATGCCGGGGTTTCATCAAGCACATACTTAGAAGAAGAGGATTCCTCATCATCAAGCTCGACGTAGGATTTCTCAAAGGAGGGAGGATACCCGTTCATCAAGCTAGAGCGTCCCCAACAAAATGGGTCGACTATGCGCTTTCTCGGAGAACACCGGAGCTTCAACAAGGAAGGACATCCCTCATCGCCGAGCTCGGGACATGACGAACACTTTGAATTTGTTAGAATCATAACTAATTATAAGGCATCTTTATAAAATCATAACACTTTCAAAAGTATTCTCTTCCCTGACACTTTGTTTATAAACCCGCACTCTCGGTCTCCACAAAATTGCAAAAACATCCTCGCTCCATCTGAGACCCATCTCCGTGATTCTTGAGTTGACTTGGTCCTTTACCCTATCTCCCACACTTTAGGAGACCCCTAGGCCTAAACCCTTAACTCTCTAAGTCCTAAACTTACCTGATCCAATACCTCGAGCCTACCCGGTCAGTCTTACCTAGGCACCTTAGGTCCCGAGCCTACCCGACCAGTCTTACCTAAGTTACACCATAACTCCTTAGGTCCCAAACCTACCCGGTCAGTCTTACTTAGGTTACACCATATGCCCTAAGTACCTTAGGTCCTGAGCCTACCCGGTCAGTCTCACCTAGGTTACACCATAACTCCTTAGGTCCCGAACCTACCCGGTGAGTCTTAACTAGGTTACACCATATCCCCTTAGCTCGACCCTCCACAAGTTTGTAGCATGATTCCTTAGGCCTCGAACCGGTTATATCCAAAACCTCAAGCCTTAAACCAGTCTACCGAATCCAAATTCTTAGAATGACCCATTAGGTCCCGAACCTACCGGTCTCGAGTCTACCTGATCTCTTAGATCCTAAACCTACCAATATATATTCATCCATACCATGTCTAAAACCATGTCTCTCTTATCCTCTTAGGTCCAACCTCTTAGGTCTACATAGTCTAACCTGTGGAGCAATCCCTGAGATCCCAAGACCATTCGAGTCTACCAAACATCTACCTTTTAGGTCTCTAGAATATCTGATCCATACCTTAGGCCTCAACCCCTAAACCTTTAGGTCACAAGACTTTCTACCCTTTAGGTCTCTCACCTTACATCTCCACCCTTTGGACTCTTTAATTCCCAAGCCTACTTGGTCCAACTAAAAGCGACACATCTACGTCTCCCGACTCCCGTCATGTCCAAGCCATGACCCTACCACTCTTAAACCTACCAAGTACCAACCTAGTGTCACCCATTAGCCTCAAAAGACTTCCTAGTCTGACCTTCAACCCCTTAAGGACTCTAACCTACTTAATCCAAGCCGAGTCCAAACCTCGCCACCTACAAGGTCCACCCTTGAACTCCATGGATCTCAAACATCGCTCCCCCAACGAGTCCATACCTCAAACCTTGCTCAAGTACATAGGATCTCCTGCGCACCACGACATGCCTTAAGGATCTCAAAACCCATCCGGTCAAGACTCTTGTCCTTAGAACCTCTGGTCCCATCCCTGACCTACCTTTACAATTGCCAAACGAGCTTAGTCACACACATGACCTCTAAGACAAAATTAAGTCCTAAGCATACCCAATCTAACTTAGGTGCCTATTGTACTCGAGCAAAGTCTTGGACACTCAATCCCTTTACCTAAAGCGCCAACATGGTCACATATCCAGACCCATTTCTCGCACGTGGCTCACACCTAGAACACCTTAGGGCCTAAACCCAACATGTCCGCTTTAAACCCTTAACCCATTAGGTACTAGGATCATCCGATCCCAATCCATCGCTCTTTGGCCCGACCTCAAGCCTGCCTGGTCTTGAACCATATCGCGACCCTTTAGGACAAAAGACTTACCCGCTTCGAGAACTCATGTCCCAAGGCTACCCTGTCTAGCCTTCAATCTCCTAGATCTCACGCCTACCATTCCATTAGGCCCCAGTCTCCTTAACACATGTCTGAGTCTTACCCTAGCTAAACCCTAGAACTTTAGCTTAGGTCTAATCTATCGAGCCTATCTAGCCAAGAGGTATCAAGCTCATTTGCCCCAAACCGCAACACTCTTAGACCTCAAACTTGCTCGGTCTAAACCAAGACAAACCTTCAAATGCTTTCGGTCTCCAAACCCTAGCCTTAAACCTAGGTAAACACATTCTCTAAACCCTAGCCTCAAGCCTAGGTAGTCATATCATTGTCTCTGAACCCTAGCCTTAAGCCTAGGTAATTACATCCTTCCTAAACCCTAGCCCCGAGCCTAGGTAGGTATATCCCTTCCAAACCCTAGCTTAGAGCCTAGGTATTTACACCCTTCCTAAACCCTAGCCTTGATCCTAGGTAGTCACGTATCCTCTCTAAACCCTAGCCTCAAGCCTAGGTAGTCATATCATTCTCTCTGAACCCTAGCCTCAAGCCTAGGTAATTACATCCTTTCAAACCCTAGCCTAAAGCCTAGGAAGTTACATCCTTCTTAAACCCTAGCCTTGATCCTAGGTAGCTACACCCTTCCTAAACCCTAGCCTTGATCCTAGGTAGTCACATATCCTCTCTAAACCCTAGCCTTAAGCCTAGGAAACCACAACATCCCCTTTAACCCTAGCCCAAATTCTAGGGAATTTCCAAAGCCCCGCATGCAACATTATTTCCAAATTCCCGAAACCCTAGTCTCGAAACCTAGGAAATTTACAATCTCAATTCCCCGTCTTATTGAACCCGAGTCCTAAACCTAGGATACAATGCCCTGTCCAAAACTTAATCAACCCTAGCGTCGAGCCAAGGTAGTCGCATTCTCTCCAAACCCTAGCCTCAAGCCTAGGAAGCCGCATTCGCTTTAAACCCTAGCCTCAAGCCTAGGAAGCCACATTCGCTCTAGACCCTAGCCTCAAGCCTAGGAAGCCTTCGCTCTAAACCCTAGCCTCGAGCCTAGGTAGTCACATTCGCTCCAAACCCTAGCCTCAAGCTTAGGTAGTCGCACTCTTTCTAAACCTTAGCCGCCGGGCCTAGGAGACTATATCCTCATTAAACCCTAGTCCTAGACTTAGGAAATTCCTTCACCGTAGTCTCAAAATATAGGAAGTTTATAGTCCTTAGCCTTAAAACCTAGCCTAAAGCCTAGGTTACCAAGAACATTTCCAAGCCATAGTCACCAATCCCGGAAAATGGTGAACCCTAACATCAATCTTAGTGGACCTGTCACAAAAGTAATCCCTCTTCCCAACGGTCCATGGTCTCAAGCCTAGGAAGTCACAACCCTTTCAACTCCCAGCCTTAGGTCTAAAGCCAACGCCTTTGCAACCTCTGAACCTACCACAACTCCAAGCCCTAGCCTCGAAGCCTAGGATATTTCTTCCCAAACCTAGGAGAGTCATGGTCCTTAAACACCAGTTCGAAACCCTAACATCTAGGAAGTTCCCAAACCTCAACCTCTCCAAACCCTAGCCCCAAGCCTAGGAATCTGCATTCTCTCCAAACCCTAGTCTCAATCCTAGGAAGCACCATCCTCTTTAACCCTAGCCCATGTTCTAGGGAATTTCCAAAGCCCTGTGTGCAACATCCTTTCCAAATTCCCGAAACCCTAGTCTCGAAACCTAGGAAATTTATATTCTCAATCCCCCGCTAGTCTTATGCCTAGGATACAATAGCCTTTCCATATTCTCTCCGATCCCTAGCCTCGAGCCTAGGTAGTCGCATTCTCTCCAAACCCTAGCCCGTAAGCCTAGGAAACCCACATTGTATCCAAGACACAATCTCAAGTCTAAACAACCATAACATCTTTTGCATCCTTATCTCAAGGCTAAGAGGCTACCCATCCCCTTTCCTTAAAAGCCTTAGGTCCTACCCTAAGCAACCAAGCAAAATATCCCTTACCTAATACCTTTATCTTAATGGTTCGTAGCCTCATATTATGTATTCCTCCTAATTTATGGTAAGCGGATCCCAAACACTACGCTTTCCGTGGTCATCCTTTGCTCACCAAAGAGTCCTTTACCTTGGCGACTCCCCGAGAGTCCATCACCTTTGCGACTCCCCAAGAGTCCATCACTTCTGCGATTCCCTGAGAGTCTATCACCTTCATGACTCCTTGAGAGTTCATCCCGTTCGCGACTTCATAACAATCCATCATCTTTGCTTCCACATGCAAAATTTCAGTTTTACCTCTGGTACATTTCCCTTTGTTCATTTTAGGTGCCCTTAGCACTATTTTGACTGATATTCGTTACCTTTGGGAACGGAAAGCCCCTTAAAATTTCCATTCTTCACCAAATATTTGCTTAGGATTCGTATGGTTGTAGAGACTTCGGCGCCTCTATGACATACGCATCCTAGATCGATCGCGATTGGCAGAGGCCTTGGCGTTTCTGTTTGCGAGAGATCCAGAATCTATTATTTTAGCATTTTCTAATATTTGCTTAGGATTCGTATGGTTGTAGAGACTTCGGCGCCTCTATGACATATGCATCCTAGATCGATCGCGATTGGCAGAAGCCTCGGCGTTTCTGTTTGCGAGAGATCCAGCATCTATTATTTTAGCATTTCCTAATATTTGCTTAGGATTCGTATGGTTGTAGAGACTTCGGCGCCTCTATGACATACGCATCCTAGATCGATCGCGATTGGCAGAGGCCTCGGCGTTTCTGTTTGCGAGAGATCCAGCATCTATTATTTTAGCATTTTCTAATATTTACTTAGGATTCTTATGGTTGTAGAGACTTCGGCGCCTCTATGACATATGCATCCTAGATCGATCGAGATTGGCAGAAGCCTCGGCGTTTCTGTTTGCGAGAGATCCAGCATCTATTATTTTAGCATTTCCTAATATTTGCTTAGGATTCGTATGGTCGTAGAGAGTTCGGCGCCTCTATGACATACGCATCCTAGCTCGATCGAGATTGGCAGAAGCCTCGGCGTTTCTGTTTGCGATAGATCCAGCATCTATTATTAGGATTCGTATGGTTGTAGAGACTTTGGCGCCTCTATCTCATACGCATCCTAGATCGATCGTGGTTGGCAGAAGCCTCGACGTTTCTGTTTACGAGAGATCCAGCATCTATTATTAGGATTCGTATGGTTGTAGAGACTTCGGTGCCTCTATGACATACGCATTCTAGGTCGATCGTGGTTGGCAGAAGCCTCAGCGTTTCTGTTTGCGAGAGATCCAGCATCTATTATTAGGATTCGCATGGTTGTAGAGACTTCGGCGCCTCTATGACATATGCATCCTAGATCGATAGTGGTTGGCAGAAGCCTCGGGGTTTCTGTTTGCGAGAGATCCAATATCTATTATTAGGATTCGTATGGTTGTAGAGACTTCGGCGCCTCTATGACATACGCATCCTAGATCGATCGCGATTGGCAGAAGCCTCGGCGTTTCTGTTCGCGAGAGATCCAGCATCTATTACTTTAGCGCGATCGACAGGAACCCTGGCGATCCTGATTGCGTTTACCATTCCACCTTGGGATTATTTAGACGACGTAGTCTTTATTTTTTCCAAATAACTTCATTGCTTACGAATGTTCGTTCTTCATACAAGATAGTATCCGTAGGTTTATTATCCGCAGCAGAAGTTCGATGTCTCGTCTTTCCATAATATTATCCGCGGTCATCTATCATCCCCAGCAGGTGCATTTTCCCCAGCAGAAAACGTTGCTCCCCATCAGAGGACAGTCATTCCCAATTTCCCATCAGAGTTGAACTACGTTTGGCTTGATTCCCCCGCGGATACGTAGGTCGCCTGCCAAGGTTCAACCATTCCCTCACCTTTCATCTGTTTTGAAACTCATGTTTCAGACGAATCCTTCTTTTATCGTCGACCCCACATTGCCTTGCAAGAAGCGTCGCCTAGGGGCTACTGTTAGTACCCGACCTGAAAATGAGTTTATTAGGACTTTCCCAAAAATACAAGGACTTTATAGGAATTAGAAACCTTGCAAAGACTTGTCTCGGATTCCCAAAATACCTCATTTATGACAAAATCTATCAAAATAGGTAATAAATGGTTTCCTTAAAACCATGCAGAAACCCTAGCTTGAAAATCACGTCAGCCTGCATCCTTGGCCACGCGGCCAACCTTGCTGCGGGTTGACCTTGGCCACGCGGCCACTCTTGTCACCGGCTTAAATCATGGCCAGGCGGCCATCTTTGCCCCGGATGATCTGGACCGTCAGATCTCTCCATCAGTTTCCTATTTAAAGACCTCCCTTGCCTCATAATTAAGGGATCCAAATTTGAGAGCTCTTAAGGGACGATTTTTCTCCCAAATCAAGTCATTCAGGCCTCCAAAAACACTCTCAAGAATCCCAAGAAGTTCCAAGGTTATTTCTTGCCAACAAAGGTAAGTTTTCTAACTTTTTCTTCATGTTCTTGTCATATTATTAGTTTAGATTCATAATATTCATATTCTTAATATGTTTATTCATGTGTTCTTCATAATATTCATGTTCCTAACATCTTTATTCATATTTTCTTCATGACATTCATATGTTCATAATATGTTCTTCGCATATTCATCATATTCTAGATTAAAACCTTATTTATGCTATATTTAGGGTTGTGATCTTCATGTTTACATGTTATTTCATAGCCGATGATGATCTAGGGTTCATCAACCCGAGGATGATCTAGGAATTACTTCTAAACCCTAATCTTTAGGTAAATTCCCCCATCATTATACATGATCCCGATTCTTCTGCCTATTCTAAATTCTTCTCGAACTACGCTGACCTGAGCTTCTCACATTGAGAGGAACGTAGGCAATCTTCGGATCCGGTCTCAATCACTAACACACTACATACACCGCATCATGATAGAAAGACCGATCAATTCGGGCAATAGGAGTGATAACGTTCAATATTCTTCTCTTGTTATAATTTGGCCCCCGAACCCATTAACATGCTTTTCTCAATGTTTTGGCTTTAATTAAAACGGCGTGGCGACTCTCATAATTTTAATGTTGCTATGAATATCCCAAATTCAAACACACGTATTCACAGCAGCGCCATCAAAAAATAATTGCCACTTATTTTATGCTATTGATATGATGTCCTCATCAGGGAATCGCGGGTCTTCCCCCTTCGCTTCATCACATGGAAATTCGGCTAAGTAATCCACGAAGACTCTCCCTCTCACGGATTTTTGTGTGATGTAAGTGATATCGTACCCCGTGAGCATGAAGTACCATTTGGATATTCTAGAGGAGACATGCGACTTCTCAAAGATATATTTCATTGGGTCCATTCTGGCGATTAGTTGTACAGGAAATGCCTCCATGTACAACTTTAGTCTCTCAGCTACCCATACTAGTGCAGCACACGACTTCTCTAATGCAGAGTAATTCAGTTCAGCCCCTTGGAAGCGATGGCTGACAAAGTACACGGCGTTCTCTTTCTTCGAATCGGGTCGCTCTTGTGCTATCATAGCCCCTAATGCAGTGTCATTGACTGTGTGGTACAAGGTTAATGGTTTCTCCCTATGCGGTGGAACCAATACGGGCGGATTCACTAAGTACTCCTTGACCTTATCAAAAGCTTCTTGGCATTCTTCTGTCCATTCTAGGGATGCATTCTTCTTGAGGAGCTTAAAAATGGGCTCGCATATCGTTGTGAGTTGATTAATGAAATGACTAATGTACTGAAGGTGGCCCATAAATCCCATGACTTCTTTTTGCGTCTTAGGTGGAGGCATGTCAATGATGGATTTGATCTTAGCGGTATCTGCTTCTATACCACGCTCAGTGACCATGTACCCAAGGACCTTTCCTTTCACTACCCCAAATGTGCACTTGGCCGGATTAAGTCTCATCTTATGGTGTCTCAACCTCTCAAAGAACTTTCAAAGGTCGACAAAGTGTTGCCTATCGGAGCCTTTGGAGTGTATGATCGTATCATCAACGTACACCTCCATTTCTTTATGTATCATGTCATGGAACAATGCAGTTACGGCTCTCTGATAAGTGGCTCTGGCATTCTTGAGTCCGAATGGCATGACCGTATAACAGAACGTCCCCCAAGGTGTGGTAAACGCTTTTTTGTGTTGGTCCTCCTCGGCCATGAGGATCTGATTGTAACCGGCGAATCCCTCTACGAATGAATGAACTTCGTACTTCGCGCTATTGTCAACGAGCATGTCTATGTTTGGAAGAGAAAAATCATCTTTCGGAGATGCTCTATTGAGATCACGAAAATCAATACAGACCCGAACTTTTCCATTTGCTTTGGGAACTTGTACAGTATTAGCCAACCAGGTTGAATACTCTATTACTTTGATGAACCCAACACTCAGGAGTTTCTCTATCTCTTGTTTGACTTGTACTGACCACTCTGGCTTAATTCTACGGAGTTTCTGCTTAACTGGCCTCGAATCAGGAAGCAGTGGTATCTTGTGCTCAACGATCGAATTGGCTAGCCCCGGCATATCTTTGTAGGACCAAGCAAAAACATCCACAAATTCTCGGAGAAACGCTATGAGGGCTTGTCGGTCTTCCCCTTTGAAGAAACTGCCAATCTTGGTCTCTTTCGGATCATCGTCCGTCCCCAGAGTAACTGTTTGCATTTCTTCGGCATCAATAGGACCATTTCCACCACGAAGACCTACTTGCTTATTAATTTCTTTTAAGACTTGTTTGTTTTCTTGATCTATCTTGTTATATGACTCATTATTATCTAATTCATTAGAGTTATTAGTCAATTCATCATTTAGGACGCTAGCAATCTCGGGATACTCAGAAAGATCTATTTTTTCATTAAGAAAGTAGGGGAATACACGTTCCGCGATGGCATCCAAGTCCTCTTGGGTGAGCTCATCGGTAGCGGTATCTGACTCTAAGGTAAGAGTTACAAATTTTCTTGCCCTATGGGGATGGGGAGTACATCTTAATTCCTTGATCAGGAAGTCTTCACTTGCTATGGGTCCCCCAGTTGTGTACCAATTCTGAATAGTCTCGTCACTCTTCTCGATGAGCTTCGTGTAGTCTTGGTTCGGAGCGTTCCCCTTGTCTATTGCATTAATCTGAGTGTCCTCTAGCTTGCAAAGGTTGAGAAATTGGTGCAGTAGGTCTTCTCCCAGCACAAAGTCCCACTCACTGAATGCCTCGGCCTTGGTACCCCCTAATTCTCGAGGTAGCCACGAGAATTGCATCGGTTCTGTTTCGAGTGAGTACGGATCACAGTCACTGAATATTTCAAATCCAGGTTGGCGCTTCCCCCTATGGTCAATCCATGGTTCAGGGAACATGAAGCATGGCAAGTTTTCCCCCTCGCGCACAAAGTACCTGTTTAGAGTCCTTTGATAGGGCGGTGCGACTGGCACTATGTATGAGGTCCAATCCCTTTCTTCCATAGGGATGCCTTTGAGTGGTGATACATACCCTAGACCATATTCTGGGGGGGTATAGAACGACAGGTGGTGGTTCTTTTATCCCTTGTAAATGCTTGCCAAGTCCAAGACCGGAGAAGTACCCTTCATTTAGCATCATGTTAAGTACTGGACACGTTCCGGAGAATGGAATCGCCTTAGAATAGTCATTTTCATTGTGCACCTCTACCATCTCCACACTATTTTGGATTTCGAACCCGTTGAAGAGGTGGTCGGCTGCCTCATGTTGAATCTCTAGGATCGGACTAGCAGTGACTAGTTCTCCAAGTACGGTGACTATCGTGTTATTGTGCTTAAATTTGACCCATTGATGGAGGGTTAATGGTACTCCTCCCGTTTGATGTAGCCATGGGCGTCCTAGGAGAAGGTTGAAAGAGGAGGGGATGTCAATGACTTGGAATTCCGCCTTTATAGTTATCTTTCCTACTACAACTGTTAGGGTGATTTCCCCTATAGGTGAGCGTGCAGTGCAGTCAAATCCTCGTACAGTAAGAGCTGACGGTTTTAGCTCTCTTGCAGTAAGGCCAAGCGTTACCATGACTTTCTTTGGTAGGACATTTATGGCGGACCCATTGTATACTAGGATTTTGGGGATTCAATGCCCATTGACCCTTGCGGTTATGTAGAGAGCTTCGGTGTGCCCTCCACCATATTGTGGTAAATCTAAGTCGGTAAATGTGATTACATTGCCAAATTGGATTTGGCCTACCATTTTCGTTAGCTCTTCGGGAGTTATATCTTTGGGCACTTCGACTTGGGCTAATGATTTTGAGATCATCATTCGATGTTTATAAGATGAGCCTAAGAGATCCCATATGTAAATGTTGGCTTGAGTTTTCTTCAATTGTTTAAGAAGTGGATCATCAAGTTCAACGGGTTCGGGCTCTTTCGAAGATGACGGCTCTTCTACTCTTGGATCTTTGTTGATTATGACTCGATCGGAGCGGGTGAGTACATTAACATATTCTTTTTCTTTATTATTATTTCTATCTAATACTTGATCCCAAGACAACATGTAACAGAAAGAAATTTCATTATCAAACTTAGGAGTGCTCTCGCCCACATTTGGGACTAGGCGAGTAGTCTCCCCTTTCTCACTAGCTATTTCTATTACATTGATCCCTCCTCCCGTAGTTGGGAAAGGGTTTGTCACTATATAAGGAGCCCCTAATTGCTTAGAGTCTATGAGATCTTGGATCACATCTTTGAGGTGGTAGCAAGAGTCGGTGTCGTGATCACCGGCACTGTGAAATTCGCAGAAGAGGTGATGAGCATGACTAGGAGGGAATTCCTTTGGAGCGGTAGGCTTTCTTTGTGCTACTTTGCCGGCTTTCATGAGTATGTTAAAAATTTGACTTTGGGTGACACCTTCTAGCTTGCTATAGGTCTTCTACCTTGTTTTAGTCTTGGACTCAACTTCCATCTTGTAGCATTCTCTCTGAGCTTGTAGACATGCTTGGAGCGTGTCGATCTTTTTCTCATAGTACTCTTATTGCATGAGTAAGCCCTTTCGAAGTGCATTGACCTCCTCCTCTCGGGCTAGCAAATGATTTTGGAGAAATTTGATTTCTCTGTCGAAGAATTCCTTTTGTGTTCGTAGTCGAGTCATGAACTCTTCCTCTATCTCTCTCTTGAAGCGTGCGTATAAGACTGTAGCATACACTTTCGAGAGTTGACTCACTTCCCCTTCTAGTCGAGCTTTGAGGTCGTTGAGTTCTTGAGTAAACTTGGTGCTTGACATTGTGTTGGGAGTATAGAGCTACTTTGCTGATCGGACGGACCTTGAGTGCGGAAACTGTGTCAAATCCAGGCTGGGGTCCCAACAAGTCGGCTTTTATGAGACAGGGGTTGACCAACACGGCAGATTCACAAAAAAGGGAGGATGTCTCATACGAGACAATGGATGTCTCGTACGAGGCATCCAGCCTAACAGTCAGATTAAAGATTTTAATCCTATTGGTCGGATGGAATTCAATCCATTTAAGAGGTTACTACTATAGTTCATCCTAGAACAGTGGATTCTGTCACCCTAGAATATGAGCCCCTTGTTTTTCACCTGTATTGCACTCTCCCAAACAGACTATTCGGGCAAAGGTCCCATATTCTCATCGGAATCCACCATTCGATTAACCAAACCTAAGTGACCCGTAGTTGTTTTGCACTTTCTTAAACAATGCATTAATGCAATCAAACCTTGTAAATTTTAAGGGATAACCGAAAGGGACATGTTGAACGGTGCGGTTGAAACTAAGCCAAAATGGCATCCACAATCCCACACAGAATAGTGAAAGTAGGAAAACACAAGCTCGGATTTCCGTAGAGAGGATCTCCATTCTTTCAAAATCCTTTGTTCAACATTTTACCAAAGGGACATTCATCATATTCACAAGGGAGGATTATAGATTGTAAAGACGCGTTATCTTGGGCAAAGATTAAAACCACCCTAAGAATCGAACTGACCGGTCTCGAGGATTGTCTTATTAACTAGTATGTATGCATGAGGTTGATGCAAGGCTTACGGCGAAGGCTCTCCATGAACAAAGTCTAGGAGCGTGTCACGGAGTGGGTACACCATCTTCGGAGAGACCGGCGAGGGACATTCGTTAGAATGGGGGTGCTGACCAACATCCGTCCTCCGATTGGGACCCGGGTTTATAGGGTATGTAGTGCAATTAATCTACATGTGTGCACGTGTGTGAGAGTCAAGATCTAGGTGTCAAGGTTAAAATAGAATTTTTTTTTTTGAAATTAAAAACCAAAAACATGCAATGGCCGGGCCAAGTGGCTGTTTACGTTTCCCTCTTGTGGAGGAACTCAGGCCGTCGTATTTCACACATAAGGCAAAAGCATGTAAAACAGGGGATAAATATTTAGCAAGTACTCCTGCAAAACAAAGGTTAGCCTTATAATATATGGGGAGTTTCTTCGTTGTTAGGAAGGTCCCAAGACTCAGAAACAGGGGGGAGGGCAGATCAGGAACTCTGTGTGCGTGTTTGAACAGAATAAAATTCCCTTTTCAAACCAGAGAGTCAGATATGCCAGGCAGAACTGAGATGTCTCGTGCGAGAAAAGTGATACCTCGTACGAGGCATCCCAGTCTGGGAAAAGACTAACGTACAGAATGCAGAATTTTAAAACAATGATGATTTCTTTCGACGCAAGTCTAACCCACTTACTGTGATTCTTCCCCAGCGGAGTCGCCAATGTTTGCGTGCGAGGTTTTTACTTCGATGGCATGCTTTCGACCTTCAATTCACCTTCTTGTTATTTGAGAGTCGCCACCATGTTATTGTCAGAACACGGACCGAGATGTCTGGATTCGGGGGTTAAGTTATGAATTGGGAAGGTCAAGGAGCACCCAATTCACCCAATCTAGGATTGGTCTTACTAAGAAATCATCATCATCGTTTCAAAATCATGCATTCGTGTACCAAAAGATAAAAACAAACAAATAAATAATGACTTATTTATTTGGGATGTCGGATCATGTGCTTCGAGACCATCTCCATGGGTTGGAGAGGCTCTAGGCTGATCCTTTAATGGAATCACACTACTTCAAACACAAAGAAAGAGATGAGAAGATAGAAAAGCAAATATTTACCTAAGCGTTTTTTTCAAGAATCCTATGCATGGCCTTGACTAAAGGCCTTGATCCTCCAAATTTTGTGGGTATCAGAGAGGGGTTGATTAGAAGAACTTCTTTGGTCAGATTTTGAGTGGTTGTTTTGTGAATATAGAGTTTACCCTTTTTAGGTTCAAGAACCTTATATTTATTGGAGATTTTGACCTACGGTTTTGGCCAAGAAGGTAAGTTGAGGTGGGAATCAATGAGTTGATCTCCACAGAGGTATTTTTGGACTCTAGGATCGGCCATTAGGTTTTCCCGGATTGCATGAGTGTTTGCCAAGAAAAGGGGTTAAGATCAACAAGGAAACTGACCAAAAACCCGACTGTCGAGGGGGATACCTCGTACGAGGCATCTAAGTGCAGGAATCACTTATTTGCCCTCTGCGATAGTTTTAATGTTCAGTTTAGCCCCTAGCTAACGGAGTCAATCATAAACTTAACAAAACATGTCCAACTTAACGAGTTTTGACCCAAATCAAAGGCGAGACACAGAAGTAGTGTGATTATAAATGAATGTCAAAAATGGGGTGTCTACAAAACCTAAATCCCGTCACTAAATTATGTTGCAAGTTTTCTGGCCAAACAGCACTGGCACGGTCGTGCCTTTTAATTGGCACGGTCGTGCCAATCCGTGCGTGTCTGCCTTCCCAACCGGCCATTATTGGCACGGCCGTGCTTTGTATTCGGCACGGCCGTGCTTGGCACGGTCGTGATTTATACTTGGCATACGGTCGTGCCAGACCAAAAATCTGCCATTTTTCCCTTTTAACAATTCGTTCTCTTGTGTGTGACCCCATAGGATTATATCATGTTGGCAATGAGTCCAAACACACATTGTCTCATAAATCATGAGCGGACCCTAGCAGGCCATCATGATTACCTAAATGATATAACTTTATCAGAGTTCGCTAAACCATTATAGAACATATCATAATCTTTTTGTCCGCGATGTCATTGAACGTAAGCCATGGTCGATGGTCAACTTACAATGCTCAATACTTTCTCGATTCCGAATATATTGATAATACAAATCTCATTTGAGCATGGCCATGCATTTCATCAACATTATTCATCGAATGGCCAAAGCTTGACATCTCTCTTGACGAGGAACAAATTCCATCTTGACCTATTACTCTTCCCTACATGATTCCTATTACGCCAATCACATTCTTTATAGCTACCCGTTTAAGGGTGTAGACACCCCGCCTTGGACCTCTCACCCCGATTGCATACATTGTATTTTTTATTTATCATATTTTTGTTGATTTCTGTTACTTTGGCTAAGTTCTTAACTGATTCCATTAGTTTTGGACTAAACTGCATAATAGAGTTAACTTTTAGGGTCATTCTGTCATTCTGTCTTTTTTACCAGCGGCCGCCTCCCGTAATGGTCATGGGACGCGCGCGCATTTGGTCCAATAGGCCGGACTCGCGCACTTCCCACTTTGACTGTTACAGAATGCAGCCTTTTCCCTCCATTTTAGAGTCAAAAACAACCTTTTCATCACATGTTTTATTCTAGCATTAAACCCATTTTATTTTGTAAATCTCAATCCTTTATTCTAGCCATTCTCCATAAAAATAAAATATTTTATTTCATTCTTATTTGATTTTCTATTTATTATTTGATTTTCTTTATTTTCTTATTGGTTAGAAAAGCTTCTTTCCCTCCTTTCTCCACCTATTTAAACCTCTCATTTCTACCTTAGAAAGGGACTTCAACTTTCTTCACACAAAAACTATACACAATTTCTCTCAAGAATTCTCTTTACAAGAATTCCACAAACAACAACTCAAGCACCAAAACTCTTTTCAAGTCAACGTTTGAAGTATCATTTTCTAAAGGTACAATTCCTCTTCTTATATTTTATTTTTCTAGTCAATGTATGCAATCCCCATAAAAAGAAACATGACCTAAAAGGCCACTTCACTATTGAAGTTTGGTCAAGGTTATCTTCGAACATTTCAAATACTACTTTAATTTCCCCATTTCATATTAATGTAATTGTTACATGTTATCTTTAGCATAAAATCAATAAAATAAGTTTATTTTTATTTCTCTTTTGTAATTCCCCTTTTCTTTACATTATAATTGTTAGCACTTTTCTCATATTAAAATAAGGACATTTAGCATTAGAACACCAATAGTAGCAAGACCCGCGTAAGCGGGGCGGAGGGGGTGTTTAAGTATTTCCCACTCCGTCACCTAACCCCCGAACCCTTCTCTTCCTGAATATCTGGTTTTGTAAATAAAAATAGGCTACTCTTTAGGTTTTTCTTATGTTTCCTCAATAACATAGGTGGCGACTCTAATAATTAAAACCAAATAGACATCCTAGGATAATTCCACCGCTCTAGCCAAGTTGTGGTTTTCCCGGGGCATCTACAGTGGCGACTCTGCTGGGGAATAATTTAGAGGGTTAGACTTGCGTTTTAATCTTTTGGTGTTCTTTTATTCTGTTTTCTGGGCATTCTGGTAAAAAGGGTTGGAAGCGCTCGCCTCTGCCCTTCTCGGCCTAAAGCGCGCGCGTCCGTCCCCAATTACGAGAATCACCCGCCTTCCTTCTTTTCCTTCCATTTCATGTTTCTGTACAAACAAATTTTGCAGGGGAAAGTTTTCTTATTTAGGGTCAAGGCAATCCCTTGAACCCATTGATTTGCAGGTTTTCACCTAGAAGCGGGCGCCTCATCCCCTCTTCCTCTAACGCGAGCGCCTCCCGAGTGGGTAGCCCAATGCGCACGCTTCTAGGTGCATTCCCTGAACAGAACAGTGCACAGAAACAGAACAATTTTAACAGTGTATGGGCACTGGGCCTGCACATGAATGATTTTACTTTCTGTTTATTTTATCGGTCACACGGGAAATTCGAAAGTTGTAAATATGTGCTTATTTGTTTTTTTTTTCTTTTGAAAAAAAAAAAAGTGTTTTGTCACTTGGCATGACCTCACACTACATGCACATACTCTTATGAATTGCTCACAATCGAGTCGTACAAGTTCATAACCCCAAACCCGTCGAGGCCCATCCTAGAGAGTTTCAAGCTCCACCCGACCTTGACTCTTTCGAAGCGGTAAACCTCAACACGTGGCGTAGTTCATGACTACATGCCGGGGGTGACCTTAAGCCTCTCTTTAGCCGAGCACAAGCCAACACAATCTTAGTTTAGGTTCTAACACTCCGTGACTAAGTCGGTTTTCGTGTGTCGAGATTTCCCTAAACTAATGTCATCAAATCATACATGCCGTTTCTAAAAGAAACAAGTGATTATCATGGACGAAATAAAACTCCGCCCCCAAGTGGTTATTATGGACAAAAATAAAAAACTCCGTCCTCGCATGTATGCTTTATGACATTAATTTAGTTTAATCCCGACACATGTAGGAATCACAAATGTGGTGGAATCCAATGAGTATATGGGACCGCGAGAAGGTCTATATACTAGTGTGACGATTCCACTATTTTTTCTAGAAATCCCAAAAAGGACTACGTCCTTCCAACTTTGTAAATAAATAAATAAAAAGAGTCATTTTTCCTTATGTGGTTGAGTCTTTTTTCTTATTTGTGGGTTAAATAATTTTACCCAAAAGGTATTTGTGGGCCATCCTAAGATCAACCGTGTTCTTCAAATAGGTCCAATGGTTTCCGACAACAACAACAACGGTGACAATCTTTCCCGGTCCAACAAGGATATATCCAACATGATAAAAGCACTGAAAGGACAAATTGAGGCACTCGCCGAGAATGCCCGACGCAAGGATGATTTGTGGCAAGCCCGTCTCAAGCATGAGAGAATGACCCATAAGAAAGAATTTGCTAAGCTCGAGAACCAATTGAAGGAGCTCACAAATGAAGGAAAAATGGTCCAAAGCATTGATAACAGTTTGGTCAACACTCTCATGGCATATATTGACCAATGTTTTAATGGGCTAAATTTGAACAAAGGCCCAAGCTCAAATCTCCATCAAGCTTCTCTTCTCATGAGCACTATGGTGGCCCTTCCCGAGAAATTCAAGATGCCCGATATTGGCAAGTTCAAGGGCAACTCTTGTCCCGATGCTCACATCAACTCCTACATTTGGTCCATGCTACCAAAGAAAGTGTCTCCTTAAATAATGGCACAATGCTTCCCACTTACTCTTGATGGGGTCGCAAAAGATTGGTATATGAGTCTCCCGATTTCCACCCGCCTCAATTGGGATGCCGCTATGTTTGCCTTCAAGAAGCAATATCAAGGCAATTTCATGTACCGTCCCACGAAGAAAGAATTAGATAACACCATGCAAGAGGGCAATGAATCATTTGGGGACTTTTCTCGCCGTTGGAATGACAAGTTAGCCGAGATTGTGGATAGGCCCTCAATGAAGGAACAAATGGACATCTTCTTGAAATGTTTGACTTTGGACCACCGAGCTCATCTTAGTGGGGCCTTTTATCCGAATTTTGCAAGCATGTATGAGGCGGGAATTAGAGTTGACAATTTGCTCTGAGAAGTGGCCGAGTCCTCCTCTGAGGCAGGCTTCAACGACGAAGGGTTCCCGAGCAATCCGAGCAACGACATGGAAGAATGTAGTGACATAGAAGACTACAACGACAATGAGGAATACAACGACATGGGGACGACGACAGCAATCTTCGTTTCTCTTTCTCTACCTAGTAATATGAATAAAAAAAACAAAAAAAAAAACAGTCAAAGTCCTCTTAAGTGTGCATTCATGTTTTCTCCCATGTTAAAGTCTGAGTCGGTCTTATCAAATAAAAGTCGTTCTTGTCCTCATACACTATTCCAAGTTGTTCAATTTAATTATTGGCAAAATGATGAAAAGATGTCTAAATGAGTTTTGGAACGAAGGCAATCACTTGAACGCCTAGGGGCTAAACATCGTGACGAAGGCGACAACATCAACGACAAATCCAAGACATCAAGCAAGGTGGAACTACAACCATGGAGAAAGATTAAACAATGTTCCAAAGGGGGATTAAATAAAAAAAAGGAAAAGCTCGCTAGGTTGAACTCTTCAAAACAACATAGGCAAAAGTTAGAGCACAAAAAAACAAAAAATAAAAAAAAGAAGAAAAATCCGCCTCATTCAAAGAAGTTCACAACAACATCATCATTCCTCCACCAACGAAGGACAAAGCTACATCGACAACTATCATAGTGAATCCAAAAGAACTACGGTGACCTGAGCCTATATACTGGAGGAACGTAGGCAACCTGCGGGTCCGGTCTCATGCAAGAAAGAAGATATGTTTAGCCCTAGCGCGTTTTGGTGATCGGCCATCCTCTCGAACTTGTCAAGACATCTTTGTACGAGTAATTTGCCAATGAATTAATCACCTCAAGATTGAACAACTCACCTAGATTTGAAATCATTTCACGTTCCTTATCCAGTCTAGGGGTTTCTTATCTTTTAGCGATACTCCCAGTTTGTTGCAATCAAATTGGGGTTTTCCTTCTCTTCTCTCTTAATGACTTACTTGCCTTCGTAAGTCATTCAATAAAAATACATGTCAATACTAGGGACCACTTCCGTAGTCATGTCAATATCACTCATCATTAGTGACAAAAGGTCTTCACCGCAAAATCACATGTCTCTTATCCTCAGCTAGAGTCAATGCACACTTCCTCATTAATCGAGTCAAAATGAAGACGCAAAAGAGATGCCCGCTAGATTGAAAACCCGAAAGGGCGGTCTAGGCAATAAACAGGGTGCGTCATAAAAAAAAGAGAGAGTGAGAGAGAGAAGGGAAAGAGAAATCGATATCCCCGGCTTCTAAAGAAGACAACTACACAAGTACTACATTGAATCTCCACAGCAAGTCAATTCCCCACCGAGTCAACTTCGGAATGGCAAAAGGCTCGACAAGATACGGCATAATCAAAGGTTGTCTTGGGATTGTTCTTGCAATGTGCATTATTGGGTTCATGAGAAAAAGCCCCATGGTAACCAAGATCCATCCAAGAACGAGCCCATCATTAAGGGGTGCGAAGTTGCACAAATAGTCCCCAGTGAATCAATTGGTTTGGGCAGCAAATGGCAACAACGTGTGACTCAGTTTTAAAGCTTCTCCAAGCATGTGCCCCTACAGTATGTTGAAAGGCTTCCTAAGAAATGGAGTAGCTCTTGCCATGTCCTCTTATGCTTATTCCCCCACACGAGGATGAGTCTCTTGCTTTGCTCGACAAATGATGACGCCCTAGAGGCTATGTGACTCAAGAACGAGAGCTCCTTGTGCTTCATTTGACAGTTAATGATCCCTAGGGGATACGCTCAAGAAAGATGTATGAGACTATCCTCAAAGTCTCTCAAGAAGAATGTCTAAGGGCCTTTTTGTCATATGTGCTCGTGCATGTTCCCCCAATTAAGGATAGGCCTTTCTCGTTTTACTTGCAATCAATGGTGGCATACTAGGGGATACAATCAAGTTTGAAAGGCTCCCTTAGCAAAAATATGCAATTCACTTCACCTCCCCCAATGGTGGCCCTAGCAAAGTCATGTGCAACATTGGAAGCATCCTCAATTACTTTGGCACCAAAGGTCTCAAGGGGCTTCGTAATCTGTAGACACCCTGCCTTGGACCGCTCACCCCGATTGCATACATAGCATTTTTATTTAACTTATTTTTGTTAATTTATGTTACTTCGGTTAAGTTCCTAACTGATTCCGTTAGTTTTGGACTAAACTGCATAATAGAATTAACTTTAGAGTCATTTTTGTCATTCTGTCTTTTCCACCCGCGGGCGCCTCTGTCATTGCTTATGGGCTGCGCGCGCGTCTCGCCCCTAAAGCCGGACTCGCGCGCCTCCCATTATGGCAGTAACGGATTGCACCTTATTTCCCTCCCTTTTCTTGATCACAAACACTCCTTTTTACCTCCAAGTTCATCCCCCCTTGTTTTGTAACCTCCAATCCCATTATTCCAGTCATTTCTTTAAAACAAAATATTTCTTTTATTTATTATTTGATTTTCTCTTTATTATTTATTATTTATTTATTTTCATATTGGTTGAAAAGCCATCTTTTCCTCTCTTTTCTACCTATTTAAACCCCTCATTTCTACTTTAGAAAAGGACTTGAAACTTCTTCACAATTACACTATACACATTTCTCTCCAAGAGTTCTTGACAAAAAATTCTATTCAAGCAATAAAACTCTACACAAAACTCTTCTCAAGTGAAAGTATGAAGTTCTCATTTTAAGGTACAAATTTTATTCTCTTATTTTATTTGTGTCTTACTAGTGTATGCAATCTCCATAAAAAAGAATACAACCAAAAGGCCACTTCACTATTGATGTTTGGTCAAGGTTACATTCCAACACTCTAAACTCCACTTAAATTTCCCCATTTCATATTAATGTAATTGCTACATGTAATATTTAGCTTAAATTAATCAATAAAATAATTCTCTTTTATTTCCCTTTTATTTTCCCCTTTTCTTTACATTGTAATTGTTAGCACTATTTAATAAAATAAGGATTTTTTTAGCATTAGAACACCAATTGTAGCAAGACCCTCGTAAGCGGGGCGGAGTGGGTGTTTAAGTACTTCCCACTCCGTCACCTAATCCCCGAACCCTTCTCTCCCGAATCTCTGGTTTTGTATATAAAAAATAGGCTATTTCTTTAGGTTTTTCTTATGTTCCCTCAATAACATATGTGGCGACTCTACAAATTAAAACAAGTTAGACATCCTAGGATAATTCACCGCTCTAGCCAAGTAGTGGGTCTTCCTGGGGTATCTACAGTGGCGACTCCGCTGGGGAGAATTTAGAGGGTTAATCTTGCGTTTCTGCTTTTGGTGTTCTTATTTCCATTTTCTGGGCATTCTGGTAAAAAGGGTTGGAAGCGCGCGCCTCTAGCCTTCTTTGTCTAAAGCGCGCGCGTCCGACCCCAATTACCATAATCGCCCGCCTTCTTTCTTGTCCTTCCATTTCATGTTTTTGTGCTAACAATTACTGCAGGGGAAAGTTTTATTATTTAGGGTCAAGGCAGTTCCTTAAACCCATGAATTTGCAGGTTTTCACCCAGAAGCGGGAGCCTCTTCCCCTTTTCCTCTAACGCGCGCGCCTCCCGAGCAGGTAGCCCAATGCACGCGCTTCTGCGCGCATTTCCAGAAACAGGACAGTGCACAGAAACAGAACAGTTTGGACAGTATGTGGGCACCGGGCCTGCACATAAATTCTTTTTCTTTCTGTTTATTTTATCGGTCACACGGGTGATTCGAAAGTTGTACATATGTGCTTATTTGTTTTTTTTTCTTTTTTTTTAAAAAAAATAAAAATTGTCACTTGGCTTGACCTCACACTACATGCACATATTCCTATGAATTGCTCACAATCGAGTCGCACAAAGTTCATAACCCCAAACCCGTCGAGGCCCGTCCTAGAGAGTTTCAAGCTCCACCCGGCCTTGACTCTTTCGAAGAGGTAGACCTCAACCCGTGGCGTAGTTCATGACTACATGCCGGGGGTGACCTTTAAGCCTCTCTTTAGCCGAGCACAAGCCAACACAATTCTAGTCTAGGTTCTAACACTCCGTGACCAAGTCGGTTTTCGTGTGTCGAGATTTCCCTAAACTAATGTCGTCAAATCATACATGCCGTTTCCAAAAGAAACAAGTGGTTATTATGGACGAAATAAAACTCCGTCCCCAAGTGGTTATTATGGACGAAATAAAACTCCGTACCCGCATGTATGCTTTATGACATTAATTTAGTTTAATCCCGTCACATGTAGGTATCACAAACGTGGTGGAATCCGATGAGTATATGGGACCGCGAGAAGGTCTATATACTGTGACGATTCCACTATCTTCTTAGAATCCCCAAAAAGAACTCTGTCCTTCCGACTTTTGTAAATAATATATTAAAAAAATCATTTTTCTTATGTGGTTGAGTCTTTTTCTTGTTTCTGGGTGAAATTATTTTATTCAAAAGGTGTTTGTGGGCCAATCTAAGATCAACCGTGCTCTTTCAATAGGTCCAATGGCTTCCGACGGCAACAACATCAAGGGTGAGAACATTTCCTTGTCCATCGGAAGGCTTTTCAACATAATAAGAGCCATGGGGGAACAAATGGATAGACTTGTCGAGGATGCCCGACACAAAGATGATTTATGGCAAGCCCGTTTTGATCTCGAGAGGAGAATTCACGAGGAAGAGGTTTCGAAACTCAAGGCCCGTTTGCAAGATCTCACCGACAACAAGGTAAAGTTCAATGGTAAAACATGCTCAAGTGGCCTGTCCCTCAAAAGCCACAAAAGTACCGCCAACAACCGAATTTTCACTCCTCTCCTAGGAATGACCCAAGCCGAAGCATTTGAAACTTTGGTGGAAAGTGGAAAGGTTAAGCCTTTGGAAGGGTACAAGCCGATGACGATACGTAAAAATCATGCACATGATAAATGGAGCGGCTACCACAAGCATAGTGGCCATACTACCGAAGGGTGCTTCTCTCTCCAAAACATCATCCAATATTTGATCGACAATGGTGAATTTACCGTGGGTGAAGAGCAACTCATCAAAGAAGAGGCTTGGTTTTGAAATGGGGCTTCAATAAGAGATCATGTTACAAGGAGGACTACAACAACAAGGATGATGACAACAGTCTCCGTTTCTCTTTCTCTACCTAGTAAATAGGAATTAAAAAAAAAAAGGTCAAAGTCCTCTTAAGTGTGCATTAATGTTTTCTCTCGTCCCATGTTAAATTTTGAGTCAAGTATCAAATAAAAGTCGTTCTTGTCTTCATACACTCTTCCAAGTTGTTCAATTTAATTCTTGGCCAAATGATGAAAAGATGTCTAAGCGAGTTTTAGAACGAAGTCCATCACTTGAACGCCTAGGGGCTAAACATCGTGACGAAGGCGACAACATCAACGATAAATCCAAGACATCAAGCAAGGTAGAACTACAACCATGGAGAAAAATCAAGCAATGTTTCAAAGGGGGATTAAAAAAAAAAAAAAAAAAAAAAAAAGCTCGCTAGGTTGAGTCCTCAAACCAACCTAGGCAAAAGTTAGAGCACAAAAAAAAAAAAGAAGAACACCCTCTTTCAAAAAAGTGCACAAGATCGATATCATTTTCAAAGGACGAAGCTACATCGACAACCATCACGACGAAGCAACAATTCCATCATGAAGAATGGAGTATTCACAAGAACTACGGTGACCTGAGCCTCTACACTGGAGGAACGTAGGCAACCTTCTGGTTCGGTCTCATGCAAGAAACAAGATATGTTTTGCCCTAGCGCATTATGGTAATTGGCCTTCATCTCGAACTTGTCAAGACATCTTTGTACGATTCATTTGCCAAAGAATTAATCACCTCGAGATTGAAAAACTTTCCTTGATTTGAAATCATTTCACGTTCCTTGTCGAGTCTAGGGGCTTCTTATCTTTCAGTGATGCTCCCAATTTCGTGCAATCAAATTGGGGCTTTCCTTCTCTTCTCTCTTAATGACTTACTTGCCTTCGTGAGTCATTCAATAAATAAAAATACATGTCAATACTAGGGGCTACTTCCCTAGTCAAGTCAATGTCACTCATCATTAGTGAAAAAAGGTCTTCACCGCAAAATCACATGTCTCTCATCCTCAGCTAGAGTCAATGCACACTTCCTCATTAATTGAGTAAAAAAAAAATGAAGACGCAAAAGAGATGCCCGCTAGATTGAAAACTCGAAAGGGCGGTCTAGGCAAAAAGCAGGGTGCATCATAAAAAAAATGAGAGAGTGAGAGAGAGAAGGGAAAGAGAAATGGAGATCCCCGGCCTCTGAAGAAGACAAGTTCTACATTAAATCTCCTCAGCAGGTCAATTCACCACCGAGTCAACTTCGGAATTGCAAAAGGCTCGACAAGATATGGCACAATCAAAGTTTGTATTGGGTTATTGGCATAAGAGAGATTGTTCTTGCAATGTGCATTTTTGGGGCTCATGTGAAAGAAGGCATGTCCGAGAATGAGCTCATGATTGATATGGGGTACGAGGTTGCACAATAGTCCCCAGTGAGTCAATTGGTTTGGGCAGCAAATGGAAACAACGTGTGACTTAGTTTTCAAGATTCTCCAAGCATATGCCCCTATAGTATGTCGAAAGGCTTCCCAAGAAATGGAGTAGCTCTTGCCATGTCCTCTTATTCTTGTTCCCCCACACGAGGACGAGTCTCTTGCTTTGCTTGACAAATGATGACGCCCTAGGGGATATGTGACTCAAGAACGAGAGCTTCTTCTGCTTCAATTGAAAGTTATTGAGCCTTAGGGGATACGCTCAAGAAAGATGTGTGAGACTATCCTCAAAGTCTCTCAAAAGGAATGATGAAAAGCCTTTTTATCATATGTGCTCGTGTCTGTTCCTCCAATCAAGGATATGTTTTTCTTGCTCCACTTGCAATCAATGGTGGCACTCTAGGGACTACACTCGAGTTTGAAAGGCTCCCTCAGCAAGAAGTAATTCGCATCACCTCCCAACAATGGCCCTAGCAAAGTCATATTCAATATTGGAAGCTTCCTCAATTACTTTGGCACCAAAGGTCTCAAGGGGCTTCGCAATCTACAATCTTTTGGGCTACGGCATTACAGTAATCCGAGCAAAGGGAAATATTGGGGCTTCACAATTGACAATATTTTTGGGGAATGATACCCGAGCAATTCAATGTGGGGAATAGTCTTCATGAAACCAAGCAAGCTTCAAAGGGTCTCTCAGTACTTCACGTCAAAAGGTCTTTTGGTTTGAAGGGAGGGCTCCGAAGTTATAAATGAATTTGATGATTCTTATTAGAACTTATAACGAGATTATGAAGGAAGTCTTAGAGAAAAGGAAAAAGATTCAATATGCTAAACTCTATCAAAACAGTGTTATTGCGGGAAATGTCTTGGCCAATCCCAATGTTTCTGCAATTCAGCACCCCCTTCTCTAAGATCAAAAGCAAAAAGTGTGGCTTTTGCGCCTCAAGCACTAGTTGCATCCGAAGATCCGTCTTTAGTTCAACTCAAGAAGACTCAAGCAAGCATACCCATTTAGAGACCTTATCGCACCAAGACCTTATCATCCGCGACCTCGACGACACCACAAGACATTGCTGCATCTTTTGACATAAGCTTTCCGACATTTAGGTACCAACCACAATGAGGCTGTTCACCTCCCCAGTAAGAGTAAGAAAGAGATCACTTTCAAGAGTTCTACCCAATGGTGCATTCGCTCTCAGTACAATACCAAGCCGACTCTGAGATATTATTGGGACTTTACATCGAAAGGTCTTCACATCCCACCATCTCCAAGCCCGCAAACAATAAGTACTTGACATTTTGGGCTTGTCAAATCTCTTGAATCTTGGTATCAATAATCTTCTCTTGGGGCTTGCTCACGTCAACAATAAAAGGCGATTCATTTGAATGGGCCAAGAGCTGATTTATCTTGGGGCTATGCAAGTCGCTCAAAGTTTGGAATCAAAGTTGTTCTAGGGGCTTTATAATCAACAACCCCTCGATATCTCGGCATCGTAAGTCTTTTGAAGCCTCATAATTGACAAATCTCTTGGGGCTAGACATCAATCTTCGTTGGGCACAACAGCGACAACATAATTCAAGCGAGGCAATCCGGACTTCGACCGAACATGATTTGATCTTGGGTTGGCTTCACAAATACACAATGGTTAAAATGGTTCACCCACGAACTAAAAAAAAAAAAACGACAAACAGATTTTTATTTTTATTTTTCTTGTCTCCTTACTTGCGTAAAAGTATGTGTTTCGATTTGCTCCTAGCTTCTTCCCCAGCATTCTCCATCATCCCTGAACTACGCTGATCTGATTCTCTTCAAGGGATACGTAGGCAGCCTTTTGGCATGACCAGACCATCATCCAGAATGTCATCTCACCGACACTTAGTCAACAATACAAGCAACTCATCTTCATCAAAAGTGTCAACATCCTTCATCAAAGCCACGGCATCAGAAATCCATCCCAAATCAAGCGGCCATAGTAAGTGAAGGTATGAACATCATTCACGCTTTCTACAAATCACATCAAACACAAAAACAATTTCTCCATCCTTTTAAAATCGCTCTCATGCAAATCTGCTTTTCAAATCACAAAGCACCACAAGCACAATTTTCTCTCATCTCACACGAGCACATGCATTTACAAAGCATACGCATAACATGTACAGGCACACAGCTCCGCGGTGAACCACTGAAATCACCTCCTCATCAGCAAAGTCTACTAAAAAAAATTCACAGTCATCCGTAGGAAGACTTTCGAGTCCTTCTAAATCAGCAGGCAGACTTTTGAGTCCCTCTAAATCAGCAGGCAGACTTTCGAGTCCCTCTAAATCAGCAGGCAGACTTTCGAGTCCCTCTACATCAGCAGGCGGACTTTCGAGTCCCTCTAAATCAGCAGGCAGACTTTCGAGTCCCTCTAAACCAGTCGAGTCCCTCTAAACCAGCAGGCAGACTTTCGATTCCCTCTACATCAGTAGGCAGACTTTTGAGTCCCTCTACATCAGCAGGCAGACTTTTGAGTCCCTCTAAATCAGCAGGCAGGCAAACTCTCGAGTCCCTCCAGTCCTTTATACGGACTCTAAATATTGGCCACGGTGGGCCGATCTCTATCACCGCACCCCTCCTATCAGCAAAAGTCGCTCACACAGGGAGCGCACTTCTATCTCTTGTAATTTCAAGATTCTTGTTTTCATCAAGTCTTTTCTTCTGTCTTAGTGATGTCCTGAGTGGATGTTTTGTTCTTTCGACGATGTGTTTTGCTTTACAATCCACGTCGCCGAGGGGCTCTGTAGAAACCCCTCCTTGGACCGCTCACCCCGATTACATACATAGTATTTTTATTTAACTTATTTTTGTTAATTTCTATTACCTTGGTTATGTTCGTAACTGATTCTGTTAGTTTTGGACTAAACTGCATAACAGAATTAACTTTAGAGTCATTTCTGTCATTCTGTCTTTTCCACCCGCGGGCGCCTCCGTCATTGCTTGTGGGCTGCGTGCGCGTCTCACCCCTAAAGCCGGACTCGCGCGACTCCATTATGGCAGTAACGGATTGCACCTTATTTCCCTCATTTTTCTTGATCACAAACACTCCTTTTTACCTCCAAGTTCACCCCCCCTTGTTTTGTAACCTCCAATCCCATTATTCTAGCCATTTCTTTAAAACAAAATATTTCTTTTATTTATTATTTGAT
This sequence comes from Campanula takesimana, assembly GCA_026119855.1. Taxonomy (NCBI): domain Eukaryota; kingdom Viridiplantae; phylum Streptophyta; class Magnoliopsida; order Asterales; family Campanulaceae; genus Campanula; species Campanula takesimana. The sequence continues at coordinate 372,769 of JAOWBW010000140.1, forward strand.
TTTCTCTTTATTATTTATTATTTATTTATTTTCTTATTGGTTGAAAAGCCATCTTTTCTTCTCATTTCTACCTATTTAAACCCCTCATTTCTACCTTAGAAAAGGACTTGAAACTTCTTCACAAATACACTATACTCATTTCTCTCCAAGAGTTCATGACAAAGAATTCTATTCAAGCAACAAAACTCTACACAAAAATCTTCTCAAGTGAAAGATTGAAGTTCTCATTTTAAGGTACAAATTTTATTCTCTTATTTTATTTGTGTCTTACTAGTGTATGCAATCTCCATAAAAAGGAATACAACCAAAAGGCCACTTCACTATTGATGTTTGGTCAAAGTTACATTCCAATATTCTTAACTCCACTTTAATTTCACCATTTCATATTAATGTAATTGCTACACGTAATATTTAGCTTAAATTATTCAATAAAATAATTATCTTTTATTTCCCTTTTATTTTCCCCTTTTCTTTACATTGTAATTGTTAGCACTATTTAATAAAATAAGGACTTTTTTTAGCATTAGAACACCAATTGTAGCAAGACCCGCGCAAGCGGGGCGGAGTGGGTGTTTAAGTACTTCCCACTCCGTCACCTAACCCCCGAACCCTTCTCTCCCGAATGTCTGGTTTTGTATATAAAAAATAGGCTATTTCTTTAGATTTTTCTTATGTTCCCTCAATAACATAGGTGTTGACTCTACAAATTAAAACAAGTTAGACATCCTAGGATAATTCAGCGCTCTATCCAAGTAGTGGGTTTTCCCGGGGTATCTACGCAATCTACAATATTTTGAGATACAGCATTACAGTAATCCGAGCAAAGGGCAATATTAAGGCTTCACAATTGACATTTTTTTTGGGGAATGATACCCGAGCAATTCAATGTGGGGAATAGTCTTCATGAAACCAAGCAAGCTTCAAAGGGTCTCTCAGCAATTCACATCAAAGGTCTTATGGTTTGAACGAAGGGCTATGATGTTATGAATTAATTTGATGATTCTTGTTAGGACCTACAACGAGATTACGAAGGAAGTCTTAGAGAAAAAGAAAAAGATTCAATATGGTAAACTCTATCAAAACAGGGGTATAGCGGGAAATGCCTTGGCCAATCCCAATGTTTCTGCAATTCAGCACCCCCTTCTCCAAGATCAAAAGCAAAAAGTGCGGCTTTTGAGCTTCAAGCACTAGTTGCATCCGAAGATCCGTCTTTAGTTCAACTCAAGAAAACTCAAGCAAGCATACCCATTTGGGACCTTATCACACCAAGACCTTATCATCCGCGACCTCAACGGCACCACAAGACGTTACTGCATTTGGGTACCGACCACAATGAGGTCATTCATCTCCCCAGTAAGAGCAAGAAGGAGATCTCTATCAAGAATTCTACCCTACAATGCATCCGCTCTCAATGCCGAGCTGATTCCAAGATAATTTGGGGCTTTACAACGAAAGGTCTTCACAATCCACCATCTCCAAGCTTGCAAACAACAAGTACATGACATTTGGGGCTTAGCAATCTCTCAAAGCTTGGTATCAATAATCTTCTCTTGGGGCTTACTCACGCCAACAACAAAAGGCGATTTACTCGGATAGGCCAAGAGCTGATTTATCTTGGGGCTATGCCAGTCACTCAAAGTTTGGCATCAAAGGCATCCTAGGGGCTTTACAATCAGCAACCCCTTGGTATCTCGGCATCGAAAGTCTTTGAAGCCCCACAATCGACAAATCTCTTGGGGCTAGACATCAATCTTCTTTGGGCACAACAGCGACAACAGAATTCAAGCGAGGTAATCTGGACTTCGACCGAACATGATTTGATCTTGGGTTGGCTTTCAAACACACAATGGTTAAAATGGTTCACCCACGAACTAAAAAAAAAATGACAAAAAGATTTTTTTTTCTTTTTCTTACTTGCGTAATAGTATGTGTTTTATTTTACTTTGCTCCTAGCTTCTTCCCCAGCATTCTCTATCATCCCTGAACTACGCTGGTCTGATTCTCTTCAAGGGATACGTAGGCAGCCTTTTGGCACGACCAATCCATCATCCAGAATGTCATCTCACCGACACTCAGTCAACAATACAAGCAACTCATCTTCATCAAAAGTCTCAACATCCTTCATCAAAGCCACGGCATCAGAAATCCATCCCAAATCAAGCGGTCATGGTAAGTGAAGGTATGAACATCATTCACGCTTTCTACAAATCACATCACACACAAAAACAATTTCTCCATCCTTTTAAAATCTCTCTCATGCAAATCTGCTTTTCAAATCACAAAGCACCACAAGCACAATTTTCTCTCATCTCACGCGAGTACATGCATTTGCAAAGCATACGCATAACAGGTATATGCATACAGCTCTGTAGTGAACCACTGAAATCACCACCTCATCAGCAAAGTCTACTCAACAAATTCACATTCTTCTCTAGTCCCCTACACGGAATCTAAATTAGCAGGCAGACTCTCGAGTCCCTCCAAATCAGCAGGCAGACTCTCGAGTCCCTCCAAATCAGCAGGCAGACTCTCGAGTCCCTCCAAAATTTGCAGGCACACTCTCGAGTCCCTCCAAATCAGCAGGAAGACTCTCGAGTCCCTCCAGTCCCCTATACGGACTTAAATATTGGCCACGGTGGGCCGATTTTATGCTACCGCACCCCTTTTATCAGCAAAAGTCTCTCATACAGGGAGCGCATTCCTATCCCTTGCAATTTCAATAATTCCTGGTTTTTATCTAGTCTTTATTTTCTTTGTCGATGTCCTCGGTGGATGTTTTTGTTCTTTCGTTGATGCGTTTTTCTTTGCAATCCACGTCGCCGAGGGGCTCTGTAGACACCCCGCCTTGGACCTCTCACCCCGATTGCATACATAGTATTTTTTATTTAACTTATTTTTGTTGATTTCTGTTTCTTTGGTTAAGTTCCTAACTAATTTCGTTAGTTTTGGACTAAACTGCATAACAAAGTTAACTTTTAGGGTCATTTTGTCATTCTGTCCTCTTACCCGCTGGCGCCTGTGAGAGCCCGCGCTCGAAAGCCGCACACGCCGAACATATGTGATGATATGTGATCGATCAATGAAAGCGGTTCAGGTGAGTGCCTCGTGCTAATGCGCTTTTGGAAATGTGCTTGGTTTCCTCATAATGGTTTCCTCACGATGGAATCAAAACAGTCAAGAGTCGCCACCTCATTTTATTTTAGGAAAAACGAAGATAAAACCTTTTATTTAGAGAAAGTGGGTTCGGGGGTTAATTTACGAGAAAGAGAAGGGGTTAGGCACTCTCCTCGCTTGTGATGGTCTCTAGTTTGCATGCCACTTAGATTCATTTTATGCCTTTTATACTTTGCTTTTGTGCCCTAACGAAAATGGTGATTAATATATGAGGAGGTCTTCCAATTCTAGAATTGTTTGCTTTAATTCACGAATGAGAGTCGGTTTGGGTGGACTCCCACACGGTATTGAAAATGGTTTAGCATTCACATCCAGTAAAGGAAACATATAAAGGGGTGGGGGATTATAATGTACAATGGTGGACAAAAAGGGAAACAAATCCCATTAAATGAATGTCTAAAGTCCGTCCCAAGTCAATTTAGGGACTGCTGTCCGCTTCTATTTCTTGTACTGCTCTTATGCTTATACAATCTGGAAAGTAAAGGTCAGGAAAAGTCTCTAACACATCAAGTATCAACCATGAAGTTTCCTCTGATTTTAGGAGCATTTTATGGTGTCCAAATAAGGCATCCAAGATAATACTTTCAACAGCCAAATCTGACAGATATTCATACACTCATAAAAGATCCACTTTTTGCATAATGAAAACGGGGGAATCATGGGGAACACTAAACATTAAAGTTACTCCTAACATATCAAAGTTCAGATGTGGAGAGTTTAAAGGCCATCAAGAAAGTATAAGTCATTGAAAACACCTCTGACATATTTATGTCAGAGATGAACAAGCACAAATCTGCAGATCAAGAGTTCAAACAATAAATGGAAAGAACAGTCTTTGCTCATGGGAAAAATATACTATTTATATTCTCATTTTCCTATTTTTGTCTATAAAAAAATATATTTTGTGGTCTAAAACCAAAAACCCCGTTTGTTATGCATAAACAAAGCAACAAAACAGAAAGGTGCAGATGGACAGTCTGCTGTAAATCTTCAAATGACATGAAAACTCACCCAAATGAAATGATATGAACATGAAACTTTGGACATACATAGATATATATGTCAACAACACAAAACCACAGCCACTTGAGTATTTAATCATGGTATATCATCATTTAGAGAGAAGAACAACAAGAATGTAAACATTACATCTTTGAACACCAAATGGAGGTCTAGCCTAACAAAGTGGCTAGACCTCAAAATAAACTACATAATCATCTACATTTTAAACATATGTAGATTACAATATGAGAAGATTACCTAGGTTTTGGTTCCTTTGCTTCCAAGGGAAGATTTTTTTTGTTGTTTTCTTAAGGTGTTTGCCTTGTGATTGAGAGAGTGTTTGAGTGTTTGATTTGTGTTTGTATCTAGTGATTGCTTTGTGGTGGTGCTATGGTGGTGTGGTGGTGGTTTAGTGACTGAGATTTGAGGGAGTTGTTGATGCTAGAGAGAGCCAAAGAGGGCTGAATATGGAGTGAGTGTTGTGTCGCTCTCTTGTGTGAATGGTGTGTGAGTTGTGTATGTAAAATGGATGATGAGGGTGGTGATATGGAGGAGGGTGGTTGTAAAATGACCTTAGGTCACCCTTGCTAGGCTTAGGGGCCATTTAGGGGTCAATCCCCGGGTAGGTGCAGCTGGAGAAATGATCACACTTGAGACTTTTGTGAGCAAGTTGCAGCCTTGGCCAGAAATCTTATCTGATCTGCCTATGGACAAATCATTTGGACTTAAATTAGAACGTGACAAATTGACATGAGAACATTGTTGGGCATGTGTAATGATTCGCACCGCAGTTTGACCTCATTTAGTGAGAGGCCTTCGTCGTTGTCTCCTTTTCTTGATATTGATCACACCATTGGAGGCTGTACAATTTTTTGGTTCTTGGGCTCCCTCAGTGTAAGGGGTTGGTAGAGCACGTTGGTCTCCAACAAAAGTCACTAGTTGTCGTCGTTGATTGTACTTTGCCTAAGGTCGAAAGATCGAGATCTTCTTTACTGCAGATTGGCCTCGTATGCGCGGTGCTCCTTGAAACTGATGATGTCACATGAGATTGTCTGACCCTCAGTCCATGTCTCGCCTTTGTGAAACGAGTGATGAAGTCTTCAGTATGAATTGCCAACTGTCGCCGTTGAGGGCATACACATAAGCTTGAAGTGTCGGGATACCTTTTTCAAAACGATTGAATTTAAACAAGATGAATGTAATACGTACAAGGACAACATAAATAATGTTTCTTCTTCTCCTACTTCCCCTTTTTTTCTCTTTTTTTTTTTTTTGGCTCTTTCAGTTTTTTTTTTTTTTTTTTTTTTTTTTTTTTGAAGAAGAAGAAACATCATAGCTTCTGAAACATAACAAATTTACAAAATGCGAAAATTTACAATACATCATACATTAAAGGAACATCGCCGACACTTGCAGTTGCATGATATCTTCACCCTTTTCCATTTGATTGGCCTCTCCGAAAATGCCTTTGATTGCACCCTGAAATCTTCGTTCGTCGGGTGACTTCGTCGATTGCCTTTGTGAACTTCATTGATTGCCTTCGGCCCTAATTCCCATCTCAATTAATCACATTCTAAAATTTGTTCAGATTTCATTGATTGCTTTTAATTAAGTGAGATTCATTTTAAGCTTTGTGATCCAAAAGGCATTTGATAATAACGCAAATTCTTTCACTGAAACAACTATGTTACATGACATGCAAGAAAAATAAAAGAACGAAGACAAATACACACTCTAGACTTAGAAGACAAAGAAGATGTGTGAGCATATTTTCCAAACGGTACGCAAAAAGGACATGATTAAGAGTAGGGGCGGTGAGCCCAGTAACAAGCAAAAAGGGATCTAGATACTGGAAGCTAGAAATCTTCAAAAGTGAACAAAAGTATTGCTGCACTGCAAGCTAGCAAACCAAAATTCTTTCCGTTTATTACCCACGTCGTCAGAGTGAAAAGCAGTGGTCTCAGGAGTCAATGAGCCCCAAGGAAAAAACATTCCCATATCAAAATCAGGTCTGAGGTTTTACTAACCGCCTCGTTGTCGATGAGGTTCTGAATTGCATTCTTAAGAGACAAGCATGAATTTATATCATGTCCCGGATATCGGTGGTATTTGCAATACTCCAGGACATCCCAACCTTTAGGAAATGGTTGGGGTGATCGATATTTCTCCATGGGTTTCAAAAGTCCGTGAGCAACCAAAATACGCAAGATTTTAGACATAGGGTCACCGAAGTTATCAAACACCCGATTTGATGCCGATGTGGGCTTCTCTATGACCTCTTAATCAATGAGGTTTTGGATGGCATGCCGAATAGAGAAACAATTGTTGGTGTTATGGCCATTTGATTGATGATACTGGCAGTAGGAAGTAGACTCCCATCGTTTAGGTAGGTTGTTCGGTGTCTTGTATCCTTCCATCGGTTTCAGAAAGCCTTTGCTCATGAGGTCATGGAAAACCGTAATCATTGGAGCATCAAGCTCATCAAAATGCCTATCATGGCGGCTAAACCTCCTCAAACTAAACTTATCCCTCCTTGGAGCAAATGCCAGAATTTGGGGAGTATTCTTGAAAGTTAAGTTTTGGTTACGAGACCATGAGAACTAAGACTTTGTATCATGTTCAAATTCGGTCATACACATTGCACTTTCCATTGAGGATTTCCCGAAACCAAGGTATGGTGAGTGGGTTTTGGTATCAACATGCTGGGCCATCTCAAGAAAGGAGGTAAAAGTTGGGATGGTGTCTTGAGTGGGGTTTGGACAAGTGTATGGTACTTGGTGAGAGGATCCATCTTTGGGAAAGATGACTATTTCTTGTGGTTGAACATGGGATACCATGGTTTTTGGAACAACAAGTGAATGGGAGTCTTTGAGTCCCATGCGGCCTTCATTCTGCAAGAGGGCTGTCACATGGTCTATCATTTCCTCTTGATTCCCTTGGAAGATGCTCTTCATGTATTCTGTCTGGGCTTTCAATTGCTTCCCCAACCATTTCTCCATTGCATACCCAGGCTCAAAGCCGGATGAGCCCTCAGTCGAGTTTGATGATACTGTCCTTTGTTGGCCATGATTGATGGTGAAGACCGGAGTAGAGCTTTGATCAAATTGACGCTTGAAACGGACCTTGAATGTCGTGCTAGAGAACAAGAAGAATTCTCCCTCTACAAGACGGATGAAAAAGAAAACTTATTTTAGATTTTCTGGGAAAAGAAGCTTTATGTGCAAAATGAGGAAAGACTAAAGAAGCAAATTTTTTTTTCAAAATTTGAAGCGCAAGCAACGCACAAACCTATGAATGCCGGACAAGCACCATGCTTTGTTTTGACACGTTTTCGCGTGAAATATTGGAATAGTGGATACCGTCTCCAAACTATAGGACCAACGTTTTTCACCTGTACTATTGGTCATCCAAGCCCCTAGTGAAGGGCCTATAGTCTTTCGGGGATCCACCATTCGGTTACGGTCTAAGGGAGGGTCTTGACAATTTAAAGTCAATACAAGCATTTCAATCAATTTCCACAATGTAGGTTGTTTATGACCTTTTTGGGAAATGCATAGGATTGAGGTTTAATTGCTAGACAAAAACCGGCATGAAGTCTGGACGTGTCATTTGTTTGAAAACATGGACATCGTGGCTTGGTGATGGGAGAGATTGGCTTACACCCATCGCAACGACTAATAGGCGCGCTTTGGGGTGAGAATGTCCACCGCGGGCCCTATAGGGAATTCGATGAGCTCCCTTATACCCTCGGGTTACATTCTCGGGTTTGTACGGTTCTACGAGACGTTATTTTAAAAAACGTGCATGTGTGGGAGGTATCTATACTTTCGAAAATGATTTTGAAAGCAAGTAAAGAAAACAAGAAAATCTTTTTCTCTCTCTTTTTTATTTTTTCCATTTTTTATTTTTTCTTTTTTTAAGGGAATCACCCACCACGCATGCATATATATACAAATAAGAGGGTGAAGGAGAAAGAATGTCCCTACAAAACAAAGGTTAGGGCATAAATATATATACAACCTAATCAAGGCAAGTAAAGCATGGCACACACAAAGATTAGAGTCTAGCCCGCTTTTAAGATCGTCCCCAGCGGAGTCGCCACTGTAAGAGCCCGCGCTCGAAATCCGCACACGCCGAACATATGTGATCGCTCAATGAAAGCGGTTCGGGTGAGTGCCACGTGATAATGCGCTTTTGGAAATGCGCTCGGTTCCCTCATAATGGTTTCCTCTCGATGGAATCAAAACAGTCAAGAGTCGCCACCTCATTTTATTTTAGGAAAAACAAAGATAAAACCTTTTATTTAGAGAAATTGGGTTCGGGGGCTAATTTACGAGAAAGAGAAGGGGTTAGTCACTCTCCTCGCCCGTGATGGTCTCTAGTATGCATGCCACTTAGATTCATTTTATGCCTTTTGTACCTTGCTTTTATGCCCTAACGAAAATGGTGATTAATATATGAGGAGGTCTTCCTATTCTAGGATTGTTTGCTTTAATTCACAAATGAGAGTCGGTTTGGGTGGACTCCCACTCGGTTTTAAAAATTGTTTAGCATTCACATCCAGTAAAGGAAAAACATAAAGGGGTGGGGGGTTATAATGTACAATGGTGGACTAAAAGGGAAACAAATCCCATCAAATGAATGTGTAAATTTCGCCCCAAGTCAATTTAGGGACTGTTGTCCGCTTCTCTTTCTTGTACCTGCTCTTATGCTTACACAATATGGAAAGTAAAGGTCAAGAAAAGTCTCTAACACATCAAGTATAAACCTTTAATTTTCCTCTAATTTTAGGAGAATTTTATGGTGTCCAAATAAGGCATGCAAGATAATACTTTCAACAGCCAAATCTGATAGATATTCATACACTCATAAAAGATCCACTTTTTGTATCATGAAAACGGGGGAATCATGGGGAACACTAAACATGAAAGTTATTCCTAACATATCAAATTTCAGATATGGAGTGTTTAAAGGCCATCAAGAAATTACAAGTCACACAAAACATCTCTGACATTTTTATGTCAGAGATGAACAAGCACGCACAAATCTGCAGATCAAGAGTTCAAACAATAAATGGAAAGAACAGTCTTTGTTCATGGGAAAAATATAAAATTTACATGTTAATATTCCTCTGTTTGTCTAGAACAAAATATATATTTTACTCTAAGACAAAAAACCCCGTTTGTTATGCATAAAAAAAGCAACAAGACAGAAAGGTGCAGATGGACAGTCTGCTGGAAATCTACAAATGACATGAAAACACTCATGAAAACTCACCCAAATGAAATGATATTGTAGACACCCTGCCTTGGACCTCTCATGTCCCGATTTCATACACATTCTTTGTCTTCCTCTTTTCTGTTAAGTTTTGTTACTTTTCGTTAACTTTCGTTACTTTCCGTTAAGTTCCTAACTTACTCCGTTAGTCTTTGATTTGACTAAGTGGCAAAGTCAACCTTGAGTCTTTGTTTCGTTTATTTTTGTTGACTTTCGTGATGTTCGTTAAGTTTTTGGACTAATTCCGTTAGTTTTGGGGCTTAACTGCATAACGGGGTTAACATTTGGGCAAAAAAATGATTTTTCTGAAGCTGGGATGCGCACGCCTTTGCCCTCCTTTGTGGGAGGCGTGCTCCTCCCATAGGGGGCGTGGGAAGCGCGCGCTTCCCACTTCCAGAATCTCAGCTTTTGTTAAATTTCCCTCCTTTTCTGATTTGTAACCCCCAAGGCCATTATGCCTTGGCTTGATCCGGGGAAAGGCCATCTTTGTGACCAAAAACACTTTCCTAACACCTATAAATATCTCTTCATTCCACCATGGAAAAGGAGGAAGAATTCTGGAGTCAAAAACACTCTAAACACACAAAAGTCCATTTTCAAAGGTAGTCATTATACACAAAGTTTGGTCCTTCCTCTTGCAAGCACAAGGTACAATGTCCATCTTCTTCTTCTAAATTCTTGTTTTATCTTATATTATCTCTTTATCACTTCTTAAACAAAAAACCTTTTAAATTACTTTCTTCATCTCTAATGTGTATGCAATCTCCATAAAAAGGGATACAACCAAAAGACCACTTCACTATTGAAGTTTAGTCAAGGTTATATCCCAACATTTTAATTCCACTTTAATTTACATTCTCATTTCTTAATGTAATTATCTAGCAATAATTCGACATGTAATCTTTAGTATAAATCAATAAATAAGCAATTCTCCTTTATTTTTCCTCTATAAATTTCCCCTTTCTTTTCATTATAATTGTTAGCACATTTCTCTTATCATAAAATTGAAGGACATTTAGCATTAGAATACCAAAAGTAGCAAGACCCGCGTAAGGGGGGCGGGGTGGGTGTTTAAGTACTTCCCACTCCGTCACCTAACCCCTGAACCCATCTTTTCCCGAATCTCTGGTTTTGTATATAAAATTGGCTCTTTTTAGGTTTTTCTTATGTCCCTCTAAAACATAGGTGGCGACTCTTAAAATCAAGTAGACATCCTAAGGTAATTCACGTGCTCTAGCCAAGCCGTGGTCCCTCGGGGTATCTACAGTGGCGACTCTGCTGGGGACATAGAGGGTTAAACTTGCATTTTCTGCTTTTGTTGTTCTTATTTCTGTTTTCTGGGCATTCTGGTAAAAAGGGTAGGAAGCGCGCGCCTTCGGCCTTCTTGGCCTAAAGCGCGCGCGTCAGACCCCAATTACCAGAATCGCCCGCCTTCCGTCTTGTCCTTCAATTCCATGTTTCTGTGCTAACGTTTACTGCAGGGGACAAAATTCTATAATTTAGGGTCAAGGCAATCCCTTAAACCTGCTGATTTACATGTACTGCCCAGAAGCGGGCGCCTCCACTTCTCTCAGTCTAACGCGCGCGCCTCCCGAGTAGGCTTCTGAATGCGCGCGCTTCTGGACATTTCCCAGAAAGAGAAACAGTGAACAGAATGGACAGTTTTGACAGTGTGTGGGCACCGGGCCTGCACAGAACAGCTTTTATTTCCTGTTCATTTTTTATCGGTCACACGGGTGATTCGAAAGTTGTAAATTACCTGCTTATTTGTTTTTTTTATTTCCTTTGAAAAAAAAAATATTTTGGCACTTGTTAGACCTCACACTACGCGCACATAATTCTTATCAACTGCTCACTATCGAGTCGCACAAGTCCAACCCCAAACCCGTCGAGGCCCGTCCTAGAAAGTTTCAAGCTCCACTCGACCTTGACTCTTTCGAAGCGGTAAACCTCAGCCCGTGGCGTAGTTCACAACTACATGCCGGGGGTGACCTTTAAACCTCTCTTTAACCGAGCACCAACCACACAACTCTAGTTAGGGTCTTACACTCCGTGACTCGAGTCGGTTTCCATGTGCCGAGATTTCCCTAAACTAATGTCTTCAAATCATACATGCCACTCGTTGTTTTGGCCGAAATAAAACTCCGTCCCCAAGTGGTTATTATGGACGAAAATAAAAATCCGTCCCCGCATGTATGCTTTACTACATTAATTTAGTTTAATCCCGACACATGTAGGATTCACAAACGTGATGGAATCCGATGAGTATATGGGACCGCGAGAAGGTCTATATACTAGTGTGACGATTCCACTATTTTTCTAGAAACCCCAAAAAGGACCACGTCCTTCCGACTTTTGTAAATAAATAAATAAAAAATAGTCATTTTTTATGTGGTTAAGTATTTTTCCTTTGTTTGTGGGTTAATTATTTTACTCAAAATATATTTGTGGGGCCATCCTAAGATCGACCGTGTTCTCTCCATAGGTCCAATGGCTTTAAACGGCAACGACAACGGCATTCCCTTGTCCAACGAAAGGCTCTTCAACATAATAAGAGCAATGGGGGAACAAATGGATAGACTTGTCGAGGATGGCCACCGCAAGGATGATTTGTGGAAAGACCGTCTTGATCTCGAGAGGAGAATTCATGAGGAAGAAATGTCCGAACTTAAGGCTCGTTTGCAAGAATTCACCAACAACAAGGCAAAGGTCAACGATAAGGCATGTTCAAGTGGCTCGCCTCTCAAGAGTCACAAAGGCTCTACCAACGACCGTGTCTATACCCCTCTCAATGTCATGACCGTCACCAAGGCCTATTAAAATCTCAAAGCAAAGGGACAAATTTCTCCTCTCCAAGGGTACAAGCAACCACAACCATTGCGTCGCAACCATGCCCACCACAAGTGGTGTGACTATCACCTCCTATGCAGCGGTCACCTCACCGAGGATTGCTTCTCCATCCGCAACATCATCCAAGACTTTATTGACAATGGTGAGCTTATCGTGGTTGAAGAACAACAGTTAGAGAGTGAGAACATGCAAGAACTCATCAAGGAAGGGGCTCATATTTGAAATAGGGTCTCAACAATAGATCATGCCGCAAGGAAGGCTACAATGACAATGGGGACTACAGCAACAATCTCCGTTTCTCTTTCTCTACCTAGAAATAGGATAAAAAAAGGAGAGTCAAAAGTCCTCTAATGTGTGCATTAATGTTTTCTCTCGTCCAATGTTAAATTTTGAGTCAATCATTAAATAAAAGTCGTTCTTGTCCTCACACACTCTTCCAAGTTGTTCAATCTAATTCTTGACAAAATGATGAAAAGGTGTCTAAACAAGTTTTAGAACGAAGGCCATAGCTTGAACGCCTAGGGGCTAAACATCGACGACGGCATCAACAACGAAGACATCAAAACATCAACGGCAAAATCAAGCCAAATAAAGGTGAAGCAACAACCATGGAGAAAAAATCAAGCAATGTTTCAAAGGGGGATTCAAAAAAAAAAAAAAAAAAAAAAAGACTCGCTAGGTTGAAATCCTCAAATCAACTTAGGCAAAAGTTAGAGCACAAAAAAAAAAAAAAAAAAAAAAAATCCCCCTTCATTCAAAGAAGTTCACAACAACAACATCATTCCACCAATCGAAGGACGAAGCAACATCGACAACAATCACGACGAAGCAACAATTCATCACTGCGAATGGAGAATCCACAAGAACTACGGTGACCTGAGCCTCTACACTGGAGGAACGTAGGCAACCTGCGGGTCCGGTCTCATGCAAGAAAGAAGATATGTTTAGCCCTAGCGCGTTATGGTGATCGGCCTTCATCTCGAACTTTTCAAGACATCTTTGTGTGATTCATTTGCCAATGAATTAATCACCTCAAGATTGAACAACTTTCTTAGAATTGGAATCATTTCGTGTTCCTTGTCGAGTCTAGGGACTTCCATTCTTTCTGCATACTCTCAATTTCTTGCAATCAAATTGGGGCTTTCTTTCTCTTCTCTCTTAATGACCTACTTGCCTTCGTGAGTCATTCAAAAAATATACATACATGAAGTCAATACTAGGGACACTTCCCTAGTCAAGTCATTGTCACTCATCTTTAGTGACAAGAGGTCTTCACCGTAAAATCACATGTCTTTTCTCCTCAGCCAGAGTCAATGCACACTTCCTCATTAATCGAGTCAAAAAAAAAAAAAAAAAGAAGACGCAAAAGAGATGCCCACTAGATTGAAAACCCGAAAGGGCGATCTAGGCAAAAAAACAAGGTGCGTCATAAAAAAAATGAGAGAGAGAGAGAGAAGGGAAAGAGAAATCGAGATCCCCAGCTTCTAAAGAAGACAACTAAAGGAGCTCTACATTGGATCTCCTCAGCAAGTCAATTCCCCACCGAGTCAACTTTGGGATTGCAAAAGGCTTGACAAGATATGGCACCATCAAAGGTTGTCTTGGTTTATCGGCATCATTCTCCAGCAGTGTGCATTTTTGGGTTCATGAAAAGAAGGCCCGTGGTAACCAAGACCCATCCGAGAACGAGCCCATCACAAAAGGGCACGAGGTTGCACAAATAATCCCTAGCTAGTCAATTTGCTTGGGCAGCAAATAGCAACAACATGTGTCTCAGTTTTCAAAGCTTCTACAAGTATGTGCTTCTAAAGTACGCCGAAAGGCTCCCAAGAAATGGAGTAGCTCTTTCCATGTCCTCTCATGTTTGTTCCCTCGCACAAGGATGAGTCACTCTTGCTTTGCTCAAAAAATGGTAACGCCCTAGGGGCTATGTGACTCAAGAACAAGGGCTTCTTTTGCTTCATTTGACAAATCAATAAGCCCTAGGGGCTATGCCCGAGAAAGATGTGTGGGACTATCCTTAAAGTCTCTCAAAAGGGATGTCAAAAAGCCCTCTTGTCATGTGTGCCCGTACTCGTTCCCCCAATCAAAGATGGACATTTCTCGCAATCAATGATGGCACTCTAGGGGCTACGGTCAAGTCTTAAAGGCTCCCTCGGCAAGAAGCAATTCACTTCAATGTCCCCAGCAACATTTGAAGCTTTATACCGAAAGGTCTCAAGGGGCTTCGCAATCTACAAATATTTTGGGCCACGGCATTACAGTGATACAAGCAAAGGGCAATATTGGGGCTTCGCAATTAACAAGCTTTTGGGCAGTGGTACCCGAGCAATGCAATTTGGGAGTAGTCTTATGGCTCCATGAAAGGGATCAAACTTCAATGGTCCCTCAACACTTCCAGTCAAAAGGCCTCTTGGTTTTGAATGAAGGCTTCGATGATATGAATGAATTTGATGATTCTTGTTAGAACTCACAGCAAGATTCTGAAGGAAGTCTTAGAGAAAAGGAAAAAGATTCAATATGCTAGACTCACCCGGCTGAGTTATGGCGGGAAATGCCAATATGTTAACTCTAGAGACAGAGTTACGGCCAATCCCAATGTTGCTGCAATACAGCACCCCCTTCTCCAAGATCAAAAGCACAGGCTGCATCCGAAGATCCGCCGTCGGTTCAACTCAAGAAGACTCGAGCAAACATACCGTTCGAGACTTTATCACACCAAGACCTTATCATCTGCAACAACATCACCATCTCCCACGAGACGTCTCCCGAAGACCGTACGACATTTTCAACATGGACCTTCCGCCATTTGGGTATTAATCACAAAAGGGCCACCCATCTCTAAGCAAGAGAAAGAAGGAGATCGCCTTCAAGAGTTCTTCCCAATAGCGCCATCCGCTCCCAACATAATGCTAAGCCGATTCCAAGAAAATTTGAGGCTTCACACCGAAAGGTCTCCACATCCCGCCATCTACAAACTTGATAAGCCCATGACATTTAGGGCTTAACAATCTCTCAAAGCTTGGTATCAATAATCTTCTCTTGGGGCTTGCCCACGTCGACAACAAAAGACAGTTGATTTGAATGGGCTAAGAGTTGATTCATCTTGGGGCTTCATAAGCCACTCAAAGTTCAGCATTCGAGGGGCTTTACAATCAGCAACCCCTTGGAATCTCGGCATCAATAGTCCCTTTTGAAGCCCCATAATCGAGAAATCTCTTGGGGCTAGACATCAATTTTCGTTGGACACCGCGGCGACAACATTCAATCGAGGCAATCCGGATTTCGATCGAACATGACTTGATCTTGGGTTGGCTTTACAAACACACAATGGTTAAAATGGTTCACCCATGAACTAAAAAAAAATCTTTTTCTCATGTGTGTGCATATTCTTTCCCTTCTAATCTTAAAAAAATGACAATAAAAAAAAAATAGAAAAAAAAAAGATTTTTCTTTTTCTTTTTCTCCTTTTATGTGCAAAAGCATGTGCTCTACTTTGCTTTGCTCCTAGCTTCTCCTCCAGCATTCTCCATCATCCTTGAACTACGCTGGTCTAATTCCTTTCAAGGGATACGTAGGCAGCCTTTTGGCACGACCAACCCATCACCCAGAATACCATCTCATCGACACTCCATCAAAGGCAAGAACAATTCATCATCACCAACGTCATCATTCTCCAAAGCATGAACATCAAGGCATCCACCACCACAACACTAATCCATCCAACGGCAATGGTAAGTGAAGGTATGAATACATCCGAGGCTTTCCTCAAATCACACCGTACACAAAATCACTTTCTCCATTCTTACAAAAATTCACTCTCATGCAAAACTGCTTTCAAATCACATAGCACCACGAGCACAATTTCTCTCTTCATTTCACAATTCATGCATCTTCTTGCACAAACACATATACCTGCCAAGCACACACATAACAGGTACCACCACGGAGTCAACAGCATCCGCTACTCAAGGCACTTCATCCCCAGCAAAAAGTGATCCGCCATCAACTACGCCTGCATCCCACAGAGTCAAACAATTACGGTTCAATGACAACAACTCAGTCCATGGTGAGCCACAAAATCACCACCTTTCCCTCAATCAACACAACACTCACATATAGGCAGACGGAGCCTCGGTTCCCGCTATTCGTAAACGAATTCTGCATCAGCAAATGGATCCCGCATTCAGCAAACGGATCCCGCAATCAGGAAACGGATCCCGCAATCAGCAAACGGATCCCGCATCAGCATACGGATCCCGCTTTAGCAAATGGATCCCGCCATCAGCAAACGGATCCCGCATTCAGTAAACGGATCCTGCCTGGATCTCGCATCAGCAAACGGATCCCGGCTTAGCAAACGGATCCCGCGTCAGCAAACGGATCCCGCCTTAGCAAACGGATCCCGCGTCAGCAAACGGATCCCGCCTTAGCAAACGGATCCCGCTTCAGCAAACGGATCCCGCTCCAGCAAACGGATCCCGCATCAGCAAACGGATCCCGCTATATCCTTTCTATATCAATAAAACCGCTCACACAGGGAGCGCACCCCCATCTTTCACAATTTCAAAATTCCCCTCTTTGTTTAAATTGTGGCCGTCGTGGGCCGCCTCAAGCCACCACACCTTTTTAAAATTTTGTGGCCGTGGTGGGCCGCCTCAAGCCACCACACCCTTTTTTTTAAATATTTTGTGGCCGTGGTAGGCCGCCTCAAGCCACCACACCTTTTTTAAAAATTTTGTGGCCGTGGTAGGCCGCCTCAAGCCACCACACCTTTTTTAAATTTTGTGGCCGTGGTGGGCCGCCTCAAGCCACCACACCTTTTTTTAAAAATTTTGTTGCCGTGATGGGCCGCCTCAAGCCGCCACACCCTTTTTTAAAAATTTTGTGGCCGTGGTGGGCTGCCTCAAGCCACCACACATTTTTTAAAAAATTAATAGCCGTGGTGGGCCGCCTCAAGCCACCACACCTTTTTAAAATTTTGTGGCCGTGGTGGGCCACCTCAAGCCACCACACCTTTTTAAAAATATTTATGGCCGTGGTGGGCCGCCTCAAGCCACCACACCCTTTCCATCCGCGAAAGCCGCTCACACAGGGAGCGCACCCCTATCCATCGCAAATTTCAAATTCATGTTTTATTGAGTCTTTGCTTTCTCTTGTCGATGTCCTCGGCGGTTGTCTTTCTTTCGTCGACGCGTTTTGCTTCGCAATCCACTTTGCCGAGGGGCTCTGTAGACACCCCGCCTTGGACCTCTCATGTCCCGATTGCATACACATTCTTTGTCTTCCTCTTTTCTGTTAAGTTTTGTTACTTTTCGTTAACTTTCGTTACATTCCGTTAAGTTCCTAACTTACTCCGTTAGTCTTGGATTTGACTAAGTGGCAAAGTCAACCTTGAGTCTTTGTTTCATTTATTTTTGTTGACTTTCGTGATGTTCGTTAAGTGTTTGGACTAATTGCGTTAGTTTTGGGGCTTAACTTCATAACGGGGTTAACATTTGGGCAAAAAAATGATTTTCCCCTTTCTTTTCATTGAATTGAAGGACATTTAGCATTAGAACACCAAAAGTAGCAAGACCCGCCTAAGCGAGGCGGAGTGGGTGTTTAAGTACTTCCCACTCCGTCACCTAACCCCTGAACCCATCTTTTCCCGAATCTCTGGTTTTGTATATAAAATTGGCTCTTTTTAGGTTTTTCTTATGTTCCTCTAAAACATAGGTGGCGACTCTTAAAATCAAGTAGACATCCTAAGGTAATTCACGCGCTCTAGCCAAGCCGTGGTCCCCCGGGGTATCTACAGATATGAACATGAAACTTTGGACATACATATATATATATATGTCAACAACACAAAAACACAGCCATTTGAGTATTTAATCATGGTATATCATCATTTAGAGAGAAGAACAACAAGAATGTCAACATTACATCTTTGAACACCAAATGGAGGTCTAGCCTAACAAAGTGGCTAGACCTCAAAATAAACTAGATAATAATCTACATTTGTGAGTGTTGTGTCTCTCTCTTGTGTGAATGGTGTATGAGTTGTGTATGAAGAGTGTATGTAAAATGGATGATGAGGGTGGTGTTGGGTATGCTTATTAATTAACACTCCTACTTATGTTAGAATTGATTGATACCATAACCTAAGTTTATTTTAAGGACTTTAGGACCCTATGTAAGAAGTTTTATAACTTAAATTTTTAGCTAAGTCCTCTTTATAGACTAGGCTTAGTGTTTAGGGCTGAAGCGTTGTATTTGAGGTATCAAGTGAAATTGAAAGAATGGGATGCGCATGACTCCCATGCGCAGCACCCCATTTGCGCACCCAATACGCATGGCTCTCATGCGCGTGCAGTTCTGCCTTGGTCAATTCTCTTATTTCCTGACCTCACCTTTATGAAGCTTGGAAAGCGTCATGACAAGCTACGCTTTTTGGAATGAGTCAAAGTGCTGATGTGGACAAATGATAAAACGTGCACACTCATCATACACGTAGATAGATACGCGCCTCATATTTGAAATTCAAAATGAAGACAGCTGTCATCTTTCTAGAAAAAGGTTGAAGCTCATCCACTTGCTCTGTCTCCAACGGCTATAAAGGACACCTGCGCACCAATCACATTGTGCCAGCACATTGTCCTTGCTCAGAGCTCCAACGGCTAGTTTTTGAAGCTCCACTATAAATAGCCATCTCTTCCTCATTTTCCAAGTTTGCTTGTGTTTTTTCTCTCTGAAAGAAACTTTGAAGATTTGTAGATTGCTTGCTCATTTCCAGAATTCTCAAGAACAACCTTCATACCTTCATGCTTTACCAAGCCCAGATCCTAAAGCCTTGTATTACCAGAATCTTGTGCTCTCCATCTCATAGAATTAAAGAGCCCATATTTCTGACACACACACACTTCTTGATGTTTTGATCTCATCGATCATACTTCTTAAGAAACACCGGTTATTGTCTAGGATTTTGTTCTTTCATAGATTATAGATCTTTGAGTTAGTTTTTTCTCAATCGTTGTAACTTGTAACTCTCTCTCTATTGCGCGCTATACTTAGCCAATTCTTGAGCTGTGCGCATTTGCTATTGTTTTACAAAAGGGTTTGAAAAGAATTTTAAAATGCTATTCACCCCCTCCCCCCTCTAGCATTTTTCATACCCTTGTTGCCCATTTGGAACAACAAGTGGTATCAGAGCAAACACCTACATAAAATGTTTTTCTATTTTTCAAGCTTAACAGCTTGGGTGCCGATTCAATATGGCAAACACAAAACCTTCGGCAACTGCTAACTATACACATGTTCCAGTCTTTGAAAGATCATTTCGACGTATGGAAATTCAGCATCTTAACTCATCTCACCTCAATCGATGAAAGGCTTCATGACACCATAGTTTATGGACCTTACATCCCAATGCAAGCGAATCATAATCCACTCACCAATGCTGCTCAACCTTCCATCAAGAAACCTAAGGAAGAATGGACTGAAGAATAGATGAGAAGAGTTGCTAATGATGGGAAAGCAAGAAACATTCTCCTGAGCACTTTAAGCACGGCTATGAAACAACAAGTCATGCATTGTGCGCTACTAATGAATTATGGGATGCAATTGAAGAGTACAGCGAAGGAGACACTGTTTGCAAGGAGAACAAGCGATACGAAGTTAAAAAGAGATTCAACAATTTCTCTCAACTCCCCGGAGAATCTTTAAGACATATATATGAACGATTTTATGAAATAACTAATCTCTGTATTTCACTTGGAAAGAAGTTCTCCAATAAAGAATTGAATGTTAATTTTCTCGCTGATTTTGGATCAAGACATCTGCATAAATCTAGTGCTCTTGAAGACGTTGGAACTTTAGATGTTTGGACCCTCAGAAATCTTTACACAAATCTAAAAGTTTAATAACTCAAACTTCAGCGTATAAGTGAAACTGAAGGAAAATGAAAATCCATTGCTATGGTGGTGCATAGAGAGGAAGTGCCAGCGCAAGTTGAGAAAAGCGTAGATCCTAAGATTTCTACTTCTGAGCTATTGGACATGGATGACGAAGACTTCGCTTTATTTGTGAAGAAATTCCAGAAGTTCAAAAAATTCTCAAAACCCAGCTCTTTCAACAAAGCACAAGGATCTACAAGCAGAGATCCTCCAAAGTTTACCAGGAGCAGTGATTCTAAAAGAAAAGAAGATCTTGTTTGTTTTAATTGCAGGAAACCGGGACATTTTGCATCGAGCTGCCCAATTCCCAAGTTCGAGTACATGCAGAAAAAGAGCAACCACACTCACAAATTCAATCGTCATAAAGGAATGGTTGCTGAAGAAGAATCTCCATCTATTGAGTGCAATACATGGATTGAAACAGACTCGGAAGAAAGCGATGAAGATTCTGATGATGGACTCGTGTGCTTGGTGGAAAAGGATGATGAAGTAGATGCTTATAATAACAAAGGTCAAGTTGTTGCATATGGAAAGCTCAAGAAAGACAAAGTGTGCATTGAAAGAGTCTCTCTCGTGGAAGGACTCAAGCACAACTTATTATCCATATCTCAATTTTGCGACAAAGGATTAGAATGCCATTTCACTTCAACGCAATGTCTTATCAAGAATGGCAGAACTGGAGCTACATTACTCACGGGATATCGTAAGACAAATATTTATATTATTGATTTCTATAGTATGAAATCTAGTACTAATCTTTGTTTTGTAGCTAAAAGTGTGAGCGAAAATAGTTGGCTATGGCACAATCGCATGAGTCACTTGAACTTCAAGTATATATCAAAACTCAGCACGGACAATCTTGTTAAAGGACTTCCCAAGGTTACTAATCATCATGACAAGAAATGCGCAGCTTGTCAACTTAGCAAACAATCAAAGCAGTCTTTCTCCATCAAGACAAATCCCTCAACTTCAAGATGTTTGAAATTGCTGCACATTGATCTCTTTAGACCAGTCTCCACTGCAAGCATTAGAGGCAACAAATATACTCTAGTTGTGGTGGACGATTATTCAAGATATGCGTGGGTGGAAATGATGACTTCTAAAGACAATTGCTATGATATTCTCACCACTCTATTCAGACTGCTCCAAACCCAAAAAGAAGATGACATCGTTAGTGTTCGATCCGACAATGGAACAGAATTAAAAAAAAACGGTGTTGCTCGATATTGCGACGATCATGGGATAGATCACAACTTCTCAACTGCTGGTGTTCCACAGCAAAATGGTGTTGTGGAAAGGAAGAACCGAACGTTGATAGAAGCAGGGAAGACGATGATAGCTGAAGCTAAATTGCCTAAGAACTTTTGGGAAGAAGCTATCAACACAGCATGTTTTACTCAAAATCGTTCCCTCATCAACAAACGCCATAACAAGACCCCTTATGAACATTAGCGTGGTAGAACTCCCAACATTGCTTTCTTTAAGATCTTTGGCTGCAAATGCTTTATCCTTTATAATGGAAACGAACATAGAGGTAAATTCGATGCCAAAGCTGAAGAAGGTATTTTTGTTGGGTATGCTAAACATTCTAAAGCTTTTCGTGTTTTCAATAGATCTACTTTAGTGATATTTGAATCTATACATGTTACATTTGATGAACACTCTCTCCTTGAGCCACATTTGGCTCCAAATGTTGCTGATAATTTTGTTGAGTCTATTAAGACAGGTGCGCACATTCCAACTGCACATACACAAGATCAGAATGCATCAACTCAAGGAAATCCATCTACATCAGTTGCGCAAAGCTTTGTCAATAGCGCACCAAGTGAAGCTTCAGTTGCACCGTACAATGCGCCTGGAGATTCGTCTAATACGCATCATTCTAATTCTGCGCCTGGTGTCACTCACTCGTTTAATTTTGAACCAGTTCATCCCCCTAACTTTAATAATTTTGATGCTGGTGAAGATGTACCAATTGAAGACCTTCAAGTTACTATAACTCAACCTAACTTACCTCTTGAAATTCGTTAAGTTAGAGATCACCCAATTACTAATATCATTGGTGATCTACATGCTGGGGTTCGTACAAGGAGAGCTACAAACTTTGATGCTTACACTGCATTTATCCCTCAAATTGAACCTAAGAAGGCTGATGAAGCGCTCCAAGATCCAAATTGGGTTGTTGCAATGCAAGAAGAACTCAATCAGTTTGAACGATGTAAGGTTTAGACGCTTGTTCCAAGACCAAATGATCAAGGAGTGATTGGTACAAAGTGGGTGTTCAAAAACAAGATAGACGAGAATGGAACCATCACAAGAAACAAATCAAGGTTGGTTGCACAAGGCTACAGGAAAGAGGAAGGAATCGACTACGATGAAACCTTCGCGCCCGTTGCAAGACTTGAAGCTATAAGGATCTTTCTATCTTACGCTTCTCACAAGAACTTCAAGTTATATCAAATGGATGTCAAGAGCGCGTTTCTAGATGGTGAACTCGAAGAACAAGTCTACATTGCTCAACCGCCTGGATTTGAAGATTCATACTTTCCAAATCATGTCTACAAACTCCAGAAAGCTTTGTATGGGCTAAAGAAAGCACCAAGAGCATGGTATGATACACTATCCAAATTTCTCATTGAGAAAGGCTTCACTCGTAGTAAAATCGATACTACCCTTTGCCAAACATAATGATCATAAATTACTTGTTCAAATTTATGTCGATGATATTATTTTTGGTTCTACTAATGAATTGTTGTGCAAGCGCTTTGAGAAACTAATGAAAAGGAAGTTTGAGATGAGCATGATGGGAGAACTCACATTCTTCCTCGGGCTTCAAATCAAGCAAATGGATGAAGGCATATTTATCAACCAAGCAAAGTATACAAGGGATCTAATCAAGAAATTTGAACTTGACAATGCTAAACCATATGATACTTCAATGGCTACCGGGAACAAACTCGACAAAGATTTAAAAGGTAAAAAGGTTGATCAAACTCTTTACTGAGGTATGATTGGCTCACTCCTTTATCTTACCGCTACTAGGCCTGATATTATGTTTAGTGTTTATGTCTGCGCATGTTATCAATCTGACCCTAGAGAAGCGCACTTAATTGTTGTGAAATGTATTATACGATATCTCTCCGGCACTATTAACCTTGGACTTTGGTACACCAAAGATTCGAATTTTAAACTTGTAGGTTATTCAGATGCGGATTATGCAGCGTGCTCAATTGATAGGAAAAGCACAAGCGGCACTTGTCATTTCCTCGGATATCGACTTGTGTCATGGGCTAGTAAGAAAAAATCTGTAGTTTCTGTCTCAACTACTGAAGCAGAGTATATTGCTGCTAGAAGCTATTGCTGTCAGATTCTGTGGATGAAGCAGCAATTGGTGGACTATGACATCAAAGAAGAAAATTGTCCCATCTACTGCGACAATACATCAACCATTGTTGTTTCTTAAAATCCTGTCATTCACTCCAAGACCAAGGACATTGACATCAAGTATCACTTCCTCAAAGACCACATGGAGAAAAGAAACATTCATTTAGAACACGTGGGAACCGACTATCAAATCACTGATATTCTTACAAAAGCACTAGATGCTAAAAGGTTCATCTTTTTGAGAGGTGAAATGGGTATGCTTGAAATCAGCTAAATCTTGTCCATATGATTTGTCAATACTAATATCTTTGTGTTTTCTTGAATAATCTAAGTTAGAACTGCCTCATGCGCCTGCGCACTTCATGCGCATATGATGTTGCGCATAAGGTAAAACTTTTCTGAGTTTCCTAAGAAACTCTGCGCATTATAAAGCTGCGCATAAGCATCATGCGTATGCCACGTGGACCTCAGGTAAGTTCTCTTTTAAATAGTTACACCTAGGTCCTTGACTTGCTGAGTCAGCACATAATTTGCAAGGGTACTTGCGTAATTATGTATTTTCCCTCGTCATTTCTTTTTGAATTTTCTTGGGAAATTACTTTTCTACCCCTGCGCACGTCCCACCTCATTTAATGCAAAAGGCATTGAGTGACGCGCCATTAATGCTAGTTGTGTTCTATTTAAGACGAAAGTGGAAGAGTCTTTTCGTGACCATTAATACCTGACACACGCGCGCGCATAAGGCTTTTCACGCGCGTTCCTCATTGGTCCATGTCATCTGCGCGTGCGCCTCACTCGCCTGATCTTTTACCAACCTTTGTCAGCGCATGGTGACGTCATCGCTCCTCTTTGATGATTAAAACCTCCGAACACCATCTATCTCCTCACTCTTCTCTCTTTCGTTTTTCCAAACACTCAACCGCTTTTTTTCTTTCTCTACTCTCTGACATCTCTTTCTACTCTCTGCACCATTTCTCTCCTAAGAAAACTTCAACTTCAAAAAACCAGAGGATCCACAAATGGTAAGATTCTTCAACTCGGTTTTCCAATTTTCCGCCATTGTTGGGTTCGAAGCTTATTTCTTCCCCTTTATGATTTTTCTATGATCTATTGCTAGTTTTTTGAATTATTTGATGCTATTTGCTCGGTTTTCTCTTAGCTATTCATTTATGTAATTTGTTTCACGATCAATGATCGTTTGGTTGGTTTTCTGTTAATTTTTCGAGTTTATGTCTTTTCGTATTTCATTTCGTTTTTCTCGGATCCTGACTGTATTTTCTTGTAATTGTTGTTTTGGTTTACTTGTTTGTGTATGATTTTTCATTACGAACATTTTGATATGCTTTTTATGCATTTTGGAGCACTTTGTCATTTTTATGTTCTTCGTGTTCTTCGTGTATTCAATGCATGTTCTTCATGTTCTTGTGAATAGTCACATTATGTGCCTTGCCATGATTTTTGTCCTTGTTTATGATTTTCGCGCCAATTTTAGGCGTGCAATTTAAATTTTGTGTTTTGGGACATTTTTACCCTTTATATTTATTATTTTATTCTAAGTATGGAGTCTAGTTCATGCGCTGCGCTCTCTCCGTGCGCATGTCCAGATCTAATTTATGACTTTTGTTTTGCGCAGAATTTGAATTATTCTATTCCCAGTTGGGAACTTGATGTGGAAGACCTGCGCCAAGATGATCTTGGGCGTTATATTGTGGAAATTATGAACAAATCTGGCATTTTTCCTCTTTCACCAAGGGCCAGAATTTCATTCTTCCCTCTTATATCGACGAATTCTTTAGCAACGCAGAAGAAGTTGATCGCTTGTATGAAGACATCACCGTTCCCTACCTTAAAAGCTCTATCCGCGGGGTTTCTATGACTATCAACTATGCGCACATCAGACAAACAATGGGATTACCCGCGTATGCAAAAAAAAAGATATCTCAAGATGCGCAGGATAAAGTTGCTCAGAAGCTGATAAAGATTCCTACGTTGGTTGGTCAATACAACAACCATGATAGGAAGGAGTTTGGAGAATTGATGTACCACCTCTGCACTCTCATTGGTGACACCATTAACTGCAAGAATGGAAACAAATCCACTTTCATCAGCAAGTAGTGGATGTGTTGCGCAGCCATTTTCAAGAAGAAGCAGTTGAGTTGGGCTGAGATCATTTTTGATGAGTTAGTGTGTTGGGTGCGCGTGTACAAGAAGAAGGCTGCAGATCAGAAGAAGCCACCCGAGTACAAGACTTACTGCAGAATCCTCACTGCCATCTTCATGCGCTTTCCCAAAGTGAGTTGGTGGATGAGGACCCATCATTGAAGGTTGATGTGACTTCCACGCGCACGTATTCTCGTGTATTCCTTTAGAACTTTCACCGTGAAGTCAACAACTTTGATAACTGTATGTACTGGGCTGCGGATCCTATTGAACTTTTTGAGGACATTCACCCAGAAGACCAAGGCTCCCCTCCAGTTTCTGATAATGAATTGGAATCTGCATCTTCATCGAGCTCAGACTCTGAGGACGAGTCTGTCTATGAGCCTGAGTGAAGCAAGGTTGGCGCTAAGGAGAAAGGCAAGGGCATTGCTGCTGATGTGCCGCACAAGAAGAAGAAGGCTTCTAAACCTGCTGCGTCTGGTGTTAAGATCAAAGAACCTTCTGCGCCTGCTCCTAAGCGCAAGGCTACATCTGATCCCGAGCCTCCCAAGAAATCTAAGTAGGCAAAGGCTGATGCGCCTGAAGAGCAGAAGGAAAAGAAGAAAAAGAAGAAAAGTGTTACGGTTTCAAGGACACTGCTTGATGCGTCTGATGAAGACCTTCAAGTGAATGAAGATGAAAATGTTGCTGCACCCCCTCCTCCTCCTACGCCCGAGTCATCGCGCCCCAAGAGGAAGATGTCTTTGAAGGTGCTGCGAATGATCCAGTCATCAGCCCTTCCAAATCAACTACTGGAACCTCTAAGGCTGCACCATCTCAGGGGGAGCCACAGAAGGAGACACGCATGGATACTTCTAGTGAGGATGAGATCCCACTATCTGCTAAGAAGTCTACACCAAAGCGCAGGGTCAAGAAGGTGGCAACAAAGAAAAGCGCCTCAAAGCGTACTTTGGAAGACATCTGATGTTGAATCAGATCCTCAAAGGCATTCCCCTCCGCGCACTGAAAAATCTGCGCGTGATATTGCAAGGGAAGCGAGGCTAGCTGCTGTTACGCAGAGAAATGTTGCGCAGCAAGCCCCACCAGTCTTCATTGATGGTGAAGGTTTTCCACATGCTGCACCTGACCCTACTGTGTATGAGGATGCGCCAAGAGTGGAAGATGCTTCTGACTCTAGTTCTGAGGATTTTGCTGCGCCTCTATCTCCTGTTCCTACTCAAGCTACTCCGTTTGCTCCTGCGTAAACTACTCCACCTCCTGTGCAACCTACTGGAGCTTTACATACTTCTCCAGTTATTCCTGTTGTGACTCCAGCTACTGCTCCCTCAGATCCCTCAACTTCTTTAACTGACATGCGCCAAATCTTGGCCATGTTTCAAACTATCCAGGCTAATCAATTTGCTGCGCAAACCCAGCACTTTCAAGTGGTCACTGTGCAAGCTAAGATTCAAGAGAAACTGGATGCGCAATCTGGTAGGCTAGATGCGCAAGCCAATCTACTTCAAGCAATTGATTGTGCCATTAAGGGGGAGAGTTCTGCAACAAAGGCTACCCCTTCTGAAGTGCCCGCAACCAGTTCTGGAGTTGTGCCCATGCCTCCAAATTTTGATGCCCTCCGCCAAGATATAGAGCATGACTTTGGTGTTATTACCAATGCGCTCTCCAAGATTCCCTTTATTCATGTCCTTAATGAAGCCTTATGCACCATGGCAGGCGCTATGAAGGATGTTATGCAGATTGAAACTGCAAAGTCTGGAGTTTTCGGAAGCTCTCGTGCGCTTCTAGAAGGCGCGCCTAGAAGGTGCGACCGCCTCACTTACTGTCTTTTCTAGAAATTCCCACAAAGTCCTTTTGGTCTATGTGGGAATAAAACCAAGGTCTCAGGTTCGCCTTTTATTCCCAGAAGGCCCTTCCCTTTTCCAGAATAATTCTGTTAATGACCAGAAGATCCTTAAACTCCTAGGGTGACCCAAATATTTTCCAAATTACCCCTAAACTTTATAATTCAATTAGTTTTAAGCACAATAAGCCGGATTGGGGTAATTAGAGAGCCCCTCAGCAACGGCGCTTTTGAAGAAAGCGGGGTTGTTGATAAAAGAAAGAATCCCGATCCAGCGAGTTTGCAAGATGGGAGAGATGGTGACTCAGGTGGTGGAGTGGCTGGACCCTTGTCTTGAAAGGATTCCTACGTATCCCTATCTGAGGGAATCAAGCCGGTCGTAGTTCTGGGAAGGGGTGAGAAACTTCAAGGCTACTCAAACCTAAGGGCTAGGTAGATATCTGTCATCCTCTCCTAGGGGAACGGGCATGACTCTTAGCGAGTTCAGAGGCGGGACAATGTTCAACTTGCCTCTATGGAGAGGGTTGACTTACGAGACATGGTCAACTTGGCTCTATGGATAGGGTTGACTTACACAAGGAAGCATGACTCTTGGCAAGGCAGAGGCGGAACATGGTCAACTTGGCTCTATGGAGAGGGTTGACTTACACAAGGAAGCGTGACTCTTGGCGAGGCAGAGGTGGGACATGGTCAACTTGGCTCTATTGGAGAGGGTTGACTTACCGGGATATGGTCAACTTAGCTCTATGGAGAGGGTTGACTTACACAAGGAAGCGTGACTCTTGACAAGGCAGAGGCGGGACATGGTCAACTTGGCTCTATTGGAGAGAGTTGACTTAAATAAGGAAGCGTGACTCTTGGCGAGGTAGAGGCGGGACATGGTCAACTTGGCTCTATGAAGAGGGTTGACTTACACAAGGAAGCGTGACTCTAGGCGAGGCAGAGGCGGGACATGGTCAACTTGGCTGGAGAGGGTTGACTTATACAAGGAAGCGTGACTCTTGGCGAGGCAGAGGCGGGACATGGTCAACTTGGCTCTATTAGAGAGGGTTGACTTACACAAGGAAGCGTGACTCTTGGTGAGGCAGAGGCGGGATATTGTCAACTTGGCTCTATGGGGAGGGTTGACTTACCGGGACATGGTCAACTTGGCTCTATGGAGAGGGTTGACTTACACAAGGAAGCGTGACTCTTGGCGAGGCATAGGCAGGACATGGTCAACATGCCTCTATGGAGAGGGTTGACTTACCGAGACATGGTCAACTTGGCTCTATGGAGAGGGTTTACTTACACAAGGAAGCGTGACTCTTAGCGAGGCAGAGGCGGGATATGGTCAACTTGGCTTTATTGGAGAGGGTTGACTTACAAGGACATGGTCAACTCGACTCTATTGGAGAGGGTTGACTTACACAGAACATGGTTAACTTGGCTCTATGGAGAGGGTTGACTTACACGGAATGGTCTTACGTCATTTTGGACTACCGGGATAAAGGCTTGAACCTAAAGAGACCATTATGGGTCAAGGCTTGGTCAACTCCATCTTTGGGGAGTTTGACAGGAAAACTGGTCTTACGTCCGACTAAGGACTATGGGGATTTAGTCAACTTGGCTCTATAGAGAGGGTTGACTAAAAGGATGGTCTTACGTCATTTTGGACTGCCGGGATTTGGTCAACTTGGCTCTATGGAGAGGGTTGACTAAAAGGATGGTCTTACGTCATTTTGGACTGCCGGGATTTGGTCAACCTGGCTCTATGGAGAGGGTTGATTAAAAGGATGGTCTTACGTCATTTTGGAATACCGGGTGTAGACACCCCACCTTGGACCGCTCACCCCGATTGCAGACTTGATTTTGTGTTTCTCCCTCTTTTAAGTGTTTTTTGTTAGTTTCTGTTACTTTGGTTAAGTTCCAGACGGACTCCGTTAAGTCCCGGGACTAAACTGAATAACAGTTCTAACTTTCTAGTCCATTCTTTCTAAAATTTCTTTTCAGAGTCGCGCGCCTCCGCCTCTTGAGGCCAGACGCGCGCGCCTTCCGCCGCCTAGGTGGGATGCGCGCGCTTCTGGGGTGTGTCAGTTACAGATTCTGCCCAAGAATCTCTCCTTTGCTCATTATACACGATTTTGCCCGGGAAAGATTTCTTGGAGACTCCGTTTGGCTCCAAAAACTCCCCTCTTTCAACTATAAAAACCCCTCCAATCCATCATTGGAAGGGACCTTTTTACTCACTTCTTTTCTAGACTTTTCTTTTAGACCTTTTTCAACTAAAAAGCTTTGGAACTCAAGAAGTGTTCTCTCCAAGTATTTAACCTCTTCTTCAAGGCTTTTCAAGAGGTTCTCTTTGAAGGATACTATAGGTAAATGTCTTAAACTTTCTTCTTCTTCTTCTTCTTCTTCTTCTTCTTCTTCTTCTTCAATCAAGTGTGCAATCACCCCAAAACTACTTGGGACATGACACCAATGGTCCTTTCATTACATTGAATTGGCCTAGGAGTCATCTCCCTACATTTTAAACTTTAAAACCCCTTTTTATCATCATTCAAATAGGAAGAACACATTTATCTTTAAAGTGAATTATGAACAAACAAGACCGACTTTGCTCGGGCGAAATGGGTGTTTAGGTACTTCCCATTTTGTAACCTAACCCCCGAACCCCTCATCCCAAAGAATCTCTGTTTTCGTAAATCAAACTTAGGCTCATAAACATTAGGTTTTCTTGCGTTCCTCAAAAACGTGGGTGGAGACTCTAAAACACAATTAGACATCCTAGGACGAGCTCGCGTGCTCTGGCCTAAAGCCGTAGCCTCCGCTCCTGGGGTATCTACAGTGGCGACTCCGCTGGGGACTGCTTAAGGGTTAAACTTGTGTTTCTGTTCATAATTCACTTTTCTGGGCATTCTGGAAATTGATATGGGAAGCACGCGCCTCGGACCTTCATGGTCCAAAGCGCGCGCGTTCCGCGTCAAATTCCAGAATCGCCCGCCTTCCATGTGTTCTTCCTATTCTTCCTATTATTTCGTGCTAACAAACATTGCAGGGGTTTCACCACACAATCAGGACCAGGCAATCCCCTGAGTCCATAAGTTTCTGATAATCTGACAGGTTAGCCCAGAAGCGGGCGCCTCCCAGATACAATGCGCCTGGCGCGCGCTTCCCACAACACCAGCCCGAGGCGCGAGCTTCTGGGCCAATTTCCATGGCAAGAACAGGTTTCAGTGACTGAACAGAACAGTGGGGTGTGGGCACAGTTGCCTGAATCAGAGCAGAATTGAACCCTTGGACTGTTTAATTTTGTGTTTTATTTTACCGGTCACACGGGTGATTCGGGAGTTGTAATTTACGTACATATGTGTTTTTTTTTATCTTTTCTTTTCAAAAAAAAAAAAAAAAAAAATTGTCACGTGATAGTCCTCACACTACATGCACATTACTCCTATAAATTGCTCACTATCGAGTCGCACAAGTCCAACCCCAAACCCGTCGAGGCCCGTCCTAGAAAGTTTCAAGCTCCACTCGACCTTAACTCTTTCGAAGCGGTAAACCTCATCCCGTGGCGTAGTTCATGACTACATGCCGGGGGTGACCTTTAAGCCTCTCTTTAGCCGAGCACAAACCACACAATTCTAGTTAGGGTCTAACACTCTGTGACCAAGCGGTAAACTAATGTTTTCAAATCATACATGCCAACTTGTTGAAACGGACGCAATAAAAATCCGTCCCCAAAAGTGGTTATTTTGGACGAAAATAAAAAATCCGTCCCCGCATGTATGCTTTACTACATTAATTTAGTTTAATCCCGAAACATGTAGGATTCACAAACGTGATGGAATCCGATGAGTATATGAGACCGCGAGATGGTCTATATACTAGTGTGACGATTCCATTATCTTCTTAGAAACCCCAAAAGGGACCCATTCCCTCCGACTTATAAAAATAATAAAAAAAAGAGTCTTTTTCTTATGTGGTTCGAGTCGTGTACCCAACTGTGTGTTATCAACCTCTTCATGGACTGAAAGTGTGAACCGAGACTGACAAGGCATACTTCTCCAATTATAGGTCCGATTGGTACTCTCCGCATCTACAGGAATTCATCCAACCGGCTTGTTCGTGAACCGATCACTCAAACAACTTCTGCATCATCAATGGCCGGCGACTCCAGCACCAACAACGCCATGACTCTCGAGCAACTTTCTTCCATGGTCCAAACTCTTCAACAACAAGTCACCACTCTCAACAACGAGGCTCAAACCAAAGAATCCTTGTGGCAAGCTCATGTCGACAGTCAAAGGGAGGCCCACGAGGCCGAGGTTGGCCAATTGAAAGCCAAGCTCCTCAAGCTCTCCAAGAACAAGGGGGTTAATGACAATGAGGAATCCGAGTGGACCGAGGGTTTATTTGAAAG
The DNA here is from genome assembly GCA_026119855.1 of Campanula takesimana. NCBI lineage: Eukaryota > Viridiplantae > Streptophyta > Magnoliopsida > Asterales > Campanulaceae > Campanula > Campanula takesimana. The sequence goes on from JAOWBW010000140.1 coordinate 404,795, forward strand.
CCCATATGTCAGTGCCCGTACAAAAAAAGTGGGGGGACCAAGCACCGACAACAACGACCCCAAAATGGTTGATTCCATCATGGCCTACATTGATCAGAAATTTGACGGCCTCAACATGGGAAAAGGCTCCAACACAAGCCTTTATCAGTCATCCATCCTCATGAGCACGATGGCCGCTTTCCCCGACAAATTCAAGATGCCCGACATTAGCAAGTTTAAGGGCAACTCATGCCCAATGGCTCACATCGAGACTTACATTTGGGCTATGGTTCCGAAGAAGGTCTCCCCAAGTTATGGCTCAATGCTTTCCTCTTACCCTTGAGGGGGCGGAAAAAGATTGGTATGCAACGCTCCCGCTCACTGTTCATCTTGATTGGGATGCCGCTGTGCTTGCCTTCAAAAATCAATATCAAGGCAACACCACTCACCGGACCACAAGGAAAGAGCTCGAGAACACCACCCAAAGAGACAACGAGTCGTTCATTGACTTCACAAGGAGATGGAATGACAAACTCTCTGAAATTGTTGAGAGGCCAAACACAAAATAGAAAATGGACATCTTTCTCAAGTGTCTCAAGATTGATCTCCGCACCCACCTAAGTGGGGCTTGCTACTCCGACTTCTCCCAAATGTATGAGGCGGGGGTACGCATGGATGACTTGCTCAAGGAGATTAAGAAGGCCACTCCTACCTATCGTTACAAGGCCGCCTCTAATTCAAACAAAGAGGCTTCTGTCAATGCCGTTACTACCGACAAGGGGAATTACAAGAAGCTCCCTCCACAACAAGGCAAGCAGTTCCAAAACGACCGCGTCTACACTACTCTCAATGGCATGACCATCACCGAGGCCTATGAAACTCTAAAGGCCAAGGGACAAATCACTCCTCTTCAAGGGTACAAGCAACCACAACCGCTCCATCCTAATCATGCCCACCACAAATGGTGTGACTACCATCAATGCACCGGCCACCTCACCGAGGATTGCTTCTCCATCCGTAATACCATCCAAGACCTCATAGATAAGAAAGAATTCATAATCCCTAATGAGGGTGGTGTCAATGTAATAGAGGTATGAGAGTTTGAAGGAACCACTCATTCGATCCCAATTGTGAATGAGGGCTCCAATGATATGAATAAACTTGATAATTCTTGTTATGTTGTGACTTATGATGAGATTATGAGGGAAGTCTTAGAGAATAGGAAGAAGAAGCTAGACGGGACCTTGAACGTGCTCACTCGCAGTGGCCGAGTAACAACGAGCACAATCCCTCCCAATACCGCAGCAACCAGCACCTCTTCTCAAAGATCGTAAGCACGCGACGTACCCAAAGATCCTCTGTTAATACAACTCAAGAAGACGCAAGACAACATATCCATCTGGGACCTTATTGCATCATCAAAGAAACACCGAGACCTCGTCATCAAGAACTTGGATGACACATCAGTCTCTCCCGACACGACTCCCGAGGACCTCACAGCAATGATAGGTCACATTCACTTCGGCAATGTCATCACTTTTGCCGACATGGACCTCCCGCCATTTGGGTTCGAACACAATGAAGCCATCTACCTCAAAGTAAGGGCAAGGGGGAGACCCATCTCAAGAGTTCTAGTAGACGATGGTTCTGCACTCAACTTAATGCCTAGCTGTTAGTACCCGATCTGAAAATGAGTTTATTAGGGCTTTCCCAAATATACAAGGACTTTATAGGAATTAGAAACCTTGCAAAGACTTGTCCCGGATTCCCAAAAATAGCTCAATGTTCTAGAAAACATTAATTATGGACATTTAGGGTTGCCTTGTATGAACAGTAAAACCCTAGCTTGAATTTCAAGTCAGCGCGCAACGATGGCCACGCGGCCACTTTCGCCGCCGCCCTCCATCTTGGCCATGTGGCCACATCCGCCCCGGATGATCTGGACCGTCAGATCTCTCCATCAGTTTCCTATTTAAAGACCTCCCTTGCCTCATAATAGGGGGATCCGAATTTTAGAGCTTTCAAATGACGATTTTGCTCCCAAATCAAGTCATTCAAGCCTCCAAAAACACTCTCAAGAATCCCAAGAAGATCCAAGGTTATTTCTTGCCAACAAAGGTAAGTTTTCTAACTTTTCTTCATGTTCTTGCATTATTTCTAATGTAGATCTTTAATATTCATATTCTTAATATGTTTATTCATGTGTTCTTCATAATATTCATATTCTTAATATGTTTATTCATGTGTTCTTCATAATATTCATGTTCCTAACGTCTTTATTCATATTTTCTTCATGACATTCATATGTTCATAATATGTTCTTCGCACATTCATCATATTCTAGATTAAAACCTTATTTATGCCATATTTAGGGTGGCGATCTTCATAATTACATGTTATTTCATAGCCGATGATGATCTAGGGTTCATCAACCCGAGGATGATCTAGGAACTACTTCTAAACCCTAAACTTTAGGTAATTCCCCCTCATTATGCATGATCCCGATTCTTCTGCCTATTCTAAATTCTTCTCGAACTACGCTGACCTGAGCTTCTCACATTGAGAGGAACGTAGGCAATCTTCGGATCCGGTCTCAAACACTAACACACTACTAACACATTCATCATGATAGAAAGACCGATCATTCGGGCAATAGGAGTGATAACGTCCAATATTCTTCTCCTGTTGTAATTTGACCCCCGAACCCATTAAACATGCTTTTTCTCAATGTTTTGGCTATAACTAAAACGGCGTGGCGACTCTCATAATTTTAATTTTGCTATGAATATTCTCAAATTCAAACACACGTATTCACAGTGGCGACTCTGCTGGGGACTGCTTTGAAACTTTTTCAAACTTAGTGGGTCTAACTTTCGTCACATCATGATGCTTGCCATGTTTACACATGCACACACTTGCCATGTTTACACATGAACACACTTGCCATGTTTACACATGCACACACCTGCCATGTTTACACATGCACACACATGCCATGTTTACACATGCACACACTTGTCATGTTTACACATGCACACACTTGCCATGTTTAAACATGCACAGACCTGCCATGTTTACACATGCACACACTTGCCATGTTTACACATGCACACACCTTCCATGTTTACACATGCACGCACTTGCCATGTTTACACATGCACCCGCGCATTCCGCCATGTTAATACTTGTACCTTGTACCTTGTACCATGTACCCTTGTTATCTTCGCTTTAGTATTAGGGTCAAACAAAACTATGCTATGCTCCCTTATACATTATTCTCTCTCTCTCTCTCTCTCTCTCTCTCATGCATTGCATCGCATCATTCAAACGTTCAAAGCTTCTCTCTTTTCTCCCTAAAAAGAATTAGTTTCTTGCCTCACACTACCACTAGTCCGTGTCAGCACTGCACAGGTCCCCATTACCCAGAGTATTCGATATGCATGAATTTGTGCGCTACTGCCGCCCTCTTTTCGAGTCACTCGTCTACTCCACTCACCGTGTATGTTCCGCGAGCGGTGGAACCTTTTACATTACCCGTGTCAACCCACACATAGAGATTAGGACACTCCTTAGACCAACCATTTAGGATGTAAATAAATGCAAAACTTTTCGCAAAATACAATGTGCATTACATCTAGACGACCTCTAAGGTCCATCGCTCACCCCTTGGGCCATCAATCAAAATTCCTCATCTTGGCCTATCTAGGTTACCTACCCATCATTGCGATCCATTTGGGCCTACCCTTCATCTCGACCCGCTTTGGTCAAAATCCCACCATCCTTTGGCCTCTTAGGACAATCTTATCTACCTTTGACCTCCTAGGTCAACCTTTGACCCCCTGGGTCAACCTTACCTACCTTTGACCTCCTAGGTCAACCTTCGACCACCTAGGTCAACCTTCCCAACCTTTGACCTCCAAGGTCAACCTTATCTACCTTTGACCTCTTAAGCCAACCTGACCCCCTAGGTCAACCTTTGACCCCCTAGGTCAACCTTTGACCTCCTAGGTCAACCTTACCACCCTTTGACCTCTTAGGCCAACCTTGACCCCCTAGGTCAATCTTATCCGTTTAAGTCAACCTTTGACCCCCTAGGTCAATCTTATCCGTTTAAGTCAACCTTTGACCCCCTAAGTCAACCGTACCAACCTTTGATCTCTTAGGTCTACCTTTGACCCTAGGTCAACTTTATCCGCCTTTGACCTCTTAGGTCTACCCTTGACCTCCTAGGTCAACCTTATCACCCTCGACCTCTTAGGTCAACCCTTGACCGCCTAGGTCAACTTTTTCCGCCTCCGACCTCTTAGGTGAACCCTTGACCTCCTAGGACAACCTTATCACATTTAACCCCCTAGGTAAACTTTATCGTCTTTGACCTCTTAGGTCAACCTTTGACCCCATAGGTCATTCTCATCCGCCTTTGACCTCTTAGGTCAACCTCATCCACCTTTGACCTCTTAGGTCTACCCTTGGACCCCTCGGTCAACATTATCACCCGTTGACCTCTTAGGTCAACCTTTGACCTCCTAGGTCAACCCAATCACCTTCGACCTCTTAGGTCAAACTTGGAATCCTAGGTCAACCTTATCTGTTTTCGACCTCTTAGGTCAATCTTTGATTCCATTGGTGAACCCAATTACCTTTGGTCCTAACCCGCTTAGGTCAAACCGTCATCTTGACCCACCTAGGTCATTATTTGACCCACCGTCGTCCAGACCAACCTAGGTCAACCCGTTTAGGTCCACACACCATCCTTGACCCATTTAGGTCAACTTGTCCGTCTTAGGTTAAAACTACCCCTTCACCTTTAACCCGTCAAGGTCACCCCATGACCCGCTTAGGTCGACTTACCTATTTTGGATCCATCTAGGTCAATCACTAACCTTCCTTAGTCTACCAACCCGAATAAGTCAATCTTAGACCCGCTTAGGTCAAACCATGTCCATCCCGCTTAGATCATCCCATAGGCAAACCGCTACAACCCGCTATCTTGATTCATTCACCATATAGGTCAATCCAACCCTTCTCATTTAGGTCGACCTATCCTTTACCCATCTAGGTCAACCCACCATTATCGTCGCATCCTAGCTTGAACCACTTCTTGTCTCAAACCTTAGGTCAAATTTAGGTCAAACCATACCCTACTCAATCAAAACCAACTCCTATAGGTCTTCCTCACCCATGCTTGACCAAGGACCGAGTCATCTCCCTCTTTTTGACCCCTATGGTCATCTCTCACCACTTTTTAAAAATCTAACTTGATTCGAACTACGGCGACCTGAGCCTCTTATTGTGTGGGACCTCTCCCCCATGATAAGGGGAACGTAGGCAACTTCGGCCCGGTCAAACTTTCAATTTTTTACCAAAATGCATTTCAAAAATGTGGAGACCGACTCTTTTCCAAAAAATGATTTTATAACGATGCCTTATCATTAAATACGAATCTAATTTAATTCAACTAAGAGGCTTAATTCTTTCATGACTAGAGTTCTGCATCATGTCGCCTGCAAGGAACATCGAAGTTGCAACTGAAGCTGCTACCCAAGATCCCGAGACAATCCTCTACACCGGTACTGCTCTCAGTAAGCAAGCATCCCACTTCGAAGCCATCCTCGATGAACAAGCAATCCACTTTAAGGCCATTCTCAACGAGCAAGAAACACACTTTCAGAAGGAGATGCATACGACCCTAAGAAATATCGAGAGGCACCATTTGTCTGAAATTCGTGGCGTTTATGATTACCTCAGCCGAGTTCTCCCTCTTGCTCAATGTCAACACCCGTACGCTCCTCAAATGTAAGGGCCGCCACAGACTTTCCCCGTCGGGATGCCTCCTATGACTACTCATCAACAAGGGGTACCGGTACCTAAATCACCCTCAAAGACAGTTCGTGAAAGGAAGGACGAGCGCGAATTCGACAACTTAGGTATGCCGTTAGCCAAACTCTTCAAAAGTCTAGTTCAAGCCGGCAAGTTGTCTCCTTTGTTCAACTATGAACCAAGCAGGGTGAAGCAAGGCTTGGATCCCTCCAAACACTGCCAATACCACCAGTACATTGGGCATGACACCGAAGATTGCCTCCAATTGAGGAGGAAGATTCAAAGCCTCATTGACAGCGGAGCCATCACCCGCCAACGGAATACATGGGCATGGGCAAAAGAGGAAATTGGGGCTACCTCCTTTAAATAAAAGAAAAGAAAAGGGTCATTCAGTCTTCGTAGGTTCTAGAGTGTCCTTAGTCAAAAGTCCACCTTTGACGATTTTTGTTTCTTTAAGTAAAAGTCTACCCCGGACTAGTCAGTTTAAATCTTTTAGTTCCAATAAAAGGGTCTTTATTTCTTTTCTTTTCTCTCTAGACTTGAGACATAAGCTTGCATATATCAATTTCATGAAAATTGTCTTATTCACCATTTTCGCTTGATTGCTATATCTTTATATGATGAATTAATCTTAATCTTACTCATTAATGAAGACTCATTAAAAGGTAAATGGACCCACAAACCATTCACATAACTAAGAAAACGATTAATCCCAAAATAACAAATGCTTCGATCAATTGGGATGAACGAATCACTTTCTCTTCTCTCTACATTCTACCCCATACACTCTCTCTATACACTCACCCCTTGTACACACTTCATGTACACTCTCTATATACACCTTCTCCCATACACTATCCTCATACGCCTCTCATCCCACCATTAGACCCCTTTTTATAAGGTCGTGACAAAGAAATGGACTGCGGTTGCTCATCATCAAATAGACATCCATGCTGCCACAATTTAAAGGGTTGGTTTGTTCCCTTCATGAGTACTACATGCCGTTACGCTGGGGCTGTCCGTATTCCATCGCAAATGTAAGACAAGTGCACGAAGTCATTCATGCCATTAATTGGTGCACGTGATAATCCAATGGAACTCTACCGGTGAAAATCAAGGGGCTAGGATGCCCGCCGCCAGCAAAAGGCCGCTTGAACTATAAGGAAGCTACCTCGCAATCGAGAGAGGCGAAAGCAAACTAGGGGCTTGTCTTGCCCAATGTTTCATGTACAAATATATAAAAAAAAAAAAATAATATGGCTCGCTAGGTTGAAACCCAAAAGGGCGACCTAGGCAAAAGTTAGAGCATTGCACAAAAAGAAGCCCGCTAGGTTGAAAACCCGAAAGGGCGGCCTAGGCAAAAAAAAAAAAGGGGTGTGCACAAAGAGATAAAATAAAAAAGAAAAAGAAAATAGAAGGGGCTATCACCATGGAAAAGTAAAAGTCCCATTTTCTTTTCACCTCAAATGTTCTATTTTCCTTTCTTTCCTTACAAAGTAGATAAACGGCAGAAACCCATGACAACTACGATGGAGCAATCCACTGCCACAACTACAAAGGAGTAATCCACCGCAATGAGCTACAAAGAACAACTCACCTCAAACGAACCTCACACCCCTAAACTCAAAACCCAACTTCATCGTCAACCGGGCAACCACTAAAGGCCAAACATAACCTACCTTGGGCCAACTTTCTTTCTTTTCTTTCCTCCCACACATACCCACTGAAACCCGACACCATCGTTAAGCGGGTCATCCCCGAACTACGTGGACCTGAGCTCCTCACCTTGAGGAGAACGTAGGCAACCTCCCGGTTCGGTCCAAAATATACACAACCCACCTTGAGCCAATTTCCTTTCTCTTCTCTTTCCCCATATATTTCTACTTCTGATCTCTTCACTCACAATTGATCAAAACATTTATTATTTCGAGACTACTTGTCTAAAACATAATCATAAGATGCATAACTAATCAACGAGGTCCATTCTCGAGCAATCAAATGAGAATCTTGAATAAAACAATTTCAAATGTCTCGACAAGTCTTCCGTTCTACAATCTAGGAAAGAGCTAAACACTTACTTTCTATCAAAGCAGGGGCTTCCTCCCTTTTGTACATATATACACTCAGTTACCCAAAAAGTCAAAATGTGAGTACTATCTCTCTCTCTCTCTTACTCTCCCCAAAATGCCCATGCATGTTTTCAAACAATTCTCTTTTCCTTTTTGAGTCGACTGAATGATTTCAAAAAAAAAAAAAAAAAAAAATTGACGCAAAAGAGATGCCCGCTAGATTGAAAACCCGCAAGGGCGGTCTAGTCAGAAAAAAGGGTGCGTCTTAAAGGAGGTAGGATACCCCGCTCTACGCCCTTATCGAACTGGGGCTTCCCCAACAGAATGGGTCGACTATGTGTTTTCTCGGATAATACCGAGATCCCAACAAGGATATACTTAGAAGAAGGGCATCCCTCATCATCAAGCTTGACGTAGAATTTCTCAAAGGAGGGAGGGTACCCGCTCACCAAATTAGAGAATCCCCAACGAAATGGGTCGACTATGTGGTTTCTCGGAAAATACTGGAGCTTGAACAAGGATATACTTAGCAGAAGGGCATCCCTCCTCGTCAAACTCGGCACGAGGCGAGCTCTTTGAATTGGTTAGAATCATAATTAATTATAAAGAATCTTTGTAAAATCATAACACTTTCAAAAGTTTTCTCTTCTCCGACACATTGTTTATAAATCCGCACTCTCGGTCTTCACAAAATTGTAAAAATATCTTCGGTCCGTCTAAGACCCATCTCCGTGATTCTCGGACCGATTCGGTCCTTCACCCTATCTCCCACACTTTAGGAGACCCCCAAAGCCTAAACCCTCAACTCTCTAGGTCCCAAACTTACCTGATTCAAAACCTTAGGTCCCAAGCCTACCCAGTGAGTCTTACCTAGGATACATCATAACCCCTTAGCTCGATCTTCCGCAAATTCGTAGCATGATCCCTTAGGCCTCAAAACAGTTCTACCCAAAACCCCAAACCTTAAACCGGTTAACCAAAGCCATATCCTTATAGTGACCCATTAGGTCCCGAACCTACCGGTCCCGAACCTACCCGATCTCCTAGATCTGAAACCTACCAACACATACTCGTCCTTACCCTGTCTAAGCCATAGCTCTCTTATCCTCTTAGGTCCAATCTAACCTGTTGAGCGATCCCTTGGATGCCGAGACCATTCGAGTTTACCAAACTTATCCTTGAAGTCCATGCTATGTCTGATCCATACCTTAGGCCTCAACCCCTAAACCTTTAGGTCACAAGACTTTCTACCCTCTAGGTCTCTCACCTTACATCTCCACCCTTTGGACTCTTTAATTCCCAAGCCTACTTGGTCCGACTAAAAGCGATACATCTACGTCTCCCGACTCCCGTCATGTCCAAGCCATGACCCTACCACTCTTAAACTTACCATGTACCAGCCTAGTGTCACCCATTAGCCTCCAGAGACTACCTAGCCTGACCTTCACCCCTTAGGTCTCCAACCTACTTAATCCAAGTCGAGTCCAAACCTCGAACCTACGCGATCCTCTCCTCAAACTCCATGGATCTCAAACATCGCTCCCCCAACGAGCCTAAACCTCGAACCTGCTCAAGCACATAGGATCTCCTGCGTACCGCGCCATGCCATAGACCCGTCTGGTTAGAACTCGTGCGCTTAACACCTTTGGGGTCCCATCCCTAGCCTACCTTCACAATCGCCGAACGAGCTTGGTCACGCGCAATGACCTCTAAGACAAACTTAGGTCCTAAGCATACCCAATCCAACTTAGGCACCTATTATACTCGAGCAAAGTCTTGGACACTCAATCCCTTTACCTAAAGCGCCAACATGGTCACATGTCCAGACCCATTTCTCGCACATGGCTCACACCTAGCACACCTTAGAGCCCAAACCCGACATGCGTATTTGTAGATACCCCGGGGAACCACGGCTTGGCTAGAGCGGTGAATTATCCTAGGATGTCTAACTTGATTTTAGATTGTTTAGAGTCGCCACCTATGTTTTTAAAGGAACATAAGAAAAACCTAGAAATAGCCTAATTTATGTACAAAACCAAATATTCGGGAGAGAAGGGTTCGGGGGTTAGGTGACGGAGTAGGAAGTACTTAAACACTCACTCCGCCCCGCCTATGCGGGTCTTGCTACTATTGGTGTTCTAATGCTAAATGTCCTTCAATTTATTAACAATGCTAACAATTATAATGTAAAGAAAAAGGGGAAAAGAATGATTTTATTAATTTAATGCTAAATAGTTACATGTTGGACTAGTGCTAAATGATTACATTAAGAAATGAAATATAAATTAAATGAAGTTTGGAATGTTGGGATGTAACCTTGGCCAAACTTCAATAGTGAAGTGGCCTTTTGGTTGTATCCCTTTTTATGGAGATTGCATACTAGTAAGACTAGACAAATAAAATAAGAGAAGAAAAGAGATGTTGTACCTTAGAAAAGAGGACTTCAAACTTGGACTTGGAAATGGTGTTGTTGTAGAGAAAATGTTGTGCAAACACTTTGTGTAGTGTTTTGTAGAGAAGGATTGTTGAGATGATTTGTGTAGAGTTTTTGTTCAAGTCTCAAAAATTGGGTCCCTTTCCAAGGTAGAAGATGATGGTTTTTATAGGTAAAATAAGAGAGGGAAATGATGGAGGGAAATTGGTCATCCATGTGAAATGGAATGGGCCAATCACAAATAAGATAAATGAATAAAAGAAAAATAAAAGAAATCAAATAATAAATGAAAGAAATATTAGTTTTTTGGGAAAAGGCTTAGAATTTGGGATTGGGAGTTAATGAGAAAAGGGGGGATGAATGTGGATGTAAAAAGATGGTTTTTGTGATCAAGAAAAGGGAGGGAAATAAGGTGCAATCCGTTACTGCCATAATGGGAGGCGCGCGGGTCCGGATTTAGGGGCGGGACGCGCGCGCAGCCCGTTAACAGTTCCGGAAGCGCCCGCGGCAGAGAAGGACAGAATGACAGAATGACCCTAAAAGTTAACTCTGTTATGCAGTTTAGTCCAAAACTAACGGAATCAGTTAGGAACTTAACCGAAGTAACAGAAATCAACAAAAATAAGTTAAATAAAAATACTTTGTATGCAATCGGGGTGAGAGGTCCAAGGCGGGGTGTCTACAGTACTAGGTACTAGGATTATCCAATCCCAATCCATTGCTCCTTGGCCGACCTCAAGCCTGCTTGGTCCTAATCCATAACGCGGTTTCTCTAGGACAAAAGACTTACCCGCTTGAAAGCCTTATGTCCCAATGCTACCCTGCCTAGCCTTCGATCTCCTAGATCTCACGCCTACCATTTCATTAGGCCCCGGTCTCCTTAACACATGTCTGAGTCTTACCCTAGCTAAACCCTAGAACTTTAGCCTAGGTGTAATCTATCGAGCCTATCCAGCCACGAGGTATCAAGCTCATTTGCCCCAAACCGCAACACTCTTAGACCTCAAACTTGCTCGGTCTAAACCAAGACAAACCTTCAAATGCTTTCGGTCTCCAAACCCTAGCCTTAAACCTAGGTAAACACATTCTTTAAACCCTAGCCTCAAGCCTAGGTAGTCATATCATTCTCTCTGAACCCTAGCCTCAAGCCTAGGTAATTAGATCCTTCCTAAACCCTAGCCCCGAGCCTAGGTAGTTACATCCCTTCCAAACCCTAGCTTAGAGCCTAGGTATTTACACCCTTCCTAAACCCTAGCCTTGATCCTATGTAGTCACGTATCCTCTCTAAACCCTAGCCTCAAGCCTAGGTAGTCATATCATTCTCTCTGAACCCTAGCCTCAAGCCTAGGTAATTACATCCTTTCAAACCCTAGCCTAAAGCCTAGGAAGTTACATCCTTCTTAAACCCTAGCCTTGATCCTAGGTAGCTACACCCTTCCTAAACCCTAGCCTTGATCCTAGGTAGACACATATCCTCTCTAAACCCTAGCCTTAAGCCTAGGAAACCGCAACATCCCCTTTAAACCTAGCCCAAATTCTAGGGAATTTCCAAAGCCCCGTATGCAACATCATTTCCAAATTCCCGAAACCCTAGTCTCAAAACCTAGGAAATTTACAATCTCAATTCTCCGTTTTATTGAACCCTAGTCCAAAACCTAGGATATAATGCCCTGTCCAAAACTCAATCAACCCTAGCCTCAAGCCTAGGTAGTCGCATTCGCTCTAAACCCTAGCCTCAAGCTTAGGTAGTCGCACTCTTTCTAAGCCCTAGGCTCGAGCCTAAGTAGTCGCATTCGCTCTAAACCCTAGCCTCAAGCCTAGGTAGTCGCACTCTTTCTAAAGCCCTAGACTCAAGCCTAGGTAGAAATTATCCTCTTTAAACTCTATCATCAAGCCTAGGATTCAACATTCCCTTCAAACCCCAGTCCTAGACCTAGGAAACCCCTTCACCTTAGTCTCAAAACGTAGGAAGTTTACAGTCCTTAGCCTTAAAACCTAGCCTAAAGCCTAGGTTACCATGAACATTTCCAAGCCATAGTCACCAATCCCGGAAAATGGTGAACCCTAACATCAAGCTTAGTGGACCTTCCACAAAAGCAATCCCTCTTCCCAACGGTCCATGGTCTCAAGCCTAGGAAGTCACAACCCTTTCAACTTCCAGCCTTAGGTCTAAAGCCAACGCCTTTGCAACCTCTGAACCTACCACAACTCCAAGCCCTAGCCTCGAAGCCTAGGATATTTCTAAACCCTAGTCCCAAACCTAGGAGAGTCATGGTCCTTAAACACCAGTTTCCAAACCCTTGTTGGAAACCCTAACATCTAGGAAGTTCCCAAACCTCAACCTCTCCAAACCCTAGCCCCAAACCTAGGAATCTGCATTCTCTCCAAACCCTAGTCTCAAGCCTAGGAAGCACCATCCTCTTTAACCCTAGCCTAAGTTCTAGGGAATTTCCAAATCCCTGTGTGCAACATCCTTTCCAAATTCCCGAAACCCTAGTCTCGAAACCTAGGAAATTTATAATCTCAATCCCCCGCTAGTCTTATGCCTAGGATACAATAGCCTTTCCATATTCTCTCCGAACCCTAGCCTCGAGCCTAGGTAGTCGCATTCTCTCCAAACCATAGCCCGTAAGCCTAGGAAACCCACATTGTATCCAAGACACAATCTCAAGTCTAAACAACCATAACATCTTTTGCATCCTTATCTCAAGGCTAAGAGGCTACCCATCCCCTTTCCTTAAAATCCTTAGGTCCTACCCTAAGCAACCAAGCAAAATGTCCCTTACCTAATACCTTCATCCTAATGGTTCGTAGCCTCATATTATGTATTCGTCCTAATTTAGGGTAAGCGGATCCCAAACATTACGCTTTCCGTGGTCGTCCTTTGCTCACCAAAGAGTCCTTTACCTTGGCGACTCCCCGAGAGCCCATCACCTTTGCGACTCCCCAAGAGTCCATCACTTCTGCGATTCCCTGAGAGTCTATCACCTTCATGACTCCCCGAGAGTTTATCCCGTTTGCGACTTCATAACAATCTATCATCTTTGCCTCCACATGCAAAATTTCAGTATTACCCCTAGTACATTCCCCTTTGTTCATTTCAGGTGCCCTTAGCACTATTGTGACTGATAATTCGTTACCTTTGGGAACGAAAAGCCCCTTAAAATTTCCATTCTTCGCCGAATATTTTCTTAGGATTAGTATGGTTGTAGATACTTTGGTGCCTCTATGACATACGCATCCTAGATCGATCGCGATTGGCAGAAGCCTCGGCGTTTCTGTTTGCGAGAGATCCAGCATCTATTATTTTAGCACTTCCTAATATTTGCTTAAGATTCGTATGGTTGTAGAGACTTCAGCACCTCTATGACATACGCATCCTAGATCGATCGCGATTGGCAGAAGCCTCGTCGTTTCTGTTTGCGAGAGATCCAGCATCTATTATTTTAGCATTTCCTAATATTTGCTTAGGATTCGTATAGTTGTAGAGACTTCGGCGCCTCTATGACATACACATCCTAGATCGATCGCGATTGGCAGAAGCCTCGGCATTTCTGTTTGCGAGAGATCCAGCATCTATTATTTTCTTAGGATTCGTATGGTTGTAGAGACTTCGGCGCCTCTATGACATACGCATCCTAGATCGATCGCGATTGGCAGAAGCCTTGGCGTTTCTGTTTGCGAGAGATCCAACATCTATTATTTTAGCACTTCCTAATATTTGCTTAGGATTCGTATGGTTGTAGAGACTTCGGCGCCTCTATGACATACGCATCCTAGATCGATTGCGATTGGCAGAAGCCTCGGCGTTTCTGTTTGCGAGAGATCTAACATCTATTATTTTAGCACTTCCTAATATTTGCTTAGGATTCGTATGGTTGTAGAGACTTTGGCGCCTCTATGACATACGCATCCTAGATCGATTGTGACTGGCAGAAGCCTCGGCGTTTCTGTTTGCGAAAGATCTAGCATCCATTATTTTAGCGCGATCGGCAGAAACCCGGGCGTTTCTGTTTGCGCTTACCTCAGCGTTTATTATTCCACCTCGGGATTATTTAGACAACGTAGTCTTTATTGTCCCATTATCCCTCTTGCTTCAAATGACTTCATTTCCTAACGAATGTTCGTTCTTCATACAGGATAGTGCCCGTAGGTTTATTATCCCTAGCAGAAGTCCGATGGCTCGTTTTTCCCTAATCCCTTCGAACTACGACCGGCTTGATTCCTCCAAGGATACGTAGGAAACCTGAAAAGGTTCAGCCACCCGACCGACATGGTCATCTCTCATCCCCAGCAGGTGCATTTTCCCCAGCAGAAAGCGTTGCTCCCCATCAGAGGACAATCATCCTCAATTTCCCCATCAGATTTGAACTACGTTGGCTTGATTCCCCCGCGGATACGTAGGTCGCCTGCCAAGGTTCAGCCGTTCCCTTACCTTTCCTCTGTTTTGAAACTCAAGTTTCAGAACGGTTCCTATTTTTATCGTCGACCCTCCATTGCCTTGCAAGAAGCGTCGCCGAGGGGCTACTGTTAGTACCCGATCTGAAAATGAGTTTATTAGGGCTTTCCCAAATATACAAGGACTTTATAGGAATTAGAAACCTTGCAAAGACTTGTCCCGGATTCCCAAAAATAGCTCAATGTTCTAGAAAACATTAAATATGGACATTTAGGGTTGCCTTGTATGAACAGTAAAACCCTAGCTTGAATTTCAAGTCAGCGCGCAACGATGGCCACGCGGCCACTTTCGCCGCCGCCCTCCATCTTGGCCACGCGGCCACATCCGCCCCGGATGATCTGGACCATCAGATCTCTCCATCAGTTTCCTATTTAAAGACCTCCCTTACCTTATAATAGGGGGATCCGAATTTTAGAGCTTTCAAGTGACGATTTTGCTCCCAAATCAAGTCATTCAAGCCTCCAAAAACACTCTCAAGAATCCCAAGAAGATCCAAGGTTATTTCTTGCCAACAAAGGTAAGTTTTCTAACTTTTCTTCATGTTCTTGCATTATTTCTAATGTAGATCTTTAATATTCATATTCTTAATATGTTTATTCATGTGTTCTTCATAATATTCATATTCTTAATATGTTTATTCATGTGTTCTTCATAATATTCATGTTCCTAACGTCTTTATTCATATTTTCTTCATGACATTCATATGTTCATAATATGTTCTTCGCACATTCATCATATTCTAGATTAAAACCTTATTTATGCCATATTTAGGGTGGCGATCTTCATAATTACATGTTATTTCATAGCCGATGATGATCTAGGGTTCATCAACCCGAGGATGATCTAGGAACTACTTCTAAACCCTAAACTTTAGGTAATTCCCCCTCATTATGCATGATCCCGATTCTTCTGCCTATTCTAAATTCTTCTCGAACTACGCTGACCTGAGCTTCTCACATTGAGAGGAACGTAGGCAATCTTCGGATCCGGTCTCAAACACTAACACACTACTAACACATTCATCATGATAGAAAGACCGATCATTCGGGCAATAGGAGTGATAACGTCCAATATTCTTCTCCTGTTGTAATTTGACCCCCGAACCCATTAAACATGCTTTTTCTCAATGTTTTGGCTATAACTAAAACGGCGTGGCGACTCTCATAATTTTAATGTTGCTATGAATATTCTCAAATTCAAACACACGTATTCACACTAGCCGAGTCATGGGCATACTGGGCTCAAAAGCTCCGATTTACAACCCTCCGCCCAAGTCATTAGAGGGTACGATAGCACTGACCGTACAGTCATGGGAATGCTAGAAGTTGATATCGAATTTGGAAGCATGATCATGTCCGTCCCATTTCAAGTACTTGATGTCCCTGCTTCATTCAACTTGCTTTTGGGCCGACCAGGGATCCACAGTTCCAATGCGGTCCCTTCCACTCTCCATCAATGTGTCAAGATCAGAAATGGGGATGAGATAGTCACCGTCATGGCCGAGAATGTCACCATCCACAGAAATGGGGGACAACCCGTTCACCAAGATCAACACGGGATAGAAGATACCACTCTCTCTGGCGTCAACACCATCGACAAAGAAGGGGGAAATAGACAATGGAACCTCAGCAATCCTAAAATCCTCCGCATGATGAGGAACATGGATCACTTTCCCGGTCTAGGCCTAGGGAAGCATCAACAAGGGATATTGCACCCCGTAGAGGTTCCTTTTGTCAGAAACAAGTTTGGATTGGGATACGAGCCTACCGAAGATGACTTAAAATACGAGCAAGCAGTCAAGAGTCAAAAGACCTGAGCTCGCAAAAAAGGTCGACAATATGAAATCCCCGACTTGAGGCCTTACCGCAACACACTAAACGGTTATTTTGTTCGCCAAGGGGAAGATGTTCCGTACATAATATTTCTTGAACCATGGGTTAACAACAAGGGCGTCAGAAAGCCCGGTCTCGAGATCTTCACTGATTGTGAAATTCCGACACAAGAAAGGGAGGCTACTCAAATGTCACCCCGAGAGTGGTGGGGCAAGAAAGTGACTATAGAGTCCGAGGTAGAGACTACCGGGGGGAAGAACTATCCGATCTAGCCTCCATGTTCGAAGAATTTTCCATCATGGACGATTGTCAAGTCAACGCCATCTACGACACCGTCGTCAGAAAGGAAACCATCAGTGAGATCCCGCCAAGCTCCGAGCCATTCAACAACTGGTATTCAACGAAGGGGCCCATAGTATCCGAGGATTTCTTGATCCGAGAAATGGGTTGCATACCCCGTACAACAACAAAGGAAGAGCGGCTCACACTGACTTTCGAGTCTGAGAGTGTTTTTAATACCCTCACCCAAGAGGATATGGAGGCCATAGCCGAGCGTGTGTTTCCTTTCTTTGCTAATGGAAAATTTGATATTTCTGAGTATCCCGAGATTGCAAACATCATAAATGATGAATTAACTAATAACGAACTTAATGAACAAGTTAATAACGATTCAAATTATGATGAAATAGACCACGAAAACATAACATACCTAAATGAACTAGCTCAACAGGTTCGTTGTCGTGGTGAAAATGGTCCAGGGGCTGATGAGGAATTGCATGTTGTTAATCTGGGTACCGACGAAGAGCCGAAAGAAACAAAGATTGGCAACTTTTTCAAGGGGGAAGACAGAGACAGATTGACTGCGCTGCTCAAAGAGTTTGTGGATGTATTCGCATGGTCGTACAAAGACATGCCGGGTTTGGACAGAAAGGTCGCGGAGCACAGAATTCCGATCAGAGAGGACACCAAGCCAGTAAAGCAGAAACTCAGAAAGATCAAGCCAGAATGGTTTCTACAAGTCAAAGAAGAGAGTGAAAAGCTCCTCAGTGTGGGTTTCATCAAAGTCATTGAGTATCCGACTTGGCTAGCCAACATTGTGACAGTCAGAAAGGCAAACGGCAAGGTTCGATTTTGTGTGGACTTCCGGGATTTGAACAAAGCTTCCCCGAAAGATGATTTTCCACTACCAAACATCGACATGCTCATCGATTCGACTGCCAACTATGAAGTCCGCTCATTTGTGGACGGTTTTGCCGGTTACAATCAGATTCTCATGTCTGAAGAGGATCAACACAAGACAGCTTTCACAACTCCGTGGGGAACTTTCTGCTACACAGTCATGCCGTTCGGACTAAGGAACGCTGGGACTACCTACCAGAGGGCTGTTATGGATCTATTCCATGAAATGATTCATAAAGAGATCGAGGTTGTTGGGTTTCGTAGTCACATGCGTAGCGGAATATAGCATTTAAAATTTTATGAAACCCAAAGCCCATATATCAATTCATATGATTAAATCAAATACAACAATATGAATACTAGAAAACTAACCCTTGATGACTTTGAATTTAGTCTTTGATCTTGGTGGAGAACTTGAAGCTTTAATCCCAAAAAGTAAGAACACGAACTTTGAAGATGATGAGCTTCACCCTCTAGCGGTATCCACACCACGAACGAATATCAAGAACACTTGATCTTGGTTGCTAGACCAAATTGTGAAACACGTTTTCACAATTGATATGAACTATATGGAATATTGGTTTGTGTATTATTTTGTTCTTTAATCTAAGATGTCTTAGAACAAAATAAAGCTCTCTCAAACTCTTTGGAGACTTGCACAAAAGCTATGATATGTTCTGGCCCGAATTTGGCTATTTATATACAAGTTAGACCTATTCAAAATAGGAAACTTGTGTCTAAACCCGTCCAAAATTCTTTTCCAAAACAAATTACGAAACCAGTCCCGACATGGTGTGCGGCCGCCCAAAACCCTTGTGCGGTCGCACATCTATCTGGAAGGTTTCTGGTACATTCTGAGCTAAACTATGCGGCCGCCCAAGCCCTTTTGTGCGGTCGCACACTTTCCCCAAATTTCCCAAATTTCCAAATTTCAATATACTTCTTATTTAAGATTCGTTCTATTGTGTGTGACCCTCTAGGATTATACTAAGTTGGCAATGGGTTCAAACATGATTTCTTTGGAGAGAAACTCTTACTCTAGAAAGACACCAGTTCGGGCAACAAAAACTTTGTTGTCCTCACGGTTGTAAAAGTAATATCCTCTTGTTTCCTTTGGATATCCCACGAAAATACATTTGTCAGATTTGTGTGCAAGTTTGTCAGAGACAAGTCTTTTGACATAGGCTTCGCAACCCCAAATATTCATGAAAGATAAACAAGTTTTCTTTCCGCTCCATATCTCATATGGAGTCTTTTGAACCGATTTAGTTGGAACACGATTTAGTGTGAATGCGGCAGTTTCTAGAGCGTAACCCCAAAAGGATATTGGAAGATCAACTTGACTCATCATTGATCGAACCCTGTCTAACAAAGTCCGATTTCTCCTCTCGGACACACCATTCCATTGTGGTGTTCCGGGTGGAGTCAATTGTGGAACTATTCCACAATTCTTTAGATGATCATCAAATTCATGACTCAAGTATTCTCCACCACGATCTGATCGAAGTGCCTTAATACTTTTGCCAAGTTGTTTTTCTACTTCATTTTGAAATATTCTAAATATCTCAAATGCTTCACTTTCATGTTTCATTAGGTAAACATACCCAAATCTACTATAATCATCTGTGAAGGTTATGAAGTATTGAAATCCTCCCCTAGCATTGTTACTTAATGGTCCGCATACATCGGAATGTATCAACCCCAATAAGTCGCTTGCCCTTTCACCTAGCTTGGTAAAAGGTGTCTTAGTCATTTTTCCAAGAAGACACGACTCACAAGTATCATATGACTCAAGGTCACATGAACCCAAGAGACCGTCCCCATGGACTTTTGAGATACGCTTCTCATTAATATGACCAAGACGGCAATGCCACAAATAAGAATGATTTACATCATTAGGTTTAGATTTCTTATTTATATGATAGACATTTTCATTATTTTCATTCTTGATATCCAAGACATAAAGGCCATTAAATGAATTAGCAATACCATAAAGCACATCATTTAAATAAATAGAAAATTTCTTATTCTCAATAAGAAACTTAAAACCTTCATTATCCAAACAAGAAATTGAAATAATATTTCTACTTAAATCCGAAACATAATAACAATTGTTCAAAAGAAGAATTAATCCGGAAGGTAAAGTGACTTCATAAGTCCCTACGGCTAATGCAGCAACTCTTGCTCCATTCCCCACGCGTAGGTCTACTTCACCCTCTTTAAGTAGTCTCATATTCTTTAGACCCTGCACATTTAAACAAATGTGAGAACCACATCCGGTATCCAATACCCAAGAATCAGTGGTAGAAAGGAGAATATCTATCATATAGATACCTGAAGTCGACGCAGCCTTGCTGCTCTTCTTCTTCTTTTGCTCTTCCAAGAAGGCCTTGCAATTACGTTTCCAATGACCAATTTCTTGGCAATGAAAACAGATTGCATCCTTTTGTGAATCGGGTTTTTCCTCAGAAGCCTTGGCAACCTTTGCCTTGCTTATCTTGGGTTTGACAACTTTCTTATCCTTTCCTTTTGCACTAGCCTTCTTCCCATCATGAACAAAGAGCATGGGAGAACCTTTCTCCGCAATCTTCATCTCCGCAGTTTTAAGCATCCCATGCAACTCGGAGAGATTCTTATCCATTCCATGCATGTTATAATTCATCATAAACTGATTATAACTTTTAGGCAATGAATTAAGAATGAGATCCGTGGCTAGCTCCAATGGGATTGGATAGCCAAGTTTCTCAAGGTACTCTACATAACCTTTCATTTTCAGCATGTGAGGACTCACTTGTTGCCATTCATTCATTTTGCAAGTAGTGAATGCAACAATGGTCTTGTACCTCTCTTGCCTAGCTTGCTCTTGAAACATGGCTCTTAACTCCACGCCTATCTCATAGGCTTCCAAATGTTCCAAACTTTGTTGGAGTTTTGAGCACATAGTAGCAAGCATGAGACAGCTTACATCTCTAGAATCGTTACGATGTTTCTTGTAACTGTCTCTTTCTGCCCTAGGGGCAGTAGGTTCTGGTTCAGCAGGAAGTGGCCCATCGAGAATGTACAACTTATCTTCTTGCCTTAGAACAATTCTTAGGCTACGGATCCAATCCATAAAGTTAGTACCATTCTCTTGGAGCTTATCCTTCTCAAAAAGCATGTTTAATCTCATCTTTTGCCTAGGCCCAAAACTGTTTTAGCGCCTAATTAAGTTCAACCATTTTAAACGTATAGGAACCATTCAATTTAATGCACCTTGCGGAGGCAAGCCCACATTGAATTAATGAACCTCATCTTGCTCATACATGAATAAAATTAATGCACCTCACGGAGGCGAACCCACATCAAAATCACCCATGTATAAACAAGTGTTTTAATCATGGCATGGCAAAAAGAATTTAAAACTTTCTTTGAAGGTTCATCACATATAGCATACAACACATTTATGAGCACATAATATAAACATGTTACGCATCAAGTTTAGCCACTAAATTAATCTCCATTAATTTAAGCATAATATTTATGTGTCATTAGTTTCTCTATAATTATGAGGATGAGACTATTTCAACTTTGGTCATTATTTCCAAATCAAGACAACAAGAAGTGCGGCCGAAACTAAGCCATCAGGCATCCACAATTCCGCACTAATTCAAGAAACCAAGAAAGTAGTCCATGTGGCCGAAACTAAGCAATAGATGGTCTCGATGAACGTAGGCCAATTGCATCCACAATTCCACATGGATCTCCAATCATTGAATCAAGAACTTTGTTTCTCCTCAATTTAGCAATTATGAACTCTTCATAATTCTAACTTCGTTTTATATCTTGAAACTTTGATTGCGATCAAGTTTGGGAAACACAATCTCGATGAACGCAGATTAGCCATCCAAACCTTGAACCAATCTTGGAATCACAAGACTAAAACAAATAGGAAAATCAAACCCCAGATCCACACCCAAACCAACTACCCAAAACCCATTCCAGATCAGCAGGTCTGGTCTGGTTCTGTCACTGGTTCGGTTGGACCTCTCGAAAATTCCAAATTCTGATTTTTAACAAAAACCAGAGATTCTGATCATTGTGTGCGGCCGGCCGCCCAAGAATTACTGTGCGGTCGGCCAACTTTTGTGCGATCGCCCAGGTCATTCTGTGCGGTCGCACAGTGGATCAGAAGGTAATTTTTCAGTTCGAAAATTTGTCTCAAAATTGTTTTTCCCTGATTATTAAAACCATGATCCAATCATAATTAATAATCAAACAATTCAGAATCCATCATAATATTTATTGCGATTGAATCGTGCGATTAAAGTTGCAAAACAATAAACCACATAAAATCACATAACACATAAACATCATATGTCCAATATTCATATCATGTTAGGCACATAACAGTTTATATACACACAACATGATCAAGGTATTGAAATAATCAACATGAACGGGGCTCTGATACCACTGTTGGGTTTCATAGTCACATGCGCAGCGGACTATAGCATTTAAAATTTTATGAAACCCAAAGCCCATAGATCCATTCATATGATTAAATCAAATACAACAATATGAATACTAGAAAACTAACCCTTGATGACTTTGAATTTGGTCTTTTATCTTGGTGGAGAACTTGAAGCTTTAATCCCAAAAAGTAAGAACACGAACTTTGAAGATAATAAGCTTCACCCTCTAGCGGTATCCACACCACGAACGAATATCAAGAACACTAGATCTTGGTTGCTAGACCAAATTGTGAAACACGTTTTCACAATTGATATGAACTATATGGAATATTGGTTTGTGTATTATTTTGTTCTTCAATCTAAGATGTCTTAGAACAAAATAAAACTCTCTCAAACTCTTTGGAGACTTGCACAAAAGCTATGATATGTTCTGGCCCGGATTTGGCTATTTATATACAAGTTAGACCTATTCCAAATAGGAAACTTGTGTCTAAACCCGCCCAAAATTCTTTTCCAAAACAAATTAGGAAACCAGTCCGACATGGTGTGCGGCCGCCCAAAACCCTTGTGCAGTCGCACATCTATCTGGAAGGTTTCTGGTACATTCTGAGCTAAACTGTGCGGCCGCCCAAGCCCTTTTGTGCGGTCGCACACTTTCCCCAAATTTCCCAAATTTCCAAATTTCAATATAGTTCTTATTTAAGATTCGTTCTATTGTGTGTGACCCTCTAGGATTATACCTACCCAAATAATATAACTAGATACAAGTTTGCATTCCTTTAGAATATGTCACAATCCCTTTGTCCACGATGTCATTGAACACAAGTCATGGTCAACAAGTCAACTTGTTTTGTTCAATACTTTCTCGATTCCGAATATGTTGATAATACAAATGACATTGATCTAATCAATTCATTTGAATCCGGCCGAACATTTTCATCAACATCATTCCTACGAAAGGCCCAAGCTTGACATCTCTCCGAAGAGGGACAAATCCATTTAGCTTATTACTCTTCCCTACGTGAATCCGATTATGCCAATCATACCCTTTATAACTACCCGGTTAAAGGTAGCGGTTGAATATGTCAAACATAATGTTCATCAAGTGGAAGACTATAATAACTTCATGTCTAAGGATTCGAATGACATACCTAATATGAGATATATGTACGACATAGACCATGACATAAATCTCATACAGCGGGTCATGTCTAGTACCTTGTTCCAAACAAGTACCCATAAATCTAACATGATCATCCCATGATAATTTAGCCTTTATACTAGTACTTAACAAGTACTAGGGACGGAGATTATTATAAGTAAACATGAACAACAATAATAATCAAAACATTTCTTTATTGATATGAAATAAATGATAACAATTACAACGTTTATTAAACGTGCCTAGGGCACCACTACCAACAGAGGTCTATGTAGACGACATGATCATCCATTCGAAGGGAACCAACGGTCAACATTTGATCGATCTTCGCAAATTCTTTGAAAGACTTCGACAACACAACATGAGACTCAATCCCGCAAAGTGCACTTTTGGGGTCGTCATAGGAAAGGTTCTCGGTTACATGGTCACTGAGAGGGGAATTGAAGCCGATCCCTCCAAGATCAAGGCAATCATTGACATGCCTCCTCCAAAGACGCAAAAGGAAATCAAAGGTTTCATGGGCAGACTTCAATACATCAGTCGATTTGTGCACCAACTCACTTCCATGTGTGAGCCGATCTTCAAGATACTAAAAAAGAATGTGGTTCTAGAATGGACCGATGCTTGCCAAGAAGCCTTCGACTAAGTGAAGCATTACTTGACATGCCTTCTAGTTTTGGTTCCACCGCACAAGGAGAATCCTCTCTTGCTCTATCTCACTGTCAATGATGAAGCCCTAGGGGCTATGTTAGCACAAGAACAGCGAGACTCCACAAAAGAGAATGCTATCTACTTTGTCAGCCGCCGGTTTCAAGGAGCTGAAAAGAACTACTCTGTCTTAGAGAAGTCTTGTGCTGCATTGGTTTGGGTTACTCAAAAGCTCAAGCATTACATGGAGGCCTTCCCAATCAAGTTGGTAGCAAAAGTGGACCCGCTCCGCTACATCTTCGAGAAGCCTTTCATGTCAATAAGAATAGAAAAATGGTATTTCATGCTCGTCGGCTATGATATCACTTATGTCACACTCAAATCCATCAGGGGGAAAGTGTTCAGTGATCAGCTTGCTGAATTTCCGTGTGACGAAGTGAAGGGGGAAGATGTACAGATCCCCGACGAGCATTTAATTTGAGCTACAACAGAAGAAAATATGTGGCAACTTTTTTTCGATGGCGCAACCAATAAGCATGGATATGGCATAGGGATGTTACTTGTTGATACAAAGGACATGTATACTCCAATCGCTATCCGCCTCGAATATGAAGCCACCAACAACATCGCTGAGTATGAAGCATGCATAGCGGGGCTCGAAGCATCCCTCGAGAGAAATGTCACAAGTTTAGAGGTATTTGGTGATTCCTTGCTCATCATCAATCAAACATCTGGAAAGTGGAAGATTCAAGACTCGACTCTGCAACGGTATGGTCAACATCTCGAGGAGTTGGTTGAACAGTTTCAAGAAATCACCTTCAACCACCTGCTAAGGGACAAAAACCGTTTTGCTGATGCACTAGCCACCATCGCTTCACTGGTCGAAATACCTAAGGGTAAAATGATGAAGCCCTTCAAAATTTCACGAAGGAACAGTCCAGCATACTGCATGAGTATTGAGATCAACGAGGTCCAAGCAAACTCCCCGTGGTATGCGGATATCATGAATTTCCTCAAGGATGGTACTTATCCCGAGAATAACAATAAGAAGTCCCAAATGGCATTGCAAAGACTAGTCTCCCGATACGCACTGATTGGGGACCGAGTCTACAAAAGGCACCACGAAGGGATCAATCTCCTATGTGCAAATGAGACCGAAGCTCAAGAAATAATGCATGAGATCCACGAAGGTAAATGTGGGCCCCACATGAACGGGTTTATGTTGACCAAGAAGATACTCCGCATGGGTTATTATTGGAGTACCATTGAAAGGGACTGCATCGAGAAAGTTAAGAAGTGCGCCAAATGCCAATTCCATGCCAATCTACATCACGCTCCACCCTCACAGCTTTACAATATGACTATGCCTTGGCCTTTCTCTTGTTGGGGCATAGACATCATCGGCAAAGTTCACCCTACTGGCAGCAACGGACAATCTTTCGTACTAGTATCCGTGGACTATTTTACAAAATGGGTCGAAGCACAGGCTTACCGAGTTCTCAACGCCAAGAAAGTGGCTGAATTCGTAAAAACCCACATCATATGCCGGTACGGCGTTCCTCATGAGATTATCTCAGACAACGGTTCTCACTTTGAGAAAGAGATGGACGCGCTCCTGGTAGAATACAAGATTACTAAGCATAAGTCATCTCCATACCGCCCTCAAGAAAACGGCGCGGTCGAGGCAGCTAATAAGACAATCGAGACCATTGTGAAGAAAATGGCCTCCACCGGAAGGGATTGGCCCGAAAGCTACCTCTAGCATTATGGGGCTACCGCACGTCAATACGGACAGCGACTGGAGAAACACCTTATGCACTGGTATATGGTTCCGAAGCTATACTCCCAATAGAGATCGAAGTCCCATCCCTAAGGGTCCTTCTCGAGAACCAAGTCAATGAAGTCGATTGGATGCAAAGTCGATATGAACAGCTAGCCCTACTCGACGAGAAAAGGCTAAGGACAATCGAACGTACGAGGGCCTATCAACAAAGAATGGCTAGGGCTTTCAACAAAAAGGTGAAGCCCCGAAACATCAGTGTGGGAGATTTGGTCCTAAGACAACACCCTCCTAATGCCATGAACCCCCTTGGAAAATGGGGACCCCGATGGATCGGTCCGTACGTAGTCAAGAAGATACTAAGCGGCGGTGCAGTCCGACTTGTGGATTTAGACGGAGATCAGCTGCCAAAGGAAGTCAACCTCGACAAGTTGAAGAGATTTTACGTCTAATAAACGAAGACCATCAAAAAAAAAACTCGCTAGGTTGAAAACCCGCAAGGGCGGCCTAGGCAAAAATTAGAGCACGTGCAAAAAAGATGCCCGCTAGATTGAAAACCCGAAAGGGCGGTCTAGGCAAAAAACAGGGTGCACAAAAAAAATAAAAATAAAAAATCAAAAAATGGTCTTCGTTTGTTTGAACTACGGAGACCTGAGCCTCTACACTGGAGGAACGTAGGCAACCTTCGGGTGCGGTCTAAAATATAAAAAAATACCCAAATCATTTCAAATTAACGAGATGCAATTTTTATTCATTCATTGAATTATTTTGATCATTACAATGGAAATGTTGAGCTAATAAAAGACATTAAAACATTAAAATCCTAACAAGTGGTCTATTCTAATTTCAATCTCGTGGGGTACAAAGAAATATCTAATCTTTCTTCGGTTTGGGGACCCATTGCTTTTGGGGACGGCCTTTAGTCTTCTTGGATGGGGGCGGAGCATTCTCAAGACCACCAAGACGAGAAAAGACACTAGGACGGGACGGAGCTTCATCAACGGCCTTCCCTTTACCTTTGTCAAGCGGAACCTTAGCGGGAACAACCATGGGGCGCTTCCATACATGAGAAGAATTTCCCTTGCCTTTCTTCTTCTTAGGCAAGTAACGGGACCTATAATCCCTCACATGGACCACCGGCTTCACGGGATCAACGGCAACAATACCCTCATTTGGCCTTCCCAAGCGGTTAAAGACGCTAGGACACGCCTTCACAATTGGAGCAATGGGGACGGACTTATCGCCTTCGGGGATGGAAACTTTGACTTCAAAAGTAAAGGTCATTGGGGCCATCGCTACAAGAATTTTGAGGTATAGAGTAAGGGAAAGGATGCAAAATATTGCTGTGTGATCATTCTGATCGAAAATGGTTTAAATTTATAGCTGTTGGAGTGCTCTGCTCAGAAAAGAAAGGGGCTAGAATTCAGCAAGCCAGAAGCACGCACCTCCGACAAATGATGCAAGACGCGCGCGCCTCCCATCCCCAAGTTCAGACGCGCGCGCCTTTGACAGCAGACAGAAACAGAAATAGCCTTTGTCAGTTCAGAACAGAACCCAGGCGTTCCAACGCCTTCAACCTGCAGAAAAGATCAATCCCAGCAACAAGAGAAGCTCAAACGACGACAGCAAACACTCAGCTAGGCACACATTAATTTGGTCCACCCTTAAGGAATGTCTGAAAACTGAAATAAGATAAAAACTCCCACTCAAAGTAGGGTGTCTGTTATTTTCTCAAAAATTAGTTTTTACAATTCATCCCCAGCACAAAGCACTCCGCAGTCAACTGTGCCAGCACCCCATCGAAAGTCAAAGTCAAACAGTCAACATCAAAGTACGACTCACGACAACAACTTGGTCCGGGGTGAGCCACAAAATCACTGCTTCCTCATCAAGCAAAATCTACATCCATTCAGAGCAAAAAAAAAGTCCTCTGGGTCCCGCACTTCCGCAGACGGTCCTCTAGACCCCGCACTTCAGCAAACGGTGCTCCGGGTCCCGCACTTTAGCAGACGGTCCTCTAGGCCCCGCACTTCAGTAAACAGCCCTCCGGGTCCCGTACTTCAGCAAACGGTCCTCTGGGTCCCGCATTCAAGCAAACGGTCCTCCAGGTCCCTCTTCCAGTAAACGGATCCCGCTATCAGCAAACAGGTCCCGCTTCCAGCAAACGGATCTCGCTATCAGCAAACAGGTCCTGCTTCCAGCAAACGGATCGCGCTATCAGCAAACAGGTCCCGCTTCCAGAAAACAGATCCCGCCTTCAGTAAAACGGATCCCGCTATTGACAAAGCCGCTCACACAGGGAGCGCACCCTTATCTCTCAAAGCCACTCACACAGGGAGCGCACCTCTATCCCCTGCAATTTCAAATTCCTGCTTTTATCGAATCTTTTCTTTTTCTTGGTGATGTCCTAGGCGGATGTCTGTCTTTCGTCGGCGCGTTTGCTTCTTAATCCACGCCGCCTAGGGGCTCTGTAGACACCTCGCCTTGGACCGCTCACCCCGATTGCACACTGGATTTTGTGTTTCTCCCTCTTATAAGTGTTTTCTGTTAGTTTCTGTTACTTTGGTTAAGTTCCAGACGGACTCCGTTAAGTCCCGGGACTAAACTGAATAACAGTTCTAACTTTCTAGTCCATTCTATCAAAATTTGCTTTTCAGAGTCGCGCGCCTCCGCCTCTTGAGGCCAGACGTGCGCGCCTTTCGCCGCCTAGGTGGGATGTGCGCGCTTCTGGGGTGTATCAGTTACAGATTCTGCCCAAGAATCTCTCCCTTGCTCATTATACATGATTTTTCCCGGGAAAGATTTCTTGGAGACTCCGTTTGGCTCCAAAAACTCCCCTCTTTCAACTATAAAAACCCCTCCAATCCATTATTGGAAGGGACCTTTTTACTCACTTCTTTTCTAGAGTTTTCTTTTAGACCTTTTTCAACTAAAAAGCTTTGGAACTCAAGAAGTGTTCTCTCCAAGTATTCAACCTCTTCTTCAAGGCTTTTTAAGAGGTTCCCTTTGAAGGATACTATAGGTAAATGTCTTAAACTTTCTTCTTCTTCTTCTTCTTCTTCTTCTTCTTCTTCAATCAAATGTGCAATGACCCCAAAACCACTTGGGACATGACACCAATGGTCCTTTCATTACATTGAATTGGCCTAGGAGTCATCTCCCTACATTTTAACTTTAAAACCCCTTTTTATCATCATTCAAATAGGAAGAACACATTTATCTTTAAAGTGAATTATGAACAAACAAGACCGACTTTGCTCGGGCGAAATGGGTGTTTAAGTACTTCCCATTTCGTAACCTAACCCCCCCCCCCCGAACCCCTCATCCCAAAGAATCTCTGTTTTCATAAATCAAACTTAGGCTCATAAACCTTAGGTTTTCTTGCGTTCCTAAAAAATGTGTGTGGCGACTCTAAAACACAATTAGACATACTAGGACGAGCTCGCGAGCTCTGGCTTAAAGCCGCGGCCTCTGCCCCTGGGGTATCTACACCGGGATTTGGTCAACTTGGTTCTATGGAGAGGGTTGACTAAAAGGATGGTCTTACATCATTTTAGACTGCCGGGGAGAAAGGTTTTCTTAACCTAAAATGACCACTCTGGGGGGCTAAGGCTTAGCTTGAGTCAACTCCACCTTTGGGGAGTTTGACTGGAAAACTGGTCTTATGTCCTACTAAGGACGGCCGGGACAAGGGTTTGAACCTAAAATGACCACTCTGGGTCAAGGCTTGACTTGGGTCAACTCCAACTTTGGGGAGTCTGACGGGAAAACTGGTCTTACGTCCGACTAAGGACTGTCGGAGCAAAGGCTTGACCTGAAATGGCCACTCTGGGTCAAAGCTTGGGTTGGGTCAACACTACTCTTACGGGACGGTTGACACATTTTTTTGACACCGGGGAAGAGCCTAGGGGTAGCCGTTAAGACACATTGTGGACAAAAGTGTCCAAAACTTTAGGAAAATCATTCTTTGATAAAAATCATTTTGCTTGAAACATTGTTTTTGACAAATGGCACCAAATGGGCAAATTTGGAAAAGCTTATTTCTAAAGGCAAATCTTTTAACAAATCATTTTAGTCAAATTTTTTATTTTAACTTAACTGCGAGGTTTGTTATGCATAAAGTCCTTTGGATTTAGTCCATTCATTGAGGAGTAACCGATGGTAGGAAATCTGCTCGTCACTGTTGTGGGGTAGCCCCAATGTCGTCTTTGTCGTTGATGTCGGGGTAGCCCCATGTCCTTGTTGTCGTTGACGTGTAGGTAGCCCCAATGTCTTTATTGTCGTCGACGTGGAGGTAGCCCCAATTTTGTCCTTCGACTTTTGATGTTGACGTGGACCCGTTGTCGTCTTTCGTCTTTTTATGTGAGGTTAGGAACCCGTCCCTTTTCATGACGCACTATTTGTTTTTCCAAGGCCGCCCTTTCGGGTTTTCAACCTAGCGGGCGTCTCTTTTGCGTCTTTTATGGCATACCCTATTTTTTGTCTAGGCCGCCCTTATGGGTTTTCAACCTAGCGAGCTACTTTTTTGGTGCCTTTTTCTTTTTTCCTTTTTTTTATGAGTGATCCAGCTGACTCGATAGAACGGGGACTATAAAGTATTTTTCTTGGAGGAAACATGCAAGGGCATTTTATTTGGGAGAGAGTCCCTTTATGCCGATGTATCATGAAATGGGAGGAAGCCCTTGCTTGACCTAATACAAGTGTTTAGCTCTTTCATAAGATGGAGAAAAAAAGACTTGTTGAGACATTTGAAATTTGCCTTAGTTAATACCATCAAATGATTGCTTGAATGGACCATGTTTGTCATTAAGTCAAGATTATAGCAAGCAATTAGCCTTAACATGTATAAATGTTGTGATCAATTAAGATTAAGATTCGATCAATGGCAAGATCGCGAGGAGAATTGGTTTAGAAGGTGGAATTGGTCATTGTCTGGGAAATTGGTCATTGAAGGGACCAAGGGACGAGAACTTGGTCATTTTGAGAGGACCACGGTTTGATGGTTTTGTTTCATGCTATGACCGGACCCGAAAGGTTGCCTACATTCCCCTCAGTTTGAGGAGCTCAGGTCACCGTAGTTTGGCTATGGATCGTCTTTTGCTGAAGTTGGTGTCCTTTTGAAGGATGTTGTTGCTTTGCTGCTGTAGATCGCTTTGCTTTGCGGTGAACTCCTCAGGATGTTCTTTGAGGTGGACTTTTGCATTGAACTTGGTGAGCTTTTGAGGAAAACTTCCTTTTCGCATATATTCATTTCCTTTCCCCTTCTCATTTCATTTTTTTTTGGAGAGGGGAAACATTAGCCCCAACTTGCTATCTTGGCCATTGCCTCATGTATAGCCTCTTGGTGGAATGTCTGTCACTTCTCGCTTCGACTTCGAGGATCTGGGAAGTCCCTTGCTCGGTTGCGCCTGTGCGATCACGGTCGAATCTTGGTGGTTGAGCAACAACATCCTTTCCTTTTCATTGACTCGGGATGCCTTTGATGTGCATCGAGAAATTGTATCAGAAAAGTGTATCGGATTGTGTATCGGGGATGTGTATCTTGGAAGGCTTTCCATTAATGGTTTCTTCATGTCAATTGATCACAACATTTATTCACATCAGGATTAATTGTTTGCATTTATCGTTTTTATTTGTGTTAGGTTCATTCATCCTTAACGAGTCGTCATTGACTAGTATGCTTAGAAGTCAGTTCATCATTTTAGGGACGTAGCAATCAATTGATAATAACAAGCAAGGCAATTTCAAGAGTAAATGTATATTGCAAATAATGTCTCAAGTCTAGAGAGAAGAGAAGGAAAATGACTCTTTTATTTAGATAACTTTGTACATACATGTCCAAGTACGGACCTCTGCAAAAATAAAAAGACACAGTCCGGGATGGACTTTGATGAAAATCTAGATCCTACGAGGCTGGAAGACTCATCATTTTTTTTTATTTTTTTTTAGGGATGGGCTCCCATGAGGCACGATGATCCATTTTCTTCCTCAGTTGTTGGAGGGGTTGTCGTTGTAATTGCCGGATTAGTCTACTCGTGAGTTGGGAGTTTGCTTTGGGCTATCTCCTTTTGGTGATTTCCTTTCAAGGAGCATAATCTCCGTGCATTGCATTTGGTGAGAGTACGGATTTCCCTTTGATGTAACCGCCTTTGGCCTTCCGAATCTCGGGCTTCTTCTTGTAGACGGTGTCCCAATTGTTTGATCTCATTGCTCATGTGGACGGTTGTCTCAGATGCCAATTCAGATGTGGGCTCCTTGGTCAATGTTTCCAAATGGTTACCACATGGCATCAACCGGGGAGTCGAGACTCTAACTAAACCTAACATATATCTTTTCTTAAGGGCTTATCACACATCCCAACAATGGACTTTGACTCTTCTTAAGGAGAGGTTGATGGAAGGGGTTTTGAAACTTCATCCTCTGTTATAGCAACCACGGCACCATTCATTCCCCAACCCGGGGCATTTAGCCCTTCAGTCATTTTCTGTGCCACTGATCCTTTGCAAACACCTTCCACCATTTTGGCTTTGTTGATTTTAGGAACCACCACATTGGACACTGATTTTGTCAACTTTCCTAAAATAGGCTCTCCCCCTTTGGGCCTGATGACTTTGTCAATCACGGGCTCCTTTTCCTTGGGGCAGATATCACTCCATTTTTCCTTCACATCAATCCCCAGGGTTCTGAAGTCGAGGGAGGTCACGGGATTGGATTCCATGAATTCAAGCATGTTGATACTCGGGTCGTTGGCTGTATCGGGGGTATGGGGGCGTTTAAGCTTTCCCTGCTTAATCAAATCTAGAATAATATGTTTCACAACAGAGCACCATCGGTATTGTGCCCATGGAAATTGTGGAAAGCACACCTTTTGTTAACATCGAGGTACCTCTCGGGGTTTTTGGGTTGGAAGTTGACAAGAGGCTTTGCGAGGCCTTGCTTAACCAATCCCTCAAATACCTTGCTTATGGGCATTCCGAAATCCTCAAACCTTATGAAGCGGGGTTTGGGTTGGCGCTTGGATTTTCCTTCACCTTTGACCGAAACGCGGTGGTGATGAGAATTGTTGCCGCTCGAGACAAGGGGTTCCATTTGCTTTCTCTTTCCTAATAACTTACCTGGCTGTGATGCAACATGAAGATTTTGGGGAAGTGCGTGGTTGTAGGCATACTCATAACCTCGGTTGCTTACAGGAATGTACATCGGAGGCATGCAATGAGCTTGTGGTCCAAAAGGTCACGGACTGTAGCAATGATACGGGTCTCCGTGGAATCCAATGGTTGATCGAGTGTCCACATATAGTGACTGAGTCCTTGGGATTTGATTGGCGATCTCGAACTGAAAAGGAAGATATTGTGGGAGTAATGGTTGAGGCATAATCAATGTGAATGGTGAGACATGGGTGTTTTGAGTGTATTGTATTTGGGGATTTATGGGAGGTAACGAATAGGGAATGTTGGATCCGGGGTGAGGCGGAGTGCAGAGAGCTTGAGTAGGAGGTAAGCTTGGAGTGGGAGGTAATCTTTGAGTGGGAGGTAAGCTTTGAGTGATGGTATATTGAGATAGAGATGGGGGGATTTGGTGTTTTCGCAAGGTTGAGGGGGCGGGGTTTGGTTGTGATTTGGAGGTTGGGTGATTTCAACCTCGTCCTCATGGTCAACAACCTCAATGCAGGACCCATCAGTCTGAAACAAAACCTTAATACCCTTCTGTCCCATTGACTCGACAAACTGATCCCGTGCCTTTTCGTGGCGTTTCCTAGTAACCTCTTCACGAGCCCTAGCGGCTTCTAAAGCTCAGAGCAACTCTTCTTTGGTTGAACTGTCCTGACTGTCTGCGGAATCACTTTCCCAACTACTTTCCTCTGAGCTAGTCATTCCGAGGTACCAGAGTGGAGAGGTTGTAGTGACTGAGGAACTATCAAACTCGATGTTGAACAGGCGGTGACACGGTGCTCTTTTCCACATCATTCTTGCTGCGGCGGAAAAAAAGGGTAGTTTAGACTCGGGTAAAAATTTGATGAGTGCTTGGGCCAAAGACACACGTGTCTCTATTTGGGATATTTGACCGGGCCAAAGTTTCCAACGTTCCCCTCACCACGAGGGAGGGGGTCCCACGCGATGAGAGTGTCAGGTCAACGTAGTTCGAACGAGTTTGGAATTCTAAGTGGAAAAGATGAACATGACTGACTTCTTGGAGGATAACGGGGATCCATCCAAGGACTTGACTGACTTCCTAGGGGACTATTCCTAGGGATTTAACGGGGATCTTAATGGGGACCTAGGGAACAACGCCTAGGGTTTCAACGGGAATCTTAATGGGGACCTAAGGGACAACGCCTAGGGTTTCAACAGGAATCTTAATGGGGACCTAGGGGACAATGCCTAGGGTTTCAACAGGAATCTTAATGGGGACCTAGGGGACAATTCCTAGGGTCTCAACGGGAATCTTAATGGGGACCTATGGGACAATGCCTAGGGTTTCAACAGGAATCTTAATGGGGACCTAAGGGACAACGCTAGGGTTTCAACGGGAATCTTAATGGGGACCTAGGGGACAACACCTAGGGTTTCACCAGGAATCTTAATGGGGACCTAGGGGACAACGCCTAGGGTTTCAACAGGAATCTTAACGGGGACCTAGGGGACAATGCCTAGGAGTTTAATGGAGGTCTTGGCGGATAACGGGGATCCATCCAAAAATTGATGGGTGTCTTGGAGATCTTCCAAGGACTTAACGGGTTCCTAGGGGACTACGCCTAAGGATTTAACGAAAGTCTTGGAGGATAACGGGGATCCATCCAAAGACTTAACAAAATGACGCTTGTTAACGCAAGAAAACAAAGTGTCAAAGACAAGAAGCAAAACAGAGCAAATTCATGCAAGGTGCAGTTAGTTATCCGTTCAAGTTTACTTTAAACGCATCTTTATTCCTAAATGGTTGGAAAAGATTTCTCTTCTTTTTCGCAACTAATCTAAATCCTGGATCAGTGGAGGCCATTACTGTTGGGTTTTGATGCATCATGCGCAGCGGAATAAACAGATAAAATCAAACACCCAAGAGCCCGGATCCGTGCATGTTGATTAAATTAAATACAAGATGAAAAAAACATACCTTTGAAGATCGAATCCATGAACACAGACTTTGAGGTGCTAAAGGAAACACCCTCTATCGGTATCCACACATCGAACGGACTCAAGAACGCTTCTTGATTTGAATGCTAGATCCTTAGGCTTGAAAAACATGATTGAAGAACCATTCTTCAATCTCCCTTTGATTATTATGGTTTGATGATGAGAAAAAATCAAACCCCAATAACCTAAGTATAATATGTGTTTTTCTCTCTCCAAGAAACTCTTGTTGATTTCCAAAATCAATGTCTAAGGCTTAGTTTCCGGCTGAAGAGAACACAGAATATAAACTAGGAGAACCCTAATTCCATTAGGTTAAAGGATTCCTTTCCCAGAAAGAAATCTGACAAAAACTCGTCAGTGGACAAACTATCCGTACGGCTAGTCCAAACTATCCGTACGGCTGGTTTTTCCACTTCCCAGTTTTTTTCTCGTTTTTCGTGCCAAGTAAGATCCATTCTGCGTGTGTGACCCAATAGGAATATACTATGTTGGCGACGAGTCCGAACGAGTCAGAACCCGTAAGTCATAAGCGGACTCTAACAAGCCATTATGACTACCCAATTAGTATAACTTTGAAAGCCCAAAGTAACCTTATAGAACATATCACAATCCCTTTGTCACACGATATCATATTGGACATAAGTCATGGTCCACTTCAACTTATGTTGTCCAATGCTTCCTCAATCTCGAGTAGATTGATATGAGCAAATAACATTGAACGCTGCAATTCATTTGGGTACGGCCGTACACTATTATCAATCTCACTCATCGAGTAGCCAAGCAGATATCTCTCTTGAGGGAGGAACAAATCCCATCTTGACTCATCATTCTTCCCTACAGGAATCTGATTATGTCAATCGTAGCCTTTATAACCACCCGGTTAGGGGTAGCGTTTGAGTACGTCAAAAATAATGTTCATCATGTGGAAGACTATGATAATCTCAGGTCTAAGGATAAATGATATAACTATTATGAGATTTAATTATGACATTTGACCATGACATAAATCTTATAACGGGTCTATCCAGTACTTGTTCTCCAACATGTACCCACAAGTTTAATCCGCATCCTATGCGCTATAATCATCATATGATTATCCATCAAACTCATGCTAGCCCTTCATAAGTGCTAGGGACAATGATTATTATAATAAACATGCAAAAGATATAATAATCGGGTTTGTTATCTCTATAACAATGAAGCTATGATATAACGCATAGGCCTTTCTCAAGGGCCTAGTGCATAATATCCAACAATCTCCCACTTGCACTAGGCCCAATCAAAGTGTATCCAATGCCCATTGAGCTAGTTATGATCTCCATCATAGTTGCAAGCAGGCTTATGTAAGATGATTGTCCTTGTTATCATCATATGGTACTTTGCATATTTAGACATCTCCTATCTTTGACGATTTCTCAATAGAAACGTCCAAGTATATGTTTAGATAAGACATTAGCCCCTTTGATTGTGCAATAACTATTATTGGCACAATGAAGGTCCATAAAATTAGTGACACTAAAAACAATTTCTAGTTTACTAATTGTTATCTTATTCAAACAATTTTCTAGTTGCATCCCATGCGACTAGATACTTAACCTTTTGTAGAATATTAATGGTCCATTTAGAACTCTTCTAACACCATTATTAGACGTAAACATGTATTTATACTGCAATATTTATCTTTGTTGGTTTGTAAGCATGCATCTATGTAACTATTACAAGTCATCTTTTATTCCATCAAAGATCAAGAACGCATCCTTTAGTTCCTTTTAGAGAACATAAGAGTGTTTCTTAACTAGTGACTCTCACTAGGATCTGATTGGTATCATCTCATCATATTCCAAGTATATGAGACATACGGTCTTAGTACATTTACATGGCTTACATGATAGATCCAATTGCCGAAGCATATGGAATCCTAATCATGTACTCTTGCTCATTAGTCTTCTACTAAGACTAAACCTTGCAAAGATTAATGCTATTAGACTTTCGCAAGTAACCTCTCCAAGAGTCTTGCATGGTGAACTTTTCACTATCTTGTCTTTATTAGTACTTTTACTTAACCAATCAACGTTTTGGATTTATCTCCATAAATCAGTCCAAGGATGTAGGCGGCTTCATCCAAGTCTTTCATTTAGAAACTCTTTCAAAATGATTTATATATCAACCATATATATATTAGACTATGAATAAAATTACGCTCCCACTAAATTTATTGTAATCACAAGTCTCATCCTTGATGAACTTCAAACTCTTTGAACACTTCATCAAAATGAAATTTCACTCCAAGTAGTTTGCTTCAATCCATCTCATGAATTTCTACAACTTGCATATTTAGAATTTTATATATCAAAACTTTTAGGTTGTATCAAAGACATCCTAAAGTATGTTCCTGTTAAGGAATGCCATTTTGATATCCATTTGTCATATTTCATATTCAAAATATGAGGTCATGACAATAAAAATTCTAATAATATTAAGCATGACTACGGGTGATGAAGTTTCATCATAATCGACATTATGAATTAACTTTTCTCAATTAGTCTTGCTTAATCATTATACACTTTTAGATTTTATGACTCCAAGTCATTGATCTAAATCCAGAGCGGACTTTGCATCTTGATAGGTAATAGGTCAATCATTCGCAATGATATCTTCCCTATTACTTTCTATTACGAGAAATCAATATTTCTTGTTATAGATAGTATCCTATCAGTTATGCAAATTTCGTGTGTATACTTGAACGAATTTCTACAACTCCTTGTGAAACTTTGTTCAATCTCCATCTTAGGTTCCATGTCATTTTTGGGTCTCGAACTCTTCGAGATACATTTTACTCCCACTAGTTCTTTAGAGATAAACGATTTATCTAGAAAGTGCTGTTTAGAGTGACAAACGATTTGTACTCTAAAGGGTGTAAAATTAATATCATTAAGATATCTCATAAAATACATTTATTTGATTTTGGTGTGATTTTATCCAAGACAAAACTTTTCTCAAAAGTATCATATCACAGATCTTTATGAAAGACAAACAAAGTTTTCTTTCATTCCATATCTTATATGGTATAACGAACCTACTTAGTCGAATCTCAATTTAGTGTAATCGCAGCTGTTTCCAGTACTAAATCCAGAAGGATAATTAAAGATCAGTTTGACTTATTATGAGACGAAAAACTGTGTTTTACAGACAATCTGTAAACTTCTGGAACATCATCCGTACGGCTGCTGTTTCCAGATTCTGTTTTTCTTAAATTTCAGACTTTCTGCAGAATTCTCATCGAGTCCAAGGCTCAAATATTCATTACTTTGATCTAATCAGAGTACATCAATACTTTTTCCATGAGGTGTTGAAATCCTTTTTAAGCATTGTTACTTTAATAAACTACATACATCAAAATGTATAAGTTCAAAAGAGTACTTCCTCTTACTACTATTAGTAAAAGATATCTTGATCAATTTCTAAGATTCACATCTATCACATGATTCGAAATTATATGAATTTAAAAGTCCGTCCCATGGAATTTTAGATATGTGTTTCTTATCATTTGATATAGACATTAATGCTTTTTAAGAATGTAACGATTACATCCTTATATTCAGATTTCCATTATTTACGTTTTGCTCATTATTTTGTTCTTCCAAGATAAGGATATTAAGTCCCATTATATGATTAGCAATACAATAAGGCAAATCATATTTAATGGCAAACTTTCTTATTCGAAATAAGAAATATCCATAATCTTCTAATGAAGAAACCAAAATAATATTTCTACTTAAAATAAGAACATAGCACCATTTGTTCAAAACAAATATGAACTTATTAGATAAAGACACTTCGCAAGTTCCTATGACTAATGTTGCAACCATTGCATCATTATTGCCACATAGGTTAATCTTTACCCTTACAAGTAGAATTTTAACATAAATACTTGAAGTGGTAGTCCAACTACCTTTCCTTTTGATCTTTTAATTTAAATTGTAATTTCACCAATGGTCAATCCTATTGCCAATGTACAAATTACATTCTTTGGATTTTAGGTTTTAGCCACAAATATTTCCTTTAGGCTTGACAACTTTTGTCTTTCCTTTATCTTAAATCCTTGTCCTTATTAACCTTTAGAGTTTGATAAAGTTTCCATTTGATATTAAGACATAGCATTTTAAACATCAAATGTCGCTTATGAATTAATACCAAATCCATTGTTAGTTCCAAACTAACTTGATTACCGAGCCATCTAAGGTAATTAATATATCTCTCCATGTTCGAAACACGAGAACTTATTAATATACCTTTCAGTCATCGCATGAATATTAGGCTCTAGTCAAACTCAAACTCTTCTTGCCTTTCTTACTTGTAGGAACGCTTCATACGTGATTGCTTATTACATAAGCATTCATATGTTTTAGATACTTCTAAAGTTCCAAACACATGATGGCAAGTCGTAGGACGATCGACATCTATAGAATCATCCACATATTTCTAATCAATGTCTTTGTCCACCTTTAAGGCATTAGTTTTCTCAGAAATAGGATTTATTAAGAATTCATAACTTCTGATCTTGCTTTAGAACAATTCTTAAGCTCATGACTAGGTCATGGAAGTTAATCTTATTCTTCTTAAAGTGGGGTTTATCACAGTAATTATACATGATTATAGTTTAAGACATTCTACAAAATATGCAAATAAATATAAACATATATTTCATACCATTATCATTTAGAGACATTTAATGTATTTCATAAATACTCCCACTAAATTATACACCTTTAAATACAACGATTGTATAATATAATTTAAGTGGGCTAAGATCCATATTTCACCCAACTTTGAGTCGGCTAGGGCACGACTGCTCAAAATCAAGTTATTTAGGTAGATAACTCCTTATCAATCACATCATATGTGACTCTTAGATTTTTTATGAGATTGTTAGACATCTTATGTCAAACATGTTTTAATCCCATCTGTGCCTTAGGCCAAAAACTGTTTTGATAGCCCAATTAAGTCAAACCATTTTAAACGTATAGGAAACTCTGATTCCTCATATTGCTCATAAATGAATAGAATTAATGCACCTACGCTAGGGCGTAACCCACATAAAACTACCCATGTACTCACAAGTGTTTTAATCATGGATTGGCACAAGACTTAAGTTTTTAAGAAGGTTTATTACATAGAGATATGCATCATATATTTAATTATGTCAAACATAATATAATATAGTCTTTGCATAACTGATGTTAAATAATCCAATCAATTAACAGAAGCAAAATCTTGTGATTTAATTATGAAGCAACATAATAGGGACGGGATCTAAATTATCTGTAAACATTTTACAGATTGGATATTTCATTCGCATTCCCAGAAACAAGGCGTGAGCCTGCCATTGGTCCATGCAATGAATTAATCCAAATTTAGTTTCCTTCTCTTGCAAACAATTTTGCACATTGTATAGGGATAAATTTTGAAACTTTGAGATTACACTAACCTTAAACTCCTTTAAGATTATGATCTCAGTAATTGTCTGGACTTATGAACTGAAATCTATTTCAGGAAACACGGTTTCCAAAACATGCCGTCTGAAATAGATCAAAATTAGTAATGCCCAAACCATCCGTACGGATGTTTCTGGAAGCATCCAGATTTATCCGTACAGCTCTTTCATACACGTCACATAAACTCTGAACTCTTCAGAATTCTGAAACTGTATCCGCAGAGCATCTTGAAATTGAAAGCACAAACCGCACGGCCGAAATAAGCCAAAAGGCATCCACATTTCTGTGCTAAGATCAAGAAACCAAGCAACTTCTCTATACGGTCGAAACTAAGCCAAAAGGCATCCACATTCCCGTATAGATTAGATACTTGTTTCAAGATCTTTCATTGTCTCTTAATCTCACATATTACAGCAGTTCTAAACTCTTTAGAACTCTGATTTCTGCAATTCCTTTTGAATTCTTCGGGCGAAAACTGTTTCAGGAAACACGGTTTCGAAAACTAGCCGTCTGAAAGCAGTTTCTAGTTTCCAGATTCAAATTCTGTAAACAATTTACAGAATAATCTGAACACCAGAAAACAAAATCAAATATGAGAATTTCCAAACTAGCCGTACGGATCAGTTTGGCATCATCCAAACCATCCGTACGGATCTATTGGTAGGATCCCAGATTTCCAGTTTTTTTTAAAATTTCAGAAATTCGACCAAATCCAATATCATGTTTGTACATAATCAGATTACAGAAACATGAATTTACAGATTACGAATTTAATTAGATCTAATGAATATAATGAATAAACAATTTATTATATATATAAATTAGATCTAAATTATCAATACACATAATCTAATTATTTATTGATAATCCCAACATGCAATTATTCATATAGATCAAATCAATATAATAATCACATAATCCCCATGTCATGCTCATAAACCTTTATATCTCATATATAAAACTCAAATCACGCATTCATCTTATTATCATGTAGATATCATATAATCGAATTAAACAATTTCAACATGATATACTAAAATAATCAACAATGAACGGGGCTCTGATACCACTATTGGGTTTTGATGCATCATGCGCAGCGGAATAAACAGATAAAATCAAACACCTAAGAGCCCGGATCCGTGCATGTTGATTAAATTAAATACAACATGAAAGAAACATACCCTTGAAGATCGAATCCATGAACACGGACTTTGAGGTGCTAAAGGAAACACCCTCTATCGGTATCCACACATCGAACGGACTCAAGAACGCTTCTTGATTTGACTGCTAGATCCTTAGGCTTGAAAAACATGATTGAAGAACCATTCTTCAATCTCCCTTTGATTATTATGGTTTGATGATGAGCAAAAATCAAACCCCAATAACCTAAGTATAATATGTTTTTTTATCTCTCCAAGAAACTCTTGTTGATTTCCAAAATCAATGTCTAAGGCTTAGTTTCCGGCTGAAGAGAACACATAATATAAACTGGGAGAACCCTAATTCCATTAGGTTAAAGGATTCCTTTCTAAGAAAGAAATCTGACAAAAACTCGTCAGCGCACAAACTATCCGTACGGCTAGTCCAAACTATCCGTATGGCTGGTTTTTCCACTTCCCAGTTTTTTCTCGTTTTTCGTGCCAAGTAAGATCCGTTCTGCGTGTGTGACCCAATAGGATTATACTATGTTGGCAATGAGTCCGAACGAGTTAGAACCCATAAGTCATAAGCGGACTCTAGCAAGCCATTATGACTACCCAATTAGTATAACTTTGAAAGCCCAAAGTAACCTTATAGAACATATCACAATCCCTTTGTCACACGATATCATATTGGACATAAGTCATGGTCCACGTCAACTTATGTTGTCCAATGCTTCCTCGATCTCGAGTATATTGGTATGAGCAAATAACATTGAACGCTTCAATTCATTTGGGTACGGCCGTACACTATTATCAATCTCACTCATCGAGTGGCCAAGAAGATATCTCTCTTGAGGGAGGGACAAATCCCATCTTGACTTATCATTCTTCCCTAGAGGAATCCGATTATGCCAATCTTAGCCTTTATAACCACCCGGTTAGGGGTAGCGTTTGAGTACGTCAAACATAATGTTCATCATGTGGAAGACTATGATAATCTCAGGTCTAAGGATAAATGATATAACTATTATGAGATTTAATTATGACATTTGACCATGACATAAATCTCATAACGGGTCTATCCAGTACTTGTTCTCCAACATGTACCCACAAGTTTAATCCGCATCCTATGCGCTATAATCATCATATGATTATCCATCAAACTCATGCTAGCCCTTTATAAGTGCTAGGGACAATGATTATTATAATAAACATGCAAAAGATATAATAATCGGGTTTGTTATCTCTATAACAATGAAGCTATGATATAACGCATAGGCCTTTCTCAAGGGCCTAGGTCATAATATCCAACAA
The DNA here is from genome assembly GCA_026119855.1 of Campanula takesimana. Classification (NCBI taxonomy): domain Eukaryota; kingdom Viridiplantae; phylum Streptophyta; class Magnoliopsida; order Asterales; family Campanulaceae; genus Campanula; species Campanula takesimana. The sequence goes on from JAOWBW010000140.1 coordinate 447,690, forward strand.
TTACTACATCTATAAGCCCCTCGTTTTTCACCTGTATTGCACGCTCCCAAGGACGGACTATCCCGGGCGAGGGTCTTATAGGGCACGCGGCTTCCACCGACCAAAAGAACCAAACCTAAGGTCTAGTACATCACAAGGTTCCAATGCATGGGCCATTCTTATCATAGTTAAGCCCCGGTTAAGGTTAAGATTAACTTAACGCCTCAACAAAAATTCCGGGATGACCTCATTTTAATGAGGGATCTCGGACCTTAACCTTGAGCTAAAGGATGATTAGGATGGGTTAAGCATTAGGGCTTAATGACACGGTGTCGCCCTATCCTTAATTGGCGACTTAGGTTAATTATGGTTAACATTAATGCACAAGTCAAAGACCGGGTCAAAGATGACCTTGGTCACGCTTGCTTTCACAAGGAGTCGTAACTCGGGCATTAACTTGGCCATAATTAACTTCGGGCATGTATTTGGGACGTGATGACGTGAGCTAGTCCAAAAACCAACCATGGTCACGGTATTTGTGTGTCACGGACATGTGTGGTTGACTCGGGCATGCATCGTGGCATCCATTCCAGGTTTAAAGGGTTTTTGGAGCGTGCACAAGGTCAAGTGCGCGTTGTGTGAAGCCTTCTATGTTCCCTTTTGAGTCAAAATAGAAATTTTCGGTCCGTTTTAATATCATGAGCATTGTATGAACAATTGTATGAACAAGTAAGATGGACAAGTATTTTGCACAAGCAAGTAAACAAACATATTAACAAGCGAGAATAAAAAATTGTACATGAAAAGGTTGTGCACAACCAAAGATTTTTGAAACCAAAATTTTGCAAGAAAAACAACCTTTTGAAAGTCATTTGTAGAAAAAGGTTGTGCACAAACAAGAAGAATTTGAAGACCAAATTTTTTATGAAAAGGGTTATGCACAATGAGGCTTTGAAAACCCAATTTTATGTCCAAAAATTTGTGCATAACCAAGATTTGAAAATCCATTTTTGGCATAGAAAAAGAAGGTAAAAGTGCACAAGTAGAGGCCGTGCACAAAATTGTTAATTTGAAACATTCTGTGGGCCCGGCAAAACCAGCCGTACGGCTAGGGCTGGAGATCCATTATTTTTTGTAAATTTTCAACTTCTGATCATCAAGCTCCAATTCAATGTTTTTCCAGAACAGTTTCATCCATTTAAATCAAAACAGAAACATAAAACACACACAAAATATGCACAAAATCAACAAAACGGGGACGGGAGTTTGACCCACACAAAAGTGCCTTCAAAGCTTCTAAAAAGAAGTTTGCAAGCACTTTATTCCCCAGCGGAGTCGCCACTGTAAGATACCCGTAGAAAAAATGGAGAGGTTTCCCCTCGAGAATCAAACACGGTGTAATTCCAAAAGATAACGGAGTCGCCACGTTAGTTTAACTTTAAACCCAAAATTAACGAAAAAAAGGTTAGAGAAAAAGGATTCGGAGGTCACGTTATACTTTGGGAAGAACTTAATCAAGGTTCACCCAAAGTGCCTCAAAAAACCGAGTCTCCCTAAGTTTGTTGATAAAAAATGTGCAAGTGTGTGTGTATGTGTTTTTCTTGGAAATAAGAGAAACCGACTTGTTTTAAAAAGTGATTTTGGAAAATGAAATGTAGGCATGTTAATGCCCTTTGTTCTTTGATACTTTGGAGAGGCAAAATATAATGTTCATCCAAGTAAAATATGGTATTTTTAGGGACGGACTTTTACTTAGCCATGGAAAAGGCTAGCAAAGTCAAGAGGGACAATCTTGTTCATTCTATGCATCAAACCCATGTAAGAATAACCAAGATCAAGGTCAAGGCCATGGTTTGAGCAATCATTGGAGAATAATAACCATAATACCTTTACTTGGATAGAACCATGACTTGGATGAATAAAGATGGTCAACTTTATCATCCAAGTAAGGTAATCATCATAAGATTAAAATAAATAAAAGATTTTTTTGGGCAAATCATTACTTGGATGAATAAAGATTGTGGCTTTATCATCCAAGTAAGATAAACAAGAAAAGATTTGAAATAAAGACTTTTTAAATGGTAATAAACTTTAAAGATTAAGTTTTTAAATGTAACAAATCCCATCTCCATTTAGTTCATCATTTTAATGCACTATTGAAGTGCAAGGTGAAGCCTTTATAGGATCATGTGGGTATTTGGATTCAAGTTATATAAAGATTACATGAATAAATAAAGACTTGTAAAACAAAGACTTGTAAGTGTAAATGACTTTAAATGTAAGATGACATAAATATAAATAACATAAATGTACAAGGCTCTCTCCAAGATGTGCAATGGATCACCAAGCCAATATTAAAGACATAAATGTAAATGACTTAAATTAAATTGCATAAATGTAAATGACATAAATTAAATTGCATAAATGTAGATGACATAAATTAAATTGCATAAACATAAATGGCATAAATGTAACAAATTCTCTTCTCCACTTAGTTCATCATTTTAATACACCATAAAAGTGTAAGATGAAACCATTGGGATCATAAGAGTATTTGGATCCAATCATATATCTTTATAAGGACTACATTTTTATAAGTAAAAGATGAACAAAGATGATATTTCAACAAAAGAAAAAAGAAGGAGATGAAGATGAAGATAATAGGATAAAGGTTCAACCTTTAAGCAAGATTGGGGTAAATCATTAATTGATTGGCCCAAGTTTGCTTCCTTTTTCACTTAGAGATCATGGACTCCAAAATTTTCACTTAACATGGATTAATCACCATCTTTCACCAAAAACAACCACTCAATTTTGTAGAGAGGACAATTTTAGGGAGTAACTTTGCTAGGGAATTCTTGATAAAAGGAGAGAGGATGACCTCTCTATTTATAGGGGGAATCGGTCTTTGATTTGCTTAGGGGCTAAGCAAAAATAGGATATTCTTTGGATCTTTTTTTTGTCACAAATTTGATCATTTTTTGGTCACAAAATGGGTTGAAATTGGATCATTTGTTTTGCACAAAATGGGCATTTTTCGGATGTGAATAGGCTGAGAATTAACCTTCTAGAAGGAGGGCATGTTGGTGATGCATTGTGGGTGAAGGACCAATGAAGGAGTGCCAAAGAGAGGGTTGTGAGGGTGAGGGGACAACAATGGGGGACGGACCTGTTGGGATTGGAGTCAAAACCAAGGAGTGGGTCAAAACCGCGGAGGAACAAGGAATCGAAACCGGGATGGAGTTGTTTCACCAGGCGAAGTTCGGTCGAGCAGGAAGTAAGCCTCGGCCGAACATGTGTAGCTGATCAGCAAGGAGACAGTCAAAAGGCCCTAACAGAGAGCGAGAAAAGACCACAAGAGACAATGCAAGAAACAAGGTGTGTCCGAGTTTCATGGGGAGCATTGCAAGGTAAGTGGATCTAGGAGGGAGAAGGCGAAGTTAGTCTTGCAAATAAATCAAGGTAGAAGTTGATTTAGGGAGGCAAGAAGGATCTAACACGGAGAGGTTGAAGCGTCGCTTGGTTTCAACTCGCCTTATTATTTGGGCGTAGAGGCTCATGGTGGATGAGCGTAGAGGCTTATCATCATCAAGGAGGAGCTTGGTGTTACAATGGTGGTGTAAAAATATTTGGTGGTTCATTCTCTGGTGGGAGTTTGATGGATTATGTCACAATGGTGCTTTTTGTCTCCAGGTGGGAGATTGTTGGGATTGGAGTCAAAACCAAGGAGTGGGTCAAAACCGCGGAGGAACAAGGAGTCGAAACCGGGACGGAGTTGTTTCACCAGGCGAAGTTCGGTCGAGCAGGAGGCAAGCCTCGGCCGAACATGAGAATTTGGAAGGTGGGCCGAAGTTCGTGGTGTGCTGAAACTTGGTGTGTAAGAGTTCACTTAGGAAAGGAATACTTTCCTATTCCACCTATCCCGTCAAAGGAGCTAATGATTGACTTTGAAAAGGAATGGGTTTCCTTTTCTTGGCCATTATTCTTAGGAAAAGAATAATACTCCTTCCGTCTCTGATATACTCCGGGTAATTAGGTTTTGATCAGGATTATGTTTTGTATCCATATAAATATATTGTGACTACCACCACAATATTTTGTACTTTTACTTTGTGTAGGAGAAAGTTAGGATATCAAAAGGGAGCCACAAAATAGTGTCTAGGAGGGGGCCGGGGGCCTAGGAGAGCCATGGGGGGCGATCCTACAACCCGGCCATGACCGTGTTTGTGTGTTCTTGGGGATGTGAGATAATATATATGAGAGATTGCTCATGGAGAGTTACTATGCTAGATCTGTGTGAGTGCATATGTAAAGTTGTAATCCTTCATATATTATTATAGTGATATCCTGGCTTGGGGCCTCCGGATGTAGCCACGTGGTGGTGGTGAACCGGGTTAACAAATTATGGTGTTCCTGTTCTTTCATATTATTATTCATGTGTTGAATATTTTCTCCATGTTGATGACTGCTAGTATGGGCTAGTGGATGCGGTGATCCCCCCAATTCCCCAACAGGACCAATCACAGCGCAGCAAGTGGGGGGTTTGTCAGGCGAGTGGCACGCACGTGGGGGACAAGGCGCGTCAGGCTGGCGGGTCGTTGGCGAGTGGGGAAAGCGCGCCTACCAGGTGCGTTTTTGGAAGAATGCGTGCGCTTCTAGAAGGCGCGCCTAGCAGGTGCGACCGCCTCACTTACTGTCTTTTCTAGAAATTCCCACAAAGTCCTTTTGGTCTTTGTGGGAATAAAACCAAGATCTCAGATTCGCCTTTTATTCCCAGAAGGCCCTTCCCTTTTCCAGAATAATTCTGTTAATGACCAGAAGGTCCCTAAACTCCTAGGGTGACCCAAACATTTCCCAAATTACCCCTAAACTTTATAATTCAATTAGTTTTAAGCACAACAAGCTGGATTGGGGTACTTACAGTAGAGCAGGTTCAAATTCATTCAATAGGAAATAACTTTTTTCTTCCAACAAAAAGATGTGTTTGTCGTCCTTTCCCTTTTAGTAGAACTAGTAGCACCTTTTTACGCACACTTACGCTGACTACAAAATGGAACTTGCTCGACATTCCCATGGAAAGAAAAAGGGCAAATTGCATTTTGGCCCCAAAGTTTGGGGGGGGGGGGTTCCTATGATGGGCTCTAAAGTATTTTAGTTAGCATTTTGGGCCCCAAAGTTGTCAATTTTTTGTCGAGTTAGGGTTTTTAACCAATTTTGTTACAAACACCCGTTAAATAGGCACGTGCCACGCACATGCCACCTAACGAAGGATAATTTTGACATTTGCAGACAGGTACAAAATTTTCAAATATGAAGTAACAAAAACAAATCTAAAAAGTTGCTTTCAAAAAAAAAAAAAAAGAACTAAAAAGTATAGTAAAGTAATTAAAATGTATTTAGAATTTGATTTTATTTATTTTTTTATATAAAGAAAATTAAGATAATTATTAACATTTTCAATATTAATGGATATGATATTTTTAAAAAAATAAATATTTAAAATTTATTTAAAATTTGATTTTATTTTTTCTTATTAATTATTATATATCAATATTATTATACATATAAATAGCTAATTATTCATGGTTTTTTAAAAGAGATTAACCATCCATTAATTAAGCAACCCCCCTCCCCACCATTAACCCATCACCGCCACTAACCACCCATCATCAGCCCACCATAACCACCATCACCTCCGACCATAACCACCTCACAACAACCACCATTTTCTACCACAATCCATTAAAGAAAACTAAAAATCAACAACCCAAAAAGCTAAAAACCCTTTATAGATGCACAACGAAAACACACACACCTCCCAGTTATCGGATCTTACCTCTGGCGGCTATGGAGTCGCAGTTGGGTGGTTGGAAGAAGGACGGTGGGGGTGGTAGATATTGTAATCGAAAGTGAGGGAGGGATCTTCCTGGTAGATGACCGATGTGGCGGAAGCAGAAGGAGACAGAGAAGGCGGTGGAATCGGAAGCCGGACTGAGGATGAGAAGGATCGACCGAAAACTTTAGAATTAGAGGGAGGGGGAAGAACGTTGGGAATGGAGAGGGAAAGGGGTAAGGGCCGAATTGGGGGAGGTGGGGGGAAGGTGGCGGTGTGGTGGGTGATGGGTATGGTGGAGTATATTGGTGATGATGGTGGGGGACGGTGGCCGTTGGAGTAGGTGGTGGCCGGAGAAAGAAGGGGTTGAACGGGGTTTGATTTGGGAATGGGGATGGGGTTGGGTGCAAATTTTAGAAGAGATTGGTTTTTAATTTTGGTCCCCCATTTTATGACTCTTACAATTGACCCCTTAACAGTTAGGAGCAAATGTCAAAATTATCCTCCGTTAGGTGGCATGTGCGTGGCACGTGTCTATTTAACGGGTTTTTGTAACAAAATTGGTTAAAAATCCTAACTCGACAAAAAATGACAACTTAGTTGCCGAGACAAACGAATCTTCTTAATCAACTTTAGAGCCCATCATAGGAACACCCCCAAACTTTGGGGCCTAAAATGCAATTTGCCCAAAGAAAAATAAAAGGATTGTCTCTCCTTTTTTGTCACCCGACCATAGTTGCCGAGACAAACGAATCTTCTTAATCAATGTATCAGAATTTATATAGTCTTGTGAAACTGTTTTAAATATTTTAATGGTTTTTTTTAATATTTGATTTAAAGCAGTGGTGGACCTTAGGATCTTTAAACACCAGTTGCACAATTTACACGATATAATTTTAAATTAAAATTTTCCGCAACACAATTATATTACAATATATAAATTCAAACTAAAATTATACTACATCATAAATTGATATTGCGGTATGTCTTTTCAATCATTTTAAACTTACATTGTAAATTTTGAAATTGAATTATTTGAATATTTAATTTTAGAAATGAGATTAATTTGGGGGGCTGAGATTGTCATATTAAGATGAAAGGAGTACATGTAAAAGATAAACTTGATATCAAGTAATTAAATAATTAGCCCCAAAAAAAAATAAAAAAAATTGGTTTTGGGGGAAACTAGTTCCTCCATAAGTTATAAAAAGTCCACTTTTTAACGCTTTGACCCTAAGCCTTAAACCCTAAAGGGCTTAAACCATAAACCTTAAACCCTAAACTTTAACCCCTATAAAAACAGGGTTTTTTATAATTTATGGAGAAACTAGTTTCCGCCAAAATTTTCTAAAAAAAAACTAAAAACTGAGCAATCAGCACAAATTGGAAGGGTAAAAAAAAATAAAAAAAATGCCAAATTGGAAAGAGGACCATCTAATTAACTGAAATACAAAAACTACACAATCTCTAGGATTCAAACACCGGTAAGTCCACAAGCAAAATGCCTTTAACCAACATCACTGATCAAACAATGTGTTTTGGGGGAGCACAATTATTATATATTCTAAACTTAATAATTTTTTTCTCATTAAGTATGTTGAACCACGAGGAGGTTTCCTGTGCAACCGCCGCACCGTGCGACGAGCCTCTTTTTTTTTTTTTTCTGCCGTTTTTTTTTTTGTTGCCACCCAAAACTTTTTTTCCTCCCAACAAAACTAACACTTATTATAACGAAATGTAACACTTTTTTCTTTCAAATGTAACACTTTTTAAAAAAAAAAATGTACCACAATTTTGCTGCAATAGATTAAAAAAAACATAAAGATTGACAACTAAACCAATGTCACACTTTTTATAAAAGAATGTAACACTCTTTTTTTTCAAATGTAACACTTTTTTTTTCAAAATTAACATAAGATTGACAAACTAAACTAATGTTACATTTTATAAAAAAAAATGAATGTAACATTTTTTTTCTCAATTGTAACAGTTTATATTCTTAAATGTAACATTATATCTGAAATGTAACAATTTTTTATTGAGAAAGTAACAATTGAAATGCAACTCGATTTTATATATGAATTTTTACTCTTTTATTAAAGAAGAAAAGTAGCATTTACCAAATAAAAATATTACATTCATCTATATAGAAAATTATAATTATATATTCACTTTGTTACACATAAAAAATTACTTATTCTAACCACAAAAACTATCAAACAATTTAAATTTTCTGGTAAAATTGCTATTACATTTGAATGTGAAAAAGTGTTACTTTTTAAAGATGAAACTGTTACTTTTATCAGAACAGAGTGTTACATCTTAGCTGATGAGCAGCTCAAACTTTTTGTGTGTAAAAATATATATATATTTTTTTTTAAAAAAAATAAACCATATTATGACCTATATTGTTTTGTTCGTCTCATCGAGACGAACACCACGGTATTTTTAATTTTTTTTTTGAGTTATAAATCTCAAGATATATCATTTTAAAGTTATTGGAGTTTTTTTTTTTTTTTTTTAGGGAGGACACGTGTCGCGATCTGGGAAGTGGGAGGGCTGGATCCAATGATCAGATGTAGCGGAGCAGGAAGACGCGAGAAGCAGCGGAACCACCACACATGGTGCGGCTTCCACACGCAAGAATTTGTCGTTGAACCATCGGGTGCACTTGTACCCGTAGCATAAATTGTAGGTCACTCTGTAAGGATCCCCGCGGGAAAAAACCATTTGGAAATGTTTTCCCCTCTCAAGAATACCAAACACGGCACTTTATGTTCAAACAAAACGGAGTCGCCACGTTAGTTTAATTTTAAACCCAAACTTAACGAAAAATGTTAGAGAAAAAGGATTCGGAGGTCACGTTACACCTTGGGAAGAACTTAATCGAGGTTTACCGAAGGTGCCTCGGAAAACCGAGTCTCCCTAAGTTTGTTGACAGAAAATGTGCAAGTGTGTGTGTTTATTTTGAAAACGGGAGAAACCGACTTGTTTTTAGAAGGTGATTTTGGAAATAAAATGTAGGCATGTTAATGCCCTTTTTTTTTTTTTTTTTTTTGATACTTTAAAGAGACAAAATATAATATTCATCCAAGTAAAATAAGATATTCTTGGGGACGGACTTTAATTAATCATGGAAAGGATTAAAAAAGTCAAGAGGGACGATTAATACCTTTACTTCGATGAGACCACAACTTGGGTGAATAAAGATGGTCAACTTTATCATCCAAGCAAGGTAATCATTACAAGATTAAAATAAATAAAAGTTTTTCTTGGACAAATCATTACTTGGATGAATAAAGAGTGTGGCTTTATCATCCAAGTAAGATAAACAAGAAAAGATTTGAAATAAAGACTTTTAAATGGAAATAAACATTAAAGATTAAGACTTTAAATGTAACAAATCTCATCTCCATTTAGTTCATCATTTTAATGCACTATTGAAGTACAAGATGAAGCTTTTAGGATCATGCGGGTATTTGGATCCAAGTTATATAAAGATTACATGGATAAATAAACATTAAATGTAAATAGACATTAAAGATTAACACTTTAAATGTAACAAATCTCATCTCCATTTAGTTCATCATTTTAATGCACTATGGAAGTGCAAGATGAAGCTTTTAGGATCATGTGGGTATTTGGATCCAAGTTATATAAGGATTACATGAATAAATAAAGACTTGTAAATGTAAATGACTTGTAAATGTAAAGACTTGAAATTAAATATGACAATAAAAGTAAATACTTGGAAATTAAAGATGACAATAAAGTAAAGATTCAAGCAAGCTTGGGGTAAATCATTAATTGATTGACCCAAGTTTGCCTCTTTTCTTTTTCACTTAGAGATCTTGGACTGTATGATTTTTCACTTGACATGGATTTATCACCATTTTTCACAAAGAAATTTACTTCATTTTGGAGAGAAGAAAATTTTAGAGAGTAATTTAAGGGGAGAATTGCTCCTTCAAATGAGAGAGGATGAGCTCTCTATTTAAAGGATGGATTGGGTGCTTGGTTGTAACTTAAAAGTTACATTTTAGCCCTTCAACTATTGGCTTGTTACTTGCTTAGGGGCTAAGCAGAATGAAGATATTTTTTGATCCAAAATGGGTTGAAATTGGGTCATTTTTGTACAAAAAATAGGGCATTTTCGAATGTAAAATGGGCTGAGAATTAATTTTTCTAGAATGGGGGTGTGTGGTGACACAAGGGGGTGAAAGACCAATGAGAACAGGGCAAGTGGGGCTGTGACGGGTGAGGGAGACAAGGGGGAGGTGACCGACCAATCAGGAGCGAGGACGTGCCGGGCTTGGTCGGGCGCGTGGGGCTCACGCGGAGACAAGGCGGCTCCTCCTGGCGAATCGCGAGGGGCCACGTGGTGGCTGTCGGCCGGCTCTCCGTGCGCTTTGAGAAAACGCACAACGTATGTGCGACCGTTCTTCCTGGATCTTTGGGCTTTTCTGGAAATTCCCACAATGTCCTTTATGGGCTTTATGGGGATAAACCTGAGGTCCTTGGTTCGTTTTTATTACCAAAAGGCCCCTCCCATTTCCAGAATAATTCCGTTAATGCCTAAAATACCCCTTGAACATTATAATGACCCAATTAAATCCCAAATTACCCTTAATTCCACAATTTGATTATTTGAGGATAGTAATCCGGATCGGGGTACTTACAGAGCCCCTCGGCAACGGTGCTTAAGGAGGAAGCAGGGTTGTCGATAAAGAAAGAATCCTGATCCGGTGAACTACCAAGATAGGAGAGAAGGTGACAGAGGTGGTCAAGTGGTTGGACCCTTATCTTTAAAGGATTCCTACGTATCCCTATACGAGGGAATCAAGCCGGTCGTAGTTCTGGGGCGAGAGACTTTAAGGCTACTCAAACCTAAAGGTGACCGTTAAGGTCGGGTGAGGAACTTGGCGTCTCAAACCTAAAGGTGTCCGTTAAGGTCGGGTGAGGAACTTAGCGTCTCAAACTAGGGGTGACCATCAAGGTCGGGCGAGGAACTTGGCATCTCAAACCTAAGACCTACGTGGATATCTGTCGCGACCCCGACCCCGCGGGCCCGGAGTGCGCGAGCTGGACGTCGACTTAGACAATAAACTCTAAAATAATGAAGATAAAAATTTTCCTTTTATACCAAAAGATGATAACACAATGTTTTGAAATCCAACTTGAACAACAAAATATAAACTAGTGTGAGCTCCATAAGCTTACACCCAAAATAATAAAATATACAATTCTAATGACGTCAAGTTTGGTACAACTATTCCCAAAAAGGTTACACATTTATGTATTGTAAACCCACCAATAATAACTTGCCCCAAAAGCTCAACCCTCGCGACGTCCTCCTTGTGATCAGCGAGTCTAATCCTTTCCTCCTGGGAGGGGGGGGTTAAGGAAAAACAAAGATAAAAGAAAGGGGGTGAGATAAATCTCAATAAGTCACTAATGCAACTACATGACATGCTAAATGTAATAAGCAATAGACAATAATAAATATATCTTAGCACATAGCATTTATCATTTAACAGATAGCACCGGAATTAAACAATTAACAAAGGATATTAGCCAAGGTTTTCCAACTGATAGAACCAAATAAAGGTCGCTGCGCAGCTTCAATAATCAAAAATCAACATCTTCATAGTAGCATGAAAGCTTGAAGAGAAAACCCCCGGTACCGGAACCAATAACCAAGTAGCATGCCACAAAGGGCGGGAGCCATGCCACAAAGTCATGCTCCAAAACGCCTAGCTAGAATACTCACAAAAGGATCTAGCTCATCCCATCCAAGGCCAATCTGGATAAGGAAAGAAGGACCAATGGGTGATGCTATACTGGACTTGGCTTGTACCATTATAGCATTATCCATTGCCTGACTCGATTCACAAATAACTAGCTGGACTTTCAAATAAAAGCTAAGTAATAAACACTAGCTTAAATAAACAACTCATGATTCCGAAGTAGGGAACCATTCCAATTAAATCACCACAAAGGTAAACCAATACAAACAGCACATCAAAGATGTCTCACATTCCCAAAACGATACTCAATCAAATTCTATAACATTTTTATTCACAAAAGAACCAAATCCAATTAATAAAGTGTTCCACGATGTTAACTTAAGTTAATTAGTGTAATTAAACTTAAACTATGGAAGTCACTTAGTTTTAAACAAGCAAAAAGGAAGATTTCTGGAACAGGGGGCGGGCGGGCGCCTGGAAGGGGTCGGGCGCGCGCTTGTTTGACCAGAAGGTCTGGCCGCTGGAAAAGGTAAGGCGGGCGGGCGCCTGGTCCAACCCGAGCGGGCGCTCGGTCTGGTTCTTGGCCGGGAAAACAGAGCTGGGTACTTCATTTTTCTTACCCATTTCACACATTCTCAAAATCCACCATAACCAACTTTCCACCAAGCGTAAATATGAACCAAAACAACTTATAACTAGAATGGGGACCTAAATAACATCATTTATAACCCAAACCAAGATTCAAACCCATCAATCATAACAATCACCATTTTTAACCAAAAACCAAAATAAATTCCAAATAAATCTCAAACTCAATCAAACATCAAATGTATCAACTAAAGCATTATATGAACATGGAATGAACACTTTAGCATAAAAATAGGGGAAAAGCAACTTACCCGAATTTTCTCAAGGATGACGGAATTCAAATATTTTTGGTTCTACGCGATCCTATCGACGATCTAAACACATTTCATAAAATGAGAAATAAGGAAAGATGAGAGGAAGAGGATGGAAGTGTAGAGAGAAGGGAGAGAAGAAAACTTACATAGATGGAGAGAGAGAGAGTGAGAGAGCTGGGAATGGGAAATGTGGGCGAGGTGAGGGAGAAGAGAGGGAGTAGGGAGAATTATTTTGAAAACTTACACTTAGACCCCTCCCCTACTACTACCCTTTAAAATTAAACTCCCCACTAACAATTAAGACTCAACACTTCTACGCTAGCACCAATGGCCCAAATAAAATGCTAGGCATAAATTATTATTAAGAGATATAAAATGCGCACATAAATATTTAAATCAAATAAATAATTAAATAATTAATTATTTATCAATAAAATAGAGACGGGTTTTCGGGTCGTGACATTCACTCCCCCTTAAAGAAAATTCGACCCGAATTTTAACGAGACTTACCTGAATTAAAAAGCCACGGATATTTCCGCTCCATTTCCTCTCGAAGCTCCCAAGTCGATTCCTCAACATTATGATTCCTCCAAAGAACTCTAACCAACGGAATGCTTTTGTTCCTCAACTCTTGGACTTTGGCATCGAGAATCCGAACCGGTCGCTCCTCGTAAGTCATGTCGGGCTCTATATCCTCCGGTACCCTCGGTAACACGTGAGATGGATCATGAACATACTTCCGAAGCATAGAAACGTGAAAAACATTATGTAACCGGTCCAAAGAAGATGGTAACGCAAGCCGATATGCTAGAAGCCCTACTTTCCCCAAAATCTCAAACGGTCCAACAAACCTCGGAGCCAATTTACCCTTCTTCCCGAACCTTCGAATACCAACCTTCGGGGACACCTTCAAGAACACAAAATCACCGGTCTGAAAACTAAGATCTCGCCTTCGGTGATCGGCATAGCTCTTCTGTCGACTCTGGGCTGTTTTCAATCTATCCCGAATAATTTTAACCTTTTCCACTGAGTCCTGAACCATGTCAACACCCCAAAGTTTTGCTTCCCCAACCTCGTCCCAACAAATAGGCGACCGACATTTCCTCCCATACAAAGGCTCATACGGTGCCATCTGAATACTCGACTGATAACTATTATTGTAGGCAAACTCTTCAAGCGGTAGATGGGTATCCCACGAATCTGGAAAGTCAACTGTGTAAGCTCGTAACATATCCTCGAGAATCTGAATGGTTCTCTCAGACTGACCGACAGTCTGAGGATGAAATGTTGTGCTAAACCTCAAATCGGTACCCAAATCCTTCTGCAACGCTTGCCAAAATCGGGATGTAAACCTGGGATCTCTGTCTGACACAATACTAACTGGAACACCATGCAATCTGACAATCTCATGAATATACAAATTTGCAAGTTTCTCCATCGAATAGGAAATGTCAATGGGTAAGAAATGAGAAGATTTAGTCAATCTGTCCACGATCACCCAAACTGCATTGGACTTCCTTCGAGTCCTGGGTAGTCCGGTTACAAAATCCATCGTAATGTATTCCCACTTCCACTCGGGTATCTCATGTTAATCCACCAAAATTGTTGTTTTAAATCCTGATACATCTTCGTACTCCCGGGATGAATGGTATACCGGGATTTGTGACCCTCATCAAGAACTCGCTGTTTAATCCCACCGATATCCGGCACACACAATCTGCTACGGTAAGTCAACACTCCATCGGAGCCAAGCTGGAAGTCCACATACTGTCTTTCCTGAGCATTATCCATAATCTTCTTCAACTCTGGGTCATCCTTCTGAGTATCCTTTATTTGTTGAATTAGGGTCGGAGATACCCTAATATTCGTAAAAATTGCCCCACGTCTCGATTCGCGAGGACCCCAATCTCGAACATCCTCTAGCAATTTCCATTCACGAATCATCATTGATGCCACATAAGACTTTCGACTGATCGCATCAGCTACTACATTTGCTTTGCCCGGATGGTATGAAATTGTGCAATCGTAATCTTTTAAAAGCTCCATCCACCTACGATGGCGGTTATTCAATTCCTTTTGAGAGAAGAGGTATTTCAAACTCTTGTGATCGGTAAAAATCTCAAACTTCGCTCCATATAGGTAATGCTTCCACTTATGCAACGCAAAGACTATCGCAGCCAACTCCATATCATGGGTAGGGTAATTCTGTTCACTAGGGCTCAACTTCCTCGAAGCGTAAGCAATTACTTTCCCATTCTGCATCAAAACACAACCCAAACCCTCTTTCGAAGCATCACTGTAAATCACTAAGTCGTCATTTCCATTTGGTAACGCAAGAATAGGAGCCGTAGTTAATCTCTTCTTTAATTCATCAAAGCTGCTTTGACAATTTTCACTCCACACAAACGGTACATCCTTCCGGGTCAACTGAGTCATCGGAGTAGCAATCCTCGAAAAACCTTCGATAAATCTTCTGTAATACTCGGCTAAACCCAGAAAACTTCTGATCTCGGTCACTGACTCGGGTCTCTTCCAATCCACTATGGCTTCTATCTTTGAAGGATCCACAGAAATCCCATCTTTCGAAATAACATGACCCCGAAATGAAACCTTCTCGAGCCAAAATTCGCATTTACTAAACTTCGCAAACAACTGCTCCCTCGCAAGAATGGATAAAAATGTCCTCAAGTGCTGCTCGTGCTCCTCTCGAGATTTAGAGTAGACAAGAATGTCGTCGATGAAGACCACCACAAACGAATCAAGATAAGGATGGAAAACCCGGTTCATAAAATCCATAAATACGGTAGGCGCGATAGTCAACCCAAACGGCATAACCAAGAATTCATAATGACCATAACGAGTGCGAAAGGCCGTCTTCGGAACATCCTCCGATCGAATCTTCAGCTGATGGTACCTACTCCTCAAAATCAAGTTTAGAAAAGACCACGGACCCTTGAAGCTGATCAAACAAATCGTCAATGTGCGGTAGCGGGTATTTATTCTTCACCGTTACTTGATTCAACTTCCGGTAATCAATACACAATCTCAAAGAACCATCTTTCTTCCGCACAAACAAAACCGGTGCTCCCCACGGGGAAACACTAGGGCAGATAAACCCTCGATCAAGCAACTCTTGCAACTGAACCTTTAGTTCCTTCAACTCTGCGGGAGCCAACCTATACGGTGCCTTTGAAATCGGAGTCGCCCGGCAAAAGATCTATACAAAATTCTATTTCACGATCGGGAGGCATATCATATTCAGAAGAGAAAACATCGGGAAATTCCTTAACTACCCGAACACTTTCCAAACTAGGGGATTCTTTTCTAGTATCAAGCACACTAGCCAAGTACCCCTCACAACCACGGTGAAATAATCTCCTAGCTTTCACATAGGAAATGATACGAACATTCCTACCCAAAGGCATAGCCTCAAAAACAAATTTAGGCATATTAGGGATAGAGAAATTAACAACCTTCCTACGACAATCGACTGAAGCATGATATTTGCTCAGCCAATCCATACCCAAAATGACATCAAAGTCTTGAATAGGAAGGACTACCAAGTCCGCATACAAGACACGACCACATATAAGCACGTCACAATCACGAAATACTCTATCGGTCACCAAACACTCTCCCATAGGAGTTGACACCTCTAACACATAGGGCAAAGACTCAGATGCAGCATTTACTAAAGAAGAAAATTGCACAGAAATGTATGAATGAGATGATCCTGGATCTACTAACGTACGCGCGCTCACATTAAACACAGAAACAATACCTCCAATAACGGATGGATCATCGGTAGCTTGTTGTTGATTCATGGCAAATACCCTTCCTTGGACCTTGGGCTTTCCCGTAGCATCCCTTTTCTGACCCTGTGGAGCCCCAGCTCCTACCCCAGTCGGTTGACCTCTAAATCTCGCGCAATCCTTCACAAAATGCCCTAACTGCCCACAGTTAATACATTTCCCCTGTTTCTTCCAACACCGGTCCTCTGAATGGCCTTCCTTTTGGCAATAGGAATAAAGTCTCCTATTTTGATTCCCTTGGTTCCCGGAAGTAGTACCCGGGTTCCTTGGGATTGGTTGCCCTCGGGACTGAGATTGTCCCCCAAAGTTACCTCGGTTATCAATCCTTGGTTGTGACTTGCTCTACGCTCCTTGCTTACTCGGGCTAGCTACCTCGGTCTTCCTCTTATGTTCCCCAATATCTTGCTCTATAAGATAGGCACGGTCTACCGCATCCTGGAATGTCACAATCCTCTGGGCTATAAGCTGAGTACGAATAGAAGTCTTTAAACCCCGGATGAATCTCATAGCTTTCTGTTCTTCGGTCTTCACAAGATAGTCACAATACCGGGCTAATTCAGTGAACTTAGCCGAGTATTGAGCTATAGAAAACAAACCTTGCTCCAAGTTGAGAAGCTCGATCTCTTTTCGGTTCTGATCCACCACCGGAATAAAATGCTCTTTGAACTTCCGCACAAACAATTCCCACGCATACACTGTATGGGTATCATCCCAACTCGCTTTGACTCCATTCCACCAATGCTCAGCGGCACCCACAAGCTTATAAGCCGCGAACCGGACCCTATCCTCGTCCGTGCACCCAAACACATCATAAATTTTCTCCATTGACTCGATCCATAGTTCGGCCTTCTACACATCGGGCTCTCCATCGAACTCTCTTGGTTTCAATTTCAGAAATAGCTCTAGCCCATAACGTGGAGGAGCCACATGTTCCTCTCGAGGTCCTTGATCACGGATTGCCTTCATGGCCGCCTCAAACATGCCTTGGAACATAGCACGGTTCTCTTCCCGAAGATCATTCTGATTCTGAGCCCCACTAGAACCTTCACCCATTCTTCTTCTAGCCATTAGCAACAATTACCTGCATAAAACATCAACCGTTACTCACTCCGAACACAACTACCCTCGTAGGTCATACTAGTCCACCTAGACTTATACTTAGAGCTAAACCATAGCTCTGATACCAACTGTCGCGACCCCGACCCCGACCCCGCGGGCCCGGAGTGCGCGAGCTGGACGTCGACTTAGACAATAAACTCTAAAATAATGAAGATAAAAATTTTCCTTTTATACCAAAAGATGATAACACAAAGTTTTGAAATCCAACTTGAACAACAAAATATAAACTAGTGTGAGCTCCATAAGCTTACACCCAAAATAATAAAATATACAATTCTAATGACGTCAAGTTTGGTACAACTATTCCCAAAAATGTTACACATTTATGTATTGTAAACCCACCAATAATAACTTGCCCCAAAAGCTCAACCCTCGCGACGTCCTCCTCGTGATCAGCGAGTCTAATCCTTTCCTCCTGGGGGGGGGTTAAGGAAAAACAAAGATAAAAGAAAGGGGGTGAGATAAATCTCAATAAGTTACTAATGCAACTACATGACATGCTAAATGCAATAAGCAATAGACAATAATAAATATCACTTAGCACATAGCATTTATCATTTAACAGATAGCAGAGGAATTAAACAATTAACAAAGCATATTAGCCAAGGTTTTCCAACTGATAGAACCAAATAAAGGTCGCTGCGCAGCTTCAATAATCAACATCTTCATAGTAGCATGAAAGCTTGAAGAGAAAACCCCCGGTATCGGAACCAATAGCCAAGTAACATGCCACAAAGGGAGGGAGCCATGCCACAAAGTCATGCTCCAAAACGCCTAGCTAGAATACTCACAAAAGGAGCTAGCTCATCCCATCCAAGGCCAATCTGGATGAGGAAAGAAGGACCAATGGGTGATGCTATACTGGACTTGACTTGTGCCATTATAGCATTATCCATTGCCTGACTCGATACACAAATAACCAGCTGGACTTTCAAATAAAATCTAAGTAATAAACACTAGCTTAAATAAACAACTCATGATTCTGAAGTAGGGACCATTCCAATTAAATCACCACAAAGGTAAACCAATACAAACAGCACATCAAAGATGTCCCACATTCCCAAAACGATACTCAATCAAATTCTATAACATTTTTATTCCCAAAAGAACCAAATCCAATTAATAAAGTGTTCCACGATGTTAACTTAAGTTAATTAGTGTAATTAAACTTAAACTAGGGAAGTCACTTAGTTTTAAACAAGCAAAAAGGAAGATTTCTGGAACAGGGGGCGGGCGGGTGCCTGGAAGGGGTCGGGCGCGCGCTTATTTGACCAGAAGGTCTGGCCGCTGGAAAAGATAAGGCGGGCGGGCGCCTGGTCCAACCCGGGCGGGCGCTCGGTCTGGTTCTTGGCCGGGAAAACAGAGCTGGGTTCTTCATTTTTCTTACCCATTTCACACATTCTCAAAATCCACCACAACCAACTTTCCACCAAGCGTAAATATGAACCAAAACAACTTATAACTAGAATGGGGACCTAATTAACATCATTTATAACCCCAAACCAAGATTCAAACCCATCAATCATAACAATCACCATTTTTAACCAAAAACCAAAATAAATTCCAAATAAATCTCAAACTCAATCAAACATCAAATGTATCAACTAAAGCATTATATGAACATGGAATGAATACTTTAGCATAAAAATGGGGGAAAAGCAACTTACCCGAATTTTCTCAAAGATGACGGAATTCAAATATTTTTGGTTCTACGCGATTCTATCGACGATCTAAACACAGTTCATAAAATGAGAAATAAGGAAAGATGAGAGGAAGAGGATGGAAATGTAGAGAGAAGGGAGAGAAGAAAACTTACCCAAATGGAGAGAGAGAGAGTGAGAGAGCTGGGAATGGGAAATGAGGGAGAGGTGAGGGAGAAGAGAGGGAGTAGGGAGAATTATTTTGAAAACTTACACTTAGACCCCTCCCCTACTACTACCCTTTACAATTAAACTCCCCACTAACAATTAAGACTCAACACTTCTACGCTAGAACTAATGGCCCAAATAAAATGCTAGGCATAAATTATTATTAAGAGATATAAAATGCGCACATAAATATTTAAATCAAATAAATAATTAAATAATTAATTATTTATCAATAAAATAGAGACGGGTTTTCGGGTCGTGACATTCACTCCCCCTTAAAGCAAATTCGACCCGAATTTTAACGAGACTTACCCGAATTAAAAAGCCACGGATATTTCCGCTCCATTTCCTCTCGAAGCTCCCAAGTCGATTCCTCAACATTATTATTCCTCCAAAGAACTCTAACCAACGGAATGCTTTTGTTCCTCAACTCTTGGACTTTGGCATCGAGAATCCGAACCGGTCGCTCCTCGTAAGTCATGTCGGGCTCTATATCCTCCGGTACCCTCGGTAACACGTGAGATGGATTATGAACATACTTCCGAAGCATAGAAACGTGAAAAACATTATGTAACCGGTCCAAAGAAGATGATAACGCAAGCCGATATTGTCGCGCCCCGACCCGTGGTCCTACTTGGCCCCACGTCCGGGACACGCACGGAAGACGTCATAAAACATTTTTAAGAAAATTTTTCGAAATATACTTTATATAAAAAGGTTCACACAACCAACTCGATACTAAACATGACTTCAAGTCACAAAACAACCCTTCACAAACAAGTACTAAGCCACTTGGCTACAACTACTAACTTTACTTACTTAATTACAAACACAAAGATCTACTAGAAGAGATGATACAACCAAGTCACGGGTATACTACCCCAAAAGGTATTACATTTACATAATGTATCCTTTACTTACACAACCTTTCCCAAAACGTCTTACCCAAAGATCTCCTCGACGTCCTCCCTGTGTGTGTAAACTATCCCCTGGGCTCCTTCTTATCTAAAACGGTAAACAAATAAAGGGTGAGAATAAATCTCAGTAAGCTACTAAAATGCAACTACATTACATGCTAATATGATAAACATAAAGGAACAATGCCACAAATGATCATATAACACATAGCACATAATATGAGAGGCTCCCTATCGCCAACCGTCCCATACCGGTTGGAAATAACGACCAACTCATCATGCAACACATAAAGCGGAAATGAACACTCATACATGGATACTGAGCCAAGGTTCTCAAACCAAACAATAGCCATCTGAGAGGCATCCACTGAGCAGCATCGAAGAGCTGAAACGGGTTCCGGAACCAAACAACAACAACAACAACGGGGGGAAAATGACACAAAGTCATAACCCAAAGTGCCCAACCTTTGGCCTAAGGAAGGGGGTTAAAAATGGGAAACCAATGATAGGAGCCTTATAATGTACTTGGCTCGGAGACCATTATAATCCCTATCACTGCCCAACACACACAAAAGTACCAGCTGGACTTTACACGCAAGCACCACAAAGAAATACTTGCTTAAACAACAACCAGGGACAATGATTCCAATGTAGGGAACCATGCCAAACACATCAAGAAGATGAATTATTCAACACATCACAAAGTGCTCAACAATGTTCACATAATCAATCACTAACATTTCACAACACTTGTGTCCACAAAGGAACCAATTCTACCACTTTAGTGATCCACAACAATCATCTAAGTACTGTAGGACACTACCCAAAAACTAGACCAAGATTGACCTCTAAATCCCTTGGATTTGAAAACTCCAAACTTTTTCAGACAACTGGGCGGTCGCCCAAACTGGGCTGTGCGGCCGCCCAAAGTGCCCTGTTCCATGAAGAAAAACCTTCAGATAGATGTGCGGCCGCACGCCCATTTTTGGGCGGCCGCCCACATCACCCGGCAGGCCTAAAATCTAAACCAAATTTCACTCCTTTTGTTTCACAACCTAAAATCACCAATACTTATCACTCTTAACATTTCAACTTACACAAAGGCATAAAACTTAGCCTAAGAACAATACTAACACCAACAATAACCATTTCATACTACTCCCTTTGTCCCAAAATTACAAGTATAAATAAACATACCAAAACATTGTTTTAACACATATACAGCATATAAAGCATACTTATGACCATTTTAACATTTAAAGGGGGATTAGTAACTTACCTATTTTCCGGAAAAGATGTCAAGAAAAATAATATGGATCGGTAGATATGATCTATTCAACACCCTGAACATTTATATATAATTAGATTTGAAAATGGAGTAGTAAATAAAAATAGGGAAAATAAACAAAACCAAATCTTACCTAGCTCTTTCTTCTTAACAATGGAGGTTTCTCAGAGAAAAGAAATTTTGGGAAATGATGGTGTGCAAACTAAGGGGAGGGAAAGTGAAGAAGTCTCATGAAGAAGTGTTACCCAATTCTCTCAAATCAATCATCCAAGTTTTAGTTTTAACAATTAAACCCCTCAATTCCCACTTCCACTAAAGCCCCCATATAATTCCACTAACTCAACTAACTCCCCAATTACTTTACTACTAACATTTTAACTAACACAAATAGTCAAATAAAATGTGCAATTCATATAAGATGATGCAACACATAAAATGCACACATAATTTTAAATAAAAATTATCAAAATATATAAAATAAATATTAAAATAAATAAACGGATTTTGGGGTCGTTACACTCACTCCCCCTTAAAGAAAATTCGACCCGAATTTTAGGATTGCTTACCTCAACCCTCAAACAACCAGGGATACTTCCTCTCGATCTCCTCCCGAAGCTCCCAAGTCGACTCTTCCACGTTATGATTTCTCCACACAACTCGAACAAGGGGAATACTCTTAGTTCGCAACTCTTGAACTTTCGAATCAATAACTTGGACCGGATGCTCCTCGTAAGACATACTCGGTTCAATATCCTCGGGAACCTCGGACAAGACATGAGAAGGATCATACACATATTTCCGAAGCATCGAGACATGAAAAACATTATGGATCTTGTCAAGAGAATGAGGTAACGCAAGACGATACGCTCTATCCCCAACTCTATTCAAAATCTCGAATGGGCCAATGTACCTTGGTGCTAACTTTCCTTTCTTCCCGTACCTTCGAATCCCCACTTTAGGTGAAATCTTCAAAAACACAAAGTCACCCTTTTCAAAATCGAGATCTCGCCTCCGGTGATCGGCATAATTTTTCTGTCTACTCTGAGCGGTACTCAAACGATCTCGGATAAGCTTAACCTCCTCAACTGACTTGTTCACCATATCAATACCCCAAATTTTTGCTTCTCCCACTTCATCCCAACAAATTGGAGACCGACATTTCCTCCCATACAAAGCTTCATACGGGGCCATCCCAATACTTGACTGAAAACTGTTGTTATAGGCAAATTCCACGAGAGGTAAATGAGAATCCCAAGAATCTGAAAAATCAACTGAGCAAGCTCGCAACATATCCTCGAGAATCTGAATAGTCCTCTCTGACTGCCCATTTGTCTGGGGATGAAAAGCTGTACTGAACTTCAACTCTGAACCCAAAGGCTTCTGAAACGCTTGCCAAAACCGAGATGTAAATCTGGGGTCACGATCAGACACAATACTCACCGGGACACCATGCAATCTCACAATCTCACTTATATACAAAGTCGCAAGCCTCTCCATCGAGTAACTAATCTCAATAGGTATAAAATGAGAAGACTTTGTCAATCTATCCACAACCACCCAAACTGCATCAAACCTTCTTCGAGTGCGAGGTAATCCCGTCACGAAATCCATAGTAACATGTTCCCACTTCCATTCCGGAATCTCTAACGGTTGAAGTAACCCCGCAGGCCTTTGATGTTCAGCTTTCACTTGTTGACATGTCAAACATTTAGATACATAATCCGCTATCTCTCTCTTCATATTATTCCACCAAAAGTGTTGCCTCAAATTCTGATACATTTTCGTACTCCCGGGATGAATCGTATATCTCGACTTGTGGCCTTCATCAAGAACTTGGCATTTAATCCCATCCACGCAAGGTACACATAACCGACCTCTAAAAGTTAACACTCCATCGGAATTAAGAGAGAAATCCTCAAATTTGCCATCTTCGATTTTATCCGCTATTTTTACTAACTCCGGATCATCCTTCTGAGCTTCCTTTATTTGTTGAATCAAAACTGGTAATACTTGAATACTCGCAAAAATAGCTCCATGCTTTGACTCACAAGGATCCCAATCTCGAGCATCCTCTAACATCTTCCATTCACGCACCATCAATGAAGCCATAAAAGATTTCCGGCTAATGGCATCCGCTACCACATTTGCTTTACCCGGGTGATAAGAGATAGTACAATCATAATCCTTCAATAGCTCCATCCATCTTCTTTGCCTGTTATTCAACTCTTTTTGGGAGAAAAGGTACTTCAAACTTTGATGATCGGTAAAAATCTCAAATTTGGCTCCGTACAGATAGTGTTTCCACTTGTGCAACGCAAAAACAATCGCAGCTAACTCCATGTCATGGGTAGGATAATTTTGCTCACTCGGAGTCAACTTTCTCGAAGCATACGCAATCACCCTTCCGTTTTGCATTAACACACACCCGAGGCCTTCTTTAGAAGCATCGCTATAAATTACCAAATCATCATTACCATTAGGAAGCGCAAGGATAGGAGCTGTAGTCAACCTCTTCTTCAACTCTTCAAAGCTAGCTTGGCACTTGTCATCCCACAGATACGGTACATTCTTTTGAGTCAACTGAGTCAATGGAGTAGCAATTTTAGAAAACCCCTCGATAAATCTTCTATAATACCCGGCTAGACCCAAGAAACTTCGAATCTCCGTAACTGATTCAGGCCTCTTCCAATTCACAATAGCTTCAATCTTGGAAGGATCTACGGATATTCCTCTATTAGAAACCACGTGCCCCAGAAAAGACACTTCCTCGAGCCAAAAAGCACACTTACTGAATTTCGCAAACAGTTGCTTCTCACGAAGAATAGATAAAACCATTCGCAAGTGTTGCTCGTGCTCCTCCCTAGACTTGGAATACACAAGAATATCATCAATAAACACAACCACGAAAGTGTCAAGATAAGGCTTGAAAACCCGATTCATCATATCCATGAAAACAGCCGGAGCATTAGTCAACCCGAAAGGTATAACAAGAAACTCGTAATGACCATACCTACTACGGAAAGCAGTCTTAGAAATATCCTCAGAACGGATCTTTAGCTGATGATACCCACTTCTCAAGTCAAGCTTTGAAAAGACGACTGACCCTTGGAGTTGATCAAACAAGTCATCAATATGAGGTAGAGGATACTTATTCTTTACAGTTACCTGATTCAGCTTCCTGTAGTCGATGCATAATCTCAAAGACCCATCTTTCTTTTTGACAAACAATACAGGAGCTCCCCACGGTGATACACTAGGACGGATGAATCCCCGATCAAGCAACTCTTGCAATTGCACCTTCAACTCTTTTAGTTCAGCTGGAGCCATTCTATAAGGTGCTTCAGATATAGGGGTAGTACCTGGAATCAAGTCAATACCAAACTCGATCTCTCTATCGGGAGGCATAGAATATTCAGAAGAAAACACATCAGGAAACTCTTTAACAACATTCACATCTTCTACTTTAAGAGACTTTTTAGTAGTATCCAAAACACAAGCCAAATACCCCTCACAACCACGGTGCAATAGCCTCCTAGCTTTCACATACGAAATAATACGAATTCCCTTACCCAAAGAAGTTGCCTCAAAAGTAAACACAGGCACACTAGGGATAGAAAACGTAACCACTTTCTTAAAACAATCAACAAAGGCATGATATTTACTTAACCAATCCATACCCAAAATAACATCAAAGTCTTGCAATGGCAAAATAACCAGATCAGCAAGTAAAACATGCTCACTAATATGCACATCACAATCACGCAACACCTTGTCAGCTATCAAAAAATTTCCCATAGGAGTCGACACTTCTAGCACATAAGGCAAAGACTCAAAGGAAGAATGCAATCGAGATGCAAAAGACACAGAAACATATGAATGCGATGAGCCGAGGTCTATAAGTGCACGTGCCCTCAAACTGGACATAGAAATTATACCTCCAATTACGGTGGAAGCATCCGAAGCTTGTTGTTGATTGATTGCAAACACACGACCTTGAACCTTTGGTTTTCCTGAAGCATCCCTTTTCTGACCCTGAGACGATCCAACACCACTCCCCGATGGTTGACTCCCCAATCTCGGGCAATTTCTCTGAAAATGGCCAAGTTGCCCACAGTTCAAACACTTTCCTTGTTTCTTCCAACACCGCTCCTCACTGTGCCCTTCCCTCTGACAATAATTACATACTCTCTTGCCTTGACCCCCGAAGAAATTACCTTGATTTCTAACACTCGGTTGCCCTTGTGGTTGTCCTCTAAATGGGGTTGAAGTCCCTTGTCCTCCACGATTATCATTCCTTTGTGGTTGTGGTCTACCTTGCCTTCCAGCACTTGTTAATTCCACCTTCCTCTTGTGTTCTTCAATGTCGTGCTCCACTTGATAAGCTCGATCAACTGCATCTTGAAATTCTTGTAGCTTGTGGGATACCAATTGAGTTCGGATCACTGTTTTTAAACCCTTAACAAACCTTGTTGCCTTTCTCTCTTCTGTTGCAATTAAATGAGTACAATACCTTGATAACTCTGTGAACTTGGCTGCATACTGAGCCACCGAAATTGTATTCTGTTCCAAGCTAAGAAATTCCACTTCCTTCCGGTCTTGATCCACTCTTGGAATGAAATGTTCCTTGAACTTCCTCAGAAAATTTGCCCAAGTATATGGTACATGAGCTTCATCCCAACTAGCCTTCAATGTTCTCCACCAATACTCCGCAGCTCCACTTAACTTGTAGGTAGCAAACCTAACTCGATCTTCATCAGTACAAACTAAGACATCAAATATCTTTTCCATAGACTCGATCCATCTCTCAACTTTGGTCACATCTGGTTCACCATCATAGCCGGTTGGTTTCATCTTCAAAAACTGTTCTAGACCATACCTCGGAGGTGCATGCTCTCCTCCCTGTCTCTGATCATGGATGGTTTTCATTGCAGCCTCAAACATCCCTTGAAACATAGCTCGAGCTTCTTCCCTTACATTACCCTGGCCTGCAGTACCAGACTGTTCACCCTCATGTTCCGGCATTTTTACTGAGTACCTGCATAAAACACTCAACGTTACTCACTCCATACTCAACTACCCTCTTAGGTCACTTAGTCATTCTAGACCATCTACAACCTAGCTCTGATACCAACTGTCGCGCCCCGACCCGTGGTCCTACTTGGCCCCACGTCCGGGACACGCACGGAAGACGTCATAAAACATTTTTAAGAAAATTTTTCGAAATATACTTTATATAAAAAGGTTCACACAACCAACTCGATACTAAACATGACTTCAAGTCACAAAACAACCCTTCACAAACAAGTACTAAGCCACTTGGCTACAACTACTAACTTTACTTAATTAATTACAAACACAAAGATCTACTAGAAGAGATGATACAACCAAGTCACGGGTATACTACCCCAAAAGGTATTACATTTACATAATGTATCCTTTACTTACATAACCTTTCCCAAAACGTCTTACCCAAAGATCTCCTCGACGTCCTCCCTGTGTGTGTAAACTATCCCCTGGGCTCCTTCTTATCTAAAACGGTAAACAAATAAAGGGTGAGAATAAATCTCAGTAAGCTACTAAAATGCAACTACATTACATGCTAATATGATAAACATAAAGGAACAATGCCACAAATGATCATGTAACACATAGCACATAATATGAGAGGCTCCCTATCGCCAACCGTCCCATACCGGTTGGAAATAACGACCAACTCATCATGCAACACATAAAGCGGAAATGAACACTCATACATGGATACTGAGCCAAGGTTCTCAAACCAAACAATAGCCATCTGAGAGGCATCCACTGAGCAGCATCGAAGAGCTGAAACGGGTTCCGGAACCAAACAACAACAACAACAACGGGGGGAAAATGACACAAAGTCATAACCCAAAGTGCCCAACCTTTGGCCTAAGGAAGGGGGTTAAAAATGGGAAACCAATGATAGGAGCCTTATAATGTACTTGGCTCGGAGACCATTATAATCCCTATCACTGCCCAACACACACAAAAGTACCAGCTGGACTTTACACGCAAGCACCACAAAGAAATACTTTCTTAAACAACAACCAGGGACAATGATTCCAATGTAGGGAACCATGCCAAACACATCAAGAAGATGAATTATTCAACACATCACAAAGTGCTCAACAATGTTCACATAATCAATCACTAACATTTCACAACACTTGTGTCCACAAAGGAACCAATTCTACCACTTTAGTGATCCACAACAATTATCTAAGTACTTTAGGACACTACCCAAAAACTAGACCAAGATTGACCTCTAAATCCCTTGGATTTGAAAACTCCAAACTTTTTCAGACAACTGGGCGGTCGCCCAAACTGGGCTGTGCGGCCGCCCAAAGTGCCCTGTTCCATGAAGAAAAACCTTCAGATAGATGTGCGGCCGCACGCCCATTTTTGGGCGGCCGCCCACATCACCCGGCAGGCCTAAAATCTAAACCAAATTTCACTCCTTTTGTTTCACAACCTAAAATCACCAATACTTATCACTCTTAACATTTCAACTTACACAAAGGCATAAAACTTAGCCTAAGAACAATACTAACACCAACAATAACCATTTCATACTACTCCCTTTGTCCCAAAATTACAAGTATAAATAAACATACCAAAACATTGTTTTAACACATATACAGCATATAAAGCATACTTATGACCATTTTAACATTTAAAGGGGGATTAGTAACTTACCTATTTTCCGGAAAAGATGTCAAGAAAAATAATATGGATCGGTAGATATGATCTATTCAACACCCTGAACATTTATATATAATTAGATTTGAAAATGGAGTAGTAAATAAAAATAGGGAAAATAAACAAAACCAAATCTTACCTAGCTCTTTCTTCTTAACAATGGAGGTTTCTCAGAGAAAAGAAATTTTGGGAAATGATGGTGTGCAAACTAAGGGGAGGGAAAGTGAAGAAGTCTCATGAAGAAGTGTTACCCAATTCTCTCAAATCAATCATCCAAGTTTTAGTTTTAACAATTAAACCCTCAATTCCCACTTCCACTAAAGCCCCCATATAATTCCACTAACTCAACTAACTCCCCAATTACTTTACTACTAACATTTTAACTAACACAAATAGTCAAATAAAATGTGCAATTCATATAAGATGATGCAACACATAAAATGCACACATAATTTTAAATAAAAATTATCAAAATATATAAAATAAATATTAAAATAAATAAACAGATTTTGGGGTCGTTACAGATATGCTAGAAGCCCCACTTTCCCCAAAATCTCAAACGATCCAACAAACCTCGGAGCCAATTTACCCTTCTTCCCGAACCTTCGAATACCAACCTTCGGGGACACCTTCAAGAACACAAAATCACCGGTCTGAAAACTAAGATCTCGCCTTCGGTGATCGGCATAGCTCTTCTGTCGACTCTGGGCTGTTTTCAATCGATCCCGAATAATTTTAACCTTTTCCACTGAGTCCTGAACCATGTCAACACCCCAAAGTTTTGCTTCCCCAACCTCGTCCCAACAAATAGGCCACCAACATTTCCTCCCATACAAAGCCTCATACGGTGCCATCTGAATACTCGACTGATAACTATTATTGTAGGCAAACTCTGCAAGTGGTAGATGGGTATCCCACGAATCTGGAAAGTCAACTGTGCAAGCTCGTAACATATCCTCGAGAATCTGAATGGTTCTCTCAGACTGACCGTCAGTCTGAGGATGAAATGTTGTGCTAAACCTCAAATCGGTACCCAAAGCCTTCTGCAACGCTTGCCAAAATCGGGATGTAAACCTGGGATCTCTGTCTGACATAATACTAACTGGAACACCATGCAATCTGACAATCTCATGAATATACAAATTCGCAAGTTTCTCCATCGAATAAGAAATGTCAATGGGTAAGAAATGAGAAGATTTAGTCAATCTGTCCACGATCGCCCAAACTGCATTGAACTTCCTTCGAGTCCTGGGTAGTCCGGTTACAAAATCCATCGTAATGTGTTCCCACTTCCACTCGGGTATCTCAAGAGGCTGAAGTAGACCTGCGGGCCTCTGATGCTCTGCTTTAACTTGTTGACAGGTCAAACACTTCGATACATAATCTGCAATTTCCCTTTTCATGTTAATCCACCAAAATTGTTGTTTTAAATCCTGATACATCTTCGTACTCCCAGGATGAATGGTATACCGGGATTTGTAACCCTCATCAAGAACTGGCTGTTTAATCCCACCGATATGTGGCATACATAATTTGCTACGGTAAGTCAACACTCCCTCGGAGCCAAGCTGGATGTCCACATACTGTCTATCCCGAGCATTATCCATAATCTTCTTCAACTCTGGGTCATCCTTCTGAGTATCCTTTATTTGTTGAATTAGGGTCGGAGATACCCTAATATTCGCAAAAATCGCCCCACGTCTCCATTCGCGAGGACCCCAATCTCGAACATCCTCTAGCAATTTCCATTCACGAATCATCATTGATGCCACATAAGACTTTCGACTGATCGCATCAGCTACTACATTTTCTTTGCTCGGATGGTACGAAATGGTGCAATCGTAATCTTTTAAAAGCTCCATCCACCTACGCTGGCGGTTATTCAATTCGTTTTGAGAGAAGAGGTATTTCAAACTCTTGTGATCGGTAAAAATCTCAAACTTCGCTCCATATAGGTAATGCTTCCACTTATGCAACGCAAAGACTATCGCAGCCAACTCCATATCATGGGTAGGGTAATTCTGTTCACTAGGGCTCAACTTCCTCGAAGCGTAAGCAATTACTTTCCCATTCTGCATCAAAACACAACCCAAACCCTCTTTCGAATCATCACTGTAAATCACTTAGTTGTCATTTCCATTTGGTAACGCAAGAATAGGAGCCGTAGTTAATCTCTTCATTAATTTATCAAAGATGCTTTGACATTTTTCACTCCACACAAACGGTACATCCTTCCGGGTCAACTGAGTCATCGGAGTAGCAATCCTCGAAAACCCTTCGATAAATCTTCTGTAATACCCGGCTAAACCCAGAAAACTTCTGATCTCGGTCACTGACTCGGGTCTCTTCCAATCCACTATGGCTTCTATCTTTGAAGGATCCACAGAAATCCCATCTTTCGAAATAACATGACCCAGAAATGAAACATTATCGAGCCAAAATTCGCATTTACTAAACTTCGCAAACAATTGCTCCCTCGCAAGAATGGATAAAACTGTCCTCAAGTGCTGCTCGTGCTCCTCTCGAGATTTAGAGTAGACAAGAATGTCGTCGATGAAGACCACCACAAACGAATCAAGATAAGGATGGAAAACCCGGTTCATAAAATCCATAAATACGGCAGGCGCGTTAGTCAACCCAAAGGGCATAACCAAGAATTCATAATGACCATAACGAGTGCGAAAGGCCGTCTTCGGAACATCCTCCGATCGAATCTTCAGCTGATGGTACCCACTCCTCAAATCAAGTTTAGAAAAGACCACGGACCCTTGAAGCTGATCAAACAAATCATCAATGTGCGGTAGCGGGTATTTATTCTTCACCGTTACTTGATTCAACTTCCGGTAATCAATACACAATCTCAAAGAACCATCTTTCTTCCGCACAAACAAAACCGGTGCTCCCCACGGGGAAACACTAGGGCGGATAAACCCTCGATCAAGCAACTCTTGCAACTGAACCTTTAGTTCCTTCAACTCTGCGGGAGCCAACCTATACGGTGCCTTTGAAATCGGAGCCGTACCCGGCAAAAGATCTATACAAAATTCTATTTCACGATCGGGAGGCATATCATATTCAGAAGAGAAAACATCGGGAAATTCCTTAACTACCCGAACACTTTCCAAACTAGGGGATTCTTTCCTAGTATCAAGCACACTAGCCAAGTACCCCTCACAACCATGGTGCAATAATCTCCTAGCTTTCACATAGGAAATGATACGAACATTCCTACCCAAAGGCATAGCCTCAAAAACAAATTTAGGCATATCAGGGATAGAAAAATTAACAACCTTCCTACGACAATCGACTGAAGCATGATATTTGCTCAGCGAATCCATACCCAAAATGACATCAAAGTCTTGAATAGGAAGGACTACCAAGTCCGCACACAAGACACGACCACATATAAGCACGTCACAATCACGAAATACTCTATCGGTCACCAAACACTCTCCCATAGGAGTTGACACCTCTAACACATAGGGCAAAGACTCAGATGCAGCATTTAGTAAAGAAGAAAATTGCACAGAAATGTATGAATGAGATGATCCTGGATCTACAACGGGGAGGGTTGACTAAAAGGATAGTCTTATGTCATTTTGGACTGCTGGGATTTGGTCAACTTGGCTCTACGGGGATGGTTGACTAAAAGGATGGTCTTACGTCATTTTGGACTACCGGGATTTGGTCAACTTGGCTCTATGGGGAGGGTTGACTAAAAGGATGGTCTTATGTCATTTTGGACTGCCGGGACAAAGGTTTTCTTAACCTAAAATGACCACTCTGGGGGGGGGGGAAGCTTTTCTTAACCTAAAATGACCACTCTGGGGGACAAAGGTTTTCTTAACCTAAAATGACCACTCTGGGGGATAAAGGTTTTCTTAACCTAAAATGACCACTCTGGGGGACAAAGAGTACAAAGGTTTTCTTAACTTAAAATGACCACTCTGGGGGACAAAGGTTTTTTTAACCTAAAATGACCTCTCTGGGTCAAGGCTTGGGTCAACTCCATCTTTGGGGAGTTTCACGGGAAAATTGCTCTTATGTCCGACTAAGGACGTCCAGGACAAAGGTTTCAACCTATAATGACCACTCTGGGTCGAGGCTTGACTTGGGTCAACTCCACCTTTGGGGAGCTTGACGGGAAAACTGGTCGTACGTCCGACTAAGGACCGCCAGGGACAAAGGCTTTAACCTAAAATGGCCACTTTGGGTCAAGCCTTGGCTTGGTTAACACTACTCTACGGGATGGTTGACACATTTTCTTGACACCGGGGAGAGCCTAGGGGCGACCTTTAAGACACATTGTGGACGCAAAAATCCAAGACCTTTGAAAAATCATTTTGAGGGGAGATCAAAAGCATTTTGCTTGAAACATTATTTTTGACAAATGATGCCAAATGGGAAAATTTGGAAATGCTTATTTCTAAAGGAAAATCTTTTTGTTAGGCCCAATTGGTAGGAAAATAGGCTAGAGGGGGGGGGGGTGAATAGCCTTTTTAGAACTTTTTCAAAGAAACACTTTATAAAAGCAAAGTCACTTATCAGTTTGCAAACTATTATTAGTAAGCGCAGCGGAGAAGATATGACTTAGTTTAACTCACACAAAATCAGTATGAAATGGTTTTGAGAGCTTGGTTTAAACACAAAGTGATTTCAAAAAGTTCGATGCAGTTTCAAGAGATTGGTAAATAGAAATTACAATGAATCAGTAAGAACAAGTAAGATCTGCTAGTGATAGAGTTCCAAGCGGCAAGGACAGAATAAGTAACAAAGGACACAATGATTTGGAGAGGTTCACAGTGTATATACTGCTACGTCCTCTACCAAGTTTGGTCAGAACTTGGATTTGGGTTAAAAACACTATTAGATATCCCTAGTCTATTACAAGAGTGGCTTTGCCGGATACAAAGACTATGTTCTAGAGATCACTAATGGATCGTAGTACAAATCTGACCAAGTGTTTTTGAGCTGCAAGTTCAAGAGAACCTATCTCACTCAGGTGGGTGTGTGAATAACTCAAGCAACATATTCCTTAAAATAATCTAGTTCGGGAATACTGACAATGTTAGTGAGTTTGTGCACAAGTGTATGTCCTAACAATTGTCTAATGATTTCTGCGACAAGGAATGTTTGAGCTTGAATGAATGCTCTAAAAAATCAATTCTCTTCAATGCATTTGAAATCACCAACCCTCTTCAATGCTCTAAGTCCTCTATTTATATGAGTTAATGACTTGAGTCTTGAGGAAGAAGGTTAACAATTTGAATTTCCATAAGGTTAGGTAAGGAGTATTAAATGCGGTATCTTTGGCATTAATGGCAAAGATATGGAGTACACACATGCTTGGAAAAGTCTGATGGGTAAAGACCCCTTTGTCTCAACCGGTTACCTGCAAAAGCAAGTAGAGACAGAGTATAGCTAAAAATAGCTGTGTATCAGACGGCGCAACAATCATAACAAAGCAGATAAACTACTTTCGGATAAGACAGTACAAAAGGACAAAGACAATCAGTAAGGTTGACTTTAAGGTAAAGCGATGTAACCTGACTACCACTACAGACTGTCTTTGCCAATCAACAACTTGAGTAGAGGTTGATCGGCAACTTGATTGCTAAGTTGATCGGCAACTTGATTGCTGGTCTACTGATTTGCTTCCTCTAGCTGGTTTATCTTGATTGAAAAGTTGTTATACACCTGTGCTGGTAACAAAGAATCCTAATGGTACCTTTCAAAGGTTCTAATAAAATTGGGGGATCCTAAGTGTTAACTATGATTGGGATTAAGCAATTCTATGTCATATACATATATTTGAACAACAATCTCCTCCTAATTGCTTAAGTCCAATCACCCTATCCAAGAACATCTATCTTAGCTTAGTAAAAGAATGTATAAGGAATGTCTATTTATTATCATTCCCTAAGCCAAGTCACACTTGATGTCTTAGTAGAGGTAAACGAAATAAAAATAAAATAAATAAGATAGAAAGAGAAAAAGAATTGCTGATAGCAATGATCAGCAGAGAAATAATAATCTACAAAACAAAGTTAGTATGAATAGCAGCAGATATATTATGAGAGCATAACATAAACATAAGCATACACAAAAACAAAATGTTAGCAAAGAATTTGTTGGATATATCTTTGAAGGTCTTCAGGATATCTATATCATTGGCTACATTGACTCAAGACATAAGAAGATCTTCTTGTTGGTCAGCAGCCTTTGATGTAGATTCAGTACGCTTGGCCTTCTTCTTTGCTCTAGCTTCTTCTTTGTCAGCTTTTCTTTTCTGTCTCCTCTGAGCACTTTGTAACCTCTCAGTCAGCATCTTGTTATTTGCTTCAAGAGCCGCAATCTTCAGTTGAGCTTCGGCAAGAGCAAGATTGGCAGCAGAAAGCTCTTTCTTGGTAGATGCTAAGGATTTAATCTGAGACCTCTGATCAACAACAAGTTGATTCTGAATTGAATGCAAGGTTCCCAAAGATTCAGAAAGCTTCATCACTCGTTCCTCTCTATCGGCAAGCAGCTCCTTCAAGTTCTTGATCCTTATGTTTTCCTCCTCCAGATTGGACTTAAGAATCTTCTTAGCAAGATTGCGATAAACGTCCCTTATCAGGTCAGCAAGAGAAAGAGCCATATCACCAAAATCAGCACGAGTGGCAGGCACTTGCTGATTACATAAATCACCTTCACCGAAGTGTAGGTATTCATATAAGCTATTTACCACAGCTGGCTGAAGGGGATTTAGGTATGATGGAACAACTAATGAAGGGACAAAATCTTCATTCAACAGATCATCATCTTCAAGAAGAACATCATCAGCATCAGTCATCTCATCATCAGAGGAAATAACAATCAGCATAGGGGATGATGGGACAGAGACAAGAGTAGGAGGCAGAAGCAAAAATCGTTGAAGTGCAGCGTCATCAGCAGACTGAAAGTAATCAGCAGGAATTGATGTAGAGGCAATGAGAGAGCAATCATCATCAGCAAGATCGGCACGGTCGATCGGCATGGGAAAATCAGGATGAATAATAACGGCACGATCGCTCGGCAGATGAAAGATACCATTGTCTTACATTGACAGAAAGATAGTCATAAGTAGATTAAGACAAGCCCGTCCTTCAAGGATTATAGCCATTAATCTGGCATTCATCAGCCTAGAGGATTAGACCAAATGATCAGCACGCTGTCTTGGGTGAAATATCGGTAAAGTCAGTGCAAGACCAGCGGATTTCACTAAAAACAATAGTCCGCGAGGATCCGTAGCCCGAAATTCGAGTATATCATGAAGTTCATCATTGATCATCATGCACCTTCTCATCCAACCTTTCGTGACGATGCAAACCTCCTTAGGAGAGGGACCAGGCATGTGGATGATCAGCACGCTGTCTTGGGTGAAATATAGGCAAAGTCAGTGCAAGACCAGCGAATTTCACTAAAAACAACAGTTCACGAGGATCAGTAGCCCGGAATTCGAGTATATCATGAAGTTCATCATTGATCATTATGCACCTTCTCATCCAACCTTTCGTGACGATGCAAACCTCCTTAGGAGAGGGACCAGGCAGGTGGATTTTGCCTCCAACCTTTATCTTCCCAGATAAGCAGTGTAGAGGTTCATAAACAGGTCCTTTCACCTTGAGCTTGGACACCCGGGGAGCCTTCCCTTTCCTCCTTTTGAAATCAGGTTTAATCCAGGGCATGAAAAGTATCTTTTCGCTTACGGTGGAACCATCAATGAAAGGATGATTTTTGTCAAAAGGAGAAGGGATCCTTTGAAGAGTGGATCGGAAGGACCTGATTGGTTGATAAAGAGGAAAAAACTGTTGGCCAAAACTGTTAGTAGGAATAGAGATGTTGGTAGTATACGAGTTTGAACTCATCATCGCCTTGGCATGAAGCTCAAAATTGTACTCAGTAGGTGGAGCAGAATCCTTTTCACCTTCATTTGGTAATTCCACATAGTCATCAGGATCTATCTCATCCGAGCTTTCCTCATCAGCAGTTGTAGCAACTGGTTGTGCTTCATCAGCAACAACATGTTGTAGAAATAGAGGTTCCTCAGGAGCAAATAAAGCATTCTGGAATTCTTGAAATTCTTCAAGCTGTAAATCATGAGCTATCATAGCGTCAAGGGCAGCATCTTGATCATCAGGACCGGCAATCACAGCCTCCGTACCTCCTCCCAACTCAACAACCTCTCTAGCACCAGTAGGTTCAATAAAGATAATAGCAGGGATGATCTGAGTATCGGAAGTTGGCTCAGAATCAGCAAGTAGTGGTTCATCAGTAGCCTTTGCTGGATGATCTGAGTGTCAGCAGTTGGCTCAGTCAGATGAGTATCTGTAGTTGGCTCATCAGCAAGGTCTATATCAGCGGCAGCATCTATTTCACCAGCACACACTCCTCTTACAATTGGCACACACTCCTCTTAAAATCGGCAAATCTCTATCCGCAACTTCATCAGTAGCATGAGTGTCAGTAGTTTGCTCAACTGATGCAAGTTGGTCTTCTACATTAATCAGAGGTTGAGTTTCCATAGTTTCCTCAACTTGAGTAACCAGGGGCTCATCAGCAGTACTGGTTCTATCAGCAGGTTGAGTGTCTAAAGTTTTCTCAACAATCTGTTCAACAGATTTATCAGCAGATCGACGCTCAGAGCCATCACTAGCTAGTACTGAGTCAGCAAATGCTTCAGCAGATGACACAGAGGGTGGAGCAGCAGTAGATTGAACTTGATCAGAAGAGGGCTTCTTAAAAACTATGCTTATCGGCATCTTGTCCAACTCACTGATTGAGTCAGAAGAAGTAAAAGTGTCACCATCAGCCTTGTGAGCACAAACAAAATCAGAAGTATCAACGGAACTGCTTGGAGTTGGAATGGGAGAGATTGCTGGTGAAGGAACTGGTTCAGGAACATAGATAGCTGGTGGAGCAGTAGCAGCTCTAGCCTTGATAAAGGCCTCTGAATCATTCAACAAATTCAGGGTTATCCTCTGCACATTCTTTACGAATTTATTGGCTTGAATACTGTTATCCAACTTCTCATCATCATTGTAATTCAGCAAATCATCATTATCTTCTGGTCTTCCCAACTGGTAGGGATCTTGTTCATCAAAGTTCTTCAGTTTGTTGTAGACTGAGGCATAAGCAACCCAGACATCTTGCACCATCAGATCCTGTCTGATTCTATCTTGAAACAAGTAAATCTGATTCCAAGGGAGAGGTAGCAAGTCAAAATATCTTCCAAAGTATAGTCTAAGCTCTGTCTCAGGTAACCTTTGAAATCTCCAAAGGGGAACAAACTATTCCTTGTACATGTCAGTGAGCCTCTTCAGGCTTTTATAATCAACATAATCAGC
The DNA here is from genome assembly GCA_026119855.1 of Campanula takesimana. Taxonomy (NCBI): domain Eukaryota; kingdom Viridiplantae; phylum Streptophyta; class Magnoliopsida; order Asterales; family Campanulaceae; genus Campanula; species Campanula takesimana. Next base: position 485,243 of record JAOWBW010000140.1, read on the forward strand.
AAGGACGCCAGAAGGAACTTGCTCCTTTCTTTCCTCATGAAACTGAAGCAACCGACGAACAAAGGGCTGGAGATGATCAATAGGAAATACCCAATTCCTTGACAAAACCTTATTGATGAAAGACCAATGGTTTCTGAAGAAAATATGGAATGTGGGGTTCCTGATTGGCCGGCACTTTCTGACAGTAGGTCTAGAGGCTACATCAGCAGCAGCATGGAGCTCAGGTAAGTAAGGAAGATCAAGAATTCCTTTCTGAAGAGGAAATCTTACCCTCAAGTCAGATTCAATCAATCTCCTTCTCTCAACCATTTCATCGGCAACATCAGCCTCAGATTTAACAACCATAGAGGGAGCAGCAAGTGTTGCACCGGCAAGAAGAGATGGTGCAAACCTGATCTGCTTGGCTCTTGGATCGGTGGATGGAATTTGAGATGAAGGAATTTGTGCAACAGTGACTTTTGGCTTTGGAGCAGTAGGAATTTCATCAGAAGAAGCAACCTTTGACTTTTTGACTTAGGCTTTATCGGCAGCCTTGACTAGTCTTCTTTTCTTGGGAGCTGCAGGAGTAGAATCGGCAAGAATCATGTCGGTAGATGGAGCAGGATTAGACACGTCGGTAGAGCAACAGCAGCAACCTTAACAACTTTCTTTGCCTTCTTTTTCTTTGGAGTACCAGCAGCTGGAACAACTACTGTGCTGGTAGAAGCTTTCTTGGATATTTTGTTCCAATCAGAAAGCTTGAAAGATTTCAGATTGTCAAAGTTAAAGCTTGGAGGTGCTGGGGAAGCTCTGACAATCTCTGAGTTGTTTCTGAGGGTGGTGCTTATCAGCATATAATGACATCCTTTACCAGGGTGAGCCTTGTTCTTTCTTCTATCTTCTTTCCATTTTACTGCTGCAATTGCAATGACTCTAAACAAATAGGCACACCAGTTGAACTCTTCTTGCAACACGATGGATGTCATTGCCTCAAACTGTATATCAGTTACATGGTTGTGAGAGCCAGATCTGCACACTAAGCATCTATCAACAATCTCAGCAAGAACAAAGAATCTCCTTCTGTAATGGGCTTTCAGATGATTATCTTCACTGAGCCTAGGACCGGCTCCCCTCATAAGGGTCCATGCCTTGTCTAAGTTCTTGTCATCAGATAGACTAGTTACGCCTTCACTTCCAAGGAGTGGGAAAATAGTAGAAATAGAGGATGGAGTGATAGATATCGGGATGCCGATGACAGAATATTTAATGGAGACGAAGGTAGACGGATCATTTGGGGCAGAGATAACTGAGGCGTTGGAGAAAAATTCTTGCACTTGACCCAAAAATATGAACTCAACACCAGTTGGAGTGATGAAAGAGTCCAGAAGAGAACCAATCAAAAGATTTCTCAAGAAATCACCGTCAAGAGTGTCGTCGAAGAATGTGGAGTCAACATAGCCTCCATAGATATCCTTTTCGTTGCTCGACATTATCTGCAAAATCACTCAAGAAATCTCACAAGTTAGAAATAAATAATTCAAACTAAATGTTGAGGAACAAATGTAAATAATCAAATAGTTACCAGAGATTAGAGTAAGATCTTTGTAGACAGGTAGGAGATAATGATGAACACAAGCAACAAGGAGAGTTCAGGTGAGTGAAGAGGGAAAAGAATAAGAAGAGTTTTAAGTGAAGCTTTTATATGTTATGGAAGAGAGAGAATAAGACGGGTTTGCATGGGGAGAAGAGAAATAATGAGGATTTTAACTGTAGCAAATAACTCGGAGAACGTGCGCACACAATGAATTTAATGCGCGGACAAGACGGTTAAAATTAGACGGTTAAACTTAGGAGAGAGAAGGGGTAAGGACGGCAACAATAATATGGTAAGTATAAAAGTTATCTTTCTGATTTATCATAAGGATTTGGGATAAATATTTGACACGATTTGGGTAAGGCGGTGCACATACGTGTCAGAGAGGTGGTGTGACCGATTGTACCTTTGATTTGACATTGCTTACGTCATGTGTCAGAGAATCCTTATCTGTTAAGAATGATATCTACCGATGAATTTAAATTTTGAATTTTGACAAATCGGCAAGACATAATGTCGGCAAGATGTTGTTGGTCGGCATGATATTGTGCTTTGCTGATTTGATCGGCAGACTAATACAAGTAGTAAAGTCAGCACAGTTTTAACAATTGTAATCAATCATACCTAGTTCACCTCTGAGGAATTCAAATTTTTTCGGATCTAAAGGCTTTGTCAGTATGTCTGCTCTTTGGAAGTCGGTATAAACTTTGAGCAGCACAACATTTCCCTTTTGTACATGTTCCTTCAGAAAGTGGTATTTGATGTGTATGTGCTTGGTTTTGAAGTGCATGACCGGATTGTTGGATACTGAGATAGCAGATTGATTGTCACAGTAAATGGGACAAACTTGAGATGGAACTTCATAGTCAACCAGCTGCAACTTCATCCAAAGGATCTGTGAACAGCAACTGCCGATAGCTATGTACTCAGCTTCAGTAGTTGAAGTGGAAATTGATGCCTGCTTTTACAAGACCAAGACACCAACTGATCACCAAGAAATTGGCATGTTCCACTTATACTTTTTCTGGTCACCCTACACGCTGCAAAGTCTGCATCTGAATAAAATATTAGATTAAAAGAAGAATCTCTAGCATACCATAATCCAAGGTTAGCAGAACCACATAAGTATTTAATAATGCGTACCACATAAGTATTTAATAATGCGTTTTACAGCCTGCAGATGGGATTCCCTTGGGTCAGCTTGAAACCTGGCACATACACAAACGACAAACATGACATCTGGTCTACTGGCAGTTAGATAGAGGAGTGAGCCAATCATACCTCGGTAGACAGTCATATCTACCTTCTTACTTGACTCATCCTTATCTAAATGAATTTTAGTGCCCATCGGTGTGCTTTGAGAATGAGTATTGTCGAAGCCAAACTTCTTAATTAGTTCTTTTGCATACTTGGCTTGACTGATGAATATTCCCTCATTGGTTTGCTTGACTTGAAGTCCAAGGAAATATGTTAGTTCACCCATCATGCTCATTTCGAACTTGCTCTGCATTAGCTTCTCAAATCTCTTGTAAAGTGATTCGTTAGTAGAACCAAAAATAATATCATCGACATATATTTGAACAAACAATGAATGACCCTTATGCTTGGCAACAAATAAAGTAGTATCGATTTTACCTCGAGTGAAACCTAAGCCATCACTAAGTAAGAACTTAGAAAGGGTTTCATACCATGCCCTTGGAGCTTGCTTCAAGCCATATAGAGCTTTCTTCAATCGGTAGACATGATTAGGCTTCTTAGAGTCCTCAAAACCAGGTGGTTGTTCAACATAAACAAGTTCTTGGAGTTCTCCATTCAAGAAGGCACTTTTCACATCCATTTGATAAAGTTTGAATTCTTTGAAGGCAGCATAAGCTAAGAAAAGTCTTATAGCTTCCAATCTTTCAACAGGAGCAAATGTCTCGTCGTAGTCAATCCCTTCTTCTTGTCAGTAGCCTTTTGCGACTAACCTTGCTTTATTTCTAGTGATATTCCCAGCTTTATCCAACTTATTCCTGTAGACCCACTTTGTACCAATAACTTGTTGAAAAGTTGGTCTTGGCACAACTTCCCATACATTGCATCTTTCAAACTGATTCAGTTCCTCTTGCATGGCTTCAACCCAACCAGGATCGGCAAGAGCTTCTTTAGTCTTCTTTGGTTCAATGTTGGAAACCATAGCAGATGAGAAGAGACTTTAATCAAATGCCTTTCTCAGGTTCCTTGTCAGTCTAGGACCAAAGACATCACCAATCACATTTTCTAATGGATGATCACGAACTGCTCTAACTTCTCTCAGCACATCATGTCTTACTGACTCTTGTTTTAAAGATTCTAGAGGAGGATCAAGATCAGCAGGTGGTGGAGGAGAAGAGGAGTTTTGAGTGAGAGGTAGATGAGAACATGAAGGGATAGGTCTTATAACAGAAATTGATTGAGGGCTAGATCTGTCTTCAGGATGATCAGCAGATTTTGCATCGACAAATGGATTATGAAAGTTATCAGTATGATCATGAACTGCTGATAATGGAAAGTACTGAGTATCTGCTGGTTCTTCTACTGAAATGACTGGATCAGCAATTGGTACTTTATCTGCATGGCTAGAATTACTGGATTCACCTGTCTCATGAGAACTAGAAGCATTAGTACTATTTGGAGCCTTGTCAGACTCTAACAAATCAAATTCATCAAAGGTTATATGAACAGATTCAATAATTTTAAAGTTTCTTGTTGAAAACTCGAAAGGCCTTACTGTGTTTAGCGTGTCCAACAAAGATTCTTTCATCAACTTTCTCATCAAATTTACCTCTGTGCTCCTTACCGTTGTAAAGCACGTAACATTTGCAGCCGAATATTTTGAAGAAGCCAATGTTGGGAATTCTGCCTCTCTAGAGTTCATAAGGAGTCTTGTTGTGGAATTTGTTGATTAGAGATCTGTTCTGAGTGAAGCAGGCAGTTTTGATGGCTTCAGCCCAAAAGTATTTCGGCAGCCTTGCTTCAGCAATCATGGTTTTACCATCTTCTATAAGAGTCCTATTCTTTCTCTCAATGACACCATTTTGTTGTGGTGTACCGGCAGCTGAGAAGTTGTGGTCTATACCATGGTCATCACAGTACTGAGCAATACCATTATTCTTGAATTCAGTGCCGTTGTCTGATCTCATATTGATGATATCGCTTTCTTTCTGGGTCTGTAGTAGTTTGAATAACTTGGTAGCAACGGCATAGGTGTCATCTTTGTGACTGAAAGTTTCCACCCAAGTATATCTAGAGAAATCATCTACTACAACCAAGGTGTATCTACTTCCCCCAATACTTGCTGTAGTTATGGGGCCAAATAGATCTATATGTAGCAATTGGAGGCACTTAGAAGTTGACATGCAGGGCTTGCTTCGGAAGGAGGATTTATGTTGTTTTCCAAGCTGGCAGGCCTTGCATTTCTTTGCTTGATCAGCAGACACTTGAGGCAGACTGGTAACTAGATTTGAACCGGAGCTTAGATAGATATTTGAAGTTCAAGTGACTGAGTCTGTTGTGCCATAGCCATGAGTTCTCACTGATGTTCTTAGCTACAAAACAAACATTAGCAACACTAGTAATAGCACTTAGGTCTACTGCATAAGTATGGCCTTTACATTTGGCAGTGAGAATAGTTATGCTGGAAGAAATGTCTTTCATATAGCAACTGGAAGTAGTAAATACACATTGCATTCCTTTATCACGGAATTGTGATATTGATAGAAGGCTATGTTTCAGACCGTCCACTAGAGAGACCTTCTGTACAGTAACTGCACCTCTCTTGATGGTACCAATACCGATGATTTTTCCTTTAGCATTATCACCGAAAACAACTGGGGGACCTGATGCTTCAATAAAATCGGCAAGTAGATCTGTAAATCCTGTCATGTTCTTTGAACAGCCACTGTCTAGAATCCATAAATCCTTGCTTGCACCAGTTGAGGCCATGAAGCATTCCTGAAATAAAACAGTATGCTTATGGTCCCCCTTATTCTTGGGTCCGAGGGTTAGTTCCTCTTTGGCAACCACATCTGGCCACCACTAGAGGATGTAACCTCAATGGGTCCAGATAGGTGCTTCAAGAGGCATTCATGAGCCTTGTGACCAAAATCAGAATAATTAGAACATCTCACTTGACTGATAGACTGTGGAGTCGGTAGAACATCATTCTGTTTAGTCAGTGCATCGGAAGAACTAGAGAATTGAGCAGGCACAAACTTAGTAGGTTTGAAGGTGCTAGTGTTGTCTTTCTTCCCATTCTGTTTACCTTTGGCAGTTACCTTTTTAGGTACTTATCCATCGGCAGCAGAGGTGGTTAGACCGGCAGCACTTGCTTTGCTGATGTATTTACCAAGAATACTGTTATCAGCAAACTCAGTATCAGCAACCTTAACATATCTTTGTTTGTGCTTATCATTCCGTTTGTTCTGGTTCTTAGGATACTTCATAGCCACAGCACTGTATATTGGCTTAGCATCCTTATGCATTGAGTTAACAGGACTACATTCAACTTTCTCATCCTTTTTCTCGGTCGCACAAGTTTCAGTAGAGCTACTGCAGCTGGAATCAAATCCTAACCCAGATTGGTCCTTATATGACATTTGGGTCTGTAGGATTGTTTTAACAGCAGCTCTATATTTTGTGTAAGAATCAACAATCCTTGTGAGATGATTGTTTCTTGCCACAAGATCTTCGATTTGAGCTATCAATATTGTTACTTGACTTTTAAGATCCAGATTTTCTTTCTTTAGAAGAACAGATTCAAGCTCATGTCCTTTGAGAACTTTAAGTTTAGACATAAGCAAGTCATTCTCTGCAGAAATTCTATTGAAATCAGCAGCCATCACTTTATGAACGCTACTCAGCTTCTCATGATCAATAAAAAGTTCATCCATTGTCTCTACCATTTCAGTTTTAGATATTTCAGGAAAGGGATCTGCTGAAATCTTAGGGGTAGAGATAATAGGTTTAGGAGAGAAGTCAGGTAGGGAAGAGATGGGTTTAGATAGACTTTTGGCAATGCTAGGATGTTCAGTGAATGGGAATTTTCTGGTCATCGGTAAGGATTTTGGTTTGATGGCAGTGAATTTAGAAGAGTTACACTGGCCATAGAGTGAGGTTCCCACTTGATGAACTTTGTATCCATTTGGGTTTTTTGCTTTGACACTTATTTCCTTGAAGTGTGGTTGAGGTCTTCCAGCAGCTTCTTCTCTGATTGGAGTTCTTGGAGGAGATGGATCTCGGTAAACTGGAGTCAGAAATGAGAATGTATCGGAATCTTCCAAGTCTAGGGCAAAAAAACTTACATCGGCATCTTCGTCTGAGTCAGTTTCACACCAAACCGGCAAGGCCTTTTCTGTGCTTTCATAGGAAACAAAGCTTGGAGACTTAGGATGTCTCTTGCTAAGTGACTTCCTCACATACTCATATTTTGGTTGAGGACATTTGGAAGCAAAGTGACCAGGTTTTCTGCAGTTGAAGCAGACAAGATCACCTTTGTTATTTTTTCCGTCGGTAGCACTCGTCGAGGGTTTGCTATAGCTTGCTGGTTTTTGAAATGCTGGTGTGAATGGTTTTGGTTGCTGGTAGCTTCCTTTCTGCTTCCTTTTGAAGTCTTTAAACCTTTTGTAGTTCCTAGCGAAAGCGGCAAATTCGTCTTCTTCCATAGGTTGTTTTGAGGTTGTTTCTGGGGTTTTGGAACTTCTAGGTATTGGATGGGGATCTATAGGAGGGAATTTGTTTGAAGGGAAGGATATTTGTGACTGAGCTGATAGAGACAAGTTTTTGAAGTTTTTATTGAGAACGTTAAGTTTTTGCAGTTCTCTCTCATACAGGAATAGACTAGACATAAGATTCTGAATAGAAGTCTTGTTTAAGTCTCTCACTTCTCTAACAACAGTGACCTTGGTATGATACTCATTTTCCAAATAACTTAGAAAATGAATATTTAGGTCTTTCATAATATAAACCTTACCTAAAGAAGCACATAAATTACTTACCTCGTAAAATCTGTCGTAGGCACTTCTGAGTGACTAACCATCTTGTTTCTTGAAGGATTCAAACTCAGTAATGCAATCGTAGAGTCTGTTGTCCTTCACTTGCTCATCACCTTCAAAGTATGCAAGGAGCTTGTTCCAGCATTCTTGAGCCGTGGAGCACAAGTCAATGAGTTTGTATTGCTTGTCATCCAAACCACAGGAGATAATGTGGCATGCTTTTCCATCTAGGGCGGCTGAAAGTTTGTCGTCCTCAGTCCATTCCTCTCTTGGTTTCTCAACCAAAGTTTCTTCAATCTGAACATGGGTTTCTTGTTCAGTGTCACAATCAGCATGTTGTGTCAGCGGAGTGGAGGGAATAGGTCTATAGGTGGTTGATACTTTTAAAGGGATTATTAGACCACCTTCTATCACCTTCATCAACCGGTTATCGATTGAGTTCATATACTTTATCATACGAGATTTCCAGACACCAAACTTGTTGACATTCAACAACGGAATGGTAGTGATGTTGAATGACTGCATGATTTTTCCTGCCATGGTATCGGCAAACAAGCTGCAAAGCTTGGAAATTTCTTTCAAAATTCCAAGCTCTGATACCAATTGTTAGGCCTAATTAGTAGGAAAATAGGCTAGAGGGGGGGGTGAATAGCCTTCTTAGAACTTTTTCAAAGAAACACTATATAAAACTAAAGTCACTTATCAGTTTGCAAACTATTATTAGTAAGCGCAGCGGAGAAGATATGACTTAGTTTAACTCACACAAAATCAGTATGAAATGGTTTTGAGAGCTAGGTTTAAACACAAAGTGATTTCAAAAAGTTCGATGCAGTTTCAAGAGATTGGTAAATAGAAATTACAATGAATCAGTAAGAACAAGTAAGATCTGCCGGTGATAGAGTTCCAAGCGGCAAGGGCAGAATAAGTAACAAGGGACACAATGATTTGGAGAGGTTCACAGTGTAAATACTGCTATGTCCTCTACCAAGTTTTGTTAGAACTTGGATTTGGGTTAAAAACAATATTAGATATCCCTAGTCTATTACAAGAGCGGCTTTACTGGATACAAAGACTAAATTCTAGAGATCACTACGAATCTGACCAAGTATTTTTTAGCGGAAAGTTCAAGAGAACCTATATCACTCAGGTGGGTGTGTGAATAACTCAAGAAACATATTCCTTAAAATAATCTAGTTCGGTAATACTGACAATGTTGGTGAGTTTGTGCACAAGTGTATGTCCTAACAATTGTCTAATGATTTTGCGACAAGGAATGTTTGAGCTTGAATGAATGCTCTAAACAATCAATTCTCTTCAATGTACTTGAAATAACCAACCCTCTTCAATGCTCTAAGTCCTCTATTTATAGGAGTTAATGACTTGAGTCTTGAGGAAGAAGGTTAACAATTTGAATTTCCAGACGGTTAGGTAAGGAGCATTAAATGCGGTATCTTTGGCATTAATGGCGAAGATATGGAGTACACGCATGCTTGGAAAAATTTGATGGGTAAAGACACCTTTGTCTCAACCGGTTACCTGCAAAAGCAAGTAGAGACAGAGTATAGATAAAAATAGCTATGTGTCAGACGGTGCAGCAATCATAACAAAGCAGATAAACTACTTTCGGATAATACAGTACAAAAGGATAAAGACAATAAGTAAGGTTGACTTTAAGGTAGAGCGATGTAACCTGACTACCATTACAGTCTGTAGTACAGACTGTCTTTGCCGATTAGCAACTTGAGTAGAGGTTGATCGGCAACTTGATTGGTAAGTTGATCGGTAACTTGATTGCTAAGTTGATCGGCAACTTGATTGCGGGTCTGCTGATTTGCTTCCTCTAGCTGGTTTGTCTTGATTAAAAAGTTTTTATACACCTATGCTGGTCACAAAGAATCCTAATGGTACCTTTCAAAGGTTCTAATAAAATTGGGGGATCCTAAGTGTTAACTATGATTGGGATTAAGCAATTCTATGTCCTATACATATATTTGAACAACACTTTTAACGAAGCATGTTAGTCAAAAATTTTATTTTAACTTAACCGTGAGGTTTGTCATGCATAAAGTCCTTTGGATTTTGTCCATTCATTGAGGAGTAACTGATGGTAGGAAGCTGCTCGTCGCTGTTGTGGGGATAGCCCCAATGTCATCTTTGTCATTGATGTCGGGGTAGCCCCATGTCATTGTTGTCGTTGATGTGTAGGTAGCCCCAATGTCGTCCTTTTGCTTTTGATGTTGGCGTAGCCCCAATACCATCTTTTGACCTTTGAAGTGAGGTTAGGAACCCATCCATTTTTCATGACGTACCATTTCTTTTGCCTAGGCCGCCCTTTCGGGTTTTCAACCTAGCGGGCATCTCTTTTGATTCTTTTATGGCACACCTTATTTTTTGCCTAGGCCGCCCTTACGGGTTTTCAACCTAGCGGGCTACTTTTTTTGTGCCTTTTTCTTTTTTCCTTTTTTTATGAGTGATCCAGCCGACTTGATAGAACGGGGACTTTAAAGTATTTTTCTTGGAGGAAACATGCAAGGGCATTTTATTTGGGAGAGAGTCCCTTTATTCTAGTGAGCTCTTTGAGCGATGTATCATGAAATGGGAGGAAGCCCTTGCTTGACAGAATACAAGTGTTTAGCTCTTTCCTAATATGTAGAGAAGAAGACTTGTCGAGACATTTGAAATTTGCCTTAGTTAATATCATCAAAATGGTTGCTTGAATGGACCATGTTTATTATTAAGTCAAGATTATAACAAGCAATTAGCCTTAACATGTATAAATGTTGTGATCAATTGAGATTAAGATTCGATCAATGGCAAGATCGGAAGAAGAAGGTGTGTTTAGGAAATCGGTCATTGATGGGACCGAGGGAAGAGAACTTGGTCATTTTGAGAGGACCACAGTTTGATGGTTTTGTTTCATGTTGTGACCGGACCCGAAGGTTGCCTACGTTCCCCTCAGTTTGAGGAGCTCAGGTCGCCGTAGTTCGGCCATGGATCGTCTTTTATCGAAGTTGGTGTCCTTTTGAAGGATGTTGTTGCTTTGCTGATGTAAATCGTTTTGCTTTGCGGTGAACTCCTCGGGATATTCTTTGAGGTGGACTTTTGCAGTGAACTTGGTGAGCTTTTGAGGCAGACTTCCTCTTCGCATATATTATTTCTTTTTCTTCTTTCCATTATTAATTTCTTTTCTCTCTTCTCATCCTTTTTTTTAGAGAGAGGGGAAACATTAGCCCCAACTTGCTATCTTTGACATTGGCTCATTTGTAGCCCCTTGGTGGAATGTCTGTCACTTTTGACTTTGACTTTGAAGATCCGGGAAGTCCTTTGCTTGGTTGCGCACGTGTGCGATCACAGTTGAATCTTAGTGGTTGAGCAACAACATCCTTGCCTTTTATTTGTCTCGGGATGCCTTTGATGTGTATCAATAATTTGTATTAGGTTGTGTATTGGGAAATGTGTATCGGGGATGTGTATCGGGAAATGTGTATATAGGAAGGCTTGCCATTAATGGTTTCTTCATGCCAATTGATCACAACATTTATTCACATCAAGATTAATTGTTTGCATTTAGCATTTTTCATTTATGTTTGGTCCATTCATCCTTAATGAGTCATCATTGACTAGTATACTTAGAAGTCAATTCATCATTTTAGGGACATAGCAATCAGTTTGATAATAACAACTAAGGCGATTTCAAGAGTAAATGTATATTGCAAATAATGTCTCAAGTCTAGAGAGAAGAGAAGGAAAATGACTCTTTTATTTAGATAACTTTATACATACATGTCCCAAGTGCGGTCCTCTGTAAAAATAAAAAGACACAGTCTAGAATGGACTTTGGTGAAAATCTAGATCCTGCGAGGCTGGAAGACTCTATATTTTTTTCTTTTTTCATTTTTTTTTCAAGGGATGGGCTCCAATGAAGCAAGATGATCCATTTTCTTCCTTAATTGTTGGAGGGGTTGTCGGCGGCATATTCCATGTCTTCCACGGGAAACTCGGGTTCCGTGTCATCGGGAAAGATATCGCGAGGTCTCCATTTGGCTTGGCATTGTAATTTCCGGATTCGTCTACTCTTGAGTTGGGAGTTTGCTTTGGCCATCTCCTTTTGGTGATTTCCTTTTAAGGTGCGTAGCCTTCGTGCGTTGCACTCGACGAAGGTACGGATCTCCATTTGATGTAGCCGCTTTTGGGCTTCTGAAGCACGGGCCTCTCCTTGTAGACGGTGTTTGATAGGCTAAATCGCACACCTACAAATTAAACCTGGACTTGGTTCTAAAAATATGTAGCTAGGGATAAGTCCAGGATCGATCCACGAAGAACAAATAGATTGATCAAGTGTAAAAACCCTAGCAATAATTCTAGATTAAGCACAAGTAAAATTATGAACAGAGACAAAATCATGAAAAAGAAAATACCTCAAATTGATAAATAGGGGTTCATGATTCAAACCCAAAGCTTGGGTTTTAGTTCCTCATATGGAGCTTTGAAACCTCCATGGAAGAAAAATAAAAACCTAGATCTAAATTATTGTATGTAGTTGTCGAATGAAAAACAATCAAAACCGATAGTGGAACAAGAACGAGTCTCATAAGGAGTTGTGGATCCCGTTCAAGATACACAAGTAACTCACAGATCTGGTAGGTTACGATCTGAGACCGAGAGATATGGATTTCTCGTAACGGATAGTAATGAGGGGGATATCATTGAGAATGATGAACCGACCACCTACCAAGAGGCGATGTCATCTCCTGATTCGGACAAGTGGCTTGGAGCCATGGAATCCGAATTACAATCCATGCAAGATAATCAAGTTTGGAACTTGATTGATGCACCCGAAGGTGTAAAAACCATAGGATGCAAATGGGTCTTCAAGAAGAAGACTGATATGGATTAAGAAAGAGTTGGAATCTCCGTTTTGATGAATCAGTCAAAGAGTTTGGCTTCATCAAGAACGAAGATGAACCTTGTGTATACAAAAAGATTAGTGGGAGCATAGTGCTATTCCTTATTTTATATGTGGATGACATATTTGTCACGACCCGAAATATAGGCTCTATTTTATTAGCAATTAAATGATTATTATTTAATTATTTGCTTATTTATTTATTTAAAATATTAATTATTTAAATAATTATGTGTGCAATTTATGTGTTATAATATTTATGCCTAGCATTTTAATTGGGTCATTTGTGCTAGTGTAGATGTGTTGAGTCTTATTAATTAGTGGGGAGTTTAATTGAAGAGGTAGTATTGGGAGAGGGGCCTTTTTGTAACATTTCAAACATTTTTCATACTCCTTCCCTACTCCCCTCACCACCCTCACCATTCTCACACTCCACCTCTCTCTCTCTCCCTGGAAACCTCTCTCTCTCTCTCTAGCAAATTGGTAAGTTTTTCTTCCTCTCCTTCTCTCTTCATTTTCTCCTTCTTCCTCTCATTATTATTCATTTCTTAAAACGTGAACATTGTTTAGATCGTCGATAGGATCGTTGGAAGCCAAAAATATTTGAAATCCATCAACTTTGAGAATTTTCAAGTAAGTTACTTTTTCCCCATTTTGATGCTAAAATGTTCATCTCATGTTTATATGATGTTTGATGTGTTATAATTGAAGTTTGGTTGAGTTTAGAATTTATTTTGAATTTATTTGAGTTTTTGGGTAAAAATGGTGAAATCTTGAATGTGGGGAATTGGTGTTAGTTTAGATGATTAAAGGGTGTTATTTAGGTTCCCTTTAGGTTGGATGTTGTTTAGGAGCTTTAGAAATGTATTGGGAAGCTTTGATTTTGATAACTTTAGTGAAGGTTGTGTTTTGGTTCGAAAATTGTAAACCCAGGAAGAATCTGGGCTTTGATCATCTGGCACGGTCATGCTCCTTTATTTGGCACGGTCGTGCCATATTCATTTTCCCACTCGTAATGGTTGGCACGGTCGTGCTCCTTTATTTGGCACGGTCGTGCAACAATTCCCTTTCCTCCCGTCTTGATTGGCACGGTCGTGCCACTCTCTTAGGCACGGTCGCGCCAAAAATTACCTTCCCTCTCGAAATGTTTGGCACGGTCGTGCCACTTTTTTAGGCACGGTCGTGCCAAGCTAGAATTCTGATATATTCCTCCCTTTTCTTCTAAAATTGTTTCCTTCATAACTTTCTCATCCGAACTCCGTTTGAGGCGAATAAACTATCATTTTAAAGCTCTCCTTGAGCTCTTCGAGATGAGTGAATAGTTTTTCTTGTGTACTTGAGTTAACTGGATCCTTTGTGATCAAATGTGATAAGGGATTGGTGTTATTATTGTGGAAATTATTAGAGCACCTTAATTGGTTATTGTTAGTTCATTTCACTTTCTTGTTGACTTCTTGATATGATTCCCTACTTTGGAATCCTTTGTTGTTTATCGTGCTAGTATTTTATTACTTAGCCTTTACGTGAAAGTCCAGCTGGTATTTTGTGTGTGTTTGGGCGATGCGAAACATTATGATGGCACGGCCAAGTCCATTGTGATGTTGACCATTGTTTTGCCCCATTATTACCCTCCTCCAGATTGGCCTTGGATGTGAGAAGAGCTAGCTCCTTTGTGTGCATTTTAGCTTTACTTGGAGCATGACTTTGTGGCATGTCTCCCGTCCCTTGTGACACTTCTTTTATGGTTATTGGTTCCGGTACCGGGGTTTTCTCTTCGGCTTTCATGCTATTATGAAGATGATGATTTGTTGATTATTGAATCTGCGCAGCGATCCTTTATTTGGATGTACCAGTTTGGAAAACCTTGGCTATATCCTTTGTTATGTGTTTATTTCCGCTGCTATCTGTTATATGATAATTGCTATGTGCTATGTGATAATTATTATTGTTTATTGCTTATTGCATCATAGCATGTCATGTAGTTGCATTAGTAACTTATTGAGATTTATCTCACCCCCCTTTTCTTTTATCTTTGTTTTTCCTTAAACCCCCCCCCCAGGTGCTAAGGATTAGTCTCGCTGATCACGAGAAAGAGGACGTCGAGTGTGGATCCGTTCTTTTGGGGAAGGTTGATATAGGTTGGTTTACATTATATAAATGTGTAACCTTTTGGGGTATTTGTACCAAACAATGACGTCACTAAGAATTGTATATTTTTATTTTGTTGGGCATAAACTTGTGGAAGTTTATGATAGTTATATTTAGTCTTTATCAAACTTGGTTTTGTAAAACTGTGGATTATTACCTTTTGGTATTAAATGAAATTTTTAACTTCGGTATTTCACCGTTTTGGTTTTAGAGTCGACGTCCAGCTCGCGGTCCCGGGGCCCGCGGGGTCCGGGGTCGCGACAGTTGGTATCAGAGCTATGGCATTAGCTCTAAGTATAAGTCTAGGTGGATTAGTATGACCTAGGTGGGTAGTAGTGTGCGGAGTGATTAACGGTTGATGTTTTATGTAGGTACTTGTTTACAATGGTTCGTAGAAGGAGTGGTGAAGGTAGTACCGGTAATGCAAATCAGAATGATACAAGGGAAGGCTGAGTTGTGGATTGAGTCGATGGAGAAGATTTATGATGTATTTGGGTGTTCGGATGAGGATAAGGTCCGGTTCGCGGCTTACAAGATTGTGGGTGCCGCCGAGCATTGGTGGAAAGGTGTTAAAGCTACTTGGGATGATACTCACACGGTGTATGCGTGGGAGTTGTTTGTGCGCAAATTCAAGGAGCATTTCATTCCGGTTGTTGATCAAAACCGAAAGGAGATCGAGCTACTCAACCTAGAGCAAGGTGTGTTGTCTATAGCACAATACTCGGCTAAGTTCATAGAATTAGCCCGGTATTGTGACTATTTGGTGAGGACCGAGGAACAAAAGGCTATGAGATTCATTCGGGGATTGAAGACCTCCATCCGTACTCAACTTATTGCTCAACGGATTGTGACTTTCCAAGATGCGGTGGACCGAGCCTATTTGATAGAGCAGGATATTGGGGAGCACAAAAGGAAAACCGAGGTTGCGGGTACGGGTAAACCGGGAAGCCATGCTAAGTCTCAACCACAGCACCGTTCCGATAATCGAGGTAACTTTGGGGGACAATCTCAGTTCCGAGGGCAACCGATCCCAAGGAACCCGGGTACCACTTCCGGGAACCAAGGGAGCCAAGTTAGGAGGCTTTGTTCGTATTGTCAAAAGGAAGGTCATTCTGAAAACCGTTGTTGGAAGAAGCAAGGAAGGTGCACCAATTGTGGTCAAATGAGTCACTTTGTAAAAGATTGCCCAAGAGGTAGAGGACAAGCATCCGGGTCAGGAGTTGGTACTAATCAGGGTCAGAAAAGGGATGCCGCTGGGAAGCCCAAAATTCAAGGAAAGATATTTGCCATGAATCAACAACAAGCTACCGATGATCCATCCGTTATTGGAGGTATTGTTTCTGTGTCTAATGTGAGCGCACGAGCGTTAGTAGATCCAGGATCATCTCATTCATACATTTCTGTGCAATTTGCTTCCATGTTAAATGCTGCATTCGAGTCTTTACCGTACGTGCTAGAGGTGTCGACCCCTATAAGAGAATGCTTGATTTCTGATCGAGTCTTTCGTGCTTGTGATGTGGTTATTTGTGGTCGAGTCCTTTGTGCGGATTTGGTAGTTCTTCCTATCCAAGACTTTGATGTCATTTTGGGTATGGATTGGTTGAGCAAGTTTCATGCGTCCGTTGATTGCCGTAAGAAAACTGTTACTTTTTCTATTCCCGATGAGCCTAAATTTGTGTTTGAGGCTAGTCCTCTGAGTAGAAAGGTTCGCTTAATTTCTTTTATGAAAGCGAGGGAATTATTGCATAGTGGTTGTGAGGGGTATTTGGCTAGTGTTCTTGATAGTAGGAAAGAATCCCCTAGTCTTGATAGTGTTCGGGTAGTTCGGGAATTTCCCGATGTTTTCTCTACCGAGTATGATATGCCGTCCGATCGTGAGATTGAATTTTGTATAGATCTTTTGCCGGGTACGGCTCCGATTTCGAAAGCGCCTTATAGGTTAGCTCCCGCTGAGTTGAAGGAATTGAAGGTTCAGTTGCAAGAGTTGCTTGACCGAGGGTTTATCCGCCCTAGTGTTTCCCCGTGGGGAGCACCGGTTTTATTTGTGCGGAAGAAAGATGGTTCGTTGAGATTGTGCATCGATTACCGGAAGTTGAATCAGGTTACGGTGAAGAATAAGTATCCTCTACCCCATATTGACGATTTGTTTGAACAGCTTCAAGGGTCCGTGGTTTTCTCTAAACTTGATTTGAGGAGTGGGTACCATCAGTTGAAGGTTCGATCGGAGGATATTCCGAAGACTGCTTTTCGCACTCGGTATGGTCATTATGAATTCTTGGTTATACCGTTTGGGTTGACTAATGCGCCGGCCGTATTTATGGATTTGATGAACCGAGTTTTCCATCCCTATCTTGATTCGTTCGTGGTGGTTTTCATCGACGACATTCTTGTTTATTCGAAATCTCGAGATGAGCACGAGCAGCACTTGAGGACAGTTTTATCCGTTCTTGCGAGGGAGAAATTATTTGCGAAGTTTAGTAAATGCAAATTTTGGCTCGAGAAGGTGTCATTTCTGGGTCATGTTATTTCGAAAGATGGGATTTCTGTGGATCCGTCAAAGATTGAAGCTATAGTGGATTGGAAGAGACCCGAGTCAGTGACAGAGATTAGAAGCTTTCTTGGTTTAGCCGGTTATTACAGAAGGTTTATTGAAGGGTTTTCGAGGATTGCCACTCCGATGACTCAGTTAACCTGGAAGAATGTTCCGTTTGTGTGGACCGAGAAATGTGACAAGAGTTTCGAGGAATTGAAGAAGAGGTTGACTACCGCACCAATCTTGACTTTGCCTAATGGGAGCGATGGTCTAGTGATTTATAGTGATGCTTCGAAAGAGGGTTTGGGTTGTGTGTTGATGCAGAATGGGAAAGTAATTGCGTATGCTTCGAGGAAGTTGACCCCTAGTGAGCAGAATTTCCCGACTCATGATATGGAGTTAGCGGCTATTGTCTTTGCGTTGCACAAATGGAAGCACTACCTTTATGGGGCGAAGTTTGAGATTTTTACGGATCACAAAAGTTTGAAGTACCTATTCTCTCAGAAGGAATTGAACAACCGACAGCGCCGATGGATGGAATTGTTGAAGGATTATGATTGTACGATTTCTTATCACCCGGGGAAGGCGAATGTGGTAGCCGATGCGATTAGTAGAAAATCTTATGTGGCTTCAATGATGGTTCGTGAATGGAAAATGCTTGAGGATGTTCGAGATTGGTCTCCTCGTGAATCGAGACATGGGGATATTTTTGCGAATATTAGGGTGTCTCCGACCCTAACTCAAAGGATAAAGGAAGCTCAGAAAGAAGATCCCGAGTTGGTGAAGATAATGGGTAAATTGAAGGAAAAGAACTTCGAGGATTTTTCTATTAGTTCGAGTGGAGTGTTGACTTTCCGTGGAAGATTGTGTGTTCCTGATGTTGATGGAATTAAACAGAGAGTTCTTGATGAGGGTCACAAATCGAGGTATACTATTCATCCGGGTAGTACGAAGATGTATCAGGATTTGAAGCAACAATTTTGGTGGATTAATATGAAGAGGGAAATAGCCAAATATGTTTCGAAGTGTTTAACTTGTCAGCAGGTCAAAGCCGAGCATCAGAGACCCGCGGGATTGCTTCAGCCGTTAGAGATTCCCGAGTGGAAATGGGAGCATGTGACTATGGATTTCGTTACGGGACTGCCTCGTACCCGTAGGAAGTATGATAGTGTTTGGGTAATAGTGGATAGATTGACCAAGAGTGCCCATTTCTTGCCTATTGACATCAGATATTCGATGGAAAGGCTTGCGACCCTTTATATCGATGAGATTGTTAGATTGCATGGGGTTCCGGTTAGCATTGTGTCAGATCGAGACCCGAGGTTTACTTCTAGATTCTGGAAGGCGTTTCAGGAAGCTTTGGGTACAGATTTGCGATTCAGTACGGCTTTTCATCCCCAGACCGATGGTCAATCCGAGAGGACTATTCAGATTCTTGAGGATATGTTGCTAGCGTGTTCGATAGACTTCTCCGATTCTTGGGATTCGCACCTACCGTTAGTGGAGTTCTCTTACAACAACAGTTATCAGGCTAGTATCGAGATGGCACCGTATGAGGCTTTGTATGGAAGGAAATGTCGATCACCAATTTGTTGGGATGAGGTTGGTGAAGCGAAGATCGTGGGTATTGATTTGCTTCAGGATTCGGTTGAGAAAGTTAAAGTTATCCGGGATAGATTGAAGACAGCCCAGAGTCGACATAAGAGCTACGCAGACAACCGAAGGTGAGATATTAGTTTTCAGATTGGTGATTTGGTATTCTTGAAAGTGTCTCCGAAGGTGGGTATTCGTAGGTTTGGGAAGAAAGGCAAATTGGCTCCGAGGTTTAGTGGCCCGTTTGAGATTTTGGGAAAAGTTGGACTTCTAGCGTATCGTCTTGCGTTACCGCCATCTTTGGACCGGTTGCACAACGTCTTTCACGTTTCTATGCTTCGGAAGTATGTTCATGATCCATCTCACGTGTTACCAAGGATACCGGAGGATATTGAGCCCGATATGTCTTATGAGGAACGACCGGTTCGGATCTTAGATTCTAAAGTCCAAGAGTTGAGGAACAAGAGTATTGCGTTGGTTCGAGTTCTTTGGAGGAATCACAATATCGAGGAGTCGACGTGGGAGCTTCGTGATGAGATCGAGAGGAAATTTCCGTGGCTTTTTGTTGGAGGTGAGTCTCGTTAAAATTCGGGTCGAATTTTCTTTAAGGGGGAGTGAATGTCACGACCCGAAATATAGGCTCTATTTTATTAGCAATTAAATGATTATTATTTAATTATTTGCTTATTTATTTATTTAAATTATTAATTATTTAAATAATTATGTGTGCAATTTATGTGTTATAATATTTATGCCTAGCATTTTAATTGGGTCATTTGTGTCATTTGTGCTAGTGTAGATGTGTTGAGTCTTATTAATTAGTGGGGAGTTTAATTGAAGAGGTAGTATTGGGGGAGGGGCCTTTTTGTAACATTTCAAACATTTTTCATACTCCCTCCCTACTCCCCTCACCTCCCTCACCATTCTCACACTCCACCTCTCTCTCTCTCCCTGGAAACCTCTCTCTCTCTCTAGCAAATTGGTAAGTTTTTCTTCCTCTCCTTCTCTCTTCATTTTCTCCTTCTTCCTCTCATTATTATTCATTTCTTAAAACGTGAACATTGTTTAGATCGTCGATAGGATCGTTGGAAGCCAAAAATATTTGAAATCCATCAACTTTGAGAATTTTCAAGTAAGTTACTTTTCCCCCATTTTGATGCTAAAATGTTCATCTCATGTTTATATGATGTTTGATGTGTTATAATTGAAGTTTGGTTGAGTTTAGAATTTATTTTGAATTTATTTGAGTTTTTGGGTAAAAATGGTGAAATCTTGAATGTGGGGATTTGGTGTTAGTTTGGATGATTAAAGGGTGTTATTTAGGTTCCCTTTAGGTTGGATGTTGTTTAGGAGCTTTAGAAATGTATTGGGAAGCTTTGATTTTGATAACTTTAGTGAAGGTTGTGTTTTGGTTCGAAAATTGTAAACCCAGGAAGAATCTGGGCTTTGATCATCTGGCACGGTCGTGCTCCTTTATTTGGCACGGTCGTGCCATATTCATTTTCCCACTCGTAATGGTTGGCACGGTCGTGCTCCTTTATTTGGCACGGTCGTGCAACAATTCCCTTTCCTCCCGTCTTGATTGGCACGGTCGTGCCACTCTCTTAGGCACGGTCGAGCCAAAAATTACCTTCCCTCTCGAAATGTTTGGCACGGTCGTGCCACTTTCTTAGGCACAGTCGTGCCAAGCTAGAATTCTGATATATTCTTCCCTTTTCTTCTAAAATTGTTTCCTTCATAACTTTCTCATCCGAACTCCGTTTGAGGCGAATAAACTATCATTTTAAAGATCTCCTTGAGCTCTTCGAGATGAGTGAATAGTTTTGCTTGTGTGCTTGAGTTAACTAGATCCTTTGTGATCAAATGTGATAAGGGATTGGTGTTATTATTGTGGAAATTATTAGAGCACCTTAATTGGTTATTGTTAGTTCATTTCACTTTCTTGGTGACTTCTTGGTATGATTCCCTACTTTGGAATCCTTTGTTGTTTATCGTGCTAGTATTTTATTACTTAGCCTTTACGTGAAAGTCCAGCTGGTATTTTGTGTGTGTTTGGGCGATGCGAAACATTATGATGGCACGGCCAAGTCCATTGTGATGTTGACCATTGTTTTGCCCCATTATTACCCTCCTCCAGATTGGCCTTGGATGTGAGAAGAGCTAGCTCCTTTGTGTGCATTTTAGCTTTACTTGGAGCATGACTTTGTGGCATGTCTCCCGTCCCTTGTGACACTTCTTTTATGGTTATTGGTTCCGGTACCGGGGTTTTCTCTTCGGCTTTCATGCTATTATGAAGATGATGATTTGTTGATTATTGAAGCTGCGCAGAGATCCTTTATTTGGATGTACCAGTTTGGAAAACCTTGGCTATATCCTTTGTTATGTGTTTATTTCCGCTGCTATCTGTTATATGATAATTGCTATGTGCTATGTGATAATTATTATTGTTTATTGCTTATTGCATCATAGCATGTCATGTAGTTGCATTAGTAACTTATTGAGATTTATCTCACCCCCCTTTTCTTTTATCTTTGTTTTTCCTTAACCCCCCCAGGTGCTAAGGATTAGTCTCGCTGATCACGAGAAAGAGGACGTCGAGTGTGGATCCGTTCTTTTGGGGAAGGTTGATATAGGTTGGTTTACATTATATAAATGTGTAACCTTTTGGGGTATTTGTACCAAACAATGACGTCACTAAGAATTGTATATTTTTATTTTGTTGGGCATAAACTTGTGGAAGTTTATGATAGTTATATTTAGTCTTTATCAAACTTGGTTTTGTAAAACTGTGGATTATTACCTTTTGGTATTAAATGAAATTTTTAACTTCGGTATTTCACCGTTTTGGTTTTAGAGTCGACGTCCAGCTCGCGGTCCCGGGGCCCGCGGGGTCCGGGGTCGCGACAATATTGCTCATTGGAAACGACATTCCTACATTTTAGTCTCTAAAGACTAGGTTAGGAAAGTGTTTCGCAATGAAAGATAAGGGTGAAGCCGCATATATCCTTGGCATTAAGATCTATAGAGATAGATCAAAGAAGCTAATTGGTTTTAGCCAAAGTACTTACATTAACAAGGTCCTTAGAAGATTCCGCATGGAAAACTCTAAGAGAGGAAAATTTCTAGTGTTACATGGAGGAATGGAATATGATCTCGTTGTAAATGGTTACACGGATGCAAGCTTCCAAACCGACAAAGATGATAGAAGACCGTAATCGGGTTTTGTATTTATGTTGAATGGTGGAGCTGTAAGCTGGAAGAGTTCCAAACAGAGTACAGTCACTGATTCTACAACTGAAACTAAGTATATTGCTGCATGGGATGCTGCAAAGGAAGTTGTTTGGATTAAGAAGTTCATTGGTGAACTTGAGGTGGTTCCTAGTATTGTTAATCCAATAGACCTTTATTGAGATAATAATGGTGATATTACTCAAGCAAAGGAACCAATGGCACATCAGAAATCCAAACACATAATTAGCCGTTTTCATATCATTCGAGAGATAGTTGATAGGGGAGATGTAAATATATGCAGAGTACCAACTGATGATAACGTTGCGGACCCGCTAACAAAGGGACTTCCACAAGTTGAACATGATGGTTATGTTAGGTGCATGGGTGTTAGATACATAGGAGATTGGGCCTAGGTCAAGTGGGAGATTGTTAGCATTGGTGCCTTAGGGACGTTTGTTAAACGTTGTATATGTTATCATTTTATTCATATTAATACAGAGATGTTTTGATTATTATTGTTGTTCATGTTTACTTATAATAATCTCCGTCCCTAGAGATTATGAAGCACTAGCATAAAGGCTAAATGATCATGGGATGATCATGATAGATTTATGGGTACTTGTTGGAGAACAAGGTAGTGGACATGACCCGCTGTATGAGATTTATGTCATGGTCAATGTCGAACATAGATCTCATAATAGTTATGTCTGTAGATACCCCGGGAAAGCCAACTACTTGGCTAGAGAGGTGAATTGTCCTAGGATGTCTAACTTGTTTTAATTTGTAGAGTCGCCACCTATGTTATTGAGTAAACATAAGAAAAACCCAAAGAAATAGCCTATTTTAATATACAAAACCAGAGATTCGGGAAGAGAAGGGTTCGGGGGTTAGGTGACGGAGTGGAAAGTACTTAAACACCCCCTCCGCCCCGCTTATGCGGGTCTTGCTACCATTGGTGTTCTAATGTAAAAGTCCTTCAATTTATTAATCTAAAAATGCTAATAATTACAATGAAAAGAAAGGGGAAATTGCAAATGGAAATAGAAGAGAATTGCTTTATTGATTAATTTATATTAAAGATTACATTAAGAGAATAAGAATAAATTAAACAAGAATTTAGAAATGTAGGGAGATAACCTTAACCAACTTTAATGTAATAAAGTGATTATTTGGTCATGTCCCATTTGATGGGGATTGCATACGTTAAGAAGACTAAAAATAAGAGATGAAGAATAAAGTACCTTTAGAAAAGAAGAACTTCAAACTTTAACTTGGGGATGGAATTGTTGTAGAGAAATTGTTGTGCAACACTTTTGTGTAGTGTGTTTGTTGTTGAGAGAATTTTGTGTAGAGTTTAGGTGTGGAGAAAGTTGAAGTCCCTTTCTAAGGTAAAAAAGAAGAGGTTTAAATAGGTAGAAAAGAGATGAAAATATGGCTTTTCAACCAATAAGAAAATAAATAAATAATAAATAATAAAGAGAAAATCAAATAATAAATAAAAAAATATTTTGTTTTAAAGCAATGGCTAGAATAATGGGATTGGAGGTTACAAAATTAGGGGAGATGAACTTGGAGGTAAAAATGAGTCTTTGTGATCAAGAAAAAGGAGGGAAAAGACTGCAATCCGTAACATTCAAAGTGGAAAGCGCGCGAATCCGGCCTATTGGACCACACTGTAAGTACCCCAATCTGAAACCAACCTATCTTAGAGGTAGCCTTAGCACCGTTTCAGGGATAAGCTAATAGGCCAGGACCTCCCTAGGATAAGCTATAAATTCCAGGACTACTCTGGTATAAAATTGGAAAAATCCAGAAGCTCGCCAGGATGAGCCGTACGGATGCTTTGGGTACTAGAGGGGCCTAGCCATACGGCTGGTTTGGGCACCCTCAGTCCCTATAAATAGAACCCCTTGGTGATCATTTCAGGGGGGAGAAATACACATTAGGGAGGTCACTCTGGTGGAATTACCACAGAGTAAGAGTGAGAGTGATCACAAACCAAAAAAGAGAGAAGAAAGGAAGATTGGCCATAACCATTGTTGGGTTTCGTAGTCACATGCGCAGCGGAATTAAGCATTTAAAATTTATGAAACCCAAAGCCCATAGATCCATTCATATGATTAAGTCAAATACAACATAATGAATACTAGAATACTAACCCTTGATGCCTTAGAATTTGCAACCTTGAATTCGATAGAAGCTTGAAATCTTGATCACGAACAAAGCAAGAATCACGAACTTTGAAGATGATGAATTTCACCCTCTAGCGGTATCCACACGCGAACGAATATTAAGAACACTTGATCTTGGTTGCTAGACCAAATTATGAAACACGTTTTCATAATTAAATATGAACTATATGGAATTTTCTTTGTGTATAATTTTGTTCTTCAATCTAGGATTTCTTAGAACAAAATAAACTCTCTCAAACTCTTTGGAGACTTGCACAAAAGCTTAGGTTCTGTTCTTGGCCGAATTTTGATGTTTATATACAAGTTAGACCTATTCCAAAAAGGAAACTTGTGTCTAAACCCGTCCAAAATTCCTTTCCGAATCAAATTAGGAATCTGTCCCCGACAGTACTGTGCGGCCGCCCAAACTGAGGTGTGCGGCCGCCCAATTTCTTGTGCGGTCGCCCAGCCCATTTGGGCGGTCGCCCAAAGGCCCAGAAAAATCCAATTTTTCCAAATTTCTAATATAGTCCTTATTTAGGATTCGTTCTATTGTGTGTGACCCTCTAGGATTATACTAAGTTGGCAATGGGTTCAAACATGAAACCATAAGATATGATTAGGTTCTAGCAAACCGTCATACCTACCCAAATAGTATACCTAGATACAAGTTCGCATTCCTTTTTAGAACATGTCATAATCCCTTTGTCCACGATGTCATTGAACACAAGTCATGGTCAACAAGTCAACTTGTATTGTTCAATACTTTCTCGATTCCGAATATGTTGATAATCCAAATGACATTGATCCAATCAATCCATTTGAGTTTGGCCAAACATTTCATCAACATCATTCTTTCGAGGGGCCCAAGCTTGACATCTCTCCGAAGAGGGACAAATCCATTTAGCTTATTATTCTTCCCTACATGAATCTGATTATGCCAATCATACCCTTTATAACTACCGTGTTAATGTAGCGTTTGAATATGTCAAACATAATGTTCATCAAGTGGAAGACTATAATAACTTCATGTCCAAGGATTCAAATGACATAACTAATATGAGATTTATATATGACATCGACCATGACATAAATCTCATACCGCGGGTCATGTCCAGTACCTTGTTCCAAACAAGTACCCATAAATCTAACATGATCATCCCATGATCATTTAGCCTTTATACTAGTGCTTAACAAGCTCTAGGGACGGAGATTATTATAAGCAAACACGAGCCATAATAATAATCTTATTATCTCTTTATCATTATGAATAAAATGATAACTTATACAACGTTTATCAAACGTGCCTAGGGCACCAACACCAACAATCTCCCACTTGCCCTAGGCCCAATTCCCTAGGTATCCAATACCCATGGACCTAACATGACCATCATGTTTAGCTTTGTGGAAGTCCCATTGTTTAGTGTGTCCGTAACGTTATCATTAGTAGGTACTTTGCATATATGTACGTATCCCTTATCAACGATTTCTCGAACGATAAGAGAACGCCTAAGTATGTGTTTGGATTTAGGATGTGCTCTTGGTTCCTTTGCTTGGTCAATAGCACCACTATTATCACTAATATGGTCTATTGAGTTAGCAATGCTAGGAACCATCTTAAGTTCACAATGAACTTCTTAATCCAAACCACTTCCTTTGCAGCATCCAATGCGGCAATATACTTAGATTTAGTATGTAGAATTTAGTGACTCTGCTTGGAACCATTCCAACTTACAGCTTCACTATTATTTATAAAATTCAATTGCGATCTTTAATCATCTTTGTCGGTTTGGAAGCATGCATCCGTGTATCCATATACATCGAGATCATCCTCCATCCCTCCATAGATCATAAAAATTCTTTAGTCCTTCTAAAGTACTTTAAGAATTGTTTCACAGCCATCCAGTGATTCTCACCGGTTGTCGGATTAATATCTACTCGTCATGATCCAAGCATTTAGATATATCCGGCTTAGTACTTATCATGGTATGATGGATCCAATTGCTGAAGCAAATGGCATCCCATTCATTCTTCTCATGCTCATCATTTGTCTCAGGACATTTGAGTCTTTGCATAGAAAACTCCATGTAATATTAACAACCGTCCTCTCTTAGAATTTTCCTTGCGGAATCTTCTAATGACTTTGTCAATGTATGTACTTTGGCTTAATCAATTAGCTTCTTCGATCTATCTCTATAGATCTTAATGCCAAGGACATATGCAGTTTCATCCATATTCTTTATTGCGAAACATTTTCTTAACAAAGTCTTTGCAGACTAACGTGTAGGAATTTCGTTTCCAATGAGCTATATGTCATCCATATATTTAATTTAAGAAATATCACTATACTCCCACTAATCTTCTTGTATATACAAGGTTCATCTTCGTTATTGATCAAGTCAAACTCTTTTGATTTATCAAAACGGAGATTCCAACTCCCACAAGTTTGCTTTAATCAATCCAATGGATTTCTGCAACTTTCATAATTTATCAGAATTTTCTTTGATTGTCAAAACCTTTAGGTTGTATCCAATACATCCTTAAGTGAGTTCCCGTTGAGGAACACTTGTTTTGACATCATTTTGTCAATTTTCATATTCCAAATATGAACATGTGACTACGAGAATTCTAGTAAATTTCTTTGCTATCCATGTAAAATTTTCTCCAAGAAAACTCATTCCTCTCCTTTGGTTTTTACACCTTAGGTTAGAACGATCAAGTTCCAAACTTGATTATTACACATGGGTTGCCTTTTAGATTTCATGACTTCAAGTCATTAATCTAAATATGTGGAGTTGTCATTGCATCTTTGATAGATGGTAAATACTTCATTCCAAATGAACTTTACCTCAACACTTTCTATTTCGAAATATCCAATATTTCTTGCAATAGATTGTGTCCTATCACATGCACAAGTTCTTGTATATCTTTTGAACGGACTTTTCACGACTCCTTGTGAAAACTTGTTCAACTTCCATCTTAGGTTAAAATATATATTTTCTAGGTCTCGAACCATTCGAGATACATTTTACTCCCACTGATTCTTTTAGAGATAAACCACTTATCTAGAAAAGTATCATCATAATCAACAAACAATTTGTTTCTTATGAGTAAAAGTATATCCTCAAGTTTCCTTAAGATATCCCATGAAAATATATTTATTAGATTTAAATGTGAGTTTGTCCCAGACAACTCTTTTCCAAAAGGTCTCACCATCTTAAATCTTTGCGAAAGGCAAACCGAGTTTTCTTTCATCTTTTAACCTCTCAAGCTGGAATTCAGATTAGTATAATCATAGCGGTTTCAAATACATAACCCCAAAATTAATAATGGAAGATCAATTTGACTTTATCATCTAATGAGCCATATCCAATAAGGTTCTTATACTTTCTCTCAGACATATCATTTAGAATGATATTCTTAGTGAAGTTAATTTGTGAAACCATTTCACAACTTTAATGATGACTGTCAAATTCTTGGTTTAATTATTCATCATCATGATCCAATCATAATTTTTGAATAGTTTTACCAAGTATAACCAAAATTTTCTTTTAGCATTTCTTCTTAATGCACCATACACATCGAAATGTATTAGGTCAATTAAGACATTAGCCTTTTTACCAATCATAGTAAAAGATGTCTTGATCCAAGTAAATAAGATTTGCATAAATCATGTGATTCCAAATCATATGACTTAAAACTCCGTCCCATGGAATTTTAGATATGCATTTCTCATTTATTTGATCAAAACAATAATGCATAAAGAATTTTAATTATTTATGTTATAGCCTTTATTACTTTGTTCTTCAAGATTTAGGATATAAGATTTATTTATATGATAACACAATGAAGTAAATCATAATAAATAAAGCACTTTTCTTATTCCAAACAAGAAATTAATATCCTTCATTATCTTTTAACAAAATAATGTTTTCTACTTCATTAGTAAAGTCACTTTACAAGTGTTCTACGAACAATGTTGCAACCATTGCATCATTACCGTTTGTAGATAAAACTTTACTATAAGTAGTCTTTCATTTTACTAATTATTCTGGTATCCAATACCCAATAATTAAATTTAGAAAGAATAATTTATAACATAAGATTCCCAAGTGGTAGTCCCACTACCATTCCTTTTATTGATCATCCAGAATTTTGACTACAATTCTAAATGGTCAATCCAATTGCCATTTTACCAAATTGCATCAATTAGAGTTATTATTTTAACCATAATTATTTCTTTTGACAACTCTTGTCTTACCTTTATTTTGGCACTTGGCCCTTTTCCTTATGAACCATGAGCTCTGGAGAACCATTCTCCAATATCTTCATCTTCGCAGTTTTTCAGCATGTTAATGCAACTCGAAGAAATTCTTATTCATTCTAAGCATGTTATAGTCCATCACAAAGTGATTATAACTCTTAGGAAATGAATCAAGAATAAGATCCATGGCTAGCTCCAATCCAATTGGACTCCCAAGTTTCTCAAGATACTCTACGTAGTCATTATCTTAAGCGTGTGAGGTTCCACTTATTGCCCTTTACTCCTTTTGCAAGAAGTGAATGCAATAATGGTTTTATACCTCTCTTGCTTAGATTGCTCTTTGAAACATGTAACTCAACTCCACGCCTATCTAATAGGCTTCCACAAGTTCCAAACTTTGTTGGAGTTTAAGAGCACATAATCATGAGCATAAGACAACTCACATTCCTAGAATCATACTCATGATTCTTGTGATTGTCTATTCTGGCTTTGGGTTCTTTAGGAATAGGCTCATCAAGAATGTACAACCCATCTTCTTGCCTTAGAACGATTCTTAGGCTCAGGATCCAATCCATGAAGTTTGTACCATTCTCTTGAAGCTCATCCTTCTAAAGGATTTATCGCAACGAAGTTAGTTGTCATCTACAACTTATGCAAAATTTCCAAAATTTTACAAGTACCAATCTCATTAAAGAGATAAATAATGTATTTTCCAAAAATACTCCCACTAAATTATATAACCTTCATATACATCCAATGTATAATATAATTTAAATGGGCTAAGATCCAACTTTAATTTAATTCTAAGTCCGCCATGGCGGATTACACAAAATCAAATTAATTAGGTAGACAACCCTGTCAATCATATCCCATATGACTCTTAGATCCTTTCATGAGACTCTTTTAAATTGGGCTAAGATCCAACTTTAATTTAATCTTGAGTCCACGGAGGCGGACCGCTCAAAATCAAATTAATTAGGTAGACAATTTCTTGTCAATCATATCCAATATGATTCTTAGTGATCCAATTTCAAAAGCATGTTTAATCTCATCTTTTGCCTTGGCCCAAAACTGTTTTGACGCCTTATTAAGTCCAACCATTTTAAACGCATAGGAAACTCTTATTCACTCATCTTGCTCATACAAAAGTAAAATCAATGCACCTCGCTATGGCGAGCCCACATGAAAATACCCTTGCACAAACAAGTGTTTTAATCATGGCGTGGCAAAAAGACTTAAAACTTTCTTTGAAGGTTCATCACATATAGCATACAACATATTTATGAGCACACAAGATAAACATGTTACGCATCAAGTTTAGCCACTAAATTAATCTCCATTAATTTAAGCACAACATTTATGTGTCATTAGTTTCTCTATAATTATGAGGATGAGACTATTTCAACTTTTGTTATTATCTCCAAATCAAGACAACAAGAAGTGCGGTCGAACTAAGCCGTTTAGGCAACCACAATCCCGCACTAATTCAAGAGACCAAGAAAGTAGTCCATGTGGCCGAAACTAAGCAATAGATGGTCTCGATGAACGTAGGCCAATTGCATTCACAATTCCACATGGATCTCCAAACTTTGAATCAAGAACTTTGTTTCTTAATTTTAGCAATTATGAACTCTTCATAATTCTAACTTCGTTTTATCTTTGAAACTTTGATTGCGATCAATTTTGGGAAACACAATCTCGATGAACGCAGATTAGCCATCCAAAACTTGAACCAATCTAGGAATCACAAGACTAAAACAAATAGGAAAATCAAACCCAAAAATCCACACACAAACCAACTACCCAAAACCCATTCCAGATCAGCAAGTCTGGACTGGTTTTGTTACTGGTTCGGTTGGACCTCTTGAAAATTCCAAATTCCAATTTTAACCAAAATCAGAACAGAATCAGTGAACTGTGCGGCCGCCCAAAATATCCTGTGCGGTCGCCCAAACATGTGCGGCCGCCCAGGGATATTTGTGCGGTCGCCCAAACGCATCAGAAGGAATTTTGAAGTTCGAAAATTTGTCTCAAAATTGTCTTTCCCCGATTATTAAAACCATGATCCAATCAGAATTAATAATCAAACAATTCAGAATCCATCATAATATTTATTGCGATTGAATCGTGCGATTAAAGTTGCAAAACAATAAACCACATAAAATCACATAACACATAAACATCATATAATCCAATATTCATATCATGCTTGGCACATAAACAATTTATATACACACAACATGATCTAGTATTGAAATAATCAACATGAACGGGGCTCTGATACCACTGTTGGGTTTCGTAGTCACATGCGCAGCGGAATTAAGCATTTAAAATTTATGAAACCCAAAGCCCATAGATCCATTCATATGATTAAGTCAAATACAACATAATGAATACTAGAATACTAACCCTTGATGCCTTAGAATTTGCAACCTTGAATTCGATAGAAGCTTGAAATCTTGATCACGAACAAAGCAAGAATCACGAACTTTGAAGATGATGAATTTCACCCTCTAGCGGTATCCACACGCGAACGAATATCAAGAACACTTGATCTTGGTTGCTAGACCAAATTATGAAACACGTTTTCATAATTAAATATGAACTATATGGAATTTTCTTTGTGTATAATTTTGTTCTTCAATCTAGGATTTCTTAGAACAAAATAAACTCTCTCAAACTCTTTGGAGACTTGCACAAAAGCTTAGGTTCTGTTCTTGGCCGAATTTTGATGTTTATATACAAGTTAGACCTATTCCAAAAAGGAAACTTGTGTCTAAACCCGTCCAAAATTCCTTTCCGAATCAAATTAGGAATCTGTCCCCGACAGTACTGTGCGGCCGCCCAAACTGAGGTGTGCGGCCGCCCAATTTCTTGTGCGGTCGCCCAGCCCATTTGGGCGGTCGCCCAAAGGCCCAGAAAAATCCAATTTTTCCAAATTTCTAATATAGTCCTTATTTAGGATTCGTTCTATTGTTGTGACCCTCTAGGATTATACTAAGTTGGCAATGGGTTCAAACATGAAACCATAAGATATGATTAGGTTCTAGCAAACCGTCATACCTACCCAAATAGTATAACTAGATACAAGTTCGCATTCCTTTTTAGAACATGTCATAATCCCTTTGTCCACGATGTCATTGAACACAAGTCATGGTCAACAAGACAACTTGTATTGTTCAATACTTTCTCGATTCCGAATATGTTGATAATCCAAATGACATTGATCCAATCAATCCATTTGAGTTTGGCCAAACATTTCATCAACATCATTCTTTCGAGGGGCCCAAGCTTGACATCTCTCCGAAGAGGGACAAATCCATTTAGCTTATTATTCTTCCCTACGTGAATCTGATTATGCCAATCATACCCTTTATAACTACCGTGTTAAGGTAGCGTTTGAATATGTCAAACATAATGTTCATCAAGTGGAAGACTATAATAACTTCATGTCCAATGATTCAAATGACATAACTAATATGAGATTTATATATGACATCGACCATGACATAAATCTCATACCGCGGGTCATGTCCAGTACCTTGTTCCAAACAAGTACCCATAAATCTAACATGATCATCCCATGATCATTTAGCCTTTATACTAGTGCTTAACAAGCTCTAGGGACGGAGATTATTATAAGCAAACACGAGCCATAATAATAATCTTATTATCTCTTTATCATTATGAATAAAATGATAACTTATACAACGTTTATCAAACGTGCCTAGGGCACCAACACCAACAACCATCATAGGTAAAGCCACCTCCCCCCTCCCTTCTCTTCATCTTACTCCTATTTTCTTTCTTATATCTTGGTTATACATGTATTTACTCTTCATTCATGCAAAGACTTGTCCATTTCAAGCACCTTTTATTTCTTGCAAGACTTGTCCATTATCAAGCACTATATACCTATCTATTACATTACTATCTTGTCCAAGCTATGAGAAGTTCCAAGGTGCCCTCCATACCTTGTATGGAAGAGGTTCTAAACCTAGACACTCATAGACTTGTTGATTGTCATTTACATTCATTATTCATTTAAATGTTATGCTTGTTTGGCCATGATAATCATGAGGGTGATGAAACTTTAGTGTTCATCATTTTCCTCTTTGGTTTAGCCTCAAAATCCCACTTTTGGGTCATAAAGATTCAATCTTTATGTGTTATTTTGACTCTTGGGAGGATTTTAAGTCATAAAAATGTCATCTTGGTGATAAAGTTCCAATCTTTATTCACCAAATGACCAACTTTGGTCCAAAGGGGACATTCATCAACTTTCTTGATTTTCTCCTATGATTGCTCATGATCACACCCAAATACTTGTTTTGGGGGATCAAGTGATGATCATTTAGCATAGGAATGATGTTATAAAACTTGTAAAATGATTTCTTGCAAACTGGGATCAAAACAGTTTGTCCAGCTTCAGACAGAATGCCCTGTTTCTGTTCTGAACTGGACTGTTCTTGAGCAAACTGTAAAAATCCCAGAATTGCCTCCTATAGCCGTACGGCTACTTTAGGTAGGAGGGAAAAATTTCTTGTTTTGCCCTCTGACCTTTATCTTATCACTCAAGGACCCTTTTTCAGCCGAGTTTCTCAAATAAAATCAACAACAGAACTTTTTCCGTTAAATACACACACACACATATGCACATTTTAACTAACTTAGGGAGACTCGGCTTTGTCCGAGGGAGCTTGAGAGGACGTAAAAACTCCTCCCAAGTTGTAACCTGACCTCCGAACCTTTGAACTCAAACCTTTGTCATTTTGTTGGGTTTAAAATTAACAAAATGTGGCGACTCCGTTAAATTTGACCGGTTCCCGTGTTTGGCGTTTCGCCCCATACTCATCGCGTTTCCGCGCGAGGCGGGATCCTTACACACACGCGCGTGCGCCTCATGACCATTACGGGAGGCGCCCGCGAGTAAAAAAGATAGAATGACACTAAAAGTTAACTTTGTTATTCAATTTAGTCCAAAACTAATGGAATCAGTTAGGAACTTAACCGAAGTAACAGAAATCAACAAAAATAAGTAAAATAAAAAAATACTATGTATGCAATCGGGGATGCCTTGTGCACCGGGCTGCCCTTTTTTTTTATGCAATCGGGGTGAGAGGTCCAAGGCGGGGTGTCTACAATGTTATTTGAATCCTTAGACATGAAGTTATTATAGTCTTCCACTTGATGAACATTATGTTTTACATATTTAAACGCTACCTTTAACCAGGAAGTTATAAAGGGTTTGATTGGCATAATCGGATTCAAGTAGGGAAGAATAATAAGCTAAATGGATTTGTCCCTCTTCGGAGAGATGTCAAGCTTGGGCCCCTCATAGAATGATGTTGATGAAATGTTTGGCCAAACTTAAATGAATTGATTGGATCAATGTCATTTGGATTATCAACATATTCGGAATTGAGAAAGTATTGAACAATACAAGTTGACTTATTGACCATGACTTGTGTTCAATGACATCGTGGATAAAAGGATTGTGTCATGTTCTATAAAGGAATTCGAACTTGTATATATTTACACTATTTGGGTAGGTATGATAGTTTTCTAGAACCTAATCATATCTTATGGGTTTATGATTGAACCCATTGCCGAACGAATCGTAAAGGACTTAATTGGAATTATGGGTCGAAGGATCTTTAGGGATTTTAGGACTTTAGAGGAGAAAACTGGGAATCTGGAAAAGGGGTAGGTCCGGGCGGACCTTGTTAAGGACCCGACCGGACCACCTTCATGCCCCGGGCGCACCAAGTAAATAACCCGGTCGGACCATGCCTGTATCCGGCCAGACCAACTTGTATACCTGGGCGGACCTAGTCCTGTTTCGACTTGGGTTTTTCCTGTTCCGTTTTCTTGCGGGTTTAGTTACTTGTTACCTATTTGGAATAGGTGTAAAAAGTATATAAATACCCTCTAGTTGCCCTAATCAGTCCTAAGCATTGTGATAAGTTTGTGATAGCCTCCAAAGAGTTTGAAGGTCTATTTTCTTGTTCTAAGATCTCTTGGGTGAAGAGCAAGAACATTACAATATTAATTCCATATAGTTCTTATAATTGTGAAAGCGTGTTTCACAATTCGGTCTAGCAACCAAGATCAAGAAGGTACTTGATATTCGTTCGAAGGTGTGGATACTGATAGAGGGTGAAACTTATTGCCTCAATAGTTCGTGTTCCTGCTGTTGTTCGTGATCAAAGTTTCAAGTCTCCACCAAAGATTCAAGGTTGTTATCAAAGGCATCAAGGGTTAGTATTCTAGTATTCATTATATTGTATTTGATTAAATCACATGAATAGATCTATGGGCTTTGGGTTTCTAGAAAAATTTAAATGCTTAATTCCGCTGCGCATGTTGAGAGGAAACCCAACAGATGGCCCCAGCTGACAAGACAATTTTTGGTGCTGCTAAGTTTGACGCTTTTAGAACCAAATTCGGCTGTAGGTTTGCTCAAGCCGCATGGAATGAGGGCCCATTGCCAAAAAATGAAAGAGGTCCATTTCCAGAGGCTTGGTTGAACAAGTCTGGGAAACCATATGCCAGTGCTATTGCTGATCAAGCCGCTGAAACACTGTTGAGAGAGGAAGCTCAAAATGAGACTTTAACAAATTTGGGGTTAAGTGGACTGATTGGAACCGATGCAAGTGCTGAGGGGGAGAATATGGTTGAGGGGGAGCCTGCAGCACGGCCTAGACCTGCGGCTCTGCCCAAGGAAACCGCAGTGCCAAGGAAGCGGAGGGGAACCGCAGTGATGCCCCTAACGATCACTAAGGGAGACCTAGTAAAACCTATCCAAAAAACCCTCATCCAAACTGACATCTTCCTTATCTTCATTTCCTGTCATTAAACTTTCCCCAACACTTTCTAAACCTACCTCATCCAAACCATCAATTCCTAAACCTCCTTCTCCTCCCATCAAACCGACAGTTGAGAAATCAATGCAGTTTGCACGTGATGCAGCTTCCCTCAAAGCCGCCAAAGAAAAATCTCTCCAAACCAAACCTTAATCCCCACCTAAACCTTCACCTAAAACCATTCTAACTGAATTCCTTCAAACCGATCTTTCTCAAACCGAACCTCCACCTATACCATCATCTTCCAAACTGACCACTGTTCAATTCACCAAAGAACAGTTGGAACAAATTTTCAAAGTCTTACCCTCTCTAAAACCGGTTGATGAAACCGAGCCTGAGCAAACCGATGTGTTTGAGGCTGCGGTTCAGCCTATGCAAACCGATGAGTTTGAGACTGCGATTCTGCCTGAGCAGACTGAGGTGTCTGAGGCAGTAGTTGAACCTGAGCAGGAAAAAGATCCTGAGGTTCAACCATTGAGGAAGAGAAGAAGGTTGATTAAGAAGTCTGATTTTGAGGTCCATTGGCAGACTAGGCTACCAGGAGATGTAGATTTCAGCAATGTATTTGGCAAAAAGGATCACTTGCCTTAAGAAGGCAGTTTTACAAGACAATTGCGTGAACAAGCCGCAATAACTTCATCTCAGACAGAACCGCACGTAGTTGAAGATTCTCCTTCTCCTGCATTTAAACGAAAACTGGACTTCGATTCTCCTGAAAGAACCCCATCTCCGGTTATATCTCCTATAGTTCAGCCAAGGTCTAGTCATTCGCAATCATCAGTTCTGCCGTCACCAACTCATTCGGTTCAACCATTGGCTCAACTTTCGGTTTCATCAGCCAAACCGTTGGTTAAAAAGAGGAAGCGTGCCATAGACATTGCAACTTATCTGAAACGGTTCAAGGCTGACAAACTGAAAGAGAAGCGTGCCAAAGCCGCTATAAAAGCCGAGCATACCATAGAGAAGTCTGGCCACAATCCTACCTTCTATATTTATCCAGCCGATGATATTGAAGCCGTAGCAGACCAAATAATTCTTAGTGCTGTTGATACACTGTTGGAAGCTATTGCAGTTCAAGTCTTGCATGATCCTACCTTGTGCTCCCAATTCTTTCTACGGTTTGATCACAAATACCTTCCCACTCTTTTCAAATTATTCTCTTATCCTCTACCTTCAATTTTCCTTTCTGAGGCTCAACTATTGACATTTTTTCCAAGCCTTCCTGACCTAGCCGTAGCCATTGTTCCATTCGCTCAACCGCTTCATTTTGATCCCATGGAACTGGAAATGGCAATTAGTGTTAGTGTTGGTGCCCAAGGTACGTTTGTTAAACGTTGTATATGTTATCATTTTATTCATATTAATAAAGAGATGTTTTGATTATTACTGTTGCTTCATGTTTACTTATAATAATCTCCGTCCCTAGAGCTTATGAAGCACTACCATAAAGGGTAAATGATTATGGGATGATCATGTTAGATTTATGGGTACTTGTTGGAGAACAAGGGACTGGACATGACCCGCTCTATGAGATTTATATCATGGTCTATGTCGTATGTAAATCTCATAATAGTTATGTCATTTGAATCCTTAGACACGAAGTTATTATAGTCTTCCACTTGATGAACATTATGTTTGACATATTCAAACGCTACCTTTAACCAGGAAGTTATAATGGGTATGATTGGCATAATCGGATTCAAGTAGGGAAGAATAATAAGCTAAATGGATTTGTCCCTCTTCGGAGAGATGTCAAGCTTGGGCCCCTCGTAGGCTGATGTTAATGAAATGTTTGGCCAAACTCAAATGAATTGATTGGATCATTGTAATTTGGATTATCAACATATTAGGTATCGAGAAAGTATTGAACAATACAAGTTGACTTGTTGACCATGACTTGTGTTCAATGACATCGTGGACAAAGGGATTGTGACATATTCTATTAAGGAATGCGAACTTGTATATAGTTGCACTATTTGGATAGGTATGATGGTTTGCTAGAACCTAATCATATCTTATGGGTTTATGATTGAACCCATTGCCAACTTAGTGTAATCATATAGGGTTACACATAAATAGAACGAACCATAAAGGACTTAATTGGAATTTGGGTCGAAGGGCCTTTGAGGAATATTAAGAATTTAGAGGAGAAAAATGGAAAAGGGGAGGGTCCGGGCGGACCTCACAAATGACCCGGTCGGACCTCCTGAAGCCCCGGGCAGACAAAGTAATAGACCCGGTCAGACCATGCTTGGATCCGGCCGGACCCATTGCTATACCCGGGCGGACTAGTCCTGTTTCGACTGGGATTTTCCTGTACCGTTTTCTTGCGGGTTTAGTCACTTGTTACCTATTTGGAATAGGTTAAACATGTATTTAAACCCCCTCTAGTTGCCCTAATCATTCCATATCATTGTGATAACATTGTGTGTGCCTCTAAAGATTTTGAGAGGCTATTTTCTTGTTCTATGATCTCTTGGGTGAAGAACAAGAATACATAAACATAATTCCATATAGTTCATATAATTATGAAAGCGTGTTTCATAATTTGGTCTAGCAACCAAGATCAAGTGCTCTTGATATTCGTTCGTGGTGTGGATACTGATAGAGGGAGAAGCTTATCATCTTCAAAGCTCGTGTTCCTGATTTTGTTCGTGATCAAGCTTTCTAGTCTCCACCAAGATTCAAGGTTGCAAAATCAAAGGCATCAAGGGTTAGTATTCTAGTAATCATTATGCATGTATTTGACTTAATCATATGAATGGATCTATGGGCTTTGGGTAAATGCTTAATTCTGCTGCGCATGTTGATAGGAAACCCAACAATTAGGGTGTCAATGGGTGAATCATTAGATGATGCCCATACAATTTTG
The DNA here is from genome assembly GCA_026119855.1 of Campanula takesimana. Lineage (NCBI taxonomy): Eukaryota > Viridiplantae > Streptophyta > Magnoliopsida > Asterales > Campanulaceae > Campanula > Campanula takesimana. The sequence goes on from JAOWBW010000140.1 coordinate 523,411, forward strand.
AAAGGCAAATCCCCTATGTCTTCTTCTCCTCCCCTCCAAACCGTAGATGCCATCTCGTTTTCTGACAATGATGATGATGATGATATTCCCTCCTATACACCATCTGATGAACCATTTCCTTCAATTCAATCCTATCCACTTTTACCCCTTCATGCAACCAGTGCAGAATTGGTGGATGCGGTTAGGAACATTCAGTTCCATCAGATGGATTCTACATTGCGGTTTGACTCTCATTTGCTCACAATTCAATCTGACCTTGATGCCATTAAGGGGGAGAGAATAGATGAGAAATTTGATCATATTTCTAGGCATCAACAGTAGGATGAGAAATTGAATGGGATTCTTGCAAATCAATTGGCCCTTCAAGATCTCATAAGGACCAACAATGAACTGTACTCTTTGAAGCTGCAAGCAATTGATGCCAGAATGGATTCCTTAGAAGAGAAGTTTGACATTATGACAAATCAGCTTGCAAACATTGAGCAGACAATGAAGAAACCTGCCTTGGTTAGGCTTCATGCCGCATACTTTGAATTCTCAACGAGTTATGCAACCGGGGGCAAGGAATGCTGCTGAATATGCTGAAATCGCAAAGGATCAAATTGCAGAGGATGCTGCAACTGAGAGGGATCCTGCCGCAGATGATCTATCCGTATAGTCTTTTTTTACTTAGTATTTTTTTGTGGCTTGTTTCATTTTTTATTTTCTCTTATAATTTCTTGTACTTGTAATTTCCAAACCTTATAAGTGAATTATAATGAGAATGAATGCATTGCATTACAGTTTCCAAAACATTGTTTATTCAAACTGCTTGTTTGTGGAACAATGCTTGCGTTTTTCAAAACTCATGCACTATGTTCATCATGAAAAATATTGTTAAGTGTATTGGTTTTAAACATTCAGTTTAAACTTGCATATCTGATCTTTAAAATCATATCTTTATATATGCTTCTGAATGATTATTCCTTCTATCTGTTCTTCATTTCCTTTATTTTAGATAGTTTAGGAATCTATGATTAAGTATAGTGTGTGCATTGACTTGGGGCATGCAGTTTCAAGAAAATTTCATTTGGACATGTTATTACCAAGTACAATGTTTTACTTAATCATAGTGTGGTAATGGCATCAATCAATAGGGGGAAATTGTTAGGATTCATTGTTAGTACACCCACTTGATTTGATTGATCCATGCCACATATCTTTTTATGAACTTTAGGAATCATGTAATGAAGTTATACTTCAATTTTTAGATAAGTCCATTTCTATTCTTGAACCGCCAGAATGGAGCCGCATAGTTTCATCAAACCGCATTCTATGGCTTTGATGAAACAGTACTTCAAGTCTCGTATGGAACCTCTGATCCAATCTTAATAGAACAGCCAATCATGAAACCATGTATTTCAGTTTCAATGAAACCGCACATCAAGTTCATCCATGGAACCGCTCCAGTACCTAGTGGAACCGCATAACATTTATTGAAGAATTCAAGTATGTCATTTATTCCTTGAGACAAACATTCCCTTTATCAACCATAAAGGAATGATTTATGACTTATCATATGACTTCGAGTTAACTTGGAGTTAATGCAAGGAATGTCGGTTTTGTCCAACAAATTCAAATGTTTACCGTTAGTCCTTTCTCTGCAACAAAGGACAATGTCAGGTAGTGGTTCTACAACTACCTAGGACTATAAGACAAACCCAATGACGAAAATGACAGCTCAACCAATGGGATTTTGACAGCAGTTGTACCATCAAGATTTGATTCAAATCTTTGTCCAACGGTCACAAGGGTGCACTTCCTATAAATAGACTTCATTTTCAATAATGAAGGTTGCTGAGCTTCAAGCGATAATATTCCCAAGTATTCAAGTTTGCTTTGAAGATTTTACTCAGAAATTCAAACCTTCAAAGATCTCCTTAGCAAACCAAGAATTCTTCTTCAAGCTTCAAGCCAAACAACCTTTCATCACTCAGCCTTCACACCGAAAGATTTCACTTGCTCAACATCATTTAGATCATTAGATAATTTGATTCCTTTCCACACACACACTCGATTTGTATGATCATATAGATTATACACTTCGAATACACCGGTTGTTATAATAGCTTTGTTAGGTTAGATTGTTTATTTAGAGTTTAGATTCTTCATTGTAATCTTGTAAAAGCTCTTCTAAATTAATACAAGTCTAGTTGCTATTACAAAATCCTAGACTAACCATCTAGGTAGAGGACGTAGTTAATTTAACAACGAACCTCTTCAAATTTGTGTATTTGATCTTTAAATTCTGTCTTGTTGTTTATTTTGTTGTTTATAGTTTCTCACTTAAAGTTCATCTATGAAATGATTTGAAAAATGAATTGTGTTTTCCTTTGATCTTTAAGTTCAGATTATCGTTTGCATCATTGTGTTTTTCAACCCAGTCAAACCGCCCAACTCTTTACATATCCTCTTTGGCCAAACTGCAAACCTCCACTGTGCATTTTATCAGTTCGGTTCTAGTGCCTTGCACCGCAGTTGGCCAAACTGATAAGTACTCGGTTGAATTTTAAGAGTATTTTTCGAAAAAGTTTGGACCTCTATTCACCCCCCCCCCTCTAGTCGTTCTATACCCTTGTTGCCCTTTGGGACCAATACATGAATTGGACATTTTTTTACAAAGCAACTGGATATCCTAAACATTGGTACTAGTCATCTATAAAACTAGGGGAAAACCCGTGCTACGCACGGAAAGTTGTTTACAATTATTTTTTATGTTAAATAGTCAAGCAAAATTTATCATATTAAGTAAAATTTGACTATAAGCAAGAAATTAATTGAAGGTTTAAGTATCATAAAAGTACAATCAAAAGAAAAGACATGTAAAATAATTTCAATTGGATAAATCGAGGGGATAAATTAAAGAGAAATTTATTTTCTAACTTTTGATTTAGAACTAAGGTGATAGTTTTTTGTGACTTTTCATTTGTTTACCGGATTAATTATAAGTTGGCTCAACATAATTCTTTAATGACTTAGTTAAACCAATTATTTTGTTTAAAGACTTTTTGTATGTTTCAAAAGATAAATCAAATATTTAGTTTTGTGACTTAACATTTCAAAGTAAATATTGTATTAAATTTTTATGACTTTTCATTTCTTATAACGGAGATGTTAAAGTCATTTTATCATGATTATTATTAATGTATTAAGTTATATTTAGACTTTTCATATTTGAATAACCATTGCACTTAAATAAAAACATATAATTATTTTCTTCACAAATGAATGTAGATAGAAATATCATATTGAACATGTTAGTAAATCAGACCCAAGAGATAGCAGATAATAATGAACGCAAATCAACAACACAGAATTTACGTGGTTCACCAACAACCTATTGGCTACGTCCACAGGCAAAAGGAAACAAATATTATTATGGTGCAAAAACAATTACAAGAAGATGATGATCACACTAATCTGTGTTTGCACGAACTTTGATCACAAAGTTCCTAGCTATGCAAATCCTAATATCTAGAATTATTGATCTCTCTCTCTCCCTATTACTTCGATCACGCAAGGAATAAATACTAATTTATGGCTAGTATTTATAGCGCTAGAGACCTAATCCAGAAGATAGAAGGAGGCCTAAATTAAATCCCAAAAGGACTTAATTTACTTTCCGCAAAAGCCAGGAACCTGCCAGAATCCGGAACAGCCCGAACTTGCTTGGTCCGGTCGGGTATTGACATTGGTCCGGTGGACCTCACCATGTCCGACCGGATCCAGTCTGCTACCCGGCCGGATCTTCCTCTGTTGCTGCCTTTCTTCTTTTCTACTGTCAAAATCACTCTTGCTCTAACAATCTCCACCTTGAATTTGAATCTCCCCTAATAATTCAGATGCACAAGCTACCGACATAGACTCCATCTTGAGCCACATCCCTCGTACCAGAAATAGATTTTTCAACCTTTGCCTCAGTCTGTCTTTCGTCAAAGACACTAGATTTGTGCACCATGTATTTCAAGAAATTCAGAATTTGCCTCACCAGACAAACAACTTTGTCCTCTGGATAATCAGATATTCTGCATGCATGTATCCTACGGACACCCAGACGTGCACCTACGGGCACTCAGAATTGCCCCAACGGGCGACTAACGGTCATTCAGATGTGGCCCATCCAGTCGACATTGGACCTTGCCAACCATGACCGATAAAACTGGTATGTGTTGATCTTCTAGCCATGGCTTGCCCAGTTCACTCCCGCCTAGAGTAAAACACTGCTCCACCTGCTCGTCAACACCCTCACCAATCTTAGAACATTGTAGGATAAACAAGGAACCTTTTCTTTCGCCCTTCAGAATCACATCTGAACCTTTGTAGACATCCAGAATTCCACCTTTACCTTTGAAACTGTATCCCTTCTTGTCCAACCGACTAAGCGATATTAGATTCTTTGCTACTTGTGGAACGTGTCTTACCTTGTACAATGTGAGAGATTTATAACCCAAAGTTCTCACCTTTACAGAGCCCATGCTAACTACCTCGCAGTCTGATCCATTAGCCATATAAATACGGTCTCCATCTTTCTGCTCGTATGTTGTAAACTGCTCCTTGCGTGAACACATGTGATAAGACGCTCCCAAATATAGAACCCATGCAACTTCCTTGCACGCTTCTTCTTCGGTCACTAGTGAATAATCACAATCCTCATCCAGATTATCACTGCTTGCCACCGCAGCAGTCGACTCAGATTTTTCCTGCTGCTCTCTCTTCTTCGTGGGACACTCGGATTTCCAATGCCCCTTCCCCTTGCAATAACTATAGATATCTCCAGGTCTCGGACCCCGTCTAGAACCTCCGTTTCTTCGACCATGCCCCCTGATGCCTTCTGCAGCTAAACCTGATGACTGAGATTCTGTACTAGTACCACTCGCCTTTCGGCACAGTTCTCTAGTCTTCAGACCAGACTTTACGTGCTCTAAAGTAATTGTCTCTTTGTTCAAACATGAATCAACATATGACTCATATGACAACGGTAGAGACACCAACAGAATTAGAGCAGCATCTTTATCATCGATTTTCACCTCTATATTACGCAATTCAAGTAATAAAGCAGAAAATTGATCTAGATGATCCTTAATAGGCGTACCTTCAGACATATGGAAAGTGAATAACTTCTTCTTCATATAAAGCTTGTTTGTTAGAAACTTCGTCAAATACATCTTCTCTAACGTCAGCCACAAGCCTCCTGCTGTTTCCTGATCCGCTACTTCTGCTAAGATCTCATCATTAAGACTCATGATAATCATTGAATGAGCCTTCTCGTCCAATACTAACATGTCTGCAGCCTCTTCGAATCTTCAGCTATGGGAACGGCTTCTGCCTTGCCTTTAGGATCCTTATAATCCCTGATTGCAGCAGCCACTTGAGCCCACAAACTTTGTCTTCGCAATATGGCTCTCATCTTGATCTGCCATAAACTGAAACTATTCTTCCCATCAAACTTGTCGATTTTCTGGTCCATCCAGGAATCCATCTCTTCTACCGCAGCGGAATGCCCTGATCTTTCTCAACTAACCAGGATCTGATACCATTTGTTAGTAAATCAGACCCAACAGATAGAAGATAATAATGAACGTAAATCAACAACACAAAATTTACGTGGTTCACCAACAACCTATTGGCTACGTCCACGGGCAAAGAGAAACAAATATTATTTTGGCAGAAAAACAATTACAAGAAGCTGATGATCACACTAATCTATATTTGCATGAACTTTTTGATCACAAAGTTCCTAGCTATGCAAATCCCTAGATCTAGAACTACTGATCTCTCTCTCTCCCTATGTCTTTGATCACGCAAGGAATAAATACTAATTTATGGCTAGTATTTATAGTGCTAGAGACCTAATCCAGTAGATAGAAGGAGTCCAAAATTAAATTCCAAAATGACTTAATTTACTTTCCGCAAAAGCCAGGAACCTGCCAGAATCCGGAACAGCCCGAACTTGCTTGGTCCGGTCGGGTATTGACCTTGGTCTGGCCAGACCTCACCATGTCCGACCGGATCCAGTCTGCTACCCGGCCGGATCTTCCTCTGCTTCTGACTTTCTTCTTTTCTACTGTCAAAATCACTCTTGCTCTAACAGAACAAATTTATAATATTAATTATTAAACTCATAATAATTGATGTAATAATTTCAAATTAATGTAGACTCTTCACCTTTCTTATATGTTATATACATACTAACATAGTACTCTAAAACTACAATGTGATTATCTATTACAATAATAGAATATTATTGACTAAGAGGCACATTATTCTTATATAGTAACTAATATAGTATGCTAATAATATTAGCTATTTGAAGAAATATGAAAAGTCTCACGAAATTCGTAGGACTCATGATGACGTGGCTTCATGAAACGTAAGATTTTATAAAAACTTGTCCAAAAGAAGTAGAGTAGGTCTTGTGAAAAACGTGGTTTACCCTAAAGAAAGAAAAAACGCGTTTTTCCAAAAAAATGCCAGTGTTAATATCAAAAAGTGCCAGGCTTGGCCACTGGCACTCATAAAACATAGACACTGGCACTTTCATATATGCCAGTGTTAGTGTTAAAAAGTGTCAGGCACATACACTGGCACTTTTTTAGCACTGACACTGGCAGTTATGAAAAGTGCCAGTGTCTATGTAAATATGTGCCAATGTAATATCACTGGCACTTCTTAAAACTAACACTGGCAGTTACGATAACTTCCAGTTTATTACAAAAATGCCACCGTGTGCGTTGAAACAACTTCCAGTTTATTTACCAAATTGCCACCGCCTCATTTAAAAAACACGTTTTACCCTAAGCTTAGGGTAAAACACGGTTTTTACTAGTTTTTCACAAAGAAGTAACTAATACTAATAATAAAAATAATATTAATTAATTATAATTGTTTTAATATATTATAACTATTGCCATTATTAGTTTTTATATAAATTATTATTATTAGTATTAGTTACTCCACTATATATAGTAACTATTACTTTTAACTTATTATTTACGACAAATAGAGTAACTATTATGATTAGCTAACATTATTAATAAAAAAATAAAATATATAGTAACTATAATGATCTTATATAGTTAGCTATTACAATTAACAAATGCTATTAATAGTAATAGTTATCATATATAACTATTACACTTAAATAATACAATTACTAGTAATAGGTATCATTTATAGTTAACTATTACAATTAACTTATACTATTAATAGTAATAGTTAATCTATATAGTATATATTATAATTAACTAATATTGTTCATAGTAGTAATAGTTAACTTATATGATAGCTATTATAGTTAAGTAATAATAATATTAGTAATTAACTTATATAGTAACAATTTTGATTATATAATATTGTTAATAATAATAATTCACATATACAGTAATTATTATAATTACTTAATACTATTGATAGTATTAGTTAATCAAAAATCATAATAGTTGCATATATTTAACTATAATAGGTAATTATATTAATTAACTATAAATATTTAAATATAATTATTAACTATAATAGTTGATAATTAATAAATAGATATAATAGTTAACTATAATATTTAACTATTAATAGCTAAATACAAATGTTAACTATAATAGTTAACTAATATAATAACTATAATAGTTAACTATTATAGTATCTATTATTATTATAAGTAATAGTTAACTATAATAGTAACTATTATAATTTTTAGTATTGGTTATTATAATAGTTAACTATAATAGTTACCCTATATAGTAACTAATATTATTAGCTAATAGGAAAAAAATCACTTATTAATTAGTAAGGTAATGAGGTGGCTTCACCAAAAGCTAGATTTAGCAAACACTTGTCCACGTGGCGACTCCGTAGTTCTCCGCGTCGACTTTTAATATATATAGATTTTACATATAAAAACATGAAAAGCCTGTTTGCGGGCCTAACTGACGTCTTTAAAGGTTTTTAAACTCATAATTAAAGGGCAAAACCCCATGACTTTTGTAGGTCTCTAAATTTCCTTTTAAAAAAACCATATGGATACCCGTTTCAAATGTTCTGACTATCAGTCACAAGGGTTCCGACCACCAATCATCAACTTTAAAGGTTCTTTAAAAATGTTCACTGGATATCACAAACACTACAAGTGACTATCAAAAACACTAGAACTGACACCAAAATACACTCTCACTTGCACTAAAATAAATCCAATTTAATTTTTATTTTTTTCTATTTTTTTCTCACTGACGATTTAAAAAAAAAAAAAAAAACACATATTCAGAAGTCTTTATTATCTATATCTAGAACCTTTTAAGATTGATATCCAAAAGGTTTGTTGGCACGACCGTGCCAGTATTCGACTTGGGAGATTTGGTTCGCACCAAATGGCACGGCCGTGCCACTTTGTGAGCACGACCGTGCCAGAGTCCCTGGAGCCATATTTTGGTAAGTTTAATTGAGTGACGGGATTTAGGTCTCCTAGGTTATTAAGGGTTAATGACCAGGGACTATAAATACATTTTTTCACCAGCCATTAAACTAATGCAACCCAATATGTTTGAAAAACATAATTCTTGATCTAAGATTGAGAATCAAAGATCAAGAACGCATAATATTCATATAGCCTTTTGATAGAAAGAGTTTCTATGGGATCTAGCAGTCCAGATCTAGAATTGTTCTAGATATTCATTCGCGTGTGGATACACATAGAGGATGCTTGCTTTAGCATCTCAAGTTCGTGTTCCTGTGATCGTGATCCGAAGAACGTGGAGAAGATCAAATCATAAAGCTTGAAGACTTGAAGATTTAAAGATCCGAAAAATTTAAACGCACAACAACGGTTAGTATTCTAAATTCATCTTCCTATTAATTTAATCATCATGAATGGATCCATGGACTCTAGGGTTTTGTTGATTTTCTGTTGCCGTTTCCGCTCCGCATGGTGCCTCAAAACCCAACAGTTGTGTCAGTGAATCCTTAGAGAATATCTCTGACGGCTTGCAACTGCAAATCAGAGTCATCAAAATCAGAGGGCCAAGCCATGGAGGGAAGGGGCACAACTATACCGATGAACAGTCTGAAGAAGAGTTGGACAAATCTGGTCCAAGCCGTGGTGTAGGCCATTAATGGAGTAGTTGATTACTTTTTTCTTTTTATTTAGAATTCATTCTTTCAAAATATTAATATTTATTCTTTTTTAATCGTTGCATGAAATTTGGTGTAAACTTTTTCAGCTTATACTCCTAAATAGTTTTCCCACTGGGAAGTGTTTAATTTGTTCATCTGTCGGACGATCAAGGAAATAGATGTAATGTACATGTATGTCTGGATACAATTTATTTTATTTCAATTATTAAATCTCATTTACTTTTTCATGTTTACAATCGCAAACAATTTTGAAATGATCACTCTCATATTCTAATGGGAATCGATCCTTGAGAATCAAATGACAAACTTTACTTGTTTAGAAGCTAAGCACGTGAGTCACAAAATAACTAAGATCCATCAACATAAGAACTATATCTCGGAAAATTATTGTTGGAAAAATATGTTGTGTGTGACGGAAATTGCGTACATTTCCTTGAAAGAATCGTTTGTCGTTGGACAAAGATTATTGTGGGTTCATATTCTACTCCGTGAGAACATGAAAATGATATATTTATTTGTTCAATTTGAATATTGAATAATAATAATAATATTATAGCTCAAATAAATGGATGGAAGTTGGAAATGTGAGTTTGTCTCACATGTGAAAAGAATGGAAAAACTAGTTGATAGTTTTTACTTTTTATTGAATTATGATTATTTTAATTCAAGATTAATTCCAAGAATAACTTCCAAGCTTAATGTCCATTATTGATTGGCAAATAAAACTCCAAAAAGAAATTAATGACAAGGTTAAGTATCCGCCTGATCATAACGCCTTTTCTCAGTACATGCAAACTTTGTACCCTAATCAGCAACCCAATGCCTATGGTGCATTTGTTAGCGGTGTCTCTCCGTTCAACCAAGGAACTTCCCAAGGGCAATATCCTAATTTGGTCGGCCAAATGGAAGCATTCTACAAAGGTGTCCCATATGTACCTCTTACTAGGGCTGAAATTGAAATGAATGAGATGAAAGAAATGTTGAGAAAAGTCATGAATAAAGGGGAGTTCTCTGCGGACTCTTTGAAATTATCTCCGTTTGCTGTTTTGCCTCCTAAATTTAAGATGCCCGATGTGGAAAAATTCGATGGCACGGGTTGCCAAATGGCCCACTTGAAATCTTATGCTCATGCAATGCAGTCCCATGGGGCTAATATTGGTGCTATGGCCTCCAACTTCCATTTGACTTTGGTAGGAACTGCTAAGCAATTGTTCATGACTGTGGATGCCAACTTGGTTGATAATTGGGGGAAGCTCGTGGATGAATTCCAAAGGCGATACAAAGATAACTCCAACTGGGAAAAGAGCCGCCGTGATCTTGATTCGTATGCTCAGCATGAGAAGGAATCGTTCTCTGAATTTGTGAGTAGGTGGAGGAAGAAAGTCGCTCAAACTTTAGAAAGGCTCGACAGTGCTGAGCAAACCCGCATTTTCCTCAAGAATCTGCAGCTGGTGTATGCGGATAAGATGAAATATCTCCCATTTCCTGATTTTGCTTCCATCCTAGATGTGGGTTCCCGTATCGACTAAGATGTCCGAACTGGGGTGATCAAACTAGATTCTTCTCCTAGCTCCTACAGATACCGATCCTCTGCTAAAGCCCCGACGCCAGTTGTGAACAATGTTGCCATGACTCCTGCTCCCTTTTGGAACAACAATGTGGGATCAAGCCGAAACAGTTATAATAGAGCACCCACATGCTATAACCAAGACGAATCTGTGAACTCTATCAACAATCAGCAAAGGAATGGTAGAGGCCGAAAAGAGAGGTAGTTTGATAAATTCAACGCTCCATTGTCCACTATTTTCCAAGGATTGGTCGCCCAAGGGGTATTAAAGCCGATAGAAGGATACCGCCCGCCCAATTCACCTCCTAACAAATTGGGACGCAAACAAGTATTATGCATACCACGTATCACCTGGTCATGCGACGGATTATTGTTGGAATTTGAGACACACCTTCCAAGACATGATTGATGATGGGCTCATTCAGAAACCACCCCAACCGAATGTGGTGACTAATCCCTTGCCTAGAATCCATATGATCGAGTTTGAAAACGACTACTCATTGACTAGTTTCATAGTTCCAAAGAAATCTTTGAACTATACTGTGACCCCTGCTATTTCCAAAGACTTTGAATGCCACATGATCTCTTGGGATTTGATCTTGTCTAGTGATAAATCCATTGAGGAACAAAAGACCCCTCTTGAGAAGGCCACTTAGATTGGTGGGAATATGAATCATCTCACTCGCTCGGGGAGAGCCTATCAGTCTTCAAACCATGAGGCGAACGGATCTGGAAAGGACAAGGAAGGAGTCCCTGCTCACAAAGAAAAGGTCACCGAGAACCCGATCTTAACACAGTTAAAGAAAACCCAGGCTAATATATCCATTTGGGGTTTGCTTTCATCTTCTCAAGAGCACCGAGACACTTTGGTTAAAGCTCTAACTCAAGCCGTTATCCCGATTGAGACTTCTCCCAATGACCTTGTCCACATGGTCGACAACATTCATTCTGGGAATATTATCACTTTCACAAATCTTGATGCACCAAAAATTGGTCTTAATCATATTGAAGCTCTGCACATCACAGTTGGGGTTGGAGGTGAACACTTAGCTCGTGTGTTGGTCGATAATGGTCTTCAATCAATGTTTGCCCCGTGCATGTTCTCGCAGATTTGGGAATTAAGATAACCAACTTGGCTTCATCTTCTCAAGTGGTCCGTGTATACGATAGCACTAGTCGCTATGTCTTGGGTGTTATCTCCCTCACTCTCACCATTGGCCCTCTTGTCATGCCAATTGAATTTCAAATGATCAACATTAAGTCCTCATTCAGTCTACTTTTGGGACACCCTTGGATCCATGGAGTAAAAGGGGTAGCTTCCTCTTATAATCAATGCATCAAGTTCATCCACGACAATCATGTTGTGGTGGTTCACACCCAGGACGATACCCAAGTAAATGACCTCCCAATCTTAGGAATTGAGCACAAAGATACTGATATTTTCTTAAGTGGTTTTGAAGTGATCCCATAAGATTGGATCCATGCTATTGAATATGTCAAAGAAACCGATCTGATTGGAGGGAAGAGAACCAAGTATGGAGATGCAATGGCCTTGAATATGGTCAAGAAAATGAATTTCTTACCTATGTTGGGACTTGGGAATGAGCAACAAGGGTGTCTTAAAGCTATCAAAGAGGATGTTCCTGTTTTTATTCCTCCTTTTGGACTTGGCTACAAACCAACTCCTGCTAAAATTGCCAACGCTATGCGCGAAAAAAGGGAAAGGCAGAATGCTATCAAGAAGGGAAGGACCTATGAGCTCCCACCACTCCGTCCCTATCAAAAATCTTGGAAGGGATACTTTATTCACAAAAGAGAAGATGCTGCATATGTTATGCCACTCGAGCCATTTACTGGCCTTGACGAAAAGCCCCGCGCGGGATGGGGAGTGTTTGATGATGTTAAGGTGGTTGATGAAAACTTTGATTTGGACGGTTCCTATAAGCAACCGGACCCCGTTGCTCTATGGAATATCGATAAGGAAGATGATGTCTTCGCATTGTTTGAAGGATTTGGCCTTAAAGACAGATATGTGGTTATGATCGAGGATGGTAACAATGAAGCTTACGACCCGGTGAAGCACCTCAAATCGACTATGGCACCACTTAATAACTGGTCCAAAACCACTGGCCCACTCGCTACTATTGACATACTCGTGAAGCAGTTTGGATATGTTCGCCCTGATGGTCCCGCTTTTGAACCCTTTATACTCTCTAATGTTGTTTTCGGGACTCCTGAAGAGGACCTCACTGTCGAGGACCTCGACGCAGTCGCCGAGCTTGTACTCCCTTCTGTCATGAATGAAATTTCCTCTATTTCCGCTTACTCCTTGGTTGCCAATATTTTAAATAATGATTTAACAAATGAAAATTTAATAACAAACGAAGTTAATCATGAATCTTTAAAAGACATAAGCCAAGATGAAAAAGATTATTTAATTGAGCTAAGCAGATTAGCAAAACAGCGTGGGGAACAAAAGTTAGAGGCCTGTGGGGAAGAATTGTCCACCATCAATCTGGGGCTGAATGGGGAAATCAAAGAAATAAAAATTGGAAGCTTCATGCAAGGGGCTGACAGGGAACGGTTGATCAGTTTGCTCAGAGAGTTTATTGATGTGTTTTCTTGGTCGTATGAAGACATGCATGGGTTAGATCCAACAATTGTGGAGCACCGAATTCCTACTTATCCTGACGCCAAGCCAGTCAAGCAGAAACTACGCAGAATTAAGCTGCAGTGGGCCTTTCAAGTAAAAGAAGAGATCGACAGGTTGTTGCAAGTGGGTTTCATCCGAGTTGTGGAATATCCCCAATAGTTGTCCAACATGGTCACAGTTGAAAAGGCGAATGGCAAAGTCCGGATATGTGTTGACTTCAGAGACCTCAATAAATCTTGCCCGAAAGATGATTTCCCGTTACCAAATTTGACATTTTGGTTTACTCAGTTGCAATGCATAAAGTGAAGTCATTTGTTGACGGAATGGCGGGTTACAATCAAATTAAAATGGCGGTGGAAGATCAAGAAAAAACCTCCTTCATCACCCCATGGGGGACCTTCTATTTGCACCCGAGAAAGATTTGATCCTCGCTTTTCCTTTTTGATTTGAGAGTCGCCACCATGTTGTTAAACAGAACACAGACTGTGAGATTCTTGAGTTCGGGGGTTAAGTTATGGATTGGGAAGGTCAACGAGCACTCAATCCACCCAATCTAGGATTGGTCTTGATTAGGTATTTTTCATCAAATAAAGAACAAGTAATTAAAAAAAGTAAAGACAATAATTAATTTCTTAATTATTGGAATGTCGGATCATGTGCTTCGAGACCATCTCTATGGATTGGAGAGGCTCTAGGCTGATCCTTTTAATGGGATTACACTACTCTAAAACAAAGAAAGAGATGAGATGTGGAGATTAAAAGCGTGGGAGTTTACCTAAAGCGTTCTTGAGATTCCAATTGATGGCCTTGAATAAGGCCTTGAAGATCCAATAGTTTTGGTGATGATTTTGGCTTGAAAAGATGAGTTTTTGGTGGTGTTTTGGTGTGAGGGAGGAGGAAAAATGAGATTATTCAGAGAGAGCCTGATTAATGAATTGTTAACCCCTTTTGTGATGAAAGACCCTATTTTTATAGGTATTGGATTACTTAGGGACTAAGTCTAGGATTCCTATGTTTGGTAGGTGATAAAGTCCTAATTTGGGAGAGGTTAAAGGAGGTAGGAAATCAGTAGGAAATCACCTAGGAAGCTTCCTATTAGATATTCCCCAGATTAGGAGAGTGTTGGCCAAGAAAGAGATCGGGACAGAGAAGGAAAGTGATTCTGACTTGCAGACAGAGGAGATGTCTCATACGAGACATTGGTGTCTCGTACGAGACATCCAGTACAAAAGTACTGTTTTGCCCTTATCTAAAGTTTTGTTGTTCAGTTTACCCCCTAACTAATGGAGTTAGTCAGGAACTTAACGAAACATGCCAAAACTAACGAGTTTTCATCAAAACACGAAGGCGAGACACGAGAGTAGTGTAATCATAAATTTGAGTTCAAAATGGGGTATCTACAGAGCCCCTCGGCGATGATAGTTATGAAAGAAGTAACGTCGTCGATAGAAATAACTGTTGGGTTTCGATGTAACATGCGCAGCGGAAAAATAGCAATTAAATTTTTTTTATGAAACCCAAAGCCACGGATCCGCTCATATGATTAAATCAAATACAACATAATGAATAGAGGAAAAACTAACCCTTGATGTCTATGAATTCTAGCTTTGATTTTGGTGAAGAACTTGAAGCTTTATCACGGACAAAATTCACGAACTTTGAATTTATCGAAAATTCCAATCTAGGAATCACAAGACTAAAACAAATAGGAAAATCAAACCCCAAAATCCACACACAAACCAACTACCCAAAACCCATTCCAGATCAGTAAGTCTGGACTGGTTCTGTTAGGTTTTGTTGAATTTATCGAAAATTCCATATTCAGATTTTAACCAAAATCAGAACAGATTCTGATGAGCGAGCGCCCGCCTGGTCTTGACCGAGCGCGCGCCTGGTAGGTCAGAATGGTACAGATTTTAATGTTCGAAAATTTTGTCTGAAAATTATTTTTCCCCGATTATTAAAACTTTGATCTGATCAAAATTAATGATCGAAATAATTCAGAATCCACCATAATTTTTATTGCGATTGAATCGTGCGATTAAAGTTGCAAAACAATAAACCACATAAAATCACAAAACACATAAGCATCATATATTCCAATATTCATATCATGCTAGGCACATAAACAATTTATATACACATAACATGATCCAAGTATTGAATTAATCAACATGAACGGGGCTCTGATACCACTGTTGGGTTTCGATGTAACATGCGCAGCGGAAAAATAGCAATTAAATTTTTTTTTATGAAACCCAAAGCCACGGATCCGCTCATATGATTAAATCAAATACAACATAATGAATAGAGGAAAAACTAACCCTTGATGTCTATGAATTCTAGCTTTGATTTTGGTGAAGAACTTGAAACTTTATCACGGACAAAATTCACGAACTTTGAAGATGATAAGATTCACCCTCTAGCGGTATCCACACCACGAACGAATATCAAGGAGCTTCTTGATCTTGGTTGCTAGACCAATAATTATGAAACACACTTTCACAATTTAATAAAGAACTATATGGAATTATTTTGTTCTTCAATCCAAGATGTCTTGGAACAACATAATAACTCTCTCAAACTCTTTGGAGGCACACAAAACACTACAGCTGATGGTCTGGCCGAAATTGGATTTTTATACACAATTAAGACCTATTCTAAATAGGAAACTTGTGCCAAAAACCTTCCCAAATCGAATAGGAAATTTTCTGACGCCAGACCAAGCGTCCGCCTGGTGCATACCGAGCGCCCGCTCGCTGCCCAGAAAACCCAGAATTTTCCAAAAATTCCTTTGAGGTCCTTCGACCCTAAATTCCAATACAGTCCTTTTATTTAAGATTTGTTCTATTGTGTGTGACCCTCTAGGATTATACTAAGTTGGCAATGGGCTCAAACATGAAACCATAAGATATGATTAGGTTCTAGCAAACCGTCATACCTACCCAAATAGTATAACTAGATACAAGTTCGCATTCCTTTAGAATATGTCACAATCCTTTTGTCCACGATGTCATTGAACACAAGTCATGGTCAAACAGTCAACTTGTCTTGTTCAATACTTTCTCGATTCCGAATATGTTGATAATTCAAATGACATTGATCCAATCAATCCATTTGAGTCCGGCCGAATATTTCATCAACATCATTCCTTCGAGGGGCCCAAGCTTGACATCTCTCCGTGGAGGGACAAATCCATTTATCTTATTATTCTTCCCAATGGGAATCCGATTATGCCAATCATACCCTTTATAACTACCGTGTTAAGGTAGCGTTTGAATATGTCAAACACAATGTTCATCAAGTGGAAGACTATAATAACTTTATGTCTAAGGATTAAAATGACATAACGAATATGAGATATATGTTCGACATAGACCATGACATAAATCTCATACAGCGGGTCATGTCCATTACCTTGTTCCAAACAAGTACCCATAAATCTAACATGATCATCCCATGATCATTTAGCCTTTATACTAGTGCTTAACAAGTACTAGGGACGGGGATTATTATAAGTAAACATGAACAACAATAATAATCAAAACATCTCTTTATTGATATGAAATAAATGATAACAATTACAACGTCTATTAAACGTGCCTAGGGACACCACTACCAACAATAACACCATTTAGAACTTTGGGTATGGTCGTGCTGAAAAGCTGCCTACGTATTCCCTGAAAGGAAATCAGACCAAACGTAGTTCGACTCTGAAAACACAAAAAAACGGGCGTTTGAGGTATTTTGAAAATCATTTTTGAAAACAATACTGCAGTAAGTAAAGTTTAAAGGTTAGAGAGTAACCGATACTGAGGAATCAATGGCCTTGACCCAATTCTGAATATACCCTGTTGTTGATGACGAACCGTCTCCAGTTGCAATCTATATTGAGGAATTGATCTCTTTGACCCAATTCTGAATATGCCCTGTTGTTGATGACGAACCGTCTTTGATTTGGAGACACCGATCGCTCGGACCTTTCTTCTCCTTCCAACGAGACTACCTTTCCGTTGAAACTGTTGCGAATCTTATGTTATTAGCTTACGTCTTGATAACAATTATGGGATTCTGGGTTTGGAGACGCCAATTACTTGGATCCATGCTTCACCTTCCAACGAGGTTGCCTTTACATCAAAAAATGTGAATCATATGCCATTGGCTTACACCTTGAAGACAATTATGGGACTCTGGGTTTGGAGACGCCAATTACTTGGATCCTTGATTTTCTTTCCAATGAGGTTGCCTTTACGTTGGAAAATGTGAATCCTATGCCATTAGCTTACACCTTGATGACAATTATGGGACTCTGGGTTTGGAGACACCAATTACTTGGATCCTTGCTTCTCCTTCCAACGAGGTTGCCTTTAGGTCGGAAAATGTGAATTTTATGCCATTAGCTTACACCTTGATGACAGTTATGGGACTCTAAATGGTGGGATTCTGTGCTATTAACTTACGTCTTGATAACAGTTGTGGGATACCTAGTTTTGGAGACTCTAATTACTTGGATCCTTGCTTCTCCTTCCAACGAGACTACCTTTCCGTTGAAAATGTGAATCCTATACCATTAGCTTACACCTTGATGACAATTATGGGACTCTAAATGGTGGGATCCTGTGTTATTAACTTACATCTTGATAACAGTTATGGGATACCCGGATTTGGAGACGCCAATTACTTAGATCCTTGCTTCCCCTTCCAGGGAGACTGCCTTTCCGTTGAAAATGTGAATCCTATGCCATTAGGTTACACCTTGATGACAATTATGGGACTCTAAATGGTGGGATCATGTATTATTTACTTACGTCTCGATAACAGTTGTGGGATACCCGGTTGTAAATCCTGTGTCATTAACATACGTCTCGATGACAGTCATAGGATTTTAAGGTTTGCTGGTGCAGATTTTGTTGCTCACCCATGATCTTAGATGTGCGGTGAGAATAGATTCGTACTGAGAAACAACTTCATCTGTTCCAATTCTGAAAATATTCTTTTGTTGACGACTCAATGTTCCATCTTGAACCGAGTTCAGATTGACCTCTCAGTCAAA
Source organism: Campanula takesimana (assembly GCA_026119855.1). NCBI lineage: Eukaryota > Viridiplantae > Streptophyta > Magnoliopsida > Asterales > Campanulaceae > Campanula > Campanula takesimana. Next base: position 541,843 of record JAOWBW010000140.1, read on the forward strand.
GCAGGGCATTTGTGACATTTCTGTTAAAAGCGGGGCTTTTCTGGAATTTCCTAAGAAAACAGGGTTTTCTACCGGATTTCTGGGAGATAACTCGTACGAGGTATAGATGCCTCGTTTGATTAGGGAGGAGGGTGACTGACGATCCACGTGATTTTGAACCAGACGATGGATTATACTCCGATTGACGATCCATGTGATGTTGAACCGGACGATGGATTACACTCCAATCTTCAAGATGATGGTTATTGACGATCCAATTATATCTGAACCGGATGATTTGATCACACTCCAAATCAATGAGAGGATGGTTATTGATGATCCAAGTATATCTGAACCAGATGATTTGATCAGACTCCAAATCGATGGGTGGTAATTACTCATTCTGATGTGTCATCTCTTTGCAGTTGAAATTTGTGTTGTAGATTTTGTGTGCCTGCATGGTTAGCAAAAGCAGTTGTATAGAATTTAAGGTTCAAAACAATCAATGTGCACTCGACTCGATGACTCAATGGGGAGAATGATTTAAAGGTTAGTCGTGCCGAACGGCTGCCTACATATCCCTAGGTGGGAATCAGACCAGTGTAGTTCAATGTTGTGAAGAGTGAAGATTGTTTATGTGATCAAGATGATGATGTTTTTGAAAGACAAACTCATGGGGCCCATCTAATGATTGAAAGAGACAGTCGTCCAATAGGATTTTGTTGAGATATCCCAAGTTAACTGCTAAGGTTAAGAATACTTCAAGTATTGGATTGTAGTCATAGGACTTCTTCGTTGTCAAGCCCCAAGTTGATGATTGCTTAATGCGTTCACCACTCCAGTGATTTTCGCGATGTAGAATTTCCATTGGTTACTCCAAAGCAAGGATTGTCCAAGGCCCTCTTCTTTCTTAGACTTCTTGTCTATCCTTCTAGAGGATGCCTCATCTTCGAAGGAGTCGGGAGATTCATAATCCTTCTTCTTTTGTTTCTTAGCTTTCTTGACTTTTAATGCATTAAGCTCTGCAAATAAGGCATCTATGTGAGCTTGCTTCTCCTCTAGTCACTTGGTGGCTTCCAAGATTTCATCTTTGGCCTCATCAAGATTATCAGTATTGATGCCGGTGCTTCCAGTCATGGTTTTGGGTGTGTTCGGAATGATCTAATTATGATTCAGACGGACCTAATCAGGTTTCCTTGTAGAAATGTGTAGATACCCCGGGGAACCACGGCTTGGCTAGAGCGGTGAATTATCCTAGGATGTCTAACTTGTTTTAGATGTGTTTAGAGTCGCCACCTATGTTTTTAAAGGAACATAAGAAAAACCTAGAAATAGCCTAATTTATGTACAAAACCAGAGATTCGGGAGAGAAGGGTTCGGGGGTTAGGTGACGGAGTAGGAAGTACTTAAACACCCACTCCGCCCCGCTTATGCGGGTCTTGCTACTATTGGTGTTCTAATGCTAAATGTCCTTCAATTTATTAATAATGCTAACAATTATAATGTAAAGAAAAAGGGCAAAAGAAAGATTTTATTAATTTAATGCTAAATAGTTACATGTTGGACTAGTGCTAAATGATTACATTAAGAAATGAAATATAAATTAAATGAAGTTTGGAATGTTGGGATGTAACCTTGGCCAAACTTCAATAGTGAAGTGGCCTTTTGGTTGTATCCCTTTTTATGGAGATTGCATACTAGTAAGACTAGACAAATAAAATAAGAGAAGAAAAGAGATGTTGTACCTTAGAAAACAGGACTTCAAACTTGGACTTGGAAATGGTGTTGTTGTAGAGAAAATGTTGTGCAAACACTTTGTGTAGTGTTTTGTAGACAAGGATTGTTGAGATGATTTGTGTAGAGTTTTTGTTCAAGTCTCAAAAATTGGGTCCAAAAAGAAGTAGAGAAGAGATCCCCTCCAATGATGGATTGGAGGGGTTTTTATAGTTGAAAGGGGATGTTTTTGGTGCCAATTCGCAGTCACAAAGAAATATTTCCCGGGTGAAATCCATGCAAAATAAGCAAGAGAGGGATTCTTGGGAGAAAATCTGTAACTGACGCCCCAGAGGCGCGCGCTTCCGGATGTACCATCGGGAGGCGCGTGCTTCTGACCTCAAAAGGCGGAGGCGCGCGGCTTTGAAAAGGCAATTTTGACAGAATGGACTAGAAAGTTAATTCTGTTATGCAGTTCAGTCCAAAACTAACGGAATCAGTTAGGAACTTAACAGAAGTAACAGAAATTAACAGAAACAAGTTAAATAAAAATACTATGTATGCAATCGGGGTGAGAGGTCCAAGGCGGGGTGTCTATAGAGCCCCTCGGCGACGTGGATTGCGAGGCAAAACGCGTCGACGAAAGAAAGACAACCGCCGAGGACATCGACAAGAGAAAACAAAGACTCGATAAAGCAGGAATTTGAAATTACAAAGGATAGAAATGCGCTCCCTGTGTGAGCGAGTTTTGCTGATGGAAGAGGTATGGTGATTTTAGTGGTTCACCATGGACCAAAATTGGTGCGCGGTGCGGCATATTCTGATGCGCTGTGCGGCTTGTTGATTCTGGTGCGCGGTGCGGCATATTCTCATGCGCTGTGCGGCTTGTTGATTTTGGTACTCTGTGCGGTACCTGGTGCTCTGTGCGACACCTGTTGATTCTGGTGCTCTGTGCGGCACCTGGTGCTCTGTGCGGCACCTGTTGATTCTGGTACTCTGTGCGGTACCTGGTGCTCTGTGCGGCACCTGTTGATTCTGGTACTCTGTGCGGCACCTGTTGATTCTGGTACTCTGTGCGGTACCTGGTGATCTGTGCGGCACCTGTTGATTCTGGTACTCTGTGCGGTACCTGGTGCTCTGTGCGGCACCTGTTAAGTGTATGCTTTGCAGATATATGTGCTTGTGCAAGAGGATGCATGAAGAGAGAAATTGTGCTCGTGGTGTGATGGGATTTTGGAACACCCTTGCAATGAGAGAGAAGTAAGAATGTAAAGAGTGGTCTTGTGTGTGGTGTGATTTTGAGGAAAGCGTCGGATGTATTCATACCTTCACTTACCATTGCCGCTTGAGTGGAGATGGATTCCTGATGTCCGCGGAGGATGCTTTGATGGAGAATGTCCATTCTTTAGATGTTGATGAGAGAATGCCCTTGTCTAACTTGTTTTAGATTGTTTAGAGTCGCCACCTATGTTTTTAAAGGAACATAAGAAAAACCTAGAGATAGCCTAATTTATGTACAAAACCAGAGATTCGGGAGAGAAGGGTTCGGGGGTTAGGTGACGGAGTGGGAAGTACTTAAACACCCACTCCGCCCCGCTTACGCGGGTCTTGCTACTATTGGTGTTCTAATATTTACATGTCCTTCAATTAATTAAATAGAAATGTGCTAACAATTGTGATCAGAAGAAAAGGGGAAATAAAGGGGAAATAAAATAGAGTTGTTTTATTTATTTAATGATAAAGATTACATGTAACAAGTAATGTTAAAGAATTACATTAAGAGATGAAGAGAAATTAATATGGTGAATTAAAGTTAAGATTAAAATGTAGGGAGATAACCTTAACTAACTTCAATATGTGAAGTAGTCATGTTGGTCATGTCCCATTAATGGGGATTGCATACATCAAGAAGAAGAAAACAAAGGAAGAAAATGGAGTTGTACCTTGAGAAAGAGGACTTGGAACCTTGACTTGAAAGTGTTATTGTTGTAATGAAATTGTTGTAGAACAATTTGTGTAGAGTCTTGTTACTAAGAACTCTTGTTGGGAGAAATTTTGTATAATGTAGTTGGTGAATCAAGGTTGGAGTCCAAAAAGAAGTCCCTTTCCAAGGTAGAAGATGATGGTTTTTATAGGTAAAAAAGAGAGGGAAATGATGGAGGGAAATTGGTCATCCATGTGAAATGGGATGGGCCAATCACAAATAAGATAAATGAACAAAAGAAAAATAAAAGAAATAAAAGAAATCAAATAATAAATGAAAGAAATATTAGTTTTTGGGAAAATGCTTAGAATTTGGGATTGGGAGTTAATGAGAAAAGGGGGGATGAATGTGGATGAGAAAAGAGGTCTTTTGTGATCAAGAAAGAGATGTTGCAAATAAGAAAAGGGAGGGAAATAAGGTGCAATCCGTTACTGCCAAAATGGGAAGCGCGCGAGTCCGGCTTTTGGGTCGGGACGCGCGCGCGGCTCACTGACAAATCCGGAAGCGCCCGCGGGTGAAAATGACAGAATGACAGAAATGACTCTAAAATTAATTCTGTTATGAAGTTTAGTCCAAAACTAACGGAATCAGTTAGGAACTTAACCAAAGTAGCAGAAATTAATAAAAATAAGTTAAATAAAAATACTATGTATGCAATCGGGGTGAGAGGTCCAAGGCGTGGTGTCTACAGAGCCCCTCGGCGATGTGGATTGCGAGGCAAAACGCGTCGACGAAAGAAAGACAACCGCCGAGGACATCGACAAGAGAAAACAAAGACTCGATAAAGCAGGAATTTGAAATTACAAATGATAGAAATGCGCTCCCTGTGTGAGCGACTTTTGCTGATGGAAGAGGTATGGTGATTTTAGTGGTTCACCATGGACCAAAATTGGTGCGCGGTGCGGCATATTCTGATGCGCTGTGCGGCACTTGTTGATTCTGGTGCGCGGTGCGGCATATTCTGATGCGCTGTGCGGCACTTGTTGATTCTGGTACTCTGTGCGGTACCTAGTGCTCTGTGCGGCACCTGTTGATTCTGGTACTCTGTGCGGTACCTGGTGCTCTGTGCGACACCTGTTGATTCTGGTACTCTGTGCGGTACCTAGTGCTCTGTGCGGCACCTGTTGATTCTGGTACTCTGTGCGGCACCTGCTGATTCTGGTGCTCTGTGCGGTACCTGGTGCTCTGTGCGGCACCTGTTATGTGTATGCTTTGCAGATATATGTGCTTGTGCAAGAAGATGCATGAAGAGAGAAATTGTGCTCGTGGTGTGATGAGATTTTGGAACACCCTTGCAATGAGAGAGAAGTAAGAATGTAAAGAGTGATCTTGTGTGCGGTGTGATTTTGAGGAAAGCGTCGGATGTATTCATACCTTCACTTACCATTGCCGCTTGAGTGGAGATGGATTCCTGATGTCCGCGGAGGATGCTTTGATGGAGAATATCCATTCTTTAGATGTTGATGAGAGAATGCCCTTGATGTTGGGTTGGCGAGATGGTACTCTGAATGATGGGTTGGTCGTGCCAAAGGCTGCCTACGTATCCCTTTAAGAGAATCAGACCAGCGTAGTTCAAGGATGATGGAGAACGCTGGAGGAGAGGCTAGGAGCAAAGCAAAGTAAAGCACATAATTTTGCACATAGAAGGAGAAAAAGAAAGAAAAAATCTTTTTTTTTTTTTTTTTTTTTTTTTTTTTTTTTTAAAGATTAGAAAGATAAAGAATATGCACACATGTGAGGAAAAGATTTTTTTTTTTTTTTTTTTTTTAAGTTCGTGGGTGAACCATTTTAACCATTGTGTGCTTGTGAAGCCAACTCAAGATCAAGTCATGTTCAGTCGAAGTCCGGATTGCCTCGCTTGAATTCTGTTGTCGCTGGAGTGCCCAACGAATATTGATGTCTAGCCCCAAGAGATTTGTCGATTATGGGGCTTCAAAAGGCTTTTGATGCCGAGATGAGGGGTTGCTGATTGTAAAGCCCCTAAAATGCCTTTGATGCCAAATTTTGAGGGACTTGCATAGTTCCAAGATAAATCAGCTCTTGGCCCATTCGAGTAAATCGCCCTTTGTTGTTGTAGTGAGCAAGCCCCAGCTTCGAGAGATTGCAAAGCCCCAAGTGTCGTGGGCTTGTAGATGGCGGGATGTGAAGACCTTTCATTGTAAAGCCCCAAATTATCTCGTGATTGGCTCGGTATTGAGAGCGGATATACCGTTTGGTAGAATTCTTGATAGAGATCTCCTTCTTGTTCTTACTGGGGAGATGAATGGCCTCATTGTGGTCGATATCCAAATGGCTGAGGGCTTATGTCAAAGGATGCAGTAATGTCTTGCGGTGCCGTCGAGGTCACGGAGGATAAGGTCTTGGCGTGATAAAGTCTCAAATGAGTATGCTTGCTTGACTCTTCTTGAGTTGAACTAATGACGGATCTTCGGATGCAACTAGTGCTGTGGCCCAACTTTATCTGAGCTGCACCTTGTGCTTTTGATCTTGGAGAAGGGGGTGCTGAATTGCAGAAACATTGGGATTGGGCGTGGCATTTCCCGCTATAACCCTGTTTTGATTAGAGTTTAGCATATTGAATCTTTTTCCTTTTCTCTAAGACTTCCTTCAAAATCTCGCTGTGAGTTCTAACAAAAATCATCAACTTCATTGATAACATCAGAGTCTTCATTTAAAACCAAGAGGCCTTTGACTTGAAGTGTTGAGAGACCGTTTGAAGCTTGATCCCTTTCATGGAGACCACTCCCAAATTGCGTTGCTCGAGTATTGTTGCCCAAAAGACTGTCGGTCGCGAAGCCCTAATACTGCCCTTTGCTTGAATTACTGTAATGCCGTAGCCCAAAAAATTGTAGATTGCGAAGCCCGTTGAGACCTTCGGTGCCGAATTGAGGAAGCTTCCAATGTTGCACATGACTCAGCTGGGGATACTGCTGGGGAGTTAATTGCTCTTTACCGAGGGAGCCTTTAAGACTTGACCGTAGCCCCTAGAGTGCCATCATTGATTGCGAGAAAGGTCCATCCTTGATTGGGGGAACGAGCACGGGAACACGTGACAAGAGGACTTTTTGACATCCCTTTCGAGGGACTTTGATGATAGTCTCACACATCTTTCTTGAGCATAGCCCCTAGGGCGTATTGATTGAAAATAATCCCTTGTTCTTGAGTCACATAGCCCCTAGGGCGTCACCATTTGTTGAGCAAAGCAAGAGTGACTCATGCTCGTGTGAGAGAATAAACATGAGAGGATATGGCAAGAGCTACTCCATTTCTCGGGAGCCTTTCGGCGTACTTTAGAAGCACATACTTGAAGAAGCCTTGAAAACTGAGACACATGTTGTTGCTATTTGCTGCCCAAGCCAATTGACTAGCTAGGGATTATTTGTGCAACCTCGTGCCCTTTTATGATCGGCTTGTTCTCGGATGGATCTTGGTAACCACGGGCCTTCTTTTCATGAACCCAAAAATGCACACTGCTGGAGAATGATGCCGATAACCCAAGACAACCTTTGATGGTGCTATATCTTGTCGAGCCTTTTGCAATCCCAAAGTTGACTCGGTGGGGAATTGACTTGCTGAGGAGATTCAATGTAGAACTTATCTTCTTTAGAGGCCGGGGATCTCCATTTCTCTTTCCCTTCTCTCTCTCACTCTCTCATTTTTTTTATGACGCACCCTGTTTTTTGCCTATACCGCCCTTTCGGGTTTTCAATCTAGCGGGCATCTCTTTTGCGTCTTCATTTTTGACTCGATTAATGAGGAAGTGTGCATTGACTCTAGCTGAGGATGAGAGACATGTGATTTTGCGGTGAAAACCTTTTGTCACTAAAGATGAGTGACATTGACTCGACTAGGGAAGTGTCCCTAGTATTGACATGTATTTTTTTTTATTGAATTGAATGACTCACGAAGGCAAGTAAGTCATTAAGAGAGAAGAGAAGGAAAGCCTCAATTTGATTACAAGAAATTGGGAGTATGCAGAAAGAATAGAAGTCCCTAGACTCGTCAAGGAACGCGAAATGATTCCAAATCTAAGAAAGTTGTTCAATCTTTTTAGTGATTAATTCATTGGCAAATGAATCGTACAAAGATGTCTTGACAAGTTCGAGATGAAGGCCGATCACCATAACGCGCTAGGGCTAAACATTTCTTCTTTCTTGCATGAGACCGGACCCGCAGGTTGCCTACGTTCCTCCAGTGTAGAGGCTCAGGTCACCGTAGTTCTTGTGGATTCTCCATTCTTCGTGATGAATTGTTGCTTCGTCCTTCGTTGGTGGATGATGATGATGATCTTGATGTGAACTTCTTTGATTAAGGGGGATTTTTTTTTTTTTTTTTTTTTGTGCTCTAACTTTTGCCTAGGTTGATTTGAAGAGTTCAACCTAGCGGGCATTTTTTTTTTTTTTTTTTTTTAATCCCCCCTTTGAAACATTGTTTGATTTTTTTTTTTTTCATGGTTGTTGCTTCACCTTTGATGTCTTGGCTTTGTCTTCGTCGTTGATGATGTTGCCTTCGTCACAATGTTTAGCCCCTAGGCGTTCAAGTGATGGCCTTCATTCCAATACTCGTTTAGATATCTTTTCATCATTTTGCCAAGAATTAGATTGAACAACTTGGAAGAGTGTATGAGGACAAGAACGACTTTTATTTGATGATGAGACTTGACACTTAACATGGGACGAGAGAAAACATTAATGCACACAAAAGAGGACTTTTGACTCTTTTTTTTTTTATTTTTATTTTTATTCCTACTACTAGGTAGAGAAAGAGAAACGGAGATTGTTGTCGTTGTCCTCTTTGTTGAAGCCCCATTTCAAAACCAAGCCACTTCTTTGATGAGTTGCTCTTCACCCACGGTAAATTCGCCGTTGTCGATCAAATCTTGGATGATGTTTTGAAGAAGGAAGCAACCTTCGGTAGTGTGGCCACTATGCTTGTGGTAGCCGCACCATTCACCATGTGCATGATTCTTCGGTATCGTCTTCGGCTTGTACCCCTCCAAAGGCTTGACCTTTCCACTTGCCACCAAAATTTCAAATGCCTCGGCTTGGGTTACTCCTAGGAGAGGAGTGAAAACTCGGTTGTTGGTGGTACCTTTGTAGCTTTTGAGGGTCGGGCCACTTGAGCATGCTTTATCATTGAACTTTGCTTTGCTGTCGGTGAGCTCTTGCAAACGGGCTTTGAGTTCGGAAACCTCTTCCTTGTGAATTCTTCTTTCATAATCAAGACGGGCCTTGAGTTCGGAAACCTCTTCTTTGTGAATCCTCTTGTCGATATCGAAACGGGCTTGCCACAAATTGTCTTTACGGCGGGCATCCTCGACAATCCTATCCATTTTGTTCCCCCATTGATTTCATTACGTTGAGTAACCCTTCGTTGGACACGAAATCATTTCCACCGTTGTTGTTGTCGCCGTTGGAAGCCATTGGACCTATTGAAAGAGCACGGTTGATCTTAGATTGGCCCCACAAACACCTTTTGGATAAAATGAATTAACCCACAAACAAAGAAAAAGACTCAACCACATAAGGAAAAACGACTCTTTTTTTTATTTATTTACAAAGTCGGAAGGACGTGGTCCTTTTTGGGGTTTCTAGAAAAATAATGGAATCGTCACACTAGTATATAGACCTTCTCGCGGTCCCATATACTCATCGTATTCCACCACGCTTGTGAGCCCTACATGTGTCGGGATTAAACTAAATTAATGTAGTAAATCATACATGCGGGGACGGATTTTTATTTTCGTCCAAAATAGCCACTTTTGGGGACGGAGTTTTATTTCGTCCATTGCAACAAATTGGCATGTATGATTTGAAGACATTAGTTTAGTGAAATCTCGTCACATGGAAACCGACTTGAGTCACGGAGTGTTAGACCCTAGACTAGAATTGTGTGGCTTGTGCTCGGCTTGAATATTAGGCTCAAAGGTCACCCCCGGCATGTAGTCATGAACTACGCCACGGGCTGAGGTTTACCGCTTCGAAAGAGCCAAGGTCGAGTGGAGCTTGAAACTTTCTAGGACGGGCCTCGACGGGTTTGGGGTTGGACTTGTGCGACTCGATAGTGAGCAGTTGATAAGAATATGTGCATGTAGTGTGAGGTCTAACATGTGACAAAACATTTTTTTTTTTTTTTTCAAAAGAAATAAATAAAAAACAAATAAGCACATAATTACAACGTTCGAATCACCCGTGTGACCGATAAAAATAAACAGAAAATAAAAGAAATTGTATGCAGGCCCGGTGCCCACACACTGTCATTCTGTTCTGTTTCTGTGCACTGTTCTGTTCCGGGAATGCGCCCAGAAGCGCGCGCATTGGGTTGCCTATGCGGAAGGCGCGCGCGTGAGAGGAAGCAGGGCAGAGGCGCCCGCTTCTGGGTGAGAACCTGCAAATCAGTGGGTTCAAGGGATTGCCTTGACCCTTAATTAAGAAAACTTTCCCCTGCAGAATTTGTTAGCACAGAAACATGGAATTGAAGGACAAGAAAGGAGGCAGGCGATTCTGGAAATAAGGGTCGGGCTCGCGCGCTTTAGGCCAAGAAGCCCGGAGGCGCGCGCTTCCTACCCTTTTTACCAGAATGCCTAGAAAACAGAATAAAAGAACACCAAAAATGAAAACGCAAGTTTAACCCTCTATCGTCCCCAGCGGAGTCGCCACTGTAGATGCCCCGGGGAACCACGGCTTGGCTATAGCGGTGAATTATCCTAGGATGTCTAACTTGTTTTAGATTGTTTAGAGTCGCCACCTATGTTTTTAAAGGAACATAAGAAAAACCTAGAGATAGCCTAATTTATGTACAAAACCAGAGATTCGGGAGAGAAGGGTTCGGGGGTTAGGTGACGGAGTGGGAAGTACTTAAACACCCACTCCGCCCCGCTTACGCGGGTCTTGCTACTATTGGTGTTCTAATATTTACATGTCCTTCAATTAATTAAATAGAAATGTGCTAACAATTGTGATCAGAAGAAAAGGGGAAATAAACGGGAAATAAAATAGAATTGTTTTATTTATTTAATGATAAAGATTACATGTAACAAGTAATGTTAAAGAATTACATTAAGAGATGAAGAGAAATTAACATGGTGAATTAAAGTTAAGATTAAAATGTAGGGAGATAACCTTAACTAACTTCAATATGTGAAGTAGTCATGTTGGTCATGTCCCATTAATGGGGATTGCATACATCAAGAAGAAGAAAACAAAGGAAGAAAATGGAGTTGTACCTTGAGAAAGAGGACTTGGAACCTTGACTTGAAAGTGTTATTGTTGTAATGAAATTGTTGTAGAACAATTTGTGTAGAGTCTTGTTACTAAGAACTCTTGTTGGGAGAATTTTTGTATAATGTAGTTGGTGAATCAAGGTTGGAGTCCAAAAACAAGTCCCTTTCCAAGGTAGAAGATGATGGTTTTTATAGGTAAAAAAGAGAGGGAAATGATGGAGGGAAATTGGTCATCCATGTGAAATGGGATGGGCCTATCACAAATAAGATAAATGAATAAAAGAGAAATAAAAGAAATAAAAGAAATCAAATAATAAATGAAAGAAATATTAGTTTTTGGGAAAAGGCTTAGAATTTGGGATTGGGAGTTAATGAGAAAAGGGGGGATGAATGTGGATGAGAAAAGAGGTCTTTTGTGATCAAGAAAGAGATGTTGCAAATAAGAAAAGGGAGGGAAATAAGGTGCAATCCGTTACTGCCAAAATGGGAAGCGCGCGAGTCCGGCTTTTGGGTCGGGACGCGCGCGCGGCTCACTGACAGTTCCGGAAGCGCCCGCGGGTGAAAATGACAGAATGACAGAAATGACTTTAAAATTAATTCTGTTATGCAGTTTAGTCCAAAACTAACGGAGTCAGTTAGGAACTTAACCGAAGTAGCAGAAATTAATAAAAATAAGTTAAATAAAAATACTATGTATGCAATCGGGGTGAGAGGTCCAAGGTGGGGTGTCTACAAAATGCCGTGGAGTTTCTGTCATGGTTGTCTCGTGTAGGACAATCTGTCCAGATTGTTCCTTGAGTCATGTCGTGTCGAGGGAGACGACTATTAGTCTGACAACCGATGGTATTGATCAATGTGCAAGCTCTTAGTAGGCCAAGCGTACCTTGTTGACAACACTATAGTTCCGTGTCTGAAAGTCTCCGGTGAAGGTGAGAGACATGATCTATTCCCCTAAGTTTATCTTATGTGTGATCCACGTCAAACCCTATGAATCTTGTATGTTGTAGATGACCCCATGAATAGGCTTATGAGGCTGTTTGATTTGAAGAAGAGTGCTCTCTCGCTTGTCCTTTATCCTTTTTTTTGTGACGCACCCTGATTTTTTCCTAAACCGCCCTTTCATGTTTTCAATCTAGCGAGCATCTCTTTTGCGTCTCTTTTCATTTTTATTTTTTTTGACAGAGTATGTACTCGAAGATGACTCAGAGAGGAGAGAGGTTTTGTCTCTTATTGGGGGAGAGACATGCAAGATTTTTGGGTTTGAATGTATTAGGCATTTGGGAAGTTGTTCCAAGTTGTTTCAATCTAGCGAGCATCTCTTTTGCGTCTCTCACCCTAGTATTTATTTTTGATGTCTTAAGTGTTTGTTCAATTATTTTTCAAGTGGATCATCTAGAAATGTCTTAACAAGTTTTGAGAAGACGGCCAATCATTAGTGCGCCTTATGAATGATGTGAATTTCTTGATGGATGATATCTTCGAATGATGGAGACAGTCTTCATGTTGAAAGCCTCAATTGCTCGAGTTTCTAGTAGGAGGGTATGGTGTTGAGGAATTCTTCTTTTCTTCATTCGGATTCTTCGTTGGAGGAGGTATGATTGAGAAATCCTCCTTGACTTTGTTGGAACTTGTTGAAATGCCTTGTTTGTTGTGGGACAGAAGCTTGAGAGTTTTTTTTTTTTTTTTTTTTTTTTTGACTCTCAAAGCTTATATTGAGTAGCCCCACTCTTCTTGGGAAATGTTTGACATGAAGGCCTTTGACTTACTTCAATTGTGATCCTTCGACTTTCAACTCGAGCGAGAAGACGATGATGTATAGCCCCTATGCCTTCGAACTTGTTTAGACATGACTATTATCAATTGCAATATTTTATATTAGTGACTATTGTTTGGTGGATCCATTACTCCTTAATGATTTCATCATTAGCTTTGTGTAGATTTATCATGTTTCGGTTTAAGCTAACTCACCATTTTTAGAAATTAGATAGAACAACTTGGAATTGTGTATAAGGAATAAGAACGACTTTTATTAATAACTAGAATTTAAAAACAGACTCGATAGTTGACACAGACTATAGAGGAGGGAGATGGACTAGAATGGCAGAATGACTCTTCCAATACTAAGAAATCGGAACGACCTAATCTATATTTTTTTTTCTTTTTTTTTTTGACAAGGACAAAGGTAGAGGATAGTTGTATCCCCAAAGTGATTGTGTAGATCTTCGGTTCTTCTTGAGGCTTCATTTTCTTCATGTCTCTAAGAGAGAGAGTTGATGACGACATTCGGTATCTCTATTTCCTTTTTGTCAATGAGATCTTGGATCACATCTTGGAGGTGGTAGCAAGAGTTGGTGTCGTGACCACTAAAGTGGTGGAATTTCCAGTAGAGACTATGGTCATGATTAGGGGGGAGTTCCTTTGGTGTTGTAGAAGGACTTCTTGGTTTAATCTTTCCTTCCTTAATGAGGAGGTCAAAGAGATCTTCTTGGGTAATGCTAACCAATGGGTCATAGTACCTTTCTTTCTTCTTCTTACCGTTAGAAACGTTGGAGTTTTTGCTTCTATAAGGATGGCTACACGCAATGTTGGACGAGGCATCTCTTGTGGAAGTATTTTTGTTGAAGTGAAATCCGTTATGTTGAGTCTTCTTCTCTTTGGGTTTGGCCATCTCACGAAGCGATGTGATCTCTTTCTCGTAGAAGCTCCTTTGTGCTTGTAGGTGATCTTGTAGTTCGACTTCCATTTGGGCCCTTATGTTTGACTCAACTTGGGCACATACGTCGGTAATGCACTTCTTGATGATAGTATCGACTCCTTCTTCGTATTCGATGGTGGTTTTGCTAGCCTTAGGGGTAGCACCATAATTAGTCGGACATATGTCATGGACTTGTGCATTTTGTTTCGTGGCTTCTATTAATTCTAGCTCATTGAATTTTTCCATAAGACTGGTCATTATCTCGGCATGAGCCCTTTGTTCTAGCTCGAGGTGGTTCTTGAGAGCCTTGATTTCCTTGGACATGATTCCCAAAACTTGCACACTCTCATCGGAAGCACAACTTGACTTAGGAGTGATCAGACTAGTTTCCATTGAGGAGGTTGGGGAGCTTGACAATCTTAGAGGTGAACTCGAGATATCCCACCAAGATGACTTTTGGAAGAACGGTCCCAAACGATCCTAAATAGGATAAGGATTATGGTGAAAATTTACCCCACGAGCGAGTTTTTTGAAGCTTTAGTTTTATTAGGAACAGAGTTTTGACTCAAAGAGGGAGCGCACATTGATTATCTACCATAAAGCACATAGGAGCACATTCAACAAGCAATGTCTCGTACGAGACAAGGGAAACTTCGTACGAGACAACCACATCAGAATCAGGGATTTTGGTCCTAAATTGGTCGGACAGAGTTTCATCCGTTTTGGGGGGAGGGGGGCTACCTAATATCCTGAAATAGTGGATTCTTTCACTCTAGAATATGAGCCCCTTGTTTTTCACCTGTATTGCACTCTCCCAAACGGACAGTTTGGGCAAAGGTCCCATATTCTCATCGGAATCCACCACTCAAAACCAAACCTAAGAGATTCCGTAATTGTTTTGTACTTTGTTAAACAACGCCGTTTATGCAATCAAACCTTATGAATTCTTGATAAGGGACAACCGAAAGGGACATTGTAAAAGAGACTAGACTCGATGAACGTAGAAAAATTCTCAATTCCACCATCGCAGTCCTTTGTTCAACAATTTATTAGCGAAGGGACATTCTTCAAGAATTCATGAAGGGAGGATTGTAGATTGTATAAATAGCGTTATCTTGGGCAAAGATTAAAACAACCCTAAGAATCAAACCGACCAGTCACAAGGTGTCCTATTGACTAGTATGTATGCATGAGGTTGATGCAGGGCTTACGGCTAAGGATCCCCATGAACACAGTCGAGGAGCGTGTCATGGAGTGGGTACACCATCTTTGGAGAGACCTGCGAGTGCCACTCGTAGAGTGGGGGTATTGACCGACATCCGTCCTTCGATTGGGACCCGGGTTTATAGGGTATGTAGAGCAATTATTCTACATGCGTGCACGTGTGTGAGAGTCAAGTTCTAGGTGTCAAAGGAAAAATAGAGATTTTTTTTTAAAGCAAGTAAAAGATTGACCAGACCAAAGTGGTTTCCTACGTTTCTCTCAATCTTCAGAAAAAGAAAGGGAGACTCAGGTCAACGTAGTTCAAGTTTGAAAAGATTTTGAGAAGAGGAAGATCAAATAAGCACATAGGAGCACATAGAAGAGAGGAATAGAAGTACTCACAGTGCTTGTATTACCCATTAATACGTGCAAAATAAACTAGGGAATGAGTACAATAGTCATCCCTAATTTATTAATTTTTTTTATACTCCGCTGCAAAAGATGTTAGCGCAAAAACAATACATGTATATAACATAAATCATTTATTGCACATATGGGGACGGAGTAAAACACGAAAAGAAAAGTTTTTTTTTAATGGGTCGGTCAACCCGAAAAGTCAAACCCTAAATACTTAATGACTGCCGCCGCCAAACAGAGGAAAAAGGATTTTTTTTAATTGTTCGGTCAACCCAAAAGTCAAACCCTAAATACTTAATGACTGCCGCCGCCAAACAGAGGAAAAAGGGTTTTTTTTTTTTAAATGGCCTAATCATTACTCATGATTATCCAATAATTTCAAATGATTAAAAGGAGATTTAATCATAAGCAATCATTGGTCAATCATGACATAATGATTGAACCTTAACTTTTCCAAATAAAAAGTGTGTTTGGCGGCTATGAATGGGGATGTCTCGTATGAGACATAGATGCCTTGTACGAGACATTCTAGTCCAGATCTCAGATTCAGAACAGAACATATTCAAAATAGAGCAGTCCGAAAATTCACAGAAAAATTCAGAAAAAATATATTTTTAGCAGAAAATTACAGAGATTAAAAACACCTAATTTGCACGCAAGTCTAACCCACTTAATTTGTCCCCAGCAGATTCTCCACTGTTTTCACCCGAGAAAGATTTGATCCTCGCTTTTCCTTTTTGATTTGAGAGTCGCTACCATGTTGTTGAACAAAACACGGACCGTGAGATTCTTGAGTTCGGGGGACAAGTTATGGATTGGGAAGGTCAAGGAGCACCCAATCCACCCAATCTAGGATTGGTCTTGCTTAGGTGTTTTTAATCAAATAAAGAACAAGTAATTGAAACAAGTAAAGCCAATAATTAATTTCTTAATTATTGGAATGTCGGATCATGTGCTTCGAGACCATCTCCATGGATTGGAGAGGCTCTAGGATGATCCTTTTAATGGGATTACACTACTCTAAAACAAAGAAAGAGATGAGATGTGGAGATTAAAAGCGTGGGAGTTTACCTAAAGCGTTCTTGAGATTCCAATTGATGGCCTTGACTAAGGCCTTGAAGATCCAAGAGTTTTGGTGATGATTTTGGCTTGAAAAGATGAGTTTTTGGTGGTGTTTTGGTGTGAGGGATGAGGAAAAATGGGATTATTCAGAAAGAGCCTGATTAAAGAATTGTTAACCCCTTTTTGTGGTGAAAGACTCTATTTTTATAGGTTTTGGATTACTTAGGGACCAAGTCTAGGAGTCCTATGTTTGGTAGGTGATAAAGTCCTTATTGGGAGAGGTTAAAGGAGGTAGGAAATCACCTGGGAAGCTTCCTATTAGATATTCCCTGGATTAGGAGAGTGTTGGCCAAGAAAGAGATCAGAACGGAGAAGGAAATTGACTCTGACTTGCAGACAGAGGAGATGCCTTGTACGAGACATTGGTGTCTCGTACGAGACATTCAGTACAAAAGTACTGTTTTGCCCTTATCTAAAGTTTTGCTGTTCAGTTTACCCCCTAACTAACGGAGTCAGTTAGGAACTTAACAAAACATGCCAAAACTAACGAGTTTTCATCAAAACATGAAGGCGAGACACGAGAGTAGTGTAATCATAAATTTGAGTTCAAAATGGGGTGTCTACACCTTCTGTTACACTGTGATGGTTTTCGGTCTTAAAAATGCCGGAACAACTTACCAAAGAGGTGCTACAACTCTTTTCCATGACATGATCCACAAAGAGCTTGAAATCTACGTGGATGACATGATTGTACACTCAGTTGAAGAAGACGCTCAGCATCTGGTTGACCTTAGAAAATTCTTTGAAATGCTGCGGAAATATCACATGAAGTTGAATCCTGCTAAATGCACATTTGGTACCATCCGAGGCAAGGTCCTGGGTTTCCTGGTAACAGAAAGAGGAATTGAAATTGACCCCGACAAAGTCAAGGCCATTATAGAAATGCCCCAACCTCGAACTCAAAAAGAGTTGAAAGATTTCTTGGGAAGAATTCAATACATTAGCAGATTTATACGGCATTTGACCACAATGTGTGAACTGCTCTTTAAACTCCTAAAAAAGGACACCGATTGATCATGGGATAAAGAATGCCAGATTGCCTTTTAAAAGGACAAAGAATACCTGACAAGCCCACCGATGTTGGCCCCACCTCACTCGCACAAACCTTTGCGACTATACCTAACCATCACCGATACTGCGGTAGGAGCAATGCTTATGGAAGAAAATGAAGATTCCTAGGTTGAAAATGCAATCTATTTTGTTAGCCGAAAGCTACAAGGGAGTGAATTGAATTACTCAGCATTGGAAATGGCGTGCACCAGTTTGGTTTGGAAATACATTCTCGAAAGGCCAACCATGTCCAATCGAGTGGCCAAATGGGATTTTCTCTTAAGATAATTTGACATGACTTAAGCAACGCCTAAGTCCATTAAAGGGAAGGTGATAGCAGACCAACTTGTGGATTTGGCTCTTGATCTTGAGCCTGAACCAAAAACTCAGTTTCCCGATGAACGAATCTACAATGTTGATTGTTCTAAGAACAAATGGAAACTCTTCTTTGATGGGGCTGCTAACAAAAGAGGCTTCGGAATTGGAATCTTGCTCATTGATCCGAGCGATACGCATACACCCATTGCTATCCAGGTAGACTTTGATTGCTAAAATAATACAGCAGAGTACGAGGCTTGAATTGCTGCCCTTGAAGAGGCATTGAGAGGAGGAGTCAAAGAAATTGAAGTGTTCGGAGATTCTGCTCTAATCATCAATCAGGTTGAAGGAAAGTGGAGAGTTCAAGACCCATGGTTACAACAATATCATATTCGTCTAGTAGCGCTCACAGAACGCTTCTTGAATATCTCATTTTATTACCTCCCAAGGGGCCGAAACAGATTCGCAGATGCGTTGGCTACCCTAGCCTCCATCATGGAATTCCCTGCTGATGTCATGGTAAAGCCGTTTGTGGGTAGTAAGAGATCAATCCCAGCTTACTGCCTGGAAATTGAGTTGGAAAATGAAGAAAATGAAGAGCCATGGTACATGGATGTATGGAATGTGCTCAAGAATGGGATCTACCCTCCAGAAAAGGACAAAAGGGAAAGAATTGCAATGCAAAGGTGGGTTTCCCAATTTGTGATTTCCGGGGATCGATTGTACAAAAGACATCATAACGGGCCAAATTTGCTATGTGTAAACAAGTCCGAAGCGATGAGAATCATCGATGAAATCCATGGGGGACTGTGTGGACCCCACATGAATGGGCATATGCTTGCTAAGAAGATAGTAAGGCAAGGGTACTACTGGACCATAATGGAAAGAGATTGTATGATGAAAGTGCGAACTTGTGATCAATGTCAACGGTATGCTAACTTACAGCATTTTCCGCCGCACGTTCTCTATCAGTCAACCGCTCCTTGGCTTTTCTCCACATGGGGGATAGATGTTATTTGTCAAGTCAAACCAAAGGGTTTGAGTGGACAAGAATATGTGCTCATAGCTATCGAATATTTCACCAAATGGACTGAGGCCGCTGCTTACAAAGTATTGAATGCCAAGAAAGAGGTCGAGTTCATTCGCACCAACATTTTCTAAAGATATGGAGTCCCTTATGAAATGATCTCAGATAATGGAACTCTCTTTGAAAGAGAAATCAACCGATTGCTTGACGAATTCTGTGTGGTCAGGCACAAGTCCTCCCCCTATCGACCCCAAGCCAATGGAGAGGTGGAAGCGGTGAACAAAACCCTTGAGAACATCATTACAAAGATGGCAATCACCGGAAAGGATTGGCCTGAGAAGTTACCTTTAGCCTTGTGGGGATACCGCACATCTGTCCATACACCGAGTGGGGCTACTCCATATTCACTTACATATGGCATGGAGGCAGTTCTCCCGATTGACCTTGAAATCCCCTCCATGAGAGTGTTACTTGGGAATCAAGTATTTGAGATAGACTGGCTACAAAGTTGCCATGAAGAGTTAGCATTGCTCGATAAGAAATAATTGTTGGCTCTAGAGCACAACCGTGTGTATCAACGCAAAATCGCCAGGGCATTTATCAAGAAAGTTAAAGACCATGATGTCAAAGTGGGAGATCTTGTGTTGCGGGAAAATCCGCCAAGTTATGTCGACCCTCGAGGGAAATGGAAGTCTCCATGGTTGGGCCCCTACATTGTTAAGAAGATACAATCAGGCGGAGCCATGTTCCTGCAAACTGAATTTGGAGAAGACCTTGTTCAGCCCTGCAACCTCAGCAAACTGAAGAAGTATTATGCGTAGA
The DNA here is from genome assembly GCA_026119855.1 of Campanula takesimana. Taxonomy (NCBI): domain Eukaryota; kingdom Viridiplantae; phylum Streptophyta; class Magnoliopsida; order Asterales; family Campanulaceae; genus Campanula; species Campanula takesimana. The sequence goes on from JAOWBW010000140.1 coordinate 561,395, forward strand.
AGACGCCGAGTTTGTAGTTGCTATTGAGTCAAAAAATAAATAAATAAAGTGCAAAAGACAGCCCCACTACGTGTGAAAACCCGAAAGGGAAGTTCTAGGTAAAAAACAGGAGGCGCACAAAATTTAAGTGATTGTGTCGAACTACGTTGATCTGAGCCTCTAAAGAGGAACGTAGGCAACCTTCGGGTCCGGTCATTAGCAATAAAAATTTTTTTATTCCCCACGTTGAAATTTTCAAACATTACACTTAAAAAAAAAAAGAAAAACAAACATCAGAAACTTTGAAATAACTAAAATATCTTGGCGTGGCAACCAAGGATTATGTGAAAATAACAGAAATTGCATTCAGGGACCGATGCGGTTGAACACATTCTGAAAAGAGCCCGAAGAGCTTTCTCCCCTTTGATTCCCAGAGCTGGTTGGATTAGGCATGGTAATCCGTGAAGCTAGATCACGACCATTTCTGCGACGGGCGGGCCGATGACCGCTACGTGGTTGATTTCTACCAATTTGACTTTGGAAGACAGTTGGACCCATTATACGGGAATAGTAATCTCCAGAAAGAATTTTTGGACCGATGAGCTCCGATACCAAAGCTGCAATGGTAGTATTCTCTTCGACAGTCTGAGGACCCAACCATTCGAGATACTCCAAGGTGGGTTCATAGAACGTGTCCCCTTCACCTCGGCATCTGCCTCTGCCAGTATGTGCACCATTCCTGTACCAAAGCTCTTTCAGCAATTCACAAATGTTGGTATCCACAGGAAAATTGGCCGGAATAGGGTGATCATAAAAGGGAACCTCTTGAACTTGTCCAAATTGATGAGAAACCCGTTGGCCTAAATAGAAAGTGGTAAATCAAAGCCCAGCCAGCAAAACAAAGGAGTGGCCCGCACTAGTAATAAGGTACCTGCTCAAGCGCCAATGCGAAGGCACCCATAGGATGTCTGCCGACTTGGTCCGCAAAAAATGTCCAACCCACTATTTGACAGTAGTGCAGTTTTGCCTATATAAAACTCATTTTAGAAGCATGGAAGGAATATAGTATGGGTCTGACACCGGGCGAATGATTTTGAAATGCTCATGGAGCCATATCTGCACCAGAATAGGGCTACCTGACGTAAATGCATCACCTCTGGGATAATAACCATCCAATCCGTGCAAGGTTTCTGCCAGAAGGACAGTCATCACATTGCCGGCACCATGCTTGCAGGAATCGATAATGTCCACCATTCTTGAATCGATGAAGCCGTCATAGGAAACAAAGAACATTTCCACAAAGAGGTACATGACCAAAGCAAAGTCCCTGCGATCAGAATACTCTAAGTTATGAGGGGCAGCCTCACCATAAAATCCGGGGAAGCAAGTAATGTCGATATGATTCATGTGGAGAAGCCTCTTTGAGAACTTGAGGTCATAACCAAAAATTTCAGTAAGCCACCGGGAAGGTGTCCTGCGGGAAGTGGGCATCACGGCTCCACCACGAGTCGGATTTCCCGTTATAGCACAGAATTCCTCAAAAGTAGGGCACAATTCATCTTGAGTGAAATTGAATAAGTGAGTCCGCGGGGACCAGAAAACGGATGCACCTCAGATCATCTCCCACTGAATGGGAAGCCTCCTCAAAGCGAAAAGGAGCTTGAAATGATAAGTCTCTTCTAATGCCACTCGGGCACTCTTTGAGTAGGAATTCACCCAACGGTTGAGTCCCTCACGATATTCCTCGGTGCTAACTATGGTTAGGCCAAGATGAGCCATTTGAGAAGGGAAATGAGGTCGAAATTGCAATGAAAGAAAGAAGGAGAAGATGTTTGGGATGAAAAACAACTCCCCCTCCTCTTTTATAGGACTCCCAAGATAGCATTCCAGGCTTTCTCCCTCGAAGTGCAACCCCTCCCATGCTCGGGATAAGGCACGAATTCCAAGATTTCCAGGAACTAATCAGAGAAGCTGTACGGCTATAAAGATACCGTGTGCCTCCTCAGTAGCCGTACGGCTCCAACCCATACTCATGCTAGTTTGATCCAATTGCAGCACCTAACCCGGGCTTGGTTCATTGTTGTTCATTAATCATGATTCGGTGTCATTTACTAAATGTGTTAAACCAAAATATTAGCATCTCGATTTCAAAATAAAAGAAACTTGTGCTCAAAATTTACATGTACAAATCACATCCGCCACTGCATGTAAAGCTAACTTGTAGGTCGTAACGTACAAAGTTATTCTTGTCATCTCTCCTGATATACGTGAGACTTCAGTCAAAGCTGAAAGATTCCATCCCGACATCAATTGCAAAGGGTCACGATAACTCCAAAACCGGAGAAGTTTGATTGTGAAATAATCAAAAACCATTTTAGGGTGAACAGGGATCCAAAATGAGGTTGCAGCACTCAAAACAATGCCAAGAGGCCACGCGAAGCGATGGTTCACAGCTTAATAAAGCACAAAAATCTCATCACACAGCAACTCAAAAGCCAAGGAATTTGGACATATCTCAGAATGCAGTGTATCCTTATTTGAAAGGTTTTAAATTTTCATCTGTTATTGGTCTTCTCTTGATGTTGAGTCGTACTTCCCTTTGAATAGCGACCTTTGACTGAATTGGTTTCTCTGATTGGCGCTAAGCGTCCGACCTTCGACGAGTCGTTGTTATTTCCCCTGGTAGTCTTCTGATTTTAAGATATACCCCCTTTCTCTGATTGCACCATGTGACAGTCTTTGAGCATTATTGAACTTGGTTCTTCACTGGATTTTGAGATGTACCTCTACTCGGATTGTACCTTGCGTCAATCCTCGAGTAATGTTGATCTTAAGCCTTCTCTTGATGTTGAGTCGGTTCTTTTCAGAACTACGACTCGACTTGATTCCCATGGAGGGATATGTAGGCAGTTCACACCGTTGAAATCAGTCGCCCGTTCTCAAAAAATATTGGTTAGCACCAATCCCCAGAGTCAGAAATGCGACTCATCTTGATGTTAAATTAGGTCATCTCCTGGATTTCGAGATGTATCCCCCACTCTAATTGTACCTTGCATCAATCCTTGAGTATTGTTGATCGTGGTCTTCTCCTGATGTTAAGTTGAACCACCCCGAACTATGTTTTGACTTGATTCCCCCAAAGGGATACGTAGGACGTTTGAGAGAGCCCAGTCATTCTCATGTCAATCTCCTCCCCAGTAAAGAGACAACATATCTCAATGCTATCCCCAGCAATTTCTTGTTTTTGTTTTAATAAACCTGAACTACGATTGGTCTGATTCTCGAAAAAGATACGTAGGTAAACCGGGAATCCGGGACCGACCATTGCTTGTGCTAGTTTGATTGTTTGTTTGAGTTAGAACTACGGAGGCTTGATTCTCGAAAGAGATACGTAGGAAGTCCTACCTTGTACCCAGCCGTTACACCCTAGACGAGATCGTTTGTCTCTTAGTGATCATAGAATCCCATTTACATTACAAGGAGATTCGACGAGGGGATCTGTAGACACCCCGATCTCGCACTCCTTATCAAACCCTTTTTTATTGGTCTAAACCCTAAAATTGACCTAGATCCCTCGATTTGGCTATGCGGGAGTGCCGTGAGCCTTTTCGGTGCATCGAATGGATTAACGGACTTCAAATTCATGATCATAGCGAAAAAAACGAGTAAACATGTATGTACTTCAATTTTTTGAGCTGCGGGACCTGAAACGGTGCCCGCACCCCAAGAACTGCTCGTTATTATCCATTTTGTGCGCTTAAAAATATATTATTGTCATCCCTTGCTCATTAACATATTGCAGATATACGTACGTGACTACGATAATATTTCAAGCAGCTTTCATGTTGGTGTAGATACCCTGGGAGGGCACGGCTTGGCTAGAGCGCGTGTGCTGTCCCTGGGATGTATATTCGTGTTTTATTTGTTTAGAGTCGCCACCTATGTTTTAGAGGAATATAAGAAAAACCTAATATTTAGCCTAAGTTTGATACGAAAACAAAGATTCTTGTTATGAGGTTCGGGGGTTAGGTTACGAGATGGGAAGTACTTAAACACCCATCTCGCCCGACTAATGTCGGTCTTGCTTGATCAAAGTCTACATAAAATAAATGTTCTTCTTGTTCTTGATGATAAAAGGGGGTTTTAAAAGGTGTTTTGGAATGTAGGGAGATGACTCCTTGACTAGCTTCAATGAAGTGAAGTAGTCGTTGGTGTCATGTCCCAAAATGATTTGGGTGATTGCACGTTTGATTAAAGTAAAAGAGAGAAGAGATGAAGTAGAGAAGAAGGAGGAAGATGAACTTTTACCTATGCTTCAAAGATCTTCAAACACTTCTTGGTGACTTCCTTGAAAAAGCCTTGGAAATGAGTTTGGTATATTTTGTGTAGAGAGAATTCTTTTGTCCAAAAGAGTGCTAAAAAGGGTCCTTTGAAAGGGTGGAAAAGGGATGTTTTTATAGGTGAAAACAAATGTTTTTGGTGCTAAAACTCAGTCACCAACAAATCTTTCCCGGGCAAAATCATGTAAAATGAGCAAGGGAGGGATTCTTGGACAGAAATCTGTAACTGACGCCTAGAGGCGCGCGCTTCCCACCTTGGGGGCGGAAGGCGCGCGCTTCTGGCTCATATGATCGGAGGCGCGCGACTCAGAGAAGGTATTTTTGACAGAATGGACTAGAAAGTTAGCCCTGTTATTCAGTTTAGTCTCTGGACTTAACGAACTCAGTCAGGAACTTAACAGAAGACAGAAACTAATGACAAACACTTAAAAGAGGGAGAAATACAAGATCAATCGTGCAACCGGGGTGAGGGGTCCAAGGCGGGGTGTCTACAGAGCCCCTCGGCGACATGGATTGCAAGGCAAAATGCGTCGACGAAAGAAAGTACACCCGCTGAGGACTTCACCAAGAAAAAGCAAAGACTCGATGAAAGCAGGATTTTGAAATTGTGATAGATAGGGGTGCGCTCCCTGTGTGAGCGGATTTTGTTGATAGAGGAGGTGGCATGATTCGTTTGTAAATCCACCGGTTAAATCCGTTAGTGAATCCGCCTGATGAACCCGTTAGTGAATCCATTGGATGAGTCCGTTAGTGAACCTTGTTGACGAATCCGTTAGTGAATCCGCTTGATGAATCCGTTGGTGAATCCATTAAATGAGTCCGTCGGTGAACCCTTGTTGACGAATCCGTTAGTGAATCCATTTGATGAATCCGTTAGTGAATCCCTTGCATGAGTCCGTTAGTGAACCCTTGTTGACGAATCCGTTAGTGAATCCCTTTGATGAATCTGTTAGTGAATCCCTTGAATGAATCTGTTAGTGAACCCTTGTTGACGAATCTGTTAGTGAATCTGATCGATGAATCCGTTAGTGAATCCCTTGAGTGAGTCCATTGGTAAACTCTGTTGACGAATCCGTTGGTGTCTGTTTGATGAATCCGTTAGTAAATCCGTTGAATGAGTCCGTTGGTAAACTCTGTTGACGAATCAGTTAGTGAATCCGTTCGATGAATCCGTTAGTGAATCCCTTGGATGAGTCCGTTGGTAAACTCTATTGACGAATCCGTTGGTGAATCCGTTTGATGAATCCGTTAGTGAATCCCTTGAATGAGTCCGTTGGTAAACTCTGTTGATGAATCCATTAGTGAATCCGTTTGATGAATCCGTTAGTGAATCCCTTGAATGAGTCCGTTGGTAAACTCTGTTGACGAATCCGTTAGTGAATCCGTTTGATGAATCCGTTAGTGAATCCGTTGAATGAGTCTGTTGGTAAACTTTGTTGACAAATCCGTTAGTGAATCCGTTTAATGAATCCGTTAGTGAATCCCTTGAATGAGTCTGTTGGTAAAGTCTGTTGAAGAATCCGTTAGTGAATCCGCTTGATTGCTTGAGAAGTGGTGATTTTCGTGGTTCACCATGGGCCGAGTTTCCGTTTGTAGCTGTCTCTGATGGTTGCCGTTCGGAGCTGCACTTGCTGTTGATTTTATGACTTTTGCGGGGTGCGGGTACAGTTGACTGCGGACCAAAAAGATGAGTTTTCCCTTTAGAGAGGAAAATGTCGAGATTGACCTTGACTCGAAAAGAAAGACACAACCTATTTTTTAGTGGAAGTTTCTATCAAATTTTAATTTAGACATGCCTTAGGGGCGGACCTACTTAATGTGTGCCCAACTATGTCACCAAGGGTGGAGAATGTTGATTCCTGCTGATTTCGAGAGTGCTTGGACTTTGTTTCGGCATGATTTCTCCTTCTGACAAGGGCCAGTTGAGGCATTTCTGGAACGGGAGGCGGGCGCCTCGGCTAGTGCCCGTTGGATGCATGCGCTGGTCATGTGGGTGACGGAAGGCGCGCGCTTCTGGGAAGCGAAATCTGGGGCTTGACATTTGCTGGCGAAAAGATCCCCAATAGCTATAGTTCGAACACATTCTTCTAACACCTCTTTTCTGTCATATTTGAACACCTTTTCTCTGTCCAATCTTGATTGTAATCCACATTTTCCATGGCTCCCAATTCTTTTGTTCTTGATACCAAGGCTTTTGGTGAGTACGAGAAGGATTTATCGACCTTTGTATACTCTTTCAAGACCCATCCCAAGAAGGCTTTTGTCAAGGATTTTGGGTTCCGAATTCTCTTCATACTTCGGACCTTGAAGCCGGATTGGGACTTATTGAAGGCTGCTGCAGCCTTTTGGGATTGTGACAGTCACACTTTTAACTTCTCGGCGAATGAAATGGTGCTGACTGTTGATGACTTCGGTGCCATTCTTGGCATGCCACTGGCGGGTCAAATTGCCGTCCCCAAATATCATCGTGGAGTGATTGATTCTTGGTCTGATTTGTTGAACCTCCCTGTTGAGGATGTGAGGAAGATGCTGCATGGTACCGTGGTAGATATAACTGAGTTGCCGATGTTTTTCAGCTTGCATTCGGAGGACATGTTGGTTCAGTCCTTCAAGAGGAATGCCATGGAAACTTGTCTCTTTAGTGAGGTTCTTTTCGTTACACCATTCGGGACAGCGGATGCGCAGCTGGCCGAGATTATCTTGCAGGCCAAGGAGCAATAATTCAGTATAATCCCTCTTGTAGTGGGGGAGACCTTGCATGGCTTAAATGAGTTGCACCGGACGGGTGAGATGAGACGAGGAAGCCCCTTGCTTTTGACCATATGGCTCCGGGAACACTTCAGGATTTATTCTCCAGAGGGTGATCTGTCTCATTTTGCTGTTCACAGGAGAAAACTGCTGACTCGAGATTTATCTGAAAATGGTTGGAAGACATCCCTTGCGTCTCGGTTAACGGCTGACATTGAGTGGTGTCCTCTTTCTTGGGGTCTCCGTCCTTTTGTGGAATGGACCTCGGGTTTTGAGCATGTGGTCTTACCCGGCTTGAGAGACTCTTCATTTTACCATCCAGAACGGGTTTTGAGGCAGTTCGGTCGCCAACAGATTATTCCTTTCCCGAGGAGTGGGGTGCTCCTTCCAGTTTCATATATGGGTCCGGACTTTTCAAAAGAGCTTCAGTCATCTTGGGGCGATGATCGCCATCGGTGGGCTTCTGCCCCTATTCACCGGGGTAGTATCTTTCTTCCCGATAGTTATCTAGATTATCTGTTTGGCACCCTTTATTGCGGCATCACTTGGGTTGACGTGCTTCACGCTGAGTTGCTAGGAAAGGACTTTGAGCCCAGCAGTGCTTTGAGATATAGGGAGGCTGCTGCTGATTCTTACAACATTTTGGCTGACCCTTTTGGCAGTCATTTGGATAACTTTTACGCTCGGAGGCGTGTTGCTGCTCAGAAGATTTCAGTCCGCCTTAGTGTTCCTAGACCTCCCAAGAAGAGTAGAATTGAGAGCCGTTCGGGTGGCCCTTCGAAAGCTAAGAGAAAATTAGATTTTCCTAGCACCCCAAGATTGTAATTAAGTAGACCACTTGTTAGGATTTAATGTTTTTATTTCTTTTATTGCTCAACATATCCGTTGTAATGGTCAAAATAATTCAACAGATTGAATAAAATTGCATTTTGATATGACATGATTGGGTAAAAAATTATGTTTTAGAACGCACCTGAAGGTTGCCTACGTTCCTCTCGTAGAGAGGCTCAGGTCTCCTTAGTTCAAACAAATGAAGACCATCTTTTTTTTGTGCACCCTATTTTTTGCCTAGACCACCCTTTTGGGTTTTCAATCTAGCGGGCTTCTTTTTTGCACTTGCTCTAATTTTCGCCTAGGCCGCCCTTGCAGGTTTTCAACCTAGCGAGCGTTTTTTTTTTTATTTATTGTCTTTATTTGTTAAGCGTAGAACTTCTTGAGCTTGTCGAGGTTGACCTCCTTCGGCAATTGATCACTATCTAAGTCTACGAGTCGAACCGCACCGCCGCTTAGTATCTTCTTAACCACGTAAGGACCAATCCATCGAGGTCCCCATTTCCCAAGGGGATTCATGGCATTGGGGGGATGTTGTCTTAGGACCAAGTCTCCCACTTTGATATTTCGAGGCTTCACCTTCTTGTTGAAAGCCCTTACCATTCTTTGTTGATAAGCCCTTATGCGTTCAAACGCTCTTAACCACTTTTCGTCGAGTATAGCTAGTTGCTCATATCGACTTTGCATCCAGTCAACCTCGTTGACTTGGTTCTCGAGTAAGACCCGTAGAGAAGGAACCTCGAGTTCGACCGGGAGTACGGCTTCAGAACCATAAACTAATGAGTACGGAGTTTCTCCCGTTGCTGACTATATTGACGTGCGGTAGCCCCACAATGCTAGTGGTAATTTCTCGGGCCAATCTGTAGATACCCCGGGGAACCACGGCTTGGCTAGAGCGGTGAATTATCCTAGGATGTCTAACTTGTTTTAGATTGTTTAGAGTCGCCACCTATGTTTTTAAAGGAACATAAGAAAAACCTAGAAATAGCCTAATTTATGTACAAAACCAGAGATTCGGGAGAGAAGGGTTCGGGGGTTAGGTGACGGAGTGGGAAGTACTTAAACACCCACTCCGCCCCGCTTACGCGGGTCTTGCTACTATTGGTGTTCTAATATTTACATGTCCTTCAATTAATTAAATAGAAATGTGCTAACAATTGTGATGAGAAGACAAGAGGAAATAAAGGGGAAATAAAATAGAATTGTTTTATTTATTTAATGATAAAGATTACATGTAACAAGTAATGTTAAAGAATTACATTAAGAGATGAAGAAAAATTAACATGGTGAATTAAAGTTAAGATTAAAATGTAGGGAGATAACCTTAACTAACTTCAATATGTGAAGTAGTCATGTTGGTCATGTCCCATTAATGGGGATTGCATACATCAAGAAGAAGAAAACAAAGGAAGAAAATGGAGTTGTACCTTGAGAAAGAGGACTTGGAACCTTGACTTGAAAGTGTTGTTGTTGTAATGAAATTGTTGTAGAACAATTTGTGTAGAGTCTTGTTACTAAGAACTCTTGTTGGGAGAATTTGTGTATAATGTAGTTGGTGAATCAAGGTTGGAGTCCAAAAAGAAGTCCAAAAGTCCAAAAAGAAGTCCAAAAGTCCAAAAAGAAGTAGAGAAGAGATCCCCTCCAATGATGGATTGGAGGGGTTTTTATAGTTGAAAGGGGATGTTTTTGGTGCCAATTCGCAGTCACAAAGAAATATTTCCCGGGTGAAATCCATGCAAAATAAGCAAGAGAGGGATTCTTGGGAGAAAATCTGTAACTGACGCCCCAGAGGCGCGCGCTTCCGGATGTACCATCGGGAGGCGCGCGCTTCTGACCTCAAAAGGCGGAGGCGCGCGGCTTTGAAAAGGCAATTTTGACAGAATGGACTAGAAAGTTAATTCTGTTATGCAGTTCAGTCCAAAACTAACGGAATCAGTTAGGAACTTAACAGAAGTAACAGAAATTAACAGAAACAAGTTAAATAAAAATACTATGTATGCAATCGGGGTGAGAGGTCCAAGGCGGGGTGTCTACAGAGCCCCTCGGCGATGTGGATTGCGAGGCAAAACGCGTCGATGAAAGAAAGACAACCGCCGAGGACATAGACAAGAGAAAACAAAGACTCGATAAAGCAGGAATTTGAAATTACAAAGGATAGAAATGCGCTCCCTGTGTGAGCGACTTTTGCTGATGGAAGAGGTATGGTGATTTTAGTGGTTCACCATGGACCAAAATTGGTGCGCGGTGCGGCATATTCTGATGCGCTGTGCGGCTTGTTGATTCTGGTGCGCGGTGCGGCATATTCTGATGCGCTGTGCGGCTTGTTGATTTTGGTACTCTGTGCGGTACCTGGTGCTCTGTGCGGCACCTGTTGATTCTGGTTCTCTGTGCGGCACCTGGTGCTCTGTGCGGCACCTGTTGATTCTGGTACTCTGTGCGGTACCTGGTGCTCTGTGCGGCACCTGTTGATTCTGGTACTCTGTGCGGTACCTGGTGCTCTGTGAGGCACCTGGTGCTCTGTGCGGTACCTGTTATGTGTATGCTTGTGCAAGAGGATGCATGAAGAGAGAAATTGTGCTCCCTTGCAATGAGAGAGAAGTAAGAATGTAAAGAGTGGTCTTGTGTGTGGTGTGATTTTGAGGAAAGCGTCGGATGTATTCATACCTTCACTTACCATTGCCGCTTGAGTGGAGATGGATTCCTGATGTCCGCGGAGGATGCTTTGATGGAGAAAGTCCATTCTTTAGATGTTGATGAGAGAATGCCCTTGATGTTGGGTTGGCGAGATGGTACTCTGGATGATGGGTTGGTCGTGCCAAAAGGCTGCCTACGTATCCCTTGAAGAGAATCAGACCAGCGTAGTTCAAGGATGATGGAGAACGCTGGAGGAGAGGCTAGGAGCAAAACAAAGTAAAGCACATAATTTTGCACATAGAAGGAGAAAAAGAAAGAAAAAATCTTTTTTTTTTTTTTTTTTTTTTTTTTTTAAAGATTAGAAAGGAAAGAATATGCACACATGTGAGAAAAATCTTTTTTTTTTCCTTTTTTTTTTTTTTTTTTTTTTTTAGAAAGGACAGAATATGCACACATGTGAGGAAAAGATTTTTTTTTTTTTTTTTTTTTTTTTTAGTTCGTGGGTGAACCATTTTAGCCATTGTGTGTTTGTGAAGCCAACCCAAGATCCAGATTGCTTCGCTTGAATTCTGTCGTTGTCGTCGTCGTGCCCAACGAAGATTGATGTCTAGCCCCAAGAGATTTGTCGGTTATGGGGCTTCAAAAAGGCTTTTGATGCCGAGATGAGGGGTTGCTGATTGTAAAGCCCCTAGAATGCCTTTAATGCCAAATTTTGAGGGACTTGCATAGCTCCAAGATAAATCAGCTCTTGGACCATTCGAGTAAATCGCCCTTTGTTGTTGTAGTGAGCAAGCCCCAAGAGGAAATCGTTGATGCCAAGCTTCGAGAGATTGCAAAGCCCCAAGTGTCGTGGGCTTGTAGATGGTGAGATGTGAAGACCTTTCATTGTAAAGCCCCAAATTATCTCGTGATTGTCTCGGCATTGAGAGCGGATGTACCGTTTGGTAGAATTTCTTATAGAGATCTCCTTCTTGCTCTTACTGGGGAGATGAATGGCCTCATTGTGGTTGATACCCAAATGGCTGAGGGCTTATGTCAAAGGATGCAGTAATGCCTTGCGGTGTCGTCGAGGTCGCTGAGGATAAGGTCTTGGCGTGATAAAGTCTCAAATGAGTATGCTTGCTTGACTCTTCTTGAGTTGAACTAATGACGGATCTTCGGATGCAACTAGTGCTGTGGCCCAACTTTATCTGAGCTGCACCTTGTGCTTTTGATCTTGGAGAAGGGGGTGCTGAATTGCAGAAACATTGGGATTGGCCGTGGCATTTCCCGCTATAACCCTGTTTTGATTAGAGTTTAGCATATTGAATCTTTTTCCTTTTCTCTAAGACTTCCTTCAAAATCTCGCTTGAAAGTTCTAACAAAAAATCATCAACTTCATTCATAACATCGGAGTCTTCATTTAAAACCAAGAGGACTTTGACTTGAAGTGTTGAGAGACCTTTGAAGCTTGATCTCTTTTATGGAGCCATAAGACTAATCCACATTGCATTGCTTGAGTATTGTTGCCCAAAAGACTGTCGGTCGCGAATCCCTAATACTGCCCTTTGCTTGAATTACTGTAATGCCGTAGCCCAAAAGATTGTAGATTGCGAAGCCCTTTGAGACCTTCGGTGCCGAATTGAGGAAGCTTCCAATGTTGCACATGACTTGGCTGGGGATACTGCTGGGGAGTTAATTGCTCTTTTCCGAGGGAGCCTTTAAGACTTGACCGTAGCCCCTAGAGTGCCATCATTGATTTCGAGAAAGGTCCACCCTTGATTGGGGGAACGAGCACGGGCACACGCGAAAAGAGGGATTTTTGACATCCCTTTTGGGAGACTTTGAGGATAGTCTCACACATCTTTCTCGAACATAGCCTCTAGGGTGCATTGATTGTCAAGTGAAGCAAAAGAAGCCCTTGTTCTTGAGTCACATAGCCCATAGGGCGTCACCATTTGCTGAGCAAAGCAAGAGTGACTCATCCTCGTGTGAGGGAATAAACATGAGAGGATATGGCAAGAGCTACTCCATTTCTCGGGAGCCTTTCGGCGTACTTTAGAAGCAAATACTTGAAGAAGCCCTGAAAACTGAGACACATGTTGTTGCTATTTGGTGCCCAAGCCAATTGACTAGCTAGGGATTATTTGTGCAACCTCGTGCCCTTTTATGATGGGCTCGTTCTCGGATGGGTCTTGGCTACCACGGGCCTTCTCTTCATGAACCCAAAAATGCACACTGCTGGAGAATGATGCCAATAACCCAAAACAACCTTTGATGGTGCCATATCTTGTCGAGCCTTTTGCAATCCCAAAGTTGACTCGATGGGGAATTGACTTGCTGAGGAGATCCAATGTAGAGCTCGTGCAGTTGTTTTCTTTAGAGGCCGGAGATCTCCATTTCTCTTTCCCTTCTCTCTCTCACTCTCTTTTTTTTTTTTTATGACGCACCCTGTTTTTTTGCCTAGAGCGCCCTTTCGGGTTTTCAATCTAGCGGGCATCTCTTTTGCGTCTTCATTTTTGACTCGATTAATGAGGAAGTGTGCATTGACTCTAGCTGAGGATGAGAGACATGTGATTTTGCGGTGAAAACCTTTTGTCACTAAAGATGAGTGACATTGACTCGACTAAGGAAGTGTCCCTAGTATTGACATGTATTTTTTTTATTGAATTGAATGACTCACGAAGGCAAGTAAGTCATTAAGAGAGAAGAGAAGGAAAGCCCCAATTTGATCGCAAGAAATTGGGAGTATGCAGAAAGAATAGAAGTCCCTAGACTCGACAAGGAACGCGAAATGATTCCAAATCTAAGAAAGTTGTTCAATCTTTTTGGTGATTAATTCATTGGCAAATGAATCGTACAAAGATGTCTTGACAAATTCGAAATGAAGGCCGATCACCATAACGCGCTAGGGCTAAACATATCTTCTTTCTTGCATGAGACCGGACCCGCAGGTTGCCTACGTTCCTCCAGTGTAGAGGCTCAGGTCACCGTAGTTCTTGTGGATTCTCCATTCTTCGTGATGAATTGTTGCTTCGTCCTTCGTTGGTGGATGATGATGATGATCTTGATGTGAACTTCTTTGATTGAGGGGGATTTTTTTTTTTTTTTTTTTTTTGTGTGTGCTCTAACTTTTGCCTAGGTTGATTTGATGGTTTCAACCTAGCGAGCTCTTTTTTTTTTTTTTTTTTTTTTTAATCCTCTTTTGAAAACTTTGCTTGACTTCTTCATGATTGTTGCTCCACCTTGTTTGTCTTGGCTTCGTCGTTGATGTTGACGTCGATGTTTAGCCCCTAGGCGTTCAAGTGATGGCCTTGCTCTAAAACTTGTTTAGACATTTTTTCATCATTTTGCCAAGAATTAGATCGAACAACTTGGAAGAGTGTATGAGGACAAGAACGACTTTTTATTTGATGACTCAATGGACTCGAACATAGGACGAGAGAAAACATTAATGCACACATTAGAGGACTTTTGACTCTTTTTTTTTTATCCTATTTCTAGGTAGAGAAAGAGAAACGGAGATTGTTGTCGTCATCCCCCATGTCGTTGTAGTCCTCATTGTCATTGTAGTCTTCCATGTCATTGCTTGGGAACCCTTTGTCGTTGAAGCTTGTGTCATAGGAGGACTCGGCCACTTCTCGGAGCAAATTGTCAATTCTAACCCCCGCATCATACATGCTTAAAAAATCGGAGTGAAAAGCCCCACTAAGATGAGTGCGGTAGTCCATTTTCAAACACTTCAAGAAGATGTCCATTTGTTCCTTCTTGGAAGGCCTATCCACCATCTCGGCTAGCTTTTCATTCCAACGGAGATAGAAGTCCCCAAATGATTCATCACCAATTTGCACGGTGCTCTCCAATTCCTTCTTGGTGGGGCGGAATATGGAGTTGCCTTGATATTGTGATTTGAAGGCAAGCATAGCGACATCCCAATTGAGGCGGGTGGAAAATGGAAGACCCATATACCAATCTTTTGCGACCCCCTCGAGAGTAAGCGGGAAGCATTGCACCATTATTTGAGGAGACACTTTCTTTGGTATTATGGCCCAAATGTAGGAGTCGACATGAGCGTCGGGACAAGAGGTACCTTTGAACTTGCCAATATCGGGCATCTTGAAATTTTCGGGAAGAGCCTCCATTGTGTTTAGGAGGAGAGAAGCTTGATGAAGATCGGTGTTTGGGCTCTTGTGCAAATTTAGCCCACTAAGCTTTTGGTCAATGTAGGACATGAGAGTGTTGACCAAACCGGTATTGATGCCTTGGATCTTTCTTTCATTCGTGAGCCCCTTCAATTGGTCCTCGAGTTTGGATACTTCTCTTTTATGGACCATTTCTATATGCTCGTAACGGGCTCGCCATAAATCATCCTTGCGGCGAACATCCTCGGCTAGTGTATCAATTTGCCCTTTCAATACTTTCACCATGCAGAATAACCCTTCGTTGGACACGAAATCATTTCCACCGTTGTTGTTGTCGCCGTTAGAAGCCATTGGACCTATTGGAAGAGCACGGTTGATCTTAGATCGGCCCCACAAACACCTTTTGAGTAAAATAAATTTAACCCACAAACACAAAAAAGACTCAACCATATAAAGAAAATGACTCTTTTTTTGTTTTTTTTTTTTTTTCTATTTACAAAAGTCGGAAGGACGGAGTCCTTTTTGGGGTTTCTAGAAAAATAGTGGAATCGTCACACTAGTATATAGACCTTCTCGCGGTCCCATATACTCATCGGATTCCACCACGCTTGTGAGCCCTACATGTGTCGGGATTAAACTAAATTAATGTAGTAAATCATACATGCGGGGACGGATTTTTATTTTCGTCCAAGATAGCCACTTTTGGGGACGGAGTTTTTATTTCGTCCATTTCAACATGTTGGCATGTATGATTTGAAGACATTAGTTTAGGGAAATCTCGGTACATGAAAACCGACTTGAGTCACGGAGTGTTAGACCCTAAACTAGAATTGTGTGGCTTGTGCTCGGCTTGAATATGAGGCTCAAAGGTCACCCCCGGCATGTAGTCATGAACTACGCCACGGGCTGAGGTTTACCGCTTCGAAAGAGCCAAGGTCGAGTGGAGCTTGAAACTTTCTAGGACGGGCCTCGACGGGTTTGGGGTTGGACTTGTGCGACTCGATAGTGAGCAGTTGATAAGAATATGTGCATGTAGTGTGAGGTCTAACATGTGACAAAACATTTTTTTTTCAAAAGAAATAAATAAAAAAAAAACAAATAAGCACATAATTACAACGTTTGAATCACCCGTGTGACCGATAAAAATAAACAGAAAGTAAAAGAAATTGTATGCAGGCCCGGTGCCCACACACTGTCATTCTGTTCTGTTTCTGTGCACTGTTCTGTTCCGGGAATGCGCCCAGAAGCGCGCGCATTGGGTTGCCTATGCGGAAGGCGCGCGCGTGAGAGGAAGCATGGCAGAGGCGCCCGCTTCTGGGTGAGAACCTGCAAATCAATGGGTTCAAGGGATTGCCTTGACCCTTAATTAAGAAAACTTTCCCCTGCAGAATTTGTTAGCACAGAAACATGGAATTGAAGGACAAGAAAGGAGGCGGGCGATTCTGGTAATAAGGGTCGGACGCGCGCGCTTTAGGCCAAGAAGGCCGGAGGCGCGCGCTTCCTACCCTTTTTACCAGAATGCCCAGAAAACAGAATAAAAGAACACCAAAAATGAAAACGCAAGTTTAACCCTCTATCTTCCCCAGCAGAGTCGCCACTGTAGATACCCCGGGGAACCACGGCTTGGCTAGAGCGGTGAATTATCTTAGGATGTCTAACTTGTTTTAGATTGTTTAGAGTCGCCACCTATGTTTTTAAAGGAACATAAGAAAAACCTAGAAATAGCCTAATTTAGGTACAAAACCAGAGATTCGGGAGAGAAGGGTTCGGGGGTTAGGTGACGGAGTGGGAAGTACTTAAACACCCACTCCGCCCCGCTTACGCGGGTCTTGCTACTATTGGTGTTCTAATATTTACATGTCCTTCAATTAATTAAATAGAAATGTGCTAACAATTGTGATGAGAAGAAAAGAGGAAATAAAGGGGAAATAAAATAGAATTGTTTTATTTATTTAATGATAAAGATTACATGTAACAAGTAATGTTAAAGAATTACATTAAGAGATGAAGAAAAATTAACATGGTGAATTAAAGTTAAGATTAAAATGTAGGGAGATAACCTTAACTAACTTCAATATGTGAAGTAGTCATGTTGGTCATGTCCCATTAATGGGAATTGCATACATCAAGAAGAAGAAAACAAAGGAAGAAAATGGAGTTGTACCTTGAGAAAGAGGACTTGGAACCTTGACTTGAAAGTGTTGTTGTTGTAATGAAATTGTTGTAGAACAATTTGTGTAGAGTCTTGTTACTAAGAACTCTTGTCGGGAGAATTTGTGTATAATGTAGTTGGTGAATCAAGGTTGGAGTCCAAAAAGAAGTCCAAAAGTCCAAAAAGAAGTAGAGAAGAGATCCCCTCCAATGATGGATTGGAGGGGTTTTTATAGTTGAAAGGGGATGTTTTTGGTGCCAATTCGCAGTCACAAAGAAATATTTCTCGGGTGAAATCCATGCAAAATAAGCAAGAGAGGGATTCTTGGGAGAAAATCTCTAACTGACGCCCCAGAGGTGCGCGCTTCCGGATGTTCCATCGGGAGGCTCGTGCTTCTGACCTCAAAAGGCGGAGGCGCGCGGCTTTGAAAAGGCAATTTTGACAGAATGGACTAGAAAGTTAATTCTGTTATGCAGTTCAGTCCAAAACTAACGGAATCAGTTAGGAACTTAACAGAAGTAACAGAAATTAACAGAAACAAGTTAAATATAAATACTATGTATGCAATCGGGGTGAGAGGTCCAAGGTGGGGTATCTACACAATCCCTTCCTGTTGAAGCCATTTTTCGTATGATGACCTCGATTGTCTTATTTGCTGCTTCGACCGCTCCATTTGCTTGGGGACGGTACGGGGATGAATTGTGTTTGGTAATTTTGTAATTAACCAAAAGTGCATCCATTTCTTTCTCAAAGTGAGAGCCATTGTCGGAGGTGATCTCATGAGGAATACCATATCGGAACATGATGTTGTTCTTCACGAATTCGGCCACTTTCTTGGCGTTGAGAACTCGGTAAGCTTGTGCTTCGACCCACTTTGTGAAGTAATCCACGGCCACTAGAATGAATGACTGTCCGTTGCTTCCCATAGGATGGACTTTGCCGATGATATCTATACCCCAACAAGAGAATGGCCATGGTGTGGTCATGTTGTACAGTTGTGATGGCGGAGCATGTTGTAGATTAGCGTGGAATTGTCACATGGCACATTTCTTGACTTTCTCGATGCACTCTCTTTCCATTGTGGTCCAATAGTAACCAATACAGAGTATCTTCTTGGCTAACATAATCCCATTCATGTGCGGTCCACACTCGCCTTCGTGGACTTCGTGCATGATTTCTTGAGCTTCGGTCTCATTTGCACATAAGAGATTGATCCCTTGATGATGTCTTTTGTAGACTCGGTTCCCAATCAATACATATCTGGCGGCTAGCTTTTGTAAGGCCAATCGAGTTTTCCCATTGCTGTTTTCGGGAAAGGTGCCTGAGTTGAGAAAGTTCATGATTTCTGTGTACCACGGAGGGTTATCTTGGACTTCGTTGATCTCTATGTTCATGCAGTATGTCTGTCACGACCCGAAATCTAGGCTCTATTTTATTGGTAATAAATGATTATTATTTATTTATTTGCTTATTTATTTATTTAAATTATTATTTATTTAAATAATTATGTGTGCATTTTATATGTCCTAATATTATGCTTAGCATTTTATTTGGGTCATTTGGGTTAGTGTGGTTTTGTTGGGTCTTAATTGTTAGTAGGGAGTGTAATATTGTGTGTAGTGAGTGAGAGGGGGCCTAAGTGTAAGTTTTGATTTATTTTCCCCCCTACTCCCCTCACCTCCCTCACCTCCTCCCTCACTCTCACCATCTTCCAGCCATCTCCCTCTCTCTCTAGCTTGGGGTAAGTTTTCTTCCTTTTACTTCTCTCTACATTTTCTTCCTCTTCCTCTCATCTTCTCTCATTTCTTAAAACATGAATCTTGTTTAGATCGTCGATAGGGTCGTAGGAAGCCAAAAATATTCGAGTTCCGGCAACTTTGAGAAAATCCGGGTAAGTTACTTTTCCCTCATTTTAATGCTAAAATGTTCATATCATGTTCATATAATGCTTTTATTGTTATATTGGAAGTTTGGATGAGTTTGCAATTTATTTGGAATTTATTTGGGTTTTTGGTCAAAAATGGTGATTTTGAAATGTTGGTTTTGATTCTTGGTTTTAGTTTATAAATGGTGTATTTAGATCCCCTTTCTAGTTAAAAGATGTTTGGGTACCTTAGAAACCTTGTTGGGAGTGTTGATTTTGAGTATTTGGTGTTTTGGGTGAGTTTTGGCCCGAAAATGGTGAACCTTGGATGAATCTGGGCTTTGTTCATCTGGCACGGTCGTGCTCCTTTATTTGGCACGGTCGTGCCACAATTCACTTTCCCTCTCGTAAGGTTTGGCACGGTCGTGCTCTTTTATTTGGCACGGTCGTGCCACAATTCCCTTTTCTCCCGTCTTGGTTAGCACGGTCGTGCCATTTTCTTAGGCACGGTCGTGCCAATATGCCAAAATTGCCTTTCCTCTCGAAATGTTTGGCACGGTCGTGCCACTTTCTTAGGCACGGTCGTGCCAAGCTAGAATTCTGATATATTCTTCCCTTTTCTTCTAAAACTGTTTCCTCCATAACTTTCTCATCCGGACTCCGTTTTAGGCGTGTAAACTATCGTTTCGAAGCTCTCTTAGAGTACTACAAGATAGTATAGGTTGTTCGGTTAAGTGATAAGTTTTATACTTCGGGATTTTATTGGGTGTTTGGGCATCGTATGATGTGTTCGTGGTTCTTCCAATCGAATTGATTTTCGAGTGAGTCTTGGTCTAGGTTTTAGGCGATGTCCTATAGTACCTAGAGGGTGGTTACTGAACACCAAAGTGTAGGGTTTAGTCCAGTCGTGATCATGTCCTAATAAGTGTAACCTTTTGGATTCGTTTGGGGTGTTTAGAATGGGTTCGTTATGAACGGAGGTAAAGCGTGAATTGGCAATTGGGTACCTACGGTTTGATTAACCTTAAGGTGTATTCATTTGGATTTCTTACTTGGAATTCCAGGTGTGATGAGATGGTTGAGTTCATAGTCCTAGTATATCTTTGGAGTAAATGTTTATGATCACCTTGGTAATAGTCATTGTGCTATTTGTGAGCAACCGTTTGGGTTGCGCTCTTTACGAGTAACTTGTGAGTATCATATTTAGGATGTATTTGATACGTGCCTTGTCTTAGAATCATCTTGTTTTAATAATCAATGATGTTGTGCTCTTTATGAGAAATTCCGTTTATCGTTGTGGTGCTCTTCATGAGAAACTCTTGTTATCGTTGTTGTTAAACTCTTCATGAGTACCCGTTACATCTTTATGGTGATTAATTGGTATGGTTCCCTACTTTGGAATCTTTGGTTGTTTATCGAGCTAGTATTTATTACCTAGCATTTAATTGAAAGTCCAGCTGGTTATTTGTGTATCGAGTCAGGCAATGGATAATGCTATAATGGCACAAGCCAAGTCCAGTATAGCATCGCCCATTGGTCCTTCTGTCCTCATCCAGATTGGCCTTGGTTGGGATGAGCTAGCTCCGTCGTGGGTATTCTAGCTAATCGTTTTGGAGCATGACTTTGTGGCATGGCTCCCGCCCCTTGTGGCACTTATCATTTTTATTGGTTCCGGTACCGGGTTTCTCTTCAGCTTTTATGCCACTATGAAGATGGTTTGTTGATCGATGGGTTGATCGGTCGCTCCTGACCGGGGTTTTCTCTTCGAGCTTTCATGCTGCTATGAAGATGTTGATTGTTGATTATTGAAGCTGCGCAGCGACCTTTATTTGGTTCTTTCAGTTGGGTGAAACCTTGGCTATGTATCCACCTATGAGTGTTTAATTCAGCTTTATGTGTTGCATGATGATGATGGTCGTTATTTCCAACCGGTATGGGACGGTTGGCGATAGGGAGCCTCTCATTTGTTGTTATATGTTTATTTATATGATGGATTATTGGATATTACTGTTTGACAGCATGTCACTTATTATTCCGCTGCTATCTGTCTTATGTTAATTGCTATTGGTCATTGCATATTAGCATGTCATGTAGTTGCATTAGTAACTTACTGAGATTTATTCTCACCCCGTTTCTTCTTTCAAATTGTTTTCCTTAACCCCCCCCCCCAGGAGGAAAAAGGATTAGGATTCGCGGTTCGAGGAGGACGTCGAGAGGATTGAGATTTTGGGGCAGGTTGTTATGGATCGGTTTACATTATTTAAATGTATAACCTTTTGGGGATAGTTATACCATTTATTGACGTCATTAAGAATTGTAATATTTTGTATCTTTGGTGTGAGCTTGTGGAGCTTACACTAGTTGTTTTATAGTGTTGTTAAACTTGGATTTTCCAAACCTTGTATTAAAAATCTTTTGGTTCAAAAATGAAATTTTTAACTTCTTTATTTTAGAGTTTTGGTTTTAAGTCGACGTCCAGCTCGCGTATCCCGGACCCGCGGGTTCGGGGTCGTGACAGTTGGTATCAGAGCTATGGTTTAGCTCTATGTATAAGTATAGGTGGATTAGTTTGACCTAGGAGGGTAGTGTGTTCGGAGTGAGTAACAATTGTTGTTTTATGCAGGTACTTGTTTGAAATGTCTCGAAGGAGAAGTGGTGAAATTAATACCGGTAATGCAAATCGGAATGAAACGAGGGATGAAGCCCGTGCAATGTTTCAGGGCATGTTTGAGGCGGCCATGAAGGCCATACATGATCAAGGCCCAAGGGTAGAACAAGCACCACCACCCCGCTACGGATTGGAACAATTTCTGAAATTGAAACCGGTTGAGTTCAATGGGGAACCCGATGTAAGGAAAGCCGAGCTATGGATTGAGTCGATGGAGAAAATTTATGATGTCTTTGGTTGCACCGATGAAGACAAGGTCCGGTTTGCAGCTTATAAACTTGTGGGTGCCGCCGAGCATTGGTGGAAGGGTGTTAAAGCGAGTTGGGATGAAACTCACACAGTGTATGCATGGGGATTGTTTGTGCGGAAGTTCAAGGAGCATTTCATTCCAGTAGTGGATCAAAACCGAAAGGAGATTGAGCTGCTCAACCTGGAGCAAGGTTTGTTGTCTATAGCTCAGTACTCGGCTAAGTTCACAGAATTAGCCCGGTATTGCGACTATCTTGTGCGGACCGAGGAGCAGAAAGCCACGAGATTCATCCGGGGTTTGAAGACTTCTATTCGGACTCAGCTTATAGCCCAGAGGATTGTGACATTTCAGGATGCGGTAGACCGGGCATACTTGATCGAGCAAGATATTGGGGAGCATAAGAGGAAGACCGAGGTTGCAAATGCGGGTAAACAGGTAAGCCCTGCTAAATCTCAACCACATCACCGTTCAGGTAATCGAGGTAATTTGGGAGCACCATCTCAGTTTAAGGGACAAACCGTGCTAGGGAATCCGGGTACTACTTCGGGGAAACAAGGGAAGCAAGGTAGGTGGCTTTGCACTTACTGTCAGAGGGAAGGCCATTTGGAGGATAAGTGTTGGAAGAAACAAGGAAAATGTATCAATTGTGGTCAACTGGGTCACTTCATAAAAGACTGTCCGAGGTTTAGGGTTCAATCATCAGGAACAAGAACCAGTACTTCACCGGGTCAGAAGAGAGATGCTTCAGGGAACCCTAAGGTATAGGGCAGAGTAATTGCGACCAATCAGCACTCACCAGGTAACGGATAAATTTCAGGAGGTATTATTTTGCGTCGTGAGAGTGAGCGCGTGCATTTAAGGATCATCGCATTTATGTGTTTCTGTGCATTAGTTGCATTTATATCTTCTAAGTCTTTGACTTATGTGTTGTAGGTGTCTACTCCTATGGAGGAGTTTAGGGTATCGGATGAAGTCTTATGTGCTTATGATGTGCTTAAGTATGGTTATGTCTCACCTGCTAAATTAGCCATGTTGCTATTACAAAATTTTGATGTTACTACTGCTTTAGTCTATTGTTGTAGGGGGGATTGTTATATTCTCCATTCCTAATTTCTTAAAACTGTTTGAGACCGTTCCTTTGGGTAGAGTTATACCTATCTTTTCTTAATTGAAATCCGAGTATTTAGTTTCGGTCAATTTGTTGGGTGTAATTATCATTCGTAAGATTTTCATTTGCTTCCGATTAGTACCTAGTGTTTGAGGAGAAGCTTGGAGTTAAATTGCATTGTGTGGTACGATTTGTTATGGATGATGAGTTGGTTGTAGGAGTTATGATCATTAATGGTGGTAAGCGTGTTAAGTTAGAAAGGACGAAGTACATTTTGGGAGAGTAACAATTTCTCGATCTATGTTAAAGGCATTTTGAATTTTGGTTAGAGGGCGGTTCTATTGTCCTAAATCTCTCCTTGGTGGCGTTTCGCGATTTGGATCAATGGTATGTGGAGGAAGTGGAGTGTCAATACTTGGGCATAATTAAGGAATATCATGATTGGATATTGGGCCAGTTGGAACGTTGCTAGCTAATTGGTTTATTATGATGGTAGTACTATTGAGCCTAAGTATCATTAGGTTAAGAAAGGTATGCGTGAAAGACTAACTCGGGTTAGCTATTGAAGAATTGAAATTTGTTGATTTCCTTGGGTTTATGAGCACGGATTATAATTTAATTGGGAGTTAGAGAAAATCTTTTGAAGATGAAATTTGGACCGTTTTGCGGACTATTGAGTAAATTGAATTGTTTGGGCTTCAAGACCGGATTAATGAAGGGATGAGAGTATAACATAGATTAAGTGGACACTTTGTACGAAGAATTTTGGAGTTGTATGGTGCTATTAATTTAATGTGTTAACTCAAAGTGAAAGCACTATAATGGTAATCCATAGAGATGTAGCCATTTCGATGAATATTGTGGAAATAGAAATTCATTTAGCCTTTTTATAATTTTAAAGCTAATTAGGTTCGGGATGGTGATGTTTTAAATTTCTGGGGAATACTACTAAGTATGTGATTTACAAAAGGAAACACCTTTGCAGTGTAATTAAGGTTATGAATAAGATGAACTTGAGGTATCTCGGGAACTATGTTGGGAACAATTGGGATTCTCCCATTTTGATTATGAATTCTAATTAGTAGTGAAGGTTATGGTTGAAGGAAGTCAAGTGCGAGAGGTCCTGGTATGGTGAACATTATTTAAGGTTACCTTGTAGTGGTTTAGAATGGACAATTGAGGAATTTGAGAAATGGCGGAACTATCGTATCCGTATCTATTTGGTCTTTCGGGTAAGTCTCGTTAAAATTCGGGTCGAATTTTCTTTAAGGGGGAGTGAATGTCACAACCCGAAATCTAGGCTCTATTTTATTGGTAATAAATGATTATTATTTATTTATTTGCTTATTTATTTATTTAAATTATTATTTATTTAAATAATTATGTGTGCATTTTATATGTCCTAATATTATGCTTAGCATTTTATTTGGGTCATTTGGGTTAGTGTGGTTTTGTTGGGTCTTAATTGTTAGTAGGGAGTGTAATATTGTGTGTAGTGAGTGAGAGGGGGCCTAAGTGTAAGTTTTGATTTATTTTCCCCCCTACTCCCCTCACCTCCCTCACCTCCTCCCTCACTCTCACCATCTTCCAGCCATCTCCCTCTCTCTCTAGCTTGGGGTAAGTTTTCTTCCTTTTACTTCTCTCTACATTTTCTTCCTCTTCCTCTCATCTTCTCTCATTTCTTAAAACATGAATCTTGTTTAGATCGTCGATAGGGTCGTAGGAAGCCAAAAATATTCGAGTTCCGGCAACTTTGAGAAAATCCGGGTAAGTTACTTTTCCCCCATTTTAATGCTAAAATGTTCATATTATGTTCATATAATGCTTTTATTGTTATATTGGAAGTTTGGATGAGTTTGCAATTTATTTGGAATTTATTTGGGTTTTTGATCAAAAATGGTGATTTTGAAATGTTGGTTTTGATTCTTGGTTTTAGTTTATAAATGGTGTATTTAGATCCCCTTTCTAGTTAAAAGATGTTTGGGTACCTTAGAAACCTTGTTGGGAGTGTTGATTTTGAGTATTTGGTGTTTTGGGTGAGTTTTGGCCCGAAAATGGTGAACCTTGGATGAATCTGGGCTTTGTTCATCTGGCACGGTCGTGCTCCTTTATTTGGCACGGTCGTGCCACAATTCACTTTCCCTCTCGTAAGGTTTGGCACGGTCGTGCTCTTTTATTTGGCACGGTCGTGCCACAATTCCCTTTTCTCCCGTCTTGGTTAGCACGGTCGTGCCATTTTCTTAGGCACGGTCGTGCCAATATGCCAAAATTGCCTTTCCTCTCGAAATGTTTGGCACGGTCGTGCCACTTTCTTAGGCACGGTCGTGCCAAGCTAGAATTCTGATATATTCTTCCCTTTTCTTCTAAAACTGTTTCCTCCATAACTTTCTCATCCGGACTCCGTTTTAGGCGTGTAAACTATCGTTTCGAAGCTCTCTTAGAGTACTACAAGATAGTATAGGTTGTTCGGTTAAGTGATAAGTTTTATACTTCGGGATTTTATTGGGTGTTTGGGCATCGTATGATGTGTTCGTGGTTCTTCCAATCGAATTGATTTTCGAGTGAGTCTTGGTCTAGGTTTTAGGCGATGTCCTATAGTACCTAGAGGGTGGTTACTGAACACCAAAGTGTAGGGTTTAGTCCAGTCGTGATCATGTCCTAATAAGTGTAACCTTTTGGATTCGTTTGGGGTGTTTAGAATGGGTTCGTTATGAACGGAGGTAAAGCGTGAATTGGCAATTGGGTACCTACGGTTTGATTAACCTTAAGGTGTATTCATTTGGATTTCTTACTTGGAATTCCAGGTGTGATGAGATGGTTGAGTTCATAGTCCTAGTATATCTTTGGAGTAAATGTTTATGATCACCTTGGTAATAGTCATTGTGCTATTTGTGAGCGACCGTTTGGGTTGCGCTCTTTACGAGTAACTTGTGAGTATCATATTTAGGATGTATTTGATACGTGCCTTGTCTTAGAATCATCTTGTTTTAATAATCAATGATGTTGTGCTCTTTATGAGAAATTCCGTTTATCGTTGTGGTGCTCTTCATGAGAAACTCTTGTTATCGTTGTTGTTAAACTCTTCATGAGTACCCGTTACATCTTTATGGTGATTAATTGGTATGGTTCCCTACTTTGGAATCTTTGGTTGTTTATCGAGCTAGTATTTATTACCTAGCATTTAATTGAAAGTCCAGCTGGTTATTTGTGTATCGAGTCAGGCAATGGATAATGCTATAATGGCACAAGCCAAGTCCAGTATAGCATCGCCCATTGGTCCTTCTGTCCTCATCCAGATTGGCCTTGGTTGGGATGAGCTAGCTCCGTCGTGGGTATTCTAGCTAATCGTTTTGGAGCATGACTTTGTGGCATGGCTCCCGCCCCTTGTGGCACTTATCATTTTTATTGGTTCCGGTACCGGGTTTCTCTTCAGCTTTTATGCCACTATGAAGATGGTTTGTTGATCGATGTGTTGATCGGTCGCTCCTGACCGGGGTTTTCTCTTCGAGCTTTCATGCTGCTATGAAGATGTTGATTGTTGATTATTGAGCTGCGCAGCGACCTTTATTTGGTTCTTTCAGTTGGGTGAAACCTTGGCTATGTATCCACCTATGAGTGTTTAATTCAGCTTTATGTATTGCATGATGATGATGGTCGTTATTTCCAACCGGTATGGGACGGTTGGCGATAGGGAGCCTCTCATTTGTTGTTATATGTTTATTTATATGATGGATTATTGGATATTACTGTTTGACAGCATGTCACTTATTATTCCGCTGCTATCTGTCTTATGTTAATTGCTATTGGTCATTGCATATTAGCATGTCATGTAGTTGCATTAGTAACTTACTGAGATTTATTCTCACCCCGTTTCTTCTTTCAAATTGTTTTCCTTAACCCCCCCCCCTAGGAGGAAAAAGGATTAGGATTCGCGGTTCGAGGAGGACGTCGAGAGGATTGAGATTTTGGGGCAGGTTGTTATGGATCGGTTTACATTATTTAAATGTATAACCTTTTGGGGATAGTTATACCATTTATTGACGTCATTAAGAATTGTAATATTTTGTATCTTTGGTGTGAGCTTGTGGAGCTTACACTAGTTGTTTTATAGTGTTGTTAAACTTGGATTTTCCAAACCTTGTATTAAAAATCTTTTGGTTCAAAAATGAAATTTTTAACTTCTTTATTTTAGAGTTTTGGTTTTAAGTCGACGTCCAGCTCGCGTATCCCGGACCCGCGGGTTCGGGGTCGCGACAATGTCGAACTGGTCCTTCTTGAAACTTTGAAGGGTTTCACCATTTTTCCTTTGGGCATTTCAACCAATGAGGCTATGGTGGCTAAAGCATCGGCAAAGCGGTTCTTGTCCCTCGAAAAATAATTGAACATGATGTCTTGGAACTGTTCAACCAATTCCTCAAGATGTTGACCATACTGTTGGAGGGTCGGGTCTTGGATTCACCATTTACCCGATGTCTGATTGATAAGGAGAAAGGAATCACTGAATACTTCTAAATCTGTGACATTTCTTTCTAGGGCCGCTTCTAGCCCCGCTATGCATGCCTCATATTCGGCAATTTTGTTGGTAGCTTCGAATTCAAGACGGATTGCAATTGGAGTGTAGATGTCCTTTGGATCGACAAGCAACATTCCTATCCCATAACCATGTTTATTGGCGGCGCCATCGAAAAAGAGTTGCCACTTATTTTCCTCAGTTGTAGTGAAAACCAAGTGCTCGTCGGGAAACTGTAAGTCCTCCCCCTTCACTTCGTCACACGGAAATTCAGCAAGCTGATCACTGAACACTTTCCCCCTGATGAATTTGAGTGTGACGTAAGTGATATCATAGCCGGTGAGCATGAAGTACCACTTGGCTATCCTTGTTGACATGAAAGGCTTCTCGAAGATGCAGCGGAGCGGGTCCACTTTTGCTACTAGCTTGATTGGAAAGGCTTCCATGTAATATTTGAGCTTTTGAGTAACCTAAACCAGTGCTGCACATGACTTTTCCAAGACGGAGTAGTTCTTTTCGCCTCCTTGAAATCGGCGACTGACAAAATAAATGGCATTCTCCTTTGTGGAGTCTCGTTGCTCTTGTGCTACCATAGCCCCAAGGGCTTCATCGTTCACTGTGAGATAAAGCAAGAGAAGATTTTCCTTGTGAGGTGGAACCAAGACTGGGGGGCATGTCAAGTAATGATTCATTTGGTCGAAAGCTTCTTGGCAAGCGTCAGTCCATTCTAGAGCCACATTCTTCATGAGTAGCTTGAAGATTGGCTCACACATGGAAGTAAGATGGTGCACAAACCGACTGATGTACTGAAGTCTGCCCATGAAACCTTTGATCTCTTTCTGTGTCTTTGGAGGAGGCATATCAATGATTGCCTTGATTTTTGAGGGATCTGCTTCAATACCCCTTTCTGTGACCATGTAGCCAAGAACTTTTCCTCAGATAACCCCAAAAGTGCACTTTGCGGGATTGAGCCTCATTTTGTGTTGCCAAAGCCTTTCAAAGAACTTGCGGAGGTCGATCAAGTGTTGACCGTCGGTCCCTTTGGAGTGGACTATCGTGTCGTCCGCGTAGACCTCGATCTCTTTGGGAATCATGTCATAGAACAAGTCTGTAACAGCCCTTTGATAAGTAGCCCCAGCGTTCCTTAACCCAAACGGCATAACTTTGTAGCAAAAGGTGCCCCATGGTGTTGTAAAAGCAGTCTTGTGTTGATCCTCTTCAGCCATGAGAATCTGATTGTACCCAGCAAAACCATCCATATTAGATACTCAATAACTTTGATGAAGCCTACACTGAAAATCTTCTCTATCTCTTCTTTGACTTGTAAAGACCATTCTGGCTTGATATTTCTGAGTTTCTTCTTTGTCGGCTTAGCCTCGTCTATGGTCGGAATTCTGTGCTCCGCAACCTTTTTGTCTAAACCCGGCATGTCTTTGTATGACCATGCAAATACATCCACGAACTCTCTGAGCAGTGCAGTCAATCTGTCTTTCTCTGCCCCCTTGAAGAAGCTTCCGATCTTGGTTTCTTTCGGCTCTTCGTCGGTACCCAGATTAACAACATGCAATTCTTCGTCAGCCACTGGACCATTTTCACCACGACTACGGACCTGTTGAGCAAGTTCATTAAAGTATGTTGTGTTTTCGTGGCCTATTTCATCATTATTTGAATCATTATTAGTTCATTAGATTCGTTATTAGTTAATTCATCATTCATGATGTTTGCAATCTCGGGGTACTCAGAAATATCAAATTTTTCATTAGCAAAGAAAGGGAACACACGCTCGGCTATGGCTTCCATATCTTCTTGGGTGAGGGTATCGGAAACACTCTCGGACTCGAAAGTGAATGTGAACAAGTCTTCCTTTGTGACCTTGCGCGGAATGCAACCCATCTTCTCGACCAAGAATTCCTCGGATACCACAGGTCCCTTCGTAGAATACCAGTTATTGATCGGCTCGGAGCTTGGCTGGATCTCGCTGATAGTTTCCTTTCTCGTGTTAGTGTCGTAGATGGTATTTACTTGGCACTTGTCCATGATGGCAAATTCCTCGAACATGGAGGTTAAATCTGTCAATTCTTCCCCTGCGGTAATCTCTGTCTCGGACTCTATGGCCACTTTCTTTCCCCACCATTCTCAGGGTGACATGGGAATTGGTTCCCCTTCGGATTTCTGGATCTCAAAGTCGGCAAAGATTTCGAGACCAGGCTTTCTGATGCCCTTGCTGTTAACCCATGGCTCGGGAAAGATTACGTACGGAACCTCTTCCCTTTGACGGACAAAGTAGCCATTCAGTGTCATGCGGTAAGGCATTAAATTGGGAATCTCATAATGACGGCCTTCCCTATGAGCTCGGGCCTTTTCATTCTTGACGGCTTGCTCGTGTTTCAAGTCATCTATGGAAGGTTCGTATCCCAATCCGAATTTGTTTTTGATGAATGGGACCTCCACGGGTTGCATTCTACCCTGTTGGTATTTCCCTAGGCCTAAATCGGGGAAGTAGTCCATATTCCTCATCATACGGAGGACCTTGCGATTGCCGAGGGTCCAAGATCTGTTTCCTCCTTCTTTGTCAATGGCGTTGATTGAGATGCCGGAGAGAGTAGAGTCTTCTAAACCATGCTGAATTTGGTGAATGGGTTCCCCCTTTCTGTGGATAGTGACGTTTTCTGCCATAACGGTCACTATTTCATCCCCATTTATGAACTTCACACACTAATGGAGAGTCGAATGGACGGCATTAGAACTATGTATCCATGGGCGGCCCAAGAGTAAGTTAAATGAAGAACGCACATCGAGCACTTGAAACGGTACGGACATGACCATGCTCCCAAATTCAATGTCTATTTCCACCATACCCATGACTGTACAGGCCGTGCTATCGTAACCTCGGATTACTTGGGTAGAAGGCTTCAAATCTGAATTCTTAAGCCCCAGTATCCCCATGATTCGACCGGGCATTAAGTTGAGTGGGGAACCACCGTCAACCAAAACTCTTGAGATAGGTCTCCCCCTTGTTCTCACCATGAGACAAATGGCCTCATTGTGGTCAGAACCAAATGGTGGAAGGTCCATGTCGGCAAAGGTGATGACATTGCCAAAATGAATGTGGCCTATCATTGCAGTAAGGTCCTCGGGAGTAGTATCAGGAGAGATTGATGTGTCGTCAAGATTACTGATGACAAGATCTCGGTGCTTCTTTGAGGATGCAATGAGGTCCCAAATGGAGATGTTGGATTGAGTTTTCTTGATTTGACCAATAAAGGGTCTTCGGGAGTGTCACGAGCTTGCGATCTTTGAGAAGAGGTGCTTGGTGCAGAAGTAGTAGGGTTGCTTGCTATGAATCGTCTGAATCGAGTTAGCATGTTGACGTTCCCATCTTGCCTCTTTTTCCTATTCTCTAGTACTTTCCTCATCACCTCATCATAAGTCATAACGTAACAAGAATTATCAAATTTATTCATCACATTGGAGCCCTCATTCACAATTGGGATTGAATGAGTGGTCTCCTCAAATTCTCCTAGCTCTATTACATTGACATCGTCACCACTAGGCACTATGAACTCTTTCTTGTCTATGAGATCTTGGTTGACATTGCGGAGGAAAAAGCATTCCTCGGTGGTGTGGCCATTATGTTGGTGGTGGCCACAATATTTATGATGAGCATGATTGGCATTGATCGACTTGGGTTGATACCCTTGTATAGGTGTGACATGGCCTTTTGCTTTGAGAACTTCGAAGGCCTCCGTTTGAGTCATGCCTTGGAGAGGAGTGTAGACACGGTCATTTTGAGATTTCTTGCCTTGAGGTGGAGGAACCCACCCTTTTGTAATTCCCTTTGTCGGTAGTGACGGCATTGACCGAAGCCTCTTTTGTAGAGTTAGAGGCGGCCTTGTAATGGAAGCTAGGAGAACTTTTCTTGATCTCCTTGAGCAACTCATCCATTCAGATCCCTGCCTGATACATTTGAGAGAAATCCGCATAGCAATCCCCACTTAAGTGGGTGCGGAGATCAATCTTTAGACACTTGAGGAAGATGTCCATTTGCTCCTTGGTATTTGGCCTCTCGACAATTTCGGCGAGCTTGTCATTCCACCTTCTTGTGAAGTCAATGAAGGATTCATTGTCCCTTTGAGTAGTGTTCTTGAGCTCTTTCTTAGTTGGCCTGTGGGTGGTGTTGCCTTGGTATTGACTTTTGAAGGCAAGCATGGTGGCATCCCAATCAAGACGGACTGTGAGTGGGAGAGTAGCATACCAATCCTTTGCCGCCCCCTCGAGAGTAAGAGGGAAGCATTGTTCCATAACTTTAGGAGAGACCTTCTTTGGAACCATAGCCCATATAAGTCTCA
This sequence comes from Campanula takesimana, assembly GCA_026119855.1. Taxonomy (NCBI): domain Eukaryota; kingdom Viridiplantae; phylum Streptophyta; class Magnoliopsida; order Asterales; family Campanulaceae; genus Campanula; species Campanula takesimana. Next base: position 592,949 of record JAOWBW010000140.1, read on the forward strand.
ATGTGTGCCATGGGGAAAGAGTTGCCCTTGAACTTGATTATGTCGGGCATCTTGAACTTGTCGGTAAGAGAAGCCATCGTGTTCATGAGGATGGATGACTGATAAAGGCTTGTGTCAGAGCCTTTCCCCAAGTTGAGACCATTGAAACGTTGATCTATGTAGGCCATAATTGAATCAACCATTTTGTGTTCATTGTTCTCGGTGTTCGGTTCCTCCATTTTCTTGGTACGGGTACTAACATAAGGGCTTTGAAACAGACCCTTAGTCCACTCGGACTCTTCATTGTTCTCTTTTTCTTTACCCGTGGCAAGTTTGGTGAACTTCTCTTTCATTTGATCCATTTCGGCCTCGTGGGCCTCCCTTTGATTGTCAACGTGGGATTTCCAAAGATCATCCTTGTTTTGGGCCTCCTTATTAAGAGTGGATACTTGATCTTGGAGAAGTTGGACCATAGCTGAGAGTTGCTCAAGAGACATGGTGTTGTCGGTGTTGGATCTGCCGGCCATTGATGCTGTCGAAGTTGTTGGAGTAATCTCTTCACGAACTAACCGATTCACTGAATTCCGGTAGACACGGTAAGTACCAATTGAACCTATATTGCAGAAGAGACCCTTGTCAGTCTTGAGTAACACTTTCGGTCCATGAAGAGGCTTTAGAACACACATTGGGAACACGACTCAAAACCACATAAGAAAAGACTATTTTTTTTATAAGTCGAAGGGACGGAGTCCCTTTTGAGTTTCTAAGAAAATAATGGAATCGTCACACTAGTATATAGAACTTCTCGCGGTCCCATATACTCATCGGATTCCATCACGCTTGTGAATCCTACACATGTCGGGATTAAACTAATTAATTTAGTAAAGCATACATGCGGGGACGGATTTTTATTTTCGTCCATAATAACCACTTGGGGACAAAGTTTTATTTCGTCCATGATAACCACTTGGCATGTGACACGCCCCAAGTCCGGGGATTCCCTAATAGAACCTAGAACCTGGTGCGCGTAACTAACAAGAAACAAGAAACTAACGGGAAACAGGAACAATACCTGTTAAAAACAAAACTGACATGATATATATATACTCAAGAGTAGGGAGCTAAGATAGCTCACACGAGTTCTAGACCAAGAAAATTAAAACCAAAATGGTTACACACAGCGGAAGACATGCCTAGCAAATAAGCTAGCAACAAGAACTGTCTAGGGACAACAAATACTACCCCAATACAAGCCCAGAGTTTATTAACTCATACAAGATCGTCCTTACCAAAATATAGAAGGACACTAACTTCGAACAAGAATATCATGCTGAGTAAGTTCCCAGCTAAGTCGAGCCTCACTGCGTACTATCCCCTGCTTTCCTGGGGGGGGACAATTAAACAAATAAAGGGTGAGATAAATCTCAGTAAGCTATTAACATGCAACTATATGTCATGTTATCATGCAATACAAGTAGATACTCAACTAAACATATATCAAGTATCATCAAGTAACAAGTATAGGAGAGGCTAAGCCAACCCAACAAGTAATCAAGCTCAAGAAAGGTTCAGGTAACAAGTAGTCAAGTAGTGTGAGAGGCTAAACCAACTCACCAAGATGCACATAGGCCTATCACGCATTTTTACCTGAATCCTTCCTTATTTCTCCCAAGAATACCATTTGTTGTCGATGCTTTTCTAGCTGAGGACAACCAAGAACAAGAACAAGAAACTGCTGTGCAGTATATAAGAAGACCTGGTAACCAGTGTCATCCACAAGAACAAGATCCACGTGGTGTTCAAGACAGGAGTTTAGCATTCACTTAGGTCAGGCTTATTGCTCCAACCAAGGAAGCTATGCCCTTACTATGGCCGGTAGTAAGGGGTCAGGCGGAAATACATAGGGACCCGATTGTCACTTAAGCCCCAGCTCTCGCGACAAGCGTGAACCTATATATTTTCGAACAAGCAAGGAGAACCAGCTGGACACACATAAGAATGCACAAGTAGATGTTTACTTGAACTACGAGAATAGAACTAAGTCCCATATTAGTGGACCAGTCTTTATGCACCATGTAATCATGTATCATGTGCTCACGAGAATATGCACCATGTAGTCATGTATCATGTGCTCACGAGAATATAAGTACACGTACGCAATTATTGCGAATACAAACCAAGATAACAATGGCACATAAGGTGTCCATGTAACACGATCAATCCAAGTAAGAGTCCATTTATAACAGACTTCAGTCAAGTAGTAGGGTATATCACTTTGTCACATGCCAAGTTTGCACGTACATATTCATATCACGTTTAACACATTAAAGTGTATATCACGATACCCTTACTATCAAATAGAGCCCAATACATTAGACCCTAAACACGTAATAGAATAGGTCACATCATACCTAGTCATAGTCATATCTCACGTATATGTATCGTTAATAATCGAATACATTTTCTATAACCATTCTTATTAATTTAAATCGTAGTATTCACGATTATATGAATGATATTCATATTACACTAGTCCTTATTTTCTTTACGAAACTCATTTCAAGACCAGATATCTTCTTTATATTTTATATACTTCATTGAGTATATACACGATTAAAAACTAAATCATTTACACTTTTGTGCTTATTTATAGCACTTCCAATATACACGTATCAAGTTCAAGTATGTAATAGAGTTAATTATTCTCTATCTAGTTCCATAACCCAATTCTTTGGTTATTCATACCATGTACCAATCAATCAAGAAGCCACATTCTATCAAGTAAATATATGCAAGATTTGCATATACACATCAGGACTCTTTCAAGTTTATTACCATACACATATATTGGTGTCAAATCACGTACAAGATTTTATAATCTTATATTCAAGTCTTAATCCAATTATTTGGATGTTCAAGTCATGTACAAGGTTTTATTGTCTTATACTTCAAGTTACTGTCTCAACTTAAGACATTCAAGACATTCAGGACATTCAAGACATTTAATACATTTACAAGATTTTATCACCTTATATCCAAGTTCTCAATCCATTTCTTTGGATGGTTAAACATGTACAAGAGTTAATTATCTTATACTTCAAGTTCAAGCTAGGAAGATGAATTGTACATCTTTCACATATTATTTTCCAATCATTTTCTTAGGACATTCAAGCTCAAGACATTAGTTGGTGCCCCTAAGGTACACAACCATTAACTTCAAGACACATAAAAGAGTTACTACTCTTATATCAAAGTTATCATTTAATTATGATTCAAGTCCACATTTCATTTGTTCACTGAGGGACTATTTTCAGTACTAGAGTGTTCTACAACACTCATCTAGGCCATCTAGGGTAGTACCCTAAACCTAGACCAAGAATACTTCGAGTTCAAATTAAGTAAATGAGCTATACAACTCATACTTACAATTTCATAATCCCCTACATAGGATATTCGAGCTCAAGACACTAATTTGGTGCTCTCAAGGTGCACAAACATAGGTTACAAGACAAGCATAACACATAAGTGCTTGTTCATAGCACTTTCAAGACACATAAAAGAGTTTTTCCTTTTATACTCAAGTTCTCATTTGAGTTCTATAAGTGTTCATGTACAAGACTAAATTCTCCTCTTAATTAAATGAGTATTCATGTTTAAGACCAAGTTCTGATGCCCCTAAGGTGTCACAACACTTCCTAGGACATCTTATACTAAGGTGATATACCTTAACTAGAGTTACTTCCAACTTATACAAACTTTAAACAACATTTTGTTCTTCAGGTAACTGTGCGGTCGCCTAAAATGGCCTGTACGGTCGCACACAAGCAGGTCAATTCCTTTGAAAAACCTTTCAGAAAGATGGGCGGTCGCCCAAGGGTTTTTGTGCGGTCGCACAAGGTACCAAAATGCGAAATTTTCATTTCTTTCCCAGGTTAAGAAATCTCCGTCCCAAACGTAGGAGTAACTTTCTATTAACATTTTAATACACCCAGGAGTATACAAACATTTTCTTAACACCTATTTTCAAGCTCAATTCATTTCTTTTATCGTCCCATAAATAATAGGACAATTTCCTTTTATTTCAATTAAATATTTCACCGACCCCAAAGTATAAGTACAATTTTATATTATACTACTATATCCATTTAGGGATACTTCCATTCATTTCCCCGTACCACAAATAATGGTACAATTTTTTAATAATATTTAAATCAAGTTACTATTTTACCGTCTCACGAATAGGAGTACAATTTAACAATTTGCAAACCCAGGAGGTTAACCAATTTGAACCAATTTTTCCAATTTTCTTTTGTACGCATAATATTTATACTCCCTTCGTCCCAAAATTACAAGTATCACAAAAATTGCTCAAAACACAATTTTAACAAGAACAAGTATCGGGAATAACATATATGCATGTTATTACAAGTAAGGGGGAGCTAATAACTTACCTAGTCCGAAATAAAATTCACCCAAACAAACTTCTATTCGGCAGGAAACGCTCTATTCAGCGCCACGAATATTTATCCGGGACCAGAATCACGAATAGAGGGATAATTAATCGCGAGGAGTCGAGAATAGGGTAAAATTGAACTCCCTTCTATGGAACAGAGGAAAGAACGAGAAAGCTTGAGAATATGAATTGCCTTTCTCAGGAAACCAACATTATATACTTGGAACTTTCCAAGAATTGCCGCTAGGTCCCTCAAGTTCTAACTTTGACAAAAAGGCCCCTAAACTTTTAACTTTGACATTTAACCACCTTAATTTTCTAAAGCAATTAAATAATTAACTCAAATAAAATAGCATATAAATATGCTAGCAAGAATTTAACAAATAAGTCAAATATTTAACGAGATTAAGGATGGGCGTTACATCCTCCCCACCTTAAAGAAAATTCGTCCTCGAATTTTACTGATCAAGATTATAACATATATAATCAACAAATAGAACTCAAGAGCAATCAAGAATATACACATATAGTCACAAATATTCTATGCAATTTAGATGTATCAATTATAACATCAAAACACATAAAGTCAAGTAGACTCGATTAGTCAATCCACTATATCGGTGAAACTTGACATATCCACTAAAATAATAGAACTGGTCATATCCTCCAGATCACTGTAATACTAGTCAAATCCACTAGGCAATCTCAAATACTGAGTCGTGGTCATCCATCGTTTCAATATTCAGAACTGACTTTACGTATATCAATCCATCAAGACAATCCATCAAAAGATGTAGCTCTCGGTGTCAAATAGTTAACAATGGAGCTGCCTTCGAAATTCATTCATAAATCTCTAACAAGACCACGAAATCTCAAGAACACACGTACCTTGGTTGTTTCCACTTATAGGTCAACACAGATACTCACTTCAGACATCCACTACAAGGTAGATATATCCTCTATCAAGAAATTCTCAAGTTGAAACTTCAACTCGTTTAACTCAATCGAGATCAAGAATATTAATCCAGATGTCAGCACTGTATTCGCACTGTAACAACTCAAGATAATCCAAGTTTCTCATCAAGAATGGATACATCCATCTGGTTTGGTGTTGAAACTCCACTGTCAATCGCATAGGTTAAATACCTAGTTCAATCTCAAGAACCCTTTCTAGACTTTCAATGTAGAACATAAAGGTTATGCATAAATCTATCATGCTCACATATATAATCAAGCATACTAGCATAGAACTATTTATCATCTATTGTGGCAAACAAGAATGGCATAACATATAGAAAGCCAAATCCTAACACGTAAGAGCAAAGCCATAACACGTATCACATCAATGTCCCATCTAGGTAACATGACCAAGTTAACATAGAACGTATAGGGTGTTATCACCCACACTTCTATCAAGCTCTTATACATAACGATATCAAGCATGTAGTCTCTTACTAGAGAATACACTTCCACGTAATTCACGAGATAAGGACAAGCATGCATATATAGCACGAAACAATGTCCACAAGACAAGATAAATACGCCTAAGTCTTTAAAGACTCGCGCTCTCGATTCTCAAACCATCTAATCCAATTGGATCAACACTATTAATACCAGTCCTATGCCTGGTATAATAACAAGTAACGAAGCACTCGGCATCGAAAACACACCCAAGACTAACCCAACCTAGGCCATAGACCCTATCCAGGCTTAGAGCTAAACCATAGCTCTAATACCACACTGACACGCCCCAAGTCCCAGGATTCCCTAATAGAACCTCGAACCTAGTGCGCGTAACTAACAAGAAACAAGAAACTAACGGGAAACAGGAACAATACCTATTAAAAACAAAACTGACATGATATATATATACTCAAGAGTAGGGAGCTAAGATAGCTCACACGAGTTCTAGACCAAGAAAATTAAAACCAAAATGGTTACATACAGCGGAAGACATGCCTAGCAAATAAGCTAGCAACAATAACTGTCTAGGGACAACAAATACTACCCCAATACAAGCCCAGAGTTTATTAACTCATACAAGATCGTCCTTACCAAAATATAAAAGGACACTAACTTCGAACAAGAATATCATGCTGAGTAAGTTCCCAGCTAAGTCGAGCCTCACTGCGTACTATCCCCTGCTTTCCTGGGGGGGGAACAATTAAACAAATAAAGGGTGAGATAAATCTCAGTAAGCTATTAACATGCAACTATATGTCATGTTATCATGCAATACAAGTAGATACTCAACTAAACATATATCAAGTATCATCAAGTAACAAGTATAGGAGAGGCTAAGCCAACCCAACAAGTAATCAAGCTCAAGAAAGGTTCAGGTAACAAGTAGTCAAGTAGTGTGAGAGGCTAAACCAACTCACCAAGATGCACATAGGCCTATCACGCATTTTACCTGAATCCTTCCTTATTTCTCCCAAGAATACCATTTGTTGTCGATGCTTTTCTAGCTGAGGACAACCAAGAACAAGAACAAGAAACTGCTGTGCAGTATATAAGAAGACCTGGTAACCAGTGTCATCCACAAGAACAAGATCCACGTGGTGTTCAAGACAGGAGTTTAGCATTCACTTAGGTCAGGCTTATTTCTCCAACCAAGGAAGCTATGCCCTTACTATGGCCGGTAGTAAGGGGTCAGGCGGAAATACATAGGGACCCGATTGTCACTTAAGCCCCAGCTCTCGGGACAAGCGTGAACCTATATATTTTCGAACAAGCAAGGAGAACCAGCTGGACTCACACAAGAATGCACAAGTAGATGTTTACTTGAACTACGAGAATAGAACTAAGTCCCATATTAGTGGACCAGTCTTTTTGCACCATGTAATCATGTATCATGTGCTCACGAGAATATGCACCATGTAGTCATGTATCATGTGATCACGAGAATATAAGTACACGTACGCAATTATTGCGAATACAAACCAAGATAACAATGGCACATAAGGTGTCCATGTAACACGATCAATCCAAGTAAGAGTCCATTTATAACAGATTTCAGTCAAGTAGTAGGGTATATCACTTTGTCACATGCCAAGTTTGCACGTACATATTCATATCACGTTTAACACATTAAAGTGTCTATCACGATACCCTTACTATCAAATAGAGCCCAATACCTTAGACCCTAAACACGTAATAGAATAGGTCACATCATACCTAGTCATAGTCATATCTCACGTATATGTATCGTTAATAATCGAATACATTTTCTATAACCATTCTTATTAATTTAAATCGTAGTATTCACGATTATATGAATGATATTCATATTACACTAGTCCTTATTTTCTTTACGAAACTCATTTCAAGACCAGATATCTTCTTTATATTTTATATACTTCATTGAGTATATACACGATTAAAAACTAAATCATTTACACTTTAGTGCTTATTTATAGCACTTCCAATATACACGTATCAAGTTCAAGTATGTAATAGAGTTAATCATTCTCTATCTAGTTCCATAACCCAATTCTTTGGTTATTCATACCATGTACCAATCAATCAAGAAGCCACATTCTATCAAGTAAATATATGCAAGATTTGCATATACACATCAGGACTCTTTCAAGTTTATTACCATACACATATATTGGTGTCAAAGCACGTACAAGATTTTATAATCTTATATTCAAGTCTTAATCCAATTATTTGGATGTTCAAGTCATGTACAAGGTTTTATTGTCTTATACTTCAAGTTACTGTCTCAACTTAAGACATTCAAGACATTCAGGACATTCAAGACATTCAGGACATTCAAGACATTTAATACATTTACAAGATTTTATCACCTTATATCCAAGTTCTCAATCCATTTTTTTGGATGGTTAAACATGTACAAGAGTTAATTATCTTATACTTCAAGTTCAAGCTAGGAAGATGAATTGTACATCTTTCACATATTATTTTCCAATCCTTTTCTTAGGACATTCAAGCTCAAGACATTAGTTGGTGCCCCTAAGGTACACAACCATTAACTTCAAGACACATAAAAGAGTTACTACTCTTATATCCAAGTTATCATTTAATTATGATTCAAGTCCACATAAGTGCTTGTTCATAGCACTTTCAAGACACATAAAAGAGTTCTTCCTTTTATACTCAAGTTCTCATTTGAGTTCTATAAGTGTTCATGTACAAGACTAAATTCTCCTTTTAATTAAATGAGTATTCATGTTTAAGACCAAGTTCTGATGCCCCTAAGGTGTCACAACACTTGCTAGGACATCTTATACTAAGGTGATATACCTTAACTAGAGTTACTTCCAACTTATACAAACTTTAAACAACATTTTGTTCTTCAGGTAACTGTGCGGTCGCCTAAAATGGCCTGTGCGGTCGCACACAAGCATGTCAATTCCTTTGAAAAACCTTTCAGAAAGATGGGCGGTCGCCCAAGGGTTTTTGTGCGGTCGCACAAGGTACCAAAATACGAAATTTTCATTTCTTTCCCAGGTTAAGAAATCTACATCCCAAACGTAGGAGTAACTTTCTATTAACATTTTAATACACCCAGGAGTATACAAACATTTTCTTAACACCTATTTTCAAGCTCAATTCATTTCTTTTATCGTCCCATAAATAATAGGACAATTTCCTTTTATTTCAATTAAATATTTCACCGACCCCAAAAGTATAAGTACAATTTTATATTATACTACTATATCCATTTAGGGATACTTTCATTCATTTCCCCGTACCACAAATAATGGTACAATTTTTCTAATAATATTTAAATCAAGTTACTATTTTACCGTCTCACGAATAGGAGTATAATTTAACAATTTGCAAACCCAGGAGGTTAACCAATTTGAACCAATTTTTCCAACTTTCTTTTGTACGCATAATATTTATACTCCCTTCGTCCCAAAATTACAAGTATCACAAAAATTGCGCAAAACAAAATTTTAACAAGAACAAGTATCGGGAATAACATATATGCATGTTATTACAAGTAAGGGGGAGCTAATAACTTACCTAGTCCGAAATCAAATTCACCCAAACAAACTTCTATTCGGCAGGAAACGCTCTATTCAGCGCCACGAATATTTATCCGGGACCAGAATCACGAACAGAGGGATAATTAATCGCGAGGAGTCGAGAATAGGGTAAAATTGAACTCCCTTCTATGGAACAGAGGAAAGAACGAGAAAGCTTGAGAATATGAATTGCCTTTCTCAGGCAACCAACATTATATACTTGGAACTTTCCAAGAATTGCCGCTAGGTCCCTCAAGTTCTAACTTTGACAAAAAGGCCCCTAAACTTTCAACTTTGACATTTAACCACCTTAATTTTCTAAAGCAATTAAATAATTAACTCAAATAAAATAGCATATAAATATGCTAGTCAAGAATTTAACAAATAAGTCAAATATTTAACGAGATTAAGGATGGGCGTTACAGCATGTATGTTTTGAAGACATTAGTTTAGGGAAATCTCAGCACATGAAAACCGACTTTAGTCACGGAGTGTTAGACCCTAACTAGAATTGTGTTGGCTTGTGCTCGGCTAATGAGATGCTTAAGGTCACCCCCGGTATGTAGTCATGAACTACGCCACGGGTTGAGGTTTACCGCTTCAAAAGAGTCAAGGTCGGGTGGAGCTTGAAACTTCCTATGACGGGCCTCGACGGGTTTGGGGTTATAAACTTGTGCGAGTCGATAGTGAGCAATTCATATGAGTTTGTGCACGTAGTGTGAGGTCCAACATGTGACAAAACATTTTTTTTTTTTTTTTTTTTTTTGTTTTTATGAAAGAAAAGCAAATAAGCACATAATTACAACTCTTAAATCACTCGTGTGACCGATAAAACAAAACACAAAAGAAAAATAGTCCAAGAGGTCCAAATTAGGCCTTGATGCAGGCAACTGTGCCCACACCCTAATCACTCTGCTCTGTTCTTAAACTGTCCATGTTTTGGAAAACCACCCAGAAGCGCGTGCCTCTGGCCTGTATTGTGAGATGCGTGTGCCTTGTGCAGATTCTATGGGAGCCGCCCACTTCTGGGCAAACCTGTCAGATTGTCAGACTTTAGACTCAGGGGATTGTCCTGGTCCTGAATATGTATTGTAACCCCTACAGAAATGATTAGTGTAGAAAAAAGAAGAAGAACAGGAAGAACATATGGAAGGCGGGCTATTCTGGTCTTGGGTGTGGGCCGCGCGCGCCTTAGGCCAAGAAGTCCAAAGGTGCACGCTTCCCCCATCAGGAACCAGAATGCCCAGAAAATGTAGACTTTGAACAGAGATGCAAGTTTAACCCTCAAACGTCCCTAGCGGAGTCGCCACTGTAGATACCCCGGGAGGGGACGACTTTGCTAGAGCGCGTGTGTTGTCCCTGTGATGTCTATTCGTGTTTTATTTGTTTAGATTCGCCACCTATGTTTTAGAGGAACATAAGAAAATCCTAATATTTAGCCTAAGTTTGATACGAAAATAGAGATTCTTGTTATGAGGTTCGGGGGTTAGGTTACGAGATGTGAAGTACTTAAACACCCATCTCGTCCGACTAATGTCGGTCTTGCTTGATCAAAGTCTACATAAAATTAATGTTCTTCTTATTCTTGATGATAAAAGGGGGTTTTAAAAGGTTTTTTGGAATGTAGGGATATGACTCCTTGACTATCTTCAATGAAGTGAAGTAGTCGTTGGTGTCATGTCCCAAAATGATTTGGGTGATTGCACGTTTAATTAAAGTAAAAGAGAGAAGAGATGAAGTGAAGAAGAAGGAGGAAGATGAAATTTTACCTATGCTTCAAAGATCTTCAAACACTTCTTGGTGACTTCCTTGAAAAAGCCTTGGAAATGAGTTTGGTATATTTTGTGTAGAGAGAATTCTTTTGTCCAAAAGAGTGCTAAAAAAGGGTAATTTGAAAGGGTGGAAAAGGGATGTTTTTATAGGTGAAAACAAATGTTTTTGGTGCCAAAACTCAGTCACCAAGAAATCTTTCCCGGGCAAAATCATGTAAAATTAGCAAGGGAGGGATTCTTAGATAGAAATCTGTAACTGACGCCCAGAGGGGCGCGCTTCCCACCTTGGGGGTGGAAGGCGCGCGCTTCTGGCTCCTATGATCGGAGGCGCGCGACTCAGAGAAGGCATTTTTGACAAAATGGACTAGAAAGTTAGCCCTGTTATTCAGTTTAGTCCCTGGACTAAACGAAGACAGTCAGGAACTTAACGGAAGTAACAAAAACTAACGAGAAACACTTAAAAGAGGGAGAAACACAAGATAAACCATGCAACCGGGGTGAGCGGTCCAAGGCGGGGTATCTACCGCGAACAACCGAAGCACCGTTATGCGTGCACTCGGACAAATTTTGGATTGTTGTGGGACAAACACCGAAAGCATTTGTGATCATGTACGTTTGAAAAAGTCAAAAATAGCTTTTGTGGCCAATAATCAGCCAGCAAATGGCCATAAGTGGCTGGTCCAAGTGGCACAATTTGATTGACCAGCCAGCTTCCACGACCGTACGACCCCAATGCCGCCGTACGGCCGCTCCCCTGTCTGCAGATCAGATTTCTGGCCAAGGCTGCAACATCACCATTCAAATCACATTTGTGATCATACACAGCTGTAATGGGACGGGGATGAACCCCTAAAATGACCCTTAAACCTACCAAGAGGGCCTAAGTGAAAGATTTCCACCTCCCTCATCAATATTACCTCCCCCCCCCAATCCATTTAACCACAACAAGAGCATACCTAACACAAGAGCTACAGACAACACATATTCAGCCTTCCATACTCCCTTGCTCTCTCTAGCAACCAAATCACCCTCAAATCTCAGTCACAAGACCACCACCACACCACCCTAGCACCACCACAAAATACTCACTAAACACAACCAAAACAAAACACTCAAACACTCTCTCAATCACAAGGCAAACACCTTAAGAAAACAACCAAAAATGCCTTCCCTTGGAAGCAAAGGGAGCACAACCTAGGTAATATCTTCATCTTGTAACCTCTATATATGTAATATGTAGTTGATTATGTAATTTGTTAAGAGGTCTAGCCACTTTGTTAGGCTAGACCTCCGTTTTAGGTCCAAAAGATGTAATGTTGATGACTCTTGATTCTCTCTTGTTCAAATGATTATATACCATGTTCTCTTGAGTTCTTAGCATGTCAATCTACGAGATTTTGGGTATATATATCATCCATGTGTGAATATCAAGTATATATGTGTTGGTGATTTGGGAGGTTTTCAAAGAATAAGCATGTCTTCCCTCAAAATCCCCAAATCTGTCTTCTTTTATCTCCATGTAAAGCATCATTGAAACTTGGCTAAATGCTTTAACGGTTGTTGTTCTGTGTTGGTAACATGTAGATATATGTATATCTTAGGTCTTATGGTCATATCATCTCGTTTGAGTAAGAATCCATGAGTGTTTTCATGCCTTTTGTAGATTTCCAGCAGACTGTCAGTCTGTACGTTTCTGTTTTGTTTCTCTATTTATGCATAGCAAAAGTGGTTTTTGGTCTTAGACCACAAAAGAGATTTTATTCTAGACAAACAGAGGGAAGTTATCATGCAAATAAAATATTTTTCCCATGAATAAAGACTGCTCTTTCTATTTTTTGTTTAGACTCTTGATCTGCAGATTTATGCATGTTCATCTCTGACATGAAAATGTCAGAGGTGTTTTTTGTGATTATACTCGCTTGATGTCCTTGAAACTCAAAATTTTATATGTTAGGGGGAATTTTCATGTTTAGTTTTTCCCATGATTCCCCCGTTTTCATGATGCAAAAAGTGGATATTTTATGCGTGTATGAATATCTATCAGATTTGGCTGTTGAAAGTATTATCTTGCATGCCTTGTTTGGACACCATAAAATGATCCTAAAATCAGAGGAAAAATAATGGTTGATACTTGATGTGTTAGGGACTTTTCTTGACCTTTACTTTCCAGATTTTGTAAGTATAGAAGCAGGTACATGAAGAAGAAGCGAACAGCAGTCCCTAAATTATCTTGGGACGGACCTTTGGACATTCATTTGATATGGGATTTGTCTCCAATTTTTTTTCCATTGTACATATTAATCCCCCACCACTTTATGTGTTTTCTTTACTGGATGTGAATGCTAAAACCATTTTCAAAACCAAGTGAGAGTCCACCCAAACCGATTCTCATTTGTGAATTGAAGCAAACAATTCTAGAATAGGAAGACCTCCTCATATATTAATCACCATTTTGTTAGGGCATAAAAAAAGGTAAAAGGCATAAAATGGATTTAAGTGGCATGCATAATAGAGACCATCACGGGCGAAGAGAGTGCCTAACCACTTCTCTTTCTCGTAAATTAGCCCCCGAACCCACTTTCTCTAAACAAAAGGTTTTATCTTCGTTTTTCCTAAAATAAAATAAGGTGGCGACTCTTGAATGTTTTGATTCCATTGAGAGGAAACTATTATGTGGGAACCGAGCGCATTTCTAAAAGCGTATTAGCACGAGGCATTGACCCGAATCGCCCTCATGGGCGGTCATTTCGCGGTTTGGCTTCGAGCGCGGGCTCTCACATAGTGGTTGTTATATGTGATTCAATTACTTTGAATGTATATATATATATAACCAAAGAAAAAAAAAATTAAGTAATTAAGTATTGATCTCAAGTTCATGAAAATGAACAAATGATACTTTGAGTGAAATAGAACAAAATGATACTTTGACTGAAATAGATAAAACTGATACTTTGAATAAAATAGATCAAAGTAAAACTTAGAATAAAGTGTTCTAGTAAAGTCACTAGATGACTTGAAACAAGCAAAAATATAATGACATCAAATGCTTGATTTTGCTATGAAAGAAAGTGGATTAATCAAATATGACATGAGTGATTATGTCATAATATTGATGAAATCAATCAAAAATATGTTGAACTGGAGAGAAGTTTAGCAAATGAGACCTTTGGATTTAAAATTTCAAGAAGAACTAATGAATTTGCATTAAGAAAATTAAGATATTGTTCTTGAAAATTTTGAAAAGGTCACGAGATATGGGTTTAGCGGATACAATCCTTTAAGTGAAAATTTCTAAGAAATATAATGGATAATTCTTGAGAAATTGACAAGGATGATTTAGCAAGGGCTATATCCCAATAGGCATGAGTCAACAACTATTGAAGAATAGAGGCGACGTTATTTCTCAAGTTTACCACTCGAGAATTAATGGAAGTCTAGTGAGTTGGTACACTAGTAATCCTAAATATAATGTAAAAGTACTAAGGTACTTGAGGTACAATCGAGATCACCATTACACTACACTAGACATCTATCGATAATTGAAGGATATAGCGATTCTATTTGGATATATGAAATCAAAGACTTAAGGTCTACGAGTGGTTTCGTATTTTTATTAGCGGAAGCGACTATATCATGGAAATCTTCTAAATAAATATGTTATAAATAGATTCATAGCGGAATTTATGTTTATAGCTTTAGATAAATGTGGTGAGAAAGCCAAGAGGCTATGCCAATTTATAGAAGATATTCTAAGGGATAAAGCTTGTGCTAGCAATTGGTTGTATTGCTAGAAATCAATCGATGATTGATTGAACACAAAGCATTATGGATGATGGTAGGTCTTGACATATATGTCAAAGACATAATACCATTAAGAAACCGTTCTCAACTATTTGACTAGTGAAGTCAAATGAAAACGGATCTGTTAACCAAATGGTTAGAACCGAGAGTTAGTTGTAAATTATGGAGGGGAATGAGACATAAAGCCTCTTAGAGTTGATCAAAACGGAAAACCCAATCTAGATGACCGGAGATCCTAAGAACTAGATTCAAAATGGACCACCTAACTGTTAAAAGACTCGTGCGTATATGTGGGGGTCAAACCCCAAGTCCATTCCTATTAGTGACATCCCGAAGGGACAAGGATAAGCCTATGGCTTTTAATGACTCTTACGCATCGACAAAAGTCTATCAGGGTAATACGGGTTACCTTCAAGAAGTCACCTATGTGAGAGAGAAGTGGGCCGCTTCGAGGAGAATTGTGTGAGTCTCAATTCTTAGACCCTCTCGCAGAACCAGACATTATGTTCAGGGCCATGAACGAACATAGCTATGAGAAATGAAATTTGTTAGGACATTACTTGTGTCTAATATATGATCGGGTACAAAAAAAAAGCATATCGATTCAAGGACATCATCGACTTGCGAGTAGAGTAAATATGCTAGTACGAGTGGAGGTTCAATGGGCAATATCCCCACACCTTTGTATTCAAGTTTTTGTCTGCCGGACTCTATCACCAAACTCGTCCTTAATTTCCTTCATGTGGGGGATTGTTGGAAAAATATGTTGTGTGTGACAGAAATTGTGTACATTTCCTTCTAAAAATCGTTTGTCGTTGGACAAAGATTATTGTGGGTTCATATTCTACTCCATGAGAACATGAAAATGATATATTTATTTGTTCAATTTGAAGATTGAATAATAATAATATTATAGCTTAAATAAATGGATGGAAGTTGGAAATGTGAGTTTGTCTCACATGTGAAAAGCAAAGAAAAACTAGTTGATAGTTTTTACCACTTTTTATTGAATTATAATTCTTTTAATTCAAGATTAATTCCAAGAATAACTTCCAAGGTTAATGTCCATTATTGATTGCAAATGAAACTCCAAAAAGAAATTGATGACAAATTTAATTGTTGAATTAAGTTGATCATTAATATGTAGATTAATTGGAGAATTAATCATTGGAGAGTTTTGAGCTATAAAAGATATACCCACAACTCTTTGAAAGAAAGAGAAAATATAAAAAAAAGAAAAAACACACAAAAAGAAGGAATTTTTCCATCAATTCTTCTACTCTACCTTTTGCAATTTGTTCATCTTCTTCCTTTGCCCTCCTAGAATAAATTGAATGGTGATTTTGTCCAAGCATAGTTCATTTCGCCGAAAGGCTCAAGTGCGGAGTTGTATCCGGTCAATCCTTTTTATCTTGGGAGACTAACGCCCCTTGAAACTTCAAGAACTCGTAGAGAGGGGGATGAATTAGTCTTAAGGAGAATGTGTTTTTACACGAATCAGATACAAGAGATCAAAGACAGTTATTTGTCTCTTTTCATTCTTTCAATTTGTAATTGTAATTTCAATTATAATGTAATCTCGTTTTCCTTTCGATATTTACAAGATTTTATGAAACAATCTTAAGACTAATTCTCTTGTTGAGAAAGGATTGCAGATTACAGGATTCTTGTAGCGTGGTGGCTACGGGGGAAATATTGAAAAGGGACGGAAAAATGAGGAAAAGAAGCAAATTTTCTAAACAGATTTTTCTTGACTAGCTGTAGTAAAACAGCACTTCCCGCTTTGTTAACCGTTGGATAGGGACGAAATGTTTTGTACATGTTAACGACTCATAGGAGAACATTCTGAACGATGGCGATTGGATTCTATTGTGTAAATAGAGATAAAAATTTCAGAACAGAACAGTTTCGTGAATTAAAAACAGTTTTCTTTCCACTTATTTAATGAGATTAACAAAGATGGAAAGATTGATGCTTCGTGACATCTACTATGTTTCAATGGTTGTACTTAATAGTTAAGGCTATGCCTCTTTTAGTGGAAATACATCTTCTGATATGTCTCTTATGGTTCATTTTGTATGAAATCATAGCGAAGAAATTGGAAAGTTCATTAGAACTAAGAACGTTGGAAGATTAAGTCTTTAACGTTTCATGGACAAAGAGAATAGGTCTTCTTACGAGAAATTATTAAAACCTTTTATTGTCAATGGTGAAAAATACCATAAAGGTTAACAAAATAGGGCTTTTTGAAATGAAAAAAGTTGTTAAAACCTATTATTGTAAAATAGTGACAAAAATCACAAAGATAAAAACAATAGAGCTTCTTGAAAGAAGTTGTTGAATTCTATTGTTGTGAAGTCACAAAGACTATAACTATAAGGGATTCTTGGAAGTTGTTAAAACCTAATAGTGGATGGGTGACTAATCTCATAAAGATAAAAAAAAAAAAAATAGGAATTCTTTAAGGAAGTTATTTTTTTTTTTTTTTTTAAGAAACTTGAATGAAGTTGTTAAATCCTATTGTTGTTGATGATGAAAAATGACACAATATTTAGAAGGATGGCTTCTAAAAGAAAATGTGCATTTTGTGAATGCGAATGTAAGTTTCTCTAATTTAGAGGTACTCCATGATGAGACCTTTAAACTTTGGAAAAATTAACCTCTAATTGTTATTCCATCAAGAAATTAAGAGGTTTATTAAGATGGGTTGTTACAAGAAGTAAATTGTGTTAATTCTCTTATTGAATTAGCAATTTATAATTGTAGTAAATTCTCTAATTAAGTTAGAGAATTATATTTGTAACAACAAAGTAATAATTTTGTGTTTAATTGTTAAAAGTTAAAGCCAATGTCTTGTTGAAGACTCCTTGTGTAGAGACAAATCTCCAACGAAATGTGGGTGTTCCAAGTATTTTGGTCACCATCGTGAGAAGTTAGAAAATTTTGTTGGCCTCAACCTTAAGTGATGGCAACAAAAGAAGTTCTACTTAACCACCTTGAACTTATTGAGGTTTCTTAAGAAAAATCCTACAAAGTTTGTGGAAATGAGATGGATGTTTAAGGCGTGAGTGCGGTTGAAGCACGTGAATTTTCTTTACTGGAACTATATTTTTGTTATATAACATATATAGTACCAAGAAAAAAGGAAAAAGAATATTTAGAGTATTTGACTATAAAAATAAAGTCGAGAATGTTGGTGTAATGAAATTCATTGTAGGGTGTTTCTTGATTTTAAAATACTAGACTCCATAAATTGTAAAAAGTCAAATGAAAGAATTGAAATAGTCTTTCATGAAATCCATGTCGAATGGATGGTGTTAAGTGAAATTCTCAAGTGAAGAAAATAATTGAGAATTTACTTTTCACTTGAAAGGATTTTAAGAAGCAACTCAAACATAAATGAATTGAAATGAATGTTGAGATGCTTGCTATTCATTTTTGTGTTGGAAAAGAGAATATAGCTTCGGGTAAGAAGTTGTGTAACACTTCTTGTAATGAAAGCAAATGTGGTGGAGCATACCAAAATGCTTAAGGCAAAGACAAAGTATGTCAAATTTACTTGAAAAGTCAAATTTGAATAAAAAGTCAAATTTGTGGGAAAGACAAACATGTTTGAAGTGTCAAATTTGTTTGAAATGTCAAACTTGTTTGAAAATCCAAAATTGCTTGAGTCTTGAAAGACAACTGTAGATATCATTAAGTATGATATTCAATTGTTTGAATGAATGAAATGAAAATAATATCAACCGTGGGTTGAGTTGGTGATCAATAATGAGAATTCGTCTCTTTAGTTGGATCACATTTTTCATTCAAAAAGGAATTCAAACAAGATGTGAAATGTGTGTTGAACTACATCATCATATGATACATATAGTGATATTTGTGATATGTATTGATTGTTCAAACACATGGTGGTAATAACAATGTTAATGTTATTATTAATATGTATTGTCTCATTGAATGTAGAAGTTGGAAAACAACTTCAAAATGAGATAATAAGGATAAAACACTAATGAGTGTAGTGTGTGTATAACATGAGTTTGTACACAAAATATTCACCTTGTGTACCACTATCAAATAATGTTGATGAAAGAAATGATAACATTATTGTTATATTTAGGACTAACCCAAAGATGTGTGGGTGAGTCTACTTTAGAAAATAAATACCTATTGAATAGGTTACCCCAAGAAAACAATGTAAATTCCATAATTTATGGAAACGTAGGCTTACGTGCACTTGTAAATGTGGGGTTGATTCGCAAAGTAGAAAGTCTAATATCAACAAAATGGATATTTTGGTACAAGATGGTGAAGTATGTAAATAATGAATTTACATAGTGGTTGATATATATGATTCAATGAATTTGAATATATATATATATATATATATATATATATATATATATATATATATATAACAAAAGAAAAAAATGGAAATTAAGTATTGATGTCAAGTTCATGAAAGTGAACAAATGATACTTTGAGTGAAATAGATCAAAGTGATACTTTGCCTGAAATAGATCAAACTGATACTTTGAATGAAATAGATCAAAGTAAAACTTAGAATAAAGTGTGCTAGTAAAGTCACTAGATGACTTGAAACAAGCAAAAAGATAATGACATCAAATGCTTGATTTTGCCATGAAAGAAAGTGGATTAATCCAATATGACATGAGTGTTTATGTCATAATGTTGATGAAATCTATCAAAAATATGTTGAACTTGAGAGAAGTTTAGCAAATGGGACCTTTGGATTTAAAATTTCAAGAAGAACTAATGAATTTACATTAAGAAAATTAAGATATTGTTCTTGAAAATTTTGAAAAGGTCACGAGATATGAGTTTAGCAGATGCAATCCTTGAAGTGAAAATTTCTAATAAATCTAATGGATAATTCTTGAGAAATTGACAAGAATGATTTAGCAAGGGATAAATCCCAATAGGCATAAGTCAACATCTATTGAAGAATAGAGGTGATGTTATTTCTCAAGTTGAACACTCGAGAATTAATGGAAGTCTAGTGAGTTGGTACACTAGTAATCCTAAATATAATGTAAAAATAGTAAGGTACTTGAGGTACAATCGAGATCGCGGATTACACTACACTAGACATCTATCGATAATTGAAAGATATAGCGATGCTATTTGGATATATGAAATCAAAGACTTAAGTTCTACGAGTGGTTTTGTATTCTTATTAGCGGAAGCGACTATATCATGGAAATCTTCTAAATAAATAAGTTATAAATAGATTCATAGCGAAATTTAAGTTTATAGCTTTAGATAAATTTGGTGAGAAAGCCAAGAGGCTATGCCAATTTATAGAAGATATTCTAAGGGATAAAGCTTATGCTAGAAATTGGCTGTATTGCTAGAAATCAATCGATGATTGATTGAACACAAAGCATTATGTATGATGGTAGGTCTTGACATATATGTCAAAGACATAATACCATTAAGAAACTTTTCTCAACTATTTCACTAGTGAAGTCAAATGAAAACGGATTTGTTAACCAAATGGTTAGAACCGTGAGTTAGTTGTAAATTATGGAGGGGAATAAGACATAAAGCCTCTTAGAGTTGATCACAGTGGAAAACTAAATCTAGATGACTGGAGATCCCAAGAACTAGATTCAAAAGGGACCACCTAACTGTTAAAAGACTCGTGCGTAACTATGGGGGTCAAACCCCAAGTCCATTCCTATTAGTGACATCCGGAAGGGACAAGGATAATCCTATGGCTTTTAATGACTCTTACGCATCGACAAAAGTCGAGCGGGGTAATACGAGTTACCTTCAAGAAGTCACCTATATGAGAGAGAAGTGGGGCCGCTTCGAGGAGAATTGTGTGAGACTCAATTCTTAGACCCTCTCGCAGAACCAAACATTATGTTCATGGCCATGAACGAACATAGCTGTCACGACCCGAAATATAGGCTCTATTTTATTAGTAATTAAATGATTTTTATTTAATTATTTGCTTATTTATTTATTTAAATTACTATTTATTTAAATATTTTTGTGTACATTTTATGTGTTATAATAATTGTGCCTAGCATTTTACTTGAGTTATTTGGGCTAGTGTAGAAGTGTTGGGTCTTAATTGTTAGTATGGAGTAGTGTGTGTGTGTAGTGTGTGAGAGGGGGCTAAGTGTAATATTTTGAATTATTTCCCCTACTTCCCCTCACCTCCCTCACCATCTCCCTCACCCTCATTCTTCTCCTCCCAGCACTCTTCTCTCTCTCCCTCTCAAAAAGGTAAACATTCTCTTCTCCTTCTTCTCTCTTCATTTTCTCCTTCTTCCTCTCATCTTCTCTCATTTCTTAAAACATAAAACGTGTTTAGATCGTCGCTAGGATCGCGTAGACTCAAAAAGATTTGAAATCCATCAACTTTGAGAAAATTCAAGTAAGTTACTTTTCCCCCATTTCGATGCTAAAATGTTCATATCATGTTCATATAATGCTTTTGTTGTTATATTGGAAGTTTGGATGAGTTTGCAATTTATTTGGAATTTATTTGGGTTTTTGGTCAAAAATGGTGATTTTGGAATGTTGGGTTTGATTCTTTGTTTTGGGTTGATGAATGGTATATTGGAGTCCCCACCCTAGTTATAAATTGTCTTCGTACATTAGTACATGAGTTGGAAGTTGGGATTTTGATTAAATGTGTTTTGGGTTGAAAATGGAAGAACCCATGTTGTTCTTCCCGATTTCTGGCAATTCCGGCATATTGGGCGACCGCCCAAAATCGTATGGGCGACCGCGCATCTTTCTGAGAGCTTTTGTTCTTGTTTTGAGGTACTTTGGGCGACCGCACAACCCATCGTGGGCGGCCGCACAGATCTCTGAAAATTTACATTTTGTTAAATTGTGTGACTAAAGAATGCGTTGTGATCCAATTCTTGGGTGTCCTCCTAGTTGACCTTAGTGAACATTGTAGTGCATTCTAGTGATAGAATTGAGTCCTTTGTGATCAAGTTTGTGTTTGAAATTAAGTAAGTGTTAAGTGTCATTTTGGAACACTTTATTGATTGGGTTTGATTCCTTTGTGAACAAATACGAGATGGAATTTGATTAAGTATCATTTTGGGAATGTGGTCATCTTTGATGCACGGTTTGTATTGGTTTACCTTTGTGGTGATTTAATTGGATTGGTTCCCTACTTTGGAACCTTAAGTTGTTCATTCATGCTAAATTATTATTACTTAGCATTTATTTGGAAGCCCAGCTGGCATATTTGTTGCATCGGGCGATGGGAAGGATTATAATGGCAAAGCCAAGTCCATTATAATGTTGACCATTGTTTTGCCCTTACTATACCCCTTCTCCAGATTGGCCTTGGAAAGGATAAGTCAGCGTTCCTTTGTGAATGTATCTGGCTAACGGGCATGACTTTGTGTCATGGTCCTTGTCCTTTGTGACACTTTTATGATTTGGTTCCGGTACCGGGGTTTTCTCTTCGGCTTTCGTGCCATTATAAAGATGTTGATTGGTTGATTATTGAAGCTGCGCAGCGATCCTTTATTTGGATGTTCCGGTTTGGAAAACCTTGGCTATATCCTTTGTTATGTGTTTATTTCCGCTGCTATCTGTTATATGATAATTGCTATGTGCTATGTGATAATAATTATTGTTTATTGCTTATTGCATCATAGCATGTCATGTAGTTACATTAGTAACTTATTGAGATTTATCTCACCCCCTTTCCTTTTATCTTTGTTTTTCCTTAACCCCCCTAGGTGCTAAGGATTAGTCTCGCTGATCACGAGAAAGAGGACGTCGAGTGTGGATCCGTTCTTTTGGGGAAAGTTGTATAGGTTGGTTTACATTATATCAATGTGTAACCTTTTGGGGATATTTGTACCAAACATTGACGTCATTAGGATTTTGTATATTTGTATTCTTGTTAGCATAAACTTGTGGAAGTTTATGATAAGTTGTATTTGGTTTTTATCAAACTCGGTTTTGTAAAATTTGGATCACTACCTTTTGGTATTAAATGGAACTTTTAACTTCGGTATTTTGGAGTTTATTGTCAGAGTCGACGTCCAGATCGCGGTCCCGGGGCCCGCGGGGTCCGGGGTCGCGACAGTTGGTATCAGAGCTATGGCATTAGCTCTATGTATAAGTCTAGGTGGATTAGTATGACCTAGGTGGGTAGTAGTGTGCGGAGTGATTAACGGTTGATGTTTTAAGGCATGTTTGAGGCGGCCATGAAGGCCATACATGATCAAGGTCCGAGGGTAGAGCAAGCACCACCTCGTTATGGTTTGAAGCAATTCTTGAAACTTAAACCGGTTGAATTCAATGGGGAACCCGATGTAAGGAAAGCCGAGTTGTGGATTGAGTCTATGGAGAAGATTTATGATGTATTTGGGTGTTCGGATGAGGACAAGGTCCGGTTCGCGGCTTACAAGCTTGTGGGAGCCGCCGAGCATTGGTGGAAGGGTGTTAAAGCTACTTGGGATGATACTCACACAGTTTATGCGTGGGAGTTGTTCGTGCGTAAGTTCAGAGAGCATTTCATTCCGGTTGTTGATCAAAACCGAAAGGAGATCGAGCTGCTCAACCTAGAGCAAGGTGTGTTGTCTATAGCACAATACTCGGCTAAGTTCATAGAATTAGCCCGGTATTGCGACTATTTGGTGAGGACCGAGGAGCAAAAAAGCTATGAGATTTATTCGGGGATTGAAGACCTCCATCCGCACTCAACTTATTGCTCAACGGATTGTGACTTTCCAAGATGCGGTGGACCGAGCCTATTTGATAGAGCAAGATATTGGGGAGCATAAAAGGAAGACCGAGGTGGCTAACCCGAGTAAGCAAGGGGCGCAGAGCAAGCCTCAACCAAGGATTGAAAATCGAGGTAACTTTGGGGGACAATCTCAGTCCCGAGGGCAACAAAACCCAAGGAACCCGGGTACCACTTCCGGGAACCAAGGGAGCCAAATTAGGAAGCCTTGTACCTTTTGTCAAAAGGTAGGCCATTCGGAGGATAGGTGTTGGAAAAAGCAAGGCAAGTGCATCAATTGTGGTGAAATGGGGCACTTTGCGAGAGATTGCGCGAGGCACCGAGGACAGTCATCCGGGTCCGGGGTTAGTATTAATCAGGGTCAGAAAAGGGATGCCGCCGGAAGCCCAAGGTCCAAGGGAAGTGTTTGCAATGAATCAACAACAAGCGACCGATGATCCATCCGTTATTGGAGGTATTGTTTCTGTGTCTAATGTGAGCGCACGAGCGTTAGTAGATCCAGGATCATCTCATTCATACATTTCTGTGCAATTTGCTTCCATGATAAATGCTGCATTCGAGTCTTTACCGTACGTGCTAGAGGTGTTGACCCCTATAGGAGAATGCTTGATTTCTGATCGAGTCTTTCGTGCTTGTGATGTGGTTATTTGTGGTCGAGTCCTTTGTGCGGATTTGGTAGTTCTTCCTATCCAAGACTTTGATGTCATTTTGGGTATGGATTGGTTGAGCAAGTTTCATGCGTCCGTTGATTGCCGTAAGAAAACTGTTACTTTTTCGATTCCCGATGTGCCTAAGTTTGTTTTTTAGGCTAGTCCTCTGAGTAGAAGGGTTCGCTTAATTTCTTTTATGAAAGCGAGAAAATTATTGCATAGTGGTTGTGAGGGGTATTTGGCTAGTGTTCTTGGTACTAGGAAAGAATCCCCTAGTTTTGATAGTGTTCGGGTAGTTCGGGAATTTCCCGATGTTTTCTCTACCGAGTATGTTATGCCTCCCGATCGTGAGATTGAGTTTTGTATAGATCTTTTGCCGGGTACGGCTCCGATTTCGAAAGCGCCTTATAGGTTAGCTCCCGCTGAGTTGAAGGAATTAAAGGTTCAGTTGCAAGAGTTGCTTGACCGAGGGTTTATCCGCCCTAGTGTTTCCCCGTGGGGAGCACCGGTTTTATTTGTGCGGAAGAAAGATGGTTCGTTGAGATTGTGTATATATTACCGGAAGTTGAATCAGTTACGGTGAAGAATAAGTATCCTCTACCGCATATTGATGATTTGTTTGATCAGCTTCAAGGGTCCGTGGTTTTCTCTGAGCTTGATTTGAGGAGTGGGTACCATCAGTTGAAGGTTCGATCGGAGGATATTCCGAAGACTGCTTTTCGCACTCGGTATGGTCATTATGAGTTCTTGGTTATGCCGTTTGGGTTGACGAACGCGCCGGCCGTATTTATGGATTTGATGAACCGGATTTTCCATCCCTATCTTGATTCGTTCGTGGTGGTTTTCATCGACGACATTCTTGTTTATTCACAATCTCGAGATGAGCATGAACAGCATCTGAGGACAGTTTTATCCGTTCTTGCGAGGGAGAAATTATTTGCGAAGTTCAGTAAATGCGAATTTTGGCTCGAGAAGGTGGCATTTCTGGGCCATGTGATTTCTAAAGACGGGATTTCTGTGGATCCGTCTAAGATTGAAGCTATAGTGGATTGGAAGAGACCCGAGTCAGTGACCGAGATTCGTTAGCTTTCTTGGTTTAGCCGGTTATTACAGAAGGTTTATTGAAGGGTTTTTCGAGGATCGCTACTCCGATGACTCAGTTGACCCGAAAGAACGTTCCGTTTGTGTGGACCTAGAAATGTGGCAAGAGTTTCGAGGAATTGAAGAAGAGGTTGACTACTGCACCGATCTTGACTTTGCCTAATGGGAGTGATGGCCTAGTGATTTACAATGATGCTTCGAAAGATGGTTTGGGTTGTGTGTTGATGCAGAATGGGAAAGTAATTGCGTATGCTTCGAGGAAGTTGACCCCTAGTGAGCAGAATTACCCGACTCATGATATTGGAGTTAGCGGCGATAGTCTTTGCGTTGCACAAATGGAAGCACTATCTTTATGGAGCGAAGTTTGAGATTTTTACGGATCACAAGAGTTTGGAGTACCTTTCTCCCAGAAGGAGTTGAACAACCGACAGCGCCGATGGATGGAATTGTTGAAGGATTATGATTGTACGATTTCTTATCACCCGGGAAAGGCGAATGTGGTAGCCGATGCGATTAGTTGGAAATCTTATGTGGCTTCGATGATGGTTCGAGAGTGGAAAATGCTTGAGGATGTTCGAGATTGGTCTCCTCGTGAATCGAGACATGGGGCTATTTTTGCGAATATTAGGGTGTCTCCGACCCTAATTCAGAGGATAAAAGAGGCTCAGAAAGAAGATCCCGAGTTGGTGAAGATAATGGGTAAATTGAAGGAAAAGAACTTCGAGGATTTTTCCTTGAGCTCGAGTGGAGTTTTGACTTTCCGTGGTCGTTTGT
This sequence comes from Campanula takesimana, assembly GCA_026119855.1. Taxonomy (NCBI): domain Eukaryota; kingdom Viridiplantae; phylum Streptophyta; class Magnoliopsida; order Asterales; family Campanulaceae; genus Campanula; species Campanula takesimana. Next base: position 619,234 of record JAOWBW010000140.1, read on the forward strand.
GTGTTCGGATGTTGATGGAATTAAACAGAGAGTTCTTGATGAGGGTCATAAATCGAGATATACTATTCATCCAGGTAGTACGAAGATGTATCAAGACTTGAAGCAACAATTTTGGTGGATTAATATGAAAAGGGAAATAGCCGAGTATGTTTCGAAGTGTTTAACGTGTCAGCAGGTCAAAGCCGAGCATCAGAGACCCGCGGGATTGCTTCAGCCGTTAGAGATTCCCGAGTGGAAATGGGAGCATGTGACTATGGATTTCGTTACGGGACTGCCTCGTACCCGTAGGAAGTTGACAGTGTTTGGGTAATAGTGGATAGATTGACCAAGAGTGCCCATTTCTTGCCTATTGATATCAGATATTCGATGGAGAAGCTTGCAACCCTTTATATTGATGAGATTGTTAGATTGCATGGGGTTCCGGTTAGCATTGTGTCAGATCGAGACCCGAGGTTTACTTCTAGATTCTGGAAGGCATTTCAGGAAGCTTTGGGTACAGATTTGCGATTCAGTACTGCTTTTCATCCTCAGGCCGACGGTCAATCCGAGAGGAAATTTCCGTGGCTTTTTGCTTGAGGTGAGTCTCGTTTAAAATTTGGGTCGAATTTTCTTTAAGGGGGAGTGAATGTCACGACCCGAAATATAGGCTCTATTTTATTAGTAATTAAATGATTTTTATTTAATTATTTGCTTATTTATTTATTTAAATTACTATTTATTTAAATATTTTTGTGTACATTTTATGTGTTATAATAATTCTGCCTAGCATTTTACTTGAGTTATTTGGGCTAGTGTAGAAGTGTTGGGTCTTAATTGTTAGTATGGAGTAGTGTGTGTGTGTAGTGTGTGAGAGGGGCCTAAGTGTAATATTTGAATTATTTCCCCTACTTCCCCTCACCTCCCTCACCATCTCCCTCACCCTCATTCTTCTCCTCCCAGCACTCTTCTCTCTCTCCCTCTCAAAAAGGTAAACATTCTCTTCTCCTTCTTCTCTCTTCATTTTCTCCTTCTTCCTCTCATCTTCTCTCATTTCTTAAAACATGAAACGTGTTTAGATCGTCGCTAGGATCGCGTAGACTCAAAAAGATTTGAAATCCATCAACTTTGAGAAAATTCAAGTAAGTTACTTTTCCCCCATTTCGATGCTAAAATGTTCATATCATGTTCATATAATGCTTTTGTTGTTATATTGGAAGTTTGATGAGTTTGCAATTTATTTGGAATTTATTTGGGTTTTTGGTCAAAAATGGTGATTTTGGAATGTTGGGTTTGATTCTTTGTTTTTGGGTTGATGAATGGTATATTGGAGTCCCCACCCTAGTTATAAATTGTCTTCGTACATTAGTACATGAGTTGGAAGTTGGGATTTGATTAAATGTGTTTTGGGTTGAAAATGGAAGAACCCATGTTGTTCTTTCCCGATTTCTGGCAATTCCGGCATATTGGGCGACCGCCCAAAATCGTATGGGCGACCGCGCATCTTTCTGAGAGCTTTTGTTCTTGTTTTGAGGTACTTTGGGCGACCGCACAACCATCGTGGGCGGCCGCACAGATCTCTGAAAATTTACATTTTGTTAAATTGTGTGACTAAAGAATGCGTTGTGATCCAATTCTTGGGTGTCCTCCTAGTTGACCTTAGTGAACATTGTAGTGCATTCTAGTGATAGAATTGAGTCCTTTGTGATCAAGTTTGTGTTTGAAATTAAGTAAGTGTTAAGTGTCATTTTGGAACACTTTATTGATTGGGTTTGATTCCTTTGTGAACAAATACGAGATGGAATTTGATTAAGTATCATTTTGGGAATGTGGTCATCTTTGATGCACGGTTTGTATTGGTTTACCTTTGTGGTGATTTAATTGGATTGGTTCCCTACTTTGGAACCTTAAGTTGTTCATTCATGCTAAATTATTATTACTTAGCATTTATTTGGAAGCCCAGCTGGCATATTTGTTGCATCGGGCGATGGGAAGGATTATAATGGCAAAGCCAAGTACATTATAATGTTGACCATTGTTTTGCCCTTACTATACCCCTTCTCCAGATTGGCCTTGGAAAGGATAAGTCAGCGTTCCTTTGTGAATGTATCTGGCTAACGGGCATGACTTTGTGTCATGGTCCTTGTCCTTTGTGACACTTTTATGATTTGGTTCCGGTACCGGGGTTTTCTCTTCGGCTTTCGTGCCATTATGAAGATGTTGATTGGTTGATTATTGAAGCTGCGCAGCGATCCTTTATTTGGATGTTCCGGTTTGGAAAACCTTGGCTATATCCTTTGTTATGTGTTATTTCCGCTGCTATCTGTTATATGATAATTGCTATGTGCTATGTGATAATAATTATTGTTTATTGCTTATTGCATCATAGCATGTCATGTAGTTGCATTAGTAACTTATTGAGATTTATCTCACCCCCTTTCCTTTTATCTTTGTTTTTCCTTAACCCCCCCCCCCCAGGTGCTAAGGATTAGTCTCGCTGATCACGAGAAAGAGGACGTCGAGTGTGGATCCGTTCTTTTGGGGAAAGTTGTATAGGTTGGTTTACATTATATCAATGTGTAACCTTTTGGGGATATTTGTACCAACATTGACGTCATTAGGATTTTGTATATTTGTATTCTTGTTAGCATAAACTTGTGGAAGTTTATGATAAGTTGTATTTGGTTTTTATCAAACTCGGTTTTGTAAAATTTGGATCACTACCTTTTGGTATTAAATGGAACTTTTAACTTCAGTATTTTGGAGTTTATTGTCAGAGTCGACGTCCAGATCGCGGTCCCGGGGCCCGCGGGGTCCGGGGTCGCGACAATAGCTATGAGAAATGAAATATGTTAGGACATTACTTGTGTCTAATATATGATCGGCTACAAAAAAATGCATATCGATCCAAGGACATCATGGAATTGCGAGTAGAGTAAATATGCTTGTACGAGTGGAGGTTCAATGGGCAATATCCCCACACCTTCGTATGCAAGTTTTTGTCTGCCGAACTCTATCACCAAACTCGTCCTCAATTTCCTTCATGTGAGGGATTGTTAGAAAAAGATGTTGTGTGTGACGGAAATTATGTACCTTTCCTTGCAAGAATCGTTTGTCGTTGGACAAAGATTATTGTGGGTTCATATTCTTCTCCGTGAGAACAAGAAAATGATATATTTATTTGTTCAATTTGAAGATTGAATAATAATAATATTATAGCTTAAATAAATGGATGAAAGTTGGAAATGTGGAATTGTCTCATATGTGAAAAGAATAGAAAAAACTAGTTGATGGTTTTTACCACGTTTTATTGAATTATAATTCTATTAATTCAAGATTAATTCCAAGAATAACTTCCAATGTTAATGTCCATTATTGATTGGCAAATGAAACTCCAAAAAGAAATTGATGACAAGGTTAATTGTTGAATTAAGTTGATCATCAATATGATGATTAATTGGAGAATTAATCATTGGAGAGTTTTGAGCTATAAAAGATATACCCACAACTCTTTGAAAGAAAAGAGAAAAAGATGAAAAAAAGAAAAAACACACAAAGAAGGAATTTTTCCATCAATTCTTCTACTCCCCTTCTTGCAATTTGTTCATCTTCTTCCTTTGGCCTCCTAGAATAAATTGAATGGTGATTTTGGCCAAGCATAGTTCATTTCGCCGGAAGGCTCAAGTGCAGAGTTACATCCGGTCAATCCGTTTAATCTTGGGAGACTAACTGTTGGTCCCAAAGGGGCAACAAGGGTATGAAAAATGCTAGAGGGGGGGTGAATAGCGTTTTAAAATTCTTTTCAAACCCTTTTGCAAATCAATGGAAAATGCGCACGACTCAAATATTGGCTAAGTATAGCGCGCAACAGAGTGTGAAATGCACAGCGGAAAACTTAAAGCAATTACTTATGCGCAGGTCAATCCGCAGAAGTGTAAATACGCACGTACTAAATTTAGCTTAAAGAGAGGCGCAAAATGGTACTAAGACAGAAAGCACACAAACACAATGCAAACAGTGCAAGACAATCTACAAAGATAAAACAAAACAATTTATCAGAAAAGCTTAAAGGTAGAATGAAAAGCACAATAAATAGACAAGCTATTTGGAGAGGTTCGATCGGGAAAAGATCTACGTCCTCTACCAAGATGGTTAGTCTTGGATTTCAAATGGACATCTTATTATGAGATAGTGTTACAAGTTAAAATGATTGAGAACAAACTAACTCAAAGATCTATAATCTTTGAAAGAACAAATCCTAGACAATAACCGGTGTATCTCTAGAAGTATGATCGATGAGATCGGAACTTCAAGAGGTATGTGTCAGAAATCTGGGCTCTATAAATCTATGAGATGGAGAGCACAAGATTCTGGTGTTACAAGGCTTTAGGATCTGGGCTTGGTAAGGTATGAATGTATGAAAGGCTGTTCTTGAGAATTCTGGAAATGAGCAAGCAATCTTCAAATCTTAAAATTTTCTTTCAGAAAGCAAAACACAAGCATCTTGGAAAATGAGGATGAGCGGGCTATTTATAGTGGAACTTTAAAAACTAGCCGTTGGAGCTCTGAACAAGGACGATGAGCTGACACAATGTGATTAAGCGGACAAACTTCAAAAATTCTTCTAGAAGGATGACGGCTGTCTTTATTTTGAATAGGCGCGTCTCCATCTACGTGTATGCTGAGTGTGCTTGATTTGTCGTATGTACACATCAGCACTTTGGCTCAATCCAAAAAGCGTAGCTTGACTTGACGCTTTCCAAACTTCTAGAATATGAGGACAGGAAATGATATAATTGACTAAGGCGTATCTGTACGTGCATGGAGGCCATGCGCATTGAGTGCGCAGATGGGTGCTGCGCATGAGGTTCATGCGCATCACACTTAGTCTATTTCACATGAAACCTCAAATTCAAAGTAAAAGCCCTAACCACTAAGCATAGTCTATAAGAAGGACTTAGCTAAAAATTGAAGTTATAAAACTTCTTATATAGGGTCCTAAAGTCCTTAAAATAAACTTAGGTGATGGTATTAATCAATTCTAACATAAGTAGGAGGGTTAAGTAATAAGCATACCCAACAATCTCCCCCCAAATGATTGATGCCATTACCTACTATAACAAAGGCAATACATAGTACTTGATAATAACATGTCCATAAGAATGTAAATGATAAATCAAGTCTCAAGTCAATGCACACACTAGCCAGTGTTATAGATTTCTAATCTATCCAAAAGATAAAACTTACAATAAGGGAAAGACAGAAATATCATTCAGCGCATACAAAAATATTATGAGTTTAGGTTTAAGTATGCGTTTAAACTGAATGTTTAAACATCATGCAATGAAATATGAGCAGTTATAAGTATGCGCATGATGAAGTTAAAATAATCCATTCATTGTTCCACAAACGAATTGTCACGACCCGAAAACCCGTCTCTATTTTCTAATAATAAATATCTGATTATTTATTTATTTCGCATTTAATTGTTTAAATTATTATTTAATTAATAATTTATGTGTGCATTTTATGTGTTATAATAATTTATGCCTAGCATTTAATTGGTTAATTGTGCTAGTGTAGAGAGTTGGGTCTTAATTGTTAGTGGGGATTTATTTGTATTGGGTAGAGTAGGGGAGGGGCCCTAAGTGTAACATTTCAAATTAATCATCTCCCTACTCCCTCTCTTCTCCCTCACCCCTCCCTCACCTCATTTCATTTCCCAGTTTCTTTCTCTCTCTCTCTCCAAGAAAGGTAAAAATTCTTCTCTCCTTTCTCTCTTCATTCTACCTATCTTCCTCTCATCTTTTCTTATTTCTCATTTTATGAAATGTGTTTAGATCGTCGATAGGATCGTAGGAAGCTAAGAATATTTGAATTCCGTCACCTTTGAGAAATCCGGGTAAGTTGCTTTTCCCCCATTTTTATGCAAAAATGTTCATATCATGTTTATATAATGCTTAAGTTGTTATATTTGATGTTTGATTGAGTTTGGAATTTATTTTGGTTTTTGGTTAAAAATGGTGATTTTGATGAATGTTGGGTTTCAATCTTAGTTTGGGTTGATAGAGGATGTGATTTAGGTCCCTTTCTAGTTGTTAAGTTGTTTTGGTTCATGTTTATGCTTGGTGGAAAGCTTGGTTGTGTTTGATTTGGAGAATTTGTGGAAATGGTAAGAATTCTTGAAGAACCCAGCTGCTGAATCCTCCCAGCCCGTAGACCAGGCGCCCGCCTGTGTTGAACCAGGTGCCCGTCTACATGCCTTTTCCAGCGGCCAGACCTTCTGGTCAAATAAGCGCGCGCCCGACCCCTTGCAAGCGCCCGCCCGCCCTGTTTCAGGAAATTCTTCCTTTTTACTTGTTTGAACTAGATTGCTTCCCTAGTTTTAATTTATCTACTCAAATTAACTTAAGTTAACATTGTGGAACACTTTATTAATTGTAATTGGTTCTTTTATGAATAAAAATGTTATGAAATTTGATTAAGTACCGTTTTGGGAATGGCTCCCGCCCCTTGTGGCATGTTACTTTGTTATTGGTTCCGGTACCGGGGGTTTTCTCTTCAAGCTTTCATGCTATTATGAAGATGTTGATTGTTGATTGTTGAAGCTGCGCAGCGACCTTTATTTGGTTATATTAGTTGGGAAACCTTGGCTAATATCCTTTGTTAATTGTTTATTTCCGCTGCTATCTGTTAATTGATAAATGCTATGTGCTAGGTGATATTTATTATTGTTTATTGCTTATTGCATCATAGCATGTCATGTAGTTGCATTAGTAACTTATTGAGATTTATCTCACCCCCTTTTATCTTTGTTTTTCCTTAACCCCCCCCCCCAGGAGGAAAGGATTAGACTCGCTGATCACGAGGAGGACGTCGCGAGGGTTGAGCTTTTGGGCAAGTTGTTATTGGTGGGTTTACATTACATAAATGTGTAACCTTTTTGGGAATAGTTGTACCAAACTTGACGTCATTAGAATTTGTATATTATATTATTTTGGGTGTGAGCTTATGGAGCTTACACTAGTTTATATTTTGTTGTTCAAGTTGGATTTCAAAACTCTGTGTTAGCATCTTTTGGTATAAAAGGAAATTTTTTATCTACATTATTTTAGAGTCTATTGTCTAAGTCGACGTCCAGCTCACGTACTCCGGGTCCGCGGGGTCGGGGTCGCGACAGTTGGTATCAGAGCTATGGTTTAGCTCTAGGTATAAGTCTAGGTGGACTAGTATGATCTAGGAGGGTAGTTGTGTTCGGAGTGAGTAACGGTTGATGTTTTATGTAGGTAATTGTTTCCAATGGCTAGAAGAAGAACGGGTGAAGGTTCTAGTGGGGCTCAGAATCAGAATGATCTTCGGGAAGAGAACCGTGCCATGTTCCAAGGCATGTTTGAGGCGGCCATGAAGGCAATTCATGACCAAGGGCCAAGAGAGGAGCATGTGCCACCTCCGCGATACGGGTTGGAACAATTTCTGAAACTAAAACCAAGGGAGTTTGACGGTGAGCCCGATGAGAAGAAGGCCGAACTATGGATCGAGTCAATGGAGAAAATTTATGATGTGTTTGGGTGCACGGACGAGGATAGGGTCCGGTTTGCGGCTTATAAATTGGTTGGGGCCACCGAGCATTGGTGGAAAGGAGTCAAAGCGAGTTGGGATGATACCCATACAGTGTATGCATGGGAATTGTTTGTGCGGAAGTTCAAAGAGCATTTTATTCCGGTAGTGGATCAGAACCAAAAAGAGATCGAGCTTCTCAACTTGGAGCAAGGTTTGCTGTCTATAGCTCAATACTCGGCTAAGTTCACAGAATTAGCCCGGTATTGTGACTATCTTGTGAGGACCGAAGAACAGAAAGCTATGAGATTCATCCGGGGTTTGAAGACTTCTAATCGGACTCAGCTTATAGCCCAAAGGATTGTGACATTCTAGGATGCGGTAGACCGTGCATACTTAATCGAGCAAGATATAGAGGAGCATAAGAAGAAAGTCGAGGTAACTAACTCTAGCAAGCAAGAAGGGCAAAGAAAGCCACAATCCCGTTCTGATAACCGAGGTAATTTTGGGGGACAATCTCAGTCCCGAGGGCAACCGATCCCAAGGAACCCGGGTACTACTGCCAGGAACCAAGGGAACCAAAATAGGAGACTCTGTTCATATTGCCAAAGGGGAGGACACTCGGAGGACCAGTGTCACGACCCGAAATATAGGCTCTATTTTATTAGTAATTAAATGATTATTATTTAAATATTTGCTTATTTATTTATTTATTTATTTAAATTATTATTTATTTAAATATTTATGTGTTATAATAATTATGCCTAGCATTTTATTTGGGTCATTATGTTAGTATAGAAGTGTTGAGTCTTAATTGTTAGTTGGGAGTGTAGTAATTGTGTGGAGTGTGAGAGAGGGGGCCTAAGTGTAAATGTTTGAATTATTCCCCCTACTCCTTCCCTCACCTCCCTACTCTCCTCCCTCACTCATCTTCCTCTTCCCAGAAATCTCTCTCTATCTCTAAGCAAAAGTGGTAAGTTTTCTTCTCCTTCTTCTCTCTTCATTTTCTCCTTCTTCCTCTCATCTTCTCTCATTTCTTAAAAGGTGAACATTGTTTAGATCGTCGATAGGATCGCGTAGAATCAAAAAGATTTGAAATCCATCAACTTTGAGAAAATTCAAGTAAGTTACTTTTCCCCCATTTTAATGCTAAAATGTTCATATCATGCCTAGATAATGTTTGATGTGTTGTATGTGAAGTTTGGATGAGTTTTGAATTTGTTTGGAATTTATTTGGGTTTTTGATCAAAAATGGTGAAATCTTGAATGTTGGGTTTGATTCTTGATTTTGGTTGTTAAATGTTGTTGTGTGAGTCCTTTTAGACTTATGAGTTGTTTTGGTACATTTGTATACCAGTTAGAATGTTTGATTTTTGGTTGAAATGTGTTTGGGTTTGAAAAATGGAAGAACCCATGTTGTTCTTCCCGATTGCCAGAAATTCAGACTATTGGGCGACCGCCCAAAATCTCCCGGGCGACCGCACAACATTCTGAAAGCTTTTGGTCGTGGCGAGGGCCTTTTTGGGCGACCGCACATACTCTTTTGGGAGGCCGCACAGTCCTCTGAAAAATTTCATTTGTTATTTGGTGTGGTTGAAGATCGTGTTTTGGTCTAGGTCTTTGGTGTCTTTCTAGTTGACCCTAGTGATCATTGTTGCACACTTTAGTGATAGAATTGGGTCCTTTGTGATCAAGTTTGTATTTGAAAGTCATTAATGGTGAATTGGGATTTTGAAGCACCTTTATTGTGCATTGTTTGTTCATTTCATCTTCTTGGTGATTAATTGGCATGATTCCCTACTTTGGAATCCTTTGTTGTTTATCGTGCTAGTATTTTATTACTTAGCCTTTACGTGAAAGTCCAGCTGGTATTTTGTGTGTGTTTGGGCGATGGGAAAGATTATAATGGCAAAGTCAAGTCCATTATAATGTTGACCATTGTTTTGCCCCCTTCTTTACCCCTTCTCCAGATTGGCCTTGGAAAGGATAAGTCAGCGTTCCTTTGTGAATGTATCTGGCTAGCGGGCATGACTTTGTGTCATGGTCCTTGTCCTTTGTGACACTTTTATGTTATTGGTTCCGGTACCGGGGTTTTCTCTTCGGCTTTCATGCCATTATGAAGATGATGATTGGTTGATTATGAAGCTGCGCAGCGATCCTTTATTTGGATGTTCCGGTTTGGAAAACCTTGGCTATATCCTTTGTTATGTGTTTATTTCCGCTGCTATCTGTTATATGATAATTGCTATGTGCTATGTGATAATTATTATTGTTTATTGCTTATCGCATCATAGTATGTCATGTAGTTGCATTAGTAACTTATTGAGATTTATCTCACCCCCTTTCCTTTTTATCCTTATTTTTCCTTAACCCCCCCCCAGGTGCTAAGGAATAATCTCGCTGATCACGAGAAAGAGGACGTCGAGTGTGGATCCTTTCTTTTGGGGAAGGTTGATATAGGTTGGTTTCCATTATGTAAATGTGTAACCATTTTGGGGTAGTTGTATCAAACAATGACGTCACTAAGAATTGTATATTTGTATTTTGTTGGGCATAAACTTGTGGAAGTTTATGATAGTTGTATTTAGTCTTTATCAAACTTGGTTTTGTAAAACTTTGGGTTATCACCTTTTGGTATTAAATGAAATTTTTAACTTCGGTTTTGGAGTTTTTGTTAGAGTCGACGTCCAGCTCGCGGTCCCGGGGCCCGCGGGGTCCGGGGGCGCGACAGTTGGTATCAGAGCTATGGCATTAGCTCTATGTATAAGTCTAGGTGGATTAGTATGACCTAGGTGGGTAGTAGTGTGCGGAGTGATTAACGGTTGATGTCTTATGCAGGTAATTGTTCTCAATGTCTGGAAGAAGAAACAGAGGAGGTACTAGTGGGGCACAGAATCAGAATGATACAAGGGATGAAGCCCGTGCCATGTTTCAAGGCATGTTTGAGGCGGCCATGAAGGCCATACATGATCAAGGTCCGAGGGTAGAACAAGCACCACCCCGCTATGGATTGGAGCAATTTCCGAAGTTGAAACCGGTTGAATTCAATGGGGAGCCCGATGTAAGGAAAGCTGAGTTGTGGATTGAGTCGATGGAGAAGATTTATGATGTATTTGGGTGTTCGGATGAGGACAAGGTCCGGTTCGCGGCTTACAAGCTTGTGGGAGCCGCCGAGCATTGGTGGAAGGGTGTTAAAGCTACTTGGGATGATACTCGCACGGTTTATGCGTGGGAGTTGTTTGTGCGCAAATTCAAGGAGCATTTCATTCCGGTTGTTGATCAAAACCGAAAGGAGATCGAGCTACTCAACCTAGAGCAAGGTGTGTTATCTATAGCATAATACTCGGCGAAGTTCATAGAATTAGCCCGGTATTGCGACTATTTGGTGAGGACCGAGGAACAAAAAGCTATGAGATTTATTCGGGGATTGAAGACCTCCATCCGTACTCAACTGATTGCTCAACGGATAGTGACATTCCAAGATGCGGTGGACCGAGCCTATTTGATAGAGCAAGATATTGGGGAGCATAAAAGGAAGACCGAGGTGGCCAACCCGAGTAAGCAAGGATCATAGAGCAAGTCACAACCAAGGATTGATAATCGAGGTAACTTTGGGGGACAATCTCAGTCCCGAGGGCAACCGATTCCAAGGAACCCGGGTACCACTTCCGGGAACCAAGGGAGCCAAATTAGGAAGCCTTGTACCTTTTGTCAAAAGGTAGGTCATGCGGAGGATAGGTGTTGGAAAAAGCAAGGCAAGTGTACCAATTGTGGTGAAATGGGGCACTTTGCGAGAGAGTGCACGAGGTACCGAGGTCAAGCATCCGGGTCAGGAGTTGGTACTAATCTGGGTCAGAAAAGGGATGCCGCAGGGAAGCCCAAGGTTCAAGGGAAGGTTTATGCCTTGAATCAACAACAAGCGACCGATGATCCATCCGTCATTGGAGGTATTGTTTCTGTGTCTAATGTGAGCGCACGAGCGTTAGTAGATCCAGGATCATCTCATTCATACATTTCTGTGCAATTTGCTTCCATGTTAAATGCTGCATTCGAGTCTTTACCGTACGTGCTAGAGGTGTCGACCCCTATAGGAGAATGCTTGATTTCTGATCGAGTCTTTCGTGCTTGTGATGTGGTTATTTGTGGTCGAGTCCTTCGTGCGGATTTGGTAGTTCTTCCTATCCAAGACTTTGATGTCATTTTGGGTATGGATTGGTTGAGCAAGTTTCATGCGTCCGTTGATTGCCGTAAGAAAACTGTTACTTTTTCTATTCCCGATGTGCCTAAGTTTGTTTTTGAGGCTAGTCCTCTGAGTAGAAAGGTTCGCTTAATTTCTTTTATGAAAGCGAGATGATTATTGCATAGTGGTTGTGAGGGGTATTTGGCTAGTGTTTTTGATACTAGGAAAGAATCCCCTAGTTTTGATAGTGTTCGGGTAGTTCGGGAATTTCCCGATGTTTTCTCTACCGAGTATGTTATGCCTCCCGATCGTGAGATTGAGTTTTGTATAGATCTTTTGCCGGGTACGGCTCCGATTTCGAAAGCGCCTTATAGGTTAGCTCCCGCTGAGTTGAAGGAGTTAAAGGTTCAGTTGCAAGAGTTGCTTGATCGAGGGTTTATTCGCCCTAGTGTTTCCCCGTGGGGAGCACCGGTTTTGTTCGTGCGGAAGAAAGATGGTTCGTTGAGATTGTGTATAGATTACCGGAAGTTGAATCAGGTTACGGTGAAGAATAAGTATCCTCTACCGCATATTGATGATTTGTTTGATCAGCTTCAAGGGTCCGTTGTGTTTTCCAAGCTTGATTTGCGGAGTGGGTACCATCAGTTGAAGGTTCGATCGGAGGATATTTCGAAGACTGCTTTTCGCACTCGTTATGGTCATTATGAGTTCTTGGTTATGCCGTTTGGGTTGACTAACGCGCCGGCCGTATTTATGGATTTGATGAACCGGATTTTCCATCCCTATCTTGATTCGTTCGTGGTGGTTTTCATCGACGACATTCTTGTTTATTCGAAATCTCGAGATGAGCACGAGCAGCACTTGAGGACAGTTTTATCCGTTCTTGCGAAGGAGCAATTATTTGCGAAGTTCAGTAAATGCGAATTTTGGCTTGAGAAGGTGTCATTTCTGGGTCATGTGATTTCTAAAGATGGGATTTCGGTGGATCCGTCTAAGATTGAAGCTATAGTGGATTGGAAGAGACCCAAGTCAGTGACCGAGATTCGTAGTTTTCTGGGTTTAGCCGGTTATTACCGAAGATTTATCGAGGGATTTTCGAGGATCGCTACTCCGATGACGCAGTTGACCCGAAAGAACGTTCCGTTTGTGTGGACCGAGAAATGTGACAAGAGTTTCGAGGAATTGAAGAAGAGGTTGACTACCGCACCGATCTTGACTTTTCCTAATGGGAGCGATGGCCTAGTGATTTACAGTGATGCTTCGAAAGAGGGTTTGGGTTGTGTGTTGATGCAGAATGGGAAAGTAATTGCGTATGCTTCGAGGAAGTTGACCCCGAGTGAGCAGAATTACCCGACTCATGATATGGAGTTAGCGGCTATTGTATTTGCGTTGCACAAGTGGAAGCACTATCTTTACGGGGCGAAGTTTGAGATTTTTACGGATCACAAGAGTTTGAAGTACCTTTTCTCCCAGAAGGAATTGAACAACCGACAGCGCCGATGGATGGAATTGTTGAAGGATTTTTATTGCACGATTTCTTATCATCCGGGGAAGGCGAATGTGGTAGCCGATGCGATTAGTAGGAAATCTTATGTGGCTTCGATGATGGCTCGAGAATGGAAAATGCTTGAGGATGTTCGAGATTGGTCTCCTCGTGAATCGAGACATGGGGCTATTTTTGCGAATATTAAGGTATCTCCGACCCTAATTCAGAGGATAAAGGAAGCTCAGAAAGAAGATCCCGAGTTGGTGAAGATAATGGGTAAACTGAAAGAAAAGAACTTCGAGGATTTTTCTATTAGTTCGAGTGGAGTGTTGACTTTCCGTGGTCGTCTGTGTGTTCCGGATGTTGATGGAATTAAACAGAGAGTTCTTGATGAGGGTCATAAATCGAGGTATACTATTCATCCGGGCAGTACGAAGATGTATCAGGATTTGAAGCAACAATTTTGGTGGATTAATATGAAAAGGGAAATAGCCGAGTATGTTTCGAGGTGTTTAACGTGTCAGCAAGTCAAAGCCGAGCATCAGAGACCCGCGGGATTGCTTCAGCCGTTAGAGATTCCCGAGTGGAAATGGGAGCATGTGACTATGGATTTCGTTACGGGACTGCCTCGTACCCGTAGGAAGTATGACAGTGTTTGGGTAATAGTGGATAGATTGACCAAGAGCGCCCATTTCTTGCCTATTGACATCAGGTATTCGATGGAGAAGCTTGCGACCCTTTATATTGATGAGATCGTTAGATTGCATGGGGTTCCGGTTAGCATTGTGTCAGATCGAGACCCGAGGTTTACTTCTAGATTCTGGAAGGCATTTCAGGAAGCTTTGGGTACAGATTTGCGATTCAGTACAGCTTTTCATCCTCAGACCGACGGTCAATCCGAGAGGACTATTCAGATTTTGGAGGATATGTTGCGAGCGTGTGCGATAGACTTTTCTGATTCTTGGGATTCGCACCTACCGTTAGCGGAGTTCTCTTACAACAACAGTTATCAGGCTAGTATCGAGATGGCACCGTTTGAGGCCTTGTATGGAAGGAAGTGTAGATCGCCTATTTGTTGGGATGAGGTTGGTGAAGCGAAAGTTTTGGGTATTGATTTGCTTCGGGATTCGGTTGAGAAAGTTAAAGTTATCCGGGATAGATTGAAGACAGCCCAGAGTCGACATAAGAGCTACGCAGACAACCGAAGGCGAGATCTTAGTTTTCAGGTTGGTGATTTGGTATTCTTGAAGGTATCTCCGAAGGTGGGTATCCGTCGTTTTGGGAAGAAAGGCAAGTTGGCTCCGAGGTTTATTGGTCCGTTTGAGATTTTGGGAAAGGTGGGACTTCTTGCGTATCGTCTTGCGTTGCCGCCATCTTTAGACCGGTTGCATAATGTTTTCCACGTTTCTATGCTTCGGAAGTATGTTCATGATCCGTCTCACGTGTTACCGAGGATACCGGAGGATATTGAGCCCGATATGACTTATGAGGAACGACCGGTTCGGATCTTAGATTCCAAAGTCCAAGAGTTGAGGAGCAAAAGTATTTCATTGGTTCGAGTTCTGTGGAGGAATCATGACATCGAGGAGTCGACGTGGGAGCTTCGTGATGAGATCGAGAGGAAATTTCCGTGGCTTTTTGTTTAAGGTGAGTCTCGTTAAAATTCGGGTCGAATTTTCTTTAAGGGGGAGTGAATGTCACGACCCGAAATATAGGCTCTATTTTATTAGTAATTAAATGATTATTATTTAAATATTTGCTTATTTATTTATTTATTTATTTATTTAAATTATTATTTATTTAAATATTTATGTGTTATAATAATTATGCCTAGCATTTTATTTGGGTCATTATGTTAGTATAGAAGTGTTGAGTCTTAATTGTTAGTTGGGAGTGTAGTAATTGTGTGGAGTGTGAGAGAGGGGGCCTAAGTGTAAATGTTTGAATTATTCCCCCTACTCCTTCCCTCACCTCCCTACTCTCCTCCCTCACTCATCTTCCTCTTCCCAGAAATCTCTCTCTCTCTCTAAGCAAAAGTGGTAAGTTTTCTTCTCCTTCTTCTCTCTTCATTTTCTCCTTCTTCCTCTCATCTTCTCTCATTTCTTAAAACGTGAACATTGTTTAGATCGTCGATAGGATCGCGTAGAATCAAAAAGATTTGAAATCCATCAACTTTGAGAAAATTCAAGTAAGTTACTTTTCCCCCATTTTAATGCTAAAATGTTCATATCATGCCTAGATAATGTTTGATGTGTTGTATGTGAAGTTTGGATGAGTTTTGAATTTGTTTGGAATTTATTTGGGGTTTTGATCAAAAATGGTGAAATCTTGAATGTTGGGTTTGATTCTTGATTTTGGTTGTTAAATGTTGTTGTGTGAGTCCTTTTAGACTTATGAGTTGTTTTGGTACATTTGTATACCAGTTAGAATGTTTGATTTTTTGTTGAAATGTGTTTGGGTTTGAAAAATGGAAGAACCCATGTTGTTCTTCCCGATTGCCAGAAATTCAGACTATTGGGCGACCGCCCAAAATCTCCTGGGCGACCGCACAACATTCTGAAAGCTTTTGGTCGTGGCGAGGGCCTTTTTGGGCGACCGCACATACTCTTTTGGGCGGCCGCACAGTCCTCTGAAAAATTTCATTTGTTATTTGGTGTGGTTGAAGATCGTGTTTTGGTCTAGGTCTTTGGTGTCTTTCTAGTTGACCCTAGTGATCATTGTTGCACACTTTAGTGATAGAATTGGGTCCTTTGTGATCAAGTTTGTATTTGAAAGTCATTAATGGTGAATTGGGATTTTGAAGCACCTTTATTGTGCATTGTTTGTTCATTTCATCTTCTTGGTGATTAATTGGCATGATTCCCTACTTTGGAATCCTTTGTTGTTTATCGTGCTAGTATTTTATTACTTAGCCTTTACGTGAAAGTCCAGCTGGTATTTTGTGTGTGTTTGGGCGATGGGAAAGATTATAATGGCAAAGCCAAGTCCATTATAATGTTGACCATTGTTTTGCCCCCTTCTTTACCCCTTCTCCAGATTGGCCTTGGAAAGGATAAGTCAGCGTTCCTTTGTGAATGTATCTGGCTAGCGGGCATGACTTTGTGTCATGGTCCTTGTCCTTTGTGACACTTTTATGTTATTGGTTCCGGTACCGGGGTTTTCTCTTCGGCTTTCATGCCATTATGAAGATGATGATTGGTTGATTATGAAGCTGCGCAGCGATCCTTTATTTGGATGTTCCGGTTTGGAAAACCTTGGCTATATCATTTGTTATGTGTTTATTTCCGCTGCTATCTGTTATATGATAATTGCTATGTGCTATGTGATAATTATTATTGTTTATTGCTTATCGCATCATAGTATGTCATGTAGTTGCATTAGTAACTTATTGAGATTTATCTCACCCCCTTTCCTTTTTATCCTTATTTTTCCTTAACCCCCCCCCCCCCAGGTGCTAAGGAATAATCTCGCTGATCACGAGAAAGAGGACGTCGAGTGTGGATCCTTTCTTTTGGGGAAGGTTGATATAGGTTGGTTTCCATTATGTAAATGTGTAACCATTTTGGGGTAGTTGTATCAAACAATGACGTCACTAAGAATTGTATATTTGTATTTTGTTGGGCATAAACTTGTGGAAGTTTATGATAGTTGTATTTAGTCTTTATCAAACTTGGTTTTGTAAAACTTTGGGTTATCACCTTTTGGTATTAAATGAAATTTTTAACTTCGGTTTTGGAGTTTTTGTTAGAGTCGACGTCCAGCTCGCGGTCCCGGGGCCCGCGGGGTCCGGGGGCGCGACAACCAGTGTTGGAAGAAACAGGGGAAATGTATTAACTGTGGGCAGTTGGGGCATTTTGCGAAGGATTGCCCGAGATTCAGAGGTCAACCGACTGGGGTAGGAGCTGGGGCTCCACAGGGTCAGAAAAGGGATGCTACGGGGAAGCCCAAGGTCCAAGGAAGGGTATTTGCCATGAATTAACAACAAGCTACCGATGATCCTTCTGTTATTGGAGGTATTGTTTTTGTGTTTAATGTGAGCGCCCGTGCGTTAGTAGATCCAGGATCATCTCATTCTTACATTTCTGTGCAATTTGCTTCTTTGCTAAATGCTGTATTTGAGTCTTTACCTTATGTGCTAGAGGTGTCGACCCCTATAGGAGAATGTTTGATGACTGATAAAGTCTTTCGTGCTTGTGATTTGCTTATATGCGGTCGTGTCTTGTGTGCGGACTTGGTAGTCCTTCCGATTCAAGACTTTGATGTTATTTTGGGTATGGATTGGTTGAGCAAGTTTCATGCTTCTGTTGATTGTCGTAGGAAAGTTGTTACTTTTTTATCCCCAATATGCCTAAATTTGTTTTCGAGGCTATGCCTTTGGGTAGGAATATTCGTATGATTTCTTATGTGAAAGCTAGGAGATTATTGCACCGGGGGTGTGAGGGGTACTTGGCTAGTGTGCTTGATACTAGGAAAGAATCCCCTAGTTTGGAGAGTGTTCGGGTAGTTAGAGAATTTCCCGATGTTTTCTCTTCTGAATATGATATGCCTCCCGATCGTGAGATAGAATTCTGTATAGATCTTTTGTCGGGTACAACTCCGATTTCAAAGGCACCGTACAGGTTGGATCCCGCAGAGTTGAAGGAACTAAAGGTTCAATTGAAAGAGTTGCTTGATCGAGGGTTTATCCGCCCTAGTGTTTCCCCGTAGGGAGCACCGGTTTTGTTTGTGCGGAAGAAAGACGGTTCTTTGAGATTGTGTATCGATTACCGAAAGTTGAATCAGGTTACAGTGAAGAACAAGTATCCTCTACCTCACATCGATGATTTATTTGATCAGTTTCAAGGCTCAGTTTTGTTTTCTAAACTTGATTTGAGGAGTGGGTACCATCAGTTGAAGATTCGATCGGAGGATATTCCGAAGACTGCCTTTCGCAGTCGTTATGGTCATTACGAGTTCTTGGTTATGCCGTTTGGGTTGACTAACGCGCCTGCCGTGTTTATGGATTTGATGAACCGGATTTTCCATCCTTATCTTGACTCGTTCGTAGTGGTCTTCATCGACGACATTCTTGTCTACTCTAAATCTCGAGAGGAGCACGAGCAATACTTAAGGACAATTTTATCCATTCTTGCGAGGGAGCAATTATTTGCGAAGTTTAGTAAATGCGAATTTTGCCTCGAGAGGGTTTCATTTCTGGGTCATGTTATTTAGAAAGATGGGATTTCTGTGGATCCTTCGAAAATAGAAGCCATAGTGGATTGGAAGAGACCCGAGACAGTGATCGAGATCAGAAGTTTTCTGGGTTTAGCCGGGTATTACAGAAGGTTTATAGAAGGGTTTTCGAGGATTGCTACTTCGATGACTCAGTTGACCCGGAAGGATGTACCGTTTGTGTGGAGTGAAAAATGTCAAAGTAGCTTTGATGAATTAAAGAAGAGATTAACTACGGCTCCTATTCTTGCGTTACCAAATGGAAATGACGACTTGGTGATTTACAGTGATGCTTCAAAAGAGGGTTTGGGTTGTGTTTTGATGCAGAATGGGAAAGTAATTGCTTATGCTTCGAGGAAGTTGACCCCTAGTGAACAAAATTACCCTACTCATGATATGGAGTTGGCTGCGATAGTCTTTGCGTTGCATAAGTGGAAGCATTACCTATATGGAGCGAAGTTTGAGATTTTTACCGATCACAAGAGTTTGAAATACCTCTTCTCTCAAAAGGAATTGAATAACCGTCAGCGTAGGTGGATGGAGCTTTAAAAGATTATGATTGCACTATTTCGTACCATCCGGGTAAAGCAAATGTGGTAGCTGATGCGATCAGTCGAAAGTCTTATGTGTCATCAATGATGATTCGTGAATGGAAATTGTTATAGGATGCTCGAGATTGGCGTCCCCAAGAGTCGAGCTGTGGAGTTATTTTTGCGAACCTTAATGTATTTCCCACATTAATTCAACAAATGAAGGATACTCAGAAGGAGGACCCAGAGTTGAAGAAGATTATGGATAATGCTCGGGATAGACAGTATGTGGACTTCCAGCTTGACTCCGAGGGAGTGTTGACTTACCGTAGCAGATTGTGTGTGCCGGATATCGGTGGGATTAAACAGCGAGTTCTCGACAAGGGTCACAAATCCCGGTATACCATTCATCCCGGGAGTACGAAGATGTATCAGGATTTAAAACAGCGATTTTGGTGGATTAACATGAAGAGGGAGATTGCAGATTATGTATCGAAGTGTTTGACCTGTCAACAAGTTAAAGCAGAGCATCAGAGACCCGCAGGTCTACTTCAGCCTCTTGAGATACCCGAGTGGAAGTGGGAACACATTACGATGGATTTTGTAACCAGACTACCCAGGACTCGAAGGAGGTTCAATGCAGTTTGGGTGATCGTGGACAGATTGACTAAATCATCTCATTTCTTACCCATTGACATTTCCTATTCGATGGAGAAACTTGCGAATTTGTATATTCATGAGATTGTCAGATTGCATGGTGTTCCAGTTAGTATTGTGTCAGACAGAGATCCCAGGTTTACATCCCGATTTTAGCAAGCGTTACAGAAGGCTTTGGGTACCGATTTGAGGTTCAGCACAGCATTTCATCCTCAGACTGACGGTCAGTCTGAGAGAACCATTCAGATTCTCGAGGATATGTTACGAGCTTGCACAGTTGACTTTCCTGATTCGTGGGATACATATCTACCGCTTGCAGAGTTCGCCTACAATAATAGTTATCAGTTGAGTATTCATATGGCACCGTATGAGGCTTTGTATGGGAGGAAATGTCGGTCACCTATTTGTTGGGACGAGGTTGGGGAAGCAAAACTTTGGGGTGTTGACATGGTTCAGGACTCGGTGGAAAAGGTTAAAATTATTCGGGATCGATTGAAGACGGCCCAGAGTCGACAGAAGAGCTATGCCGATTACCGAAGGCGAGATCTTAGTTTTCAGACCGGTGATTTTGTGTTCTTGAAGGTGTCCCCGAAGGTTGGTATTCGAAGGTTTGGGAAGAAGGGTAAATTAGCTCTGAGGTTTGTTGGACCGTTTGAGATTTTGGGGAAAGTGGGACTTCTAGCGTATCATCTTGCGTTACCATCTTCTTTGGACCAGTTGCATAATGTTTTCCACGTTTCTATGCTTCGGAAGTATGTTCATGATCCATCTCACGTGTTACCGAGGGTACCGGAGGATATAGAGCCTGACATGACCTACGAGGAACGACCGGTTCGGATTTTAGATACCAAAGTCCAAGAGTTGAGGAACAAAAGCATTCCGTTGGTTAGAGTTCTTTGGAGGAATCACAATGTTGAGGAATCGACTTGGGAGCTTCGAGAGGAGATGGAGCGTAAATACCCATGGCCTTTTAATTCGGGTAAGTCTCGTTAAAATTCGGGTCGAATTTTCTTTAAGGGGGAGTGAATGTCACGACCCGAAAACCCGTCTCTATTTTCTAATAATAAATATCTAATTATTTATTTATTTCTCATTTAATTGTTTAAATTATTATTTAATTAATAATTTATGTGTGTATTTTATGTGTTATAATAATTTATGCCTAGCATTTAATTGGTTAATTGTGCTAGTGTAGAGAGTTGGGTCTTAATTGTTAGTGGGGATTTATTTGTATTGGGTAGAGTAGGGGAGGGGCCTTAAGTGTAACATTTCAAATTAATCATCTCCCTACTCCCTCTCTTCTCCCTCACCCCTCCCTCACCTCATTTCATTTCCCAGTTTCTTTCTCTCTCTCTCTCCAAGAAAGGTAAAAATTCTTCTCTCCCTTCTCTCTTCATTCTACCTATCTTCCTCTCATCTTTTCTTATTTCTCATTTTATGAAATGTGTTTAGATCGTCGATAGGATCGTAGGAAGCTAAGAATATTTGAATTCCGTCACCTTTGAGAAATCCGGGTAAGTTGCTTTTCCCCCATTTTTATGCAAAAATGTTCATATCATGTTTATATAATGCTTAAGTTGTTATATTTGATGTTTGATTGAGTTTGGAATTTATTTGGAATTTATTTTGGTTTTTGGTTAAAAATGGTGATTTTGATGAATGTTGGGTTTCAATCTTAGTTTGGGTTGATAGAGGATGTGATTTAGGTCCCTTTCTAGTTGTTAAGTTGTTTTGGTTCATGTTTATGCTTGGTGGAAAGCTTAGTTGTGTTTGATTTGGAGAATTTGTGGAAATGGTAAGCATTCTTGAAGAACCCAGCTGCTGAATCCTCCCAGCCCGTAGACCAGGCGCCCACCTGTGTTGAACCAGGTGCCCGCCTACATGCCTTTTCCAGCGGCCAGACCTTCTGGTCAAATAAGCGCGCGCCCGACCCCTTGCAAGCGCCCGCCCGCCCTGTTTCAGGAAATTCTTCCTTTTTGCTTGTTTAAACTATTGCTTCCCTAGTTTTAATTTATCTACTCAAATTAACTTAAGTTAACATTGTGGAACACTTTATTAAATTGAATTGGTTCTTTTATGAATAAAAATGTTATGAAATTTGATTAAGTACCGTTTTGGGAATATTAGACATCTTTGATGTGTTGCTTGGATTGATTTACCTTTGAGGTGATTTATTTGGAATGGTTCCCTACTTCGGAATCATGAGTTGTTTATTTAAGCTAGTGTTTATTACTTAGCTTTATTTGAAAGTCCAGCTGGTTATTTCTGTATCGAGTCAGGCAATGGATAATGCTATAATGGCACAGCCAAGTCCAGTATAGCATCGCCCATTGGTCCTTCTTTCCTCATCCAGATTGGCCTTGGATGGGATGAGCTAGCTCTTTTTGTGAGTATTCTAGCTACACGTTTTGGAGCATGACTTTGTGGCATGGCTCCCGCCCCTTGTGGCATGTTACTTTGTTATTGGTTCCGGTACCGGGGGTTTTCTCTTCAAGCCTTCATGCTATTATGAAGATGTTGATTGTTGATTGTTGAAGCTGCGCAGCGACCTTTATTTGGTTATATCAGTTGGGAAACCTTGGCTAATATCCTTTGTTAATTGTTTATTTCCGCTCCTATCTGTTAATTGATAAATGCTATGTGCTAGGTGATATTTATTATTGTTTATTGCTTATTGCATCATAGCATGTCATGTAGTTGCATTAGTAACTTATTGAGATTTATCTCACCCCCTTTCTTTTATCTTTGTTTTTCCTTAACACCCCCCCAGGAGGAAAGGATTAGACTCGCTGATCACGAGGAGGACGTCGCGAGGGTTGAGCTTTTGGGAAAGTTTTTATTGGTGGGTTTACATTACATAAATGTGTAACCTTTTTGGGAATAGTTGTACCAAACTTGACGTCATTAGAATTTGTATATTATATTATTTTGGGTGTGAGCTTATGGAGCTTACACTAGTTTATATTTTGTTGTTCAAGTTGGATTTCAAAACTCTGTGTTATCATCTTTTGGTATAAAAGGAAAAATTTTATCTACATTATTTTAGAGTCCATTGTCTAAGTCGACGTCCAGCTCGCGTACTCCGGGCCCGCGGGGTCGGGGTCGCTACACGAATGGTTTGAATTGAACAAAGTTTTGTGAAAACACAATGATGCATTCTTCTCATTAAAACTTGAAAGATATGAGTTACAGGTACAAGTTTTACAATGGAAGAAAAATCAAAAGCAAAAAAGAATTAAAATGCACATCAAAAAGGTATTACCTATGCCCAGCAAAAGAAAAGAATACAATTCTAATCTATATTAATTCTTGTTAACGCTTCCCTAAGCTCATTCTGCAGGCTGGTAAACTTGTTCATCAACTCAATTTTCATAAACTGAAACTTAGCATTGTATTCCATAGCCTGATTGACGTAGGTCTTCATTCCACTGCACATCAAATCATTATCTTTCTGAAGGTCTTCAGAAACTCGATTAAAAGTATTCTTAAGCGAACCAAATTGATTTGCAAGAGATTGTTGAGCAGACGCAATCAAGTCCTGAATTTCCTTCTGCGCATCCACAAGAATTTTTGTCAACTCCACTTGAACCATATTCTGGCTTGCTTGCATATCCAGGATAGCCTGGTTCATCTTCGCATTGAAAGTGTCACCAAACTGAACTAAGCAGTTGGTCATGTGAGATTTTAGCACATCAATGGAGACGGAGGAAGAGCTGGATTCTCCTGGCGAAAATTTTCAAGCGCATTCAGAACCTTGGCAGTTTCAACTTGAATACATTCACTCATAGTCTCTCCCAAAGTGCATAGTGCATCAGTCAAACCATGCATAGAGGGAATCTTGGAGAGAGCAGTGGTAATAACACCAAAGTCATGCTCTATGTCTTGGCGCAGGATATCAAAATTTGGAGGAGCAGGCACACAACTGGTTGCAGGCACGTCAGAAGGGGTTGCCTTTGTTGCAAAACTACTCTCCCCCTTAATGGCACAATCAATATCCTGTAGCAAACTGGCCTGCGCATCGAGCCTAACTGACTGCGCATCCAGTTGCTCTTCAACCTTAGCTTACGCAGTGACCATTTGAAAATGCTGGGTTTGCGCGGCAAATTGATTATCCTGAATAGTTTGAAGCATGGCCAGGATTTGGCGCATGTCAGATAAACTTGATGGATCTGAGGGAGCAGTTGCTGGAGGTACTATTGGAATAACCGGAGGAGAAGTGTGAGAAGCCCCAGTTGGTTGCGCGGGGATAGCAGCAGCAGCAGTATGAGCAGGAGTAAGAGTTGTAGCAGCTTGCACAGGAACAGGAGAATGATGGACATCATAATCTTCTGAGCTTGAGTCTTCACCATCTTCAACTATTGGCGCATCCTCATAGACTGTAGGGTCAGGCGCATCAAAAGCAAAGCCTTCACCATCAATGTAGATAGGTGGGGCTTACTGCAAGTAGAGGGGCCAGCAGCAGTGGATTTGGAAGGGCTAATAAGTGGATCATTGAATGCACCTTCAAATACATCTTCCTCTTATGCAGGAGTAGGAGTAGAGGTGCGCGTTGACTTAGGCGCAGGAGAAGGGGGCGCAGCAACATCATCATCAACCTGGATGTCTTCATCAGACTCATCCAGTAGAGTCCTTGTTTCCTTTGCTTTCTGCTTCTTCTTCTTTTCTTTCTTTTCTTTCTCACGCGCAGCAGCCTTTGATTTCTTGGACTTCATTGGTGGCTCAGGGTCAGCTACAGCCTTGCGCTTAGCAGCAGGCGCAGTAGGCTCTTTGATTTTAATTCCAGGCGTAACAGTAGATTTGCTGGCCTTCTTCTTCTTGCATGGCGCATCAGAAGCAATCCATTTGCCCTTTTCTTTGTCTCCGACCTTGTTCAGAACATGTTCATAAACTGACTTATTTTCAGAGTTTGAGCTAGATGAGGATGCTTCCTTGATCTCACTATCAGAAACTGGAGGGGAGCCTTGGTCATCAAGATGAATATCCTCAAACACCTCAATAGGATCCGCAGCCCAGTACATGCAGTAGTCAAAATTATTTACTTCACGGTAAAAATTGTGGAGGAATACGCGTGTGTAAGTGCGTGTAGAAGTAACATCAACCTTCAATGATGGGTCTTCATCCACCAATTTGCGCACAGAGGGTAAACGCATGAAAACCGCAGTGAGAATTCTGCAGTGAGTCTTGTACTTGGGTGGCTTCTTGGTGTCAGCAGCTTTCTTCTTGTAGACGCGCACCCACCGTACTAATTCATCAAAAAATATCTCCGCCCAACTCAAAGCCTTCTTCTTGTAAATAGCAGCGCAGCACATCCATTGCTTGCTGATGAATGTTGACTTGTTTCCATTCTTGCAATTAATGGTGTCACCGATGAGTGTGCAGAGATAGTACATAAGTTCGCCAAATTCTTTCCTATCGTGATTGTTGTATTGACCAACCAGAGTAGGATTCTTTATCAGTTTCTGCGCAACTTTGTCTTGCGTATCCTGAGAGAGCTTCTTCTTGGCGCACGCAGGAAAGTCGATCGTTTGACGGATATGCGCATAATTGATCGTGACAGACACGCCGTGGATTGAACTTTTCAGGCACTGGACTGGAATGTCGTCGTAGATGCGCTCCACTTCTTCTGCGTTGCTGAAGAACTCATCTATATATGATGGAAGGATATATGTCTGCCCTTTGGAGAAGAGGGGTAGGATGCCAGAGCTATCCATAAGCTCTATCATGTAGCGTCCAAGCGCATCCATTTTTAGATCCTCCACATCTAGTTCCCATCCAGGAATAAAGTAATTCAAATTATGCGCAAAACAAAAGTTATGAATTAGATCTGGAGATGCCCATGGAGAGAAGCGCATGCGCATGGAGAGAAGCGCATGCGCATGAGCGATATGCGCAGTGCATGAACTAGACTCCATACTTAGAATATAATTATAAATAAAAGGGTAAAAATGTCCAAAAACACAAAATTTGAATCACACGCATAAAATTGGCGCGAAAAGCATAAACATAAACAATAATCATGTCAAGGCACAATATATGACTATTCATCAAGAACATGAAGAACATGCATCGAATACACGAAGAACACGAAGAACATAAATATGTTAAAGTGTTCCAAAATGCATAAAAAACATATCAAAACGTTCGTAATGAAAAATCACAAGCAAATAAGTAAACCAAAACAACAATAACAAGAACAATCACCCAGAATCTGAGAAAAACGAAAGACAAATACGAAAAGTCATAAACTCGAAAAATCTCAGAAACTCAAACCAATCGATCATTGATCGTAAAACAAATTACATAAATGAAAAGGCACAAGTAAAACGAGCACACAGCATCAAATAATTTGAAAAATGAGCAACGGATCATAGAGAAATCGCAAACGGGAAAAATCATACCTTCGAACACCAACAATGGCGAAAAACGAAAAAAGAGGATTTAATATTCTCACCATTTGGGGATCTTCTGGTTTTTTTGATGTTGTTTTCTTAGGAGCCATGAAATATATAGAATAAACTTACACGAAAATGGAGTAAAAATCGAAAGTGTGTGGAGAAAGAAATGTCAGAGAGAGAGAAAACGAGAGAGAGAGAGAGAGAGAAAAAGAGAGTGCAGAGAGTGAAAGAGATAAGAGCAGAGACGGCGGTTGATAGGCTATAACGAAAAAGGTAAGATAACGTCACGACGCGCTGACAGAGTTGGTGAAAGTCAGGTGAGTGACGCGCACGTGCAAGAGGGGCACACCCGCAGGTGACGTGGACCAATGAGGAACGCGCGTGAAAAAGCCCTAGCCGCGCGCGTGTGTCAGGCATTAATTGTCAAGAAAATATTTTTCCACTTTCGTCATAAGTAGCACACAAAGAGCATTAATGGCGCGTCACTCAATGCTTTTGCATTAAATGAGGTGGGATGTGTGCAGGGGTAAAATAGTAATTTCCCAAGAAAAATTCAAAAGAAAATGACGATGGAATAACATAATTACGCAAGTACCCTTGTGAATTATGTGCTGACTCATCAGGTCAATGACCTAGGTGTAATTAATGAAAAGAAAACTTACCTGAGGTCCACGTGGCATGCGCATGAAGCTTATGCGCAGCTCTATAATGCGCAAAGATTCTTAGAAATCTCATAAATGTTTTGCCTTATGCGCATCACCATGTACGCTTGAAGTGCGCATGCGCATGAGGTATTTCTAACTTAGAAAATTTTAAGTCACAACAAAATCATTAGAATTGACAAATTATATGGACAAAATTTAGCTGAGTTCAAGCATACCCATTTCTCCTCTAAAAAATATGAACCTTTTAGCATCTAGTGCTTTTGTAAGGATATCAGCGATTTGATAGTCGGTTCCCACGTGTTCCAAATGAATGTTTCTTTTCTCCACGTGGTCTTTGAGGAAGTGATACTTAATGTCTATGTGCTTAGTCTTTGAGTGCATGACATGATTTTCAAAAACCGCAATGGTTGATGTATTGTCGTAGTAGATGGGACAATTTTCTTCGATTATGTCATAGTCCACCAATTACTGCTTCATCCATAGAATCTGACAGCAACAACTTCCAGCAGTGATATATTCTGCTTCTGTAGTTGAGACAGAAACTGCAGCTTGTTTCTTACTTTCCCATGACACAAGTCGATATCCGAGGAAATGACAAGTGCCACTTGTGCTTTTCCTGTCTATAGTACACGCTGCATAATCCGCATCTAAATAACCTACAAGTTTAAAATTCGAATCTTTGGTGTACCAAAGTCCAAGGTTAACAGTGCCGGAGAGATATCGTATAATACGCTTCACGGAAATTAAGTGCGCTTCTCTAGGGTCAGATTGATAACGAGCGCAGACACAAACACTAAACATTATATCAGGCCTACTAGCAGTAAGATAAAGGAGTGAGCCAATCATACCTCGATAGAGCGTTTGATCAACCTTTTTACCTTTTAAATCTTTGTCGAGTTTGTTGCCGGTAGCCATTGGGGTATCATATGGTTTAGCATTATCTAGTCCAAACTTCTTGATTAGATCCCTTGTATACTTTGCTTGGTTGATAAATATGCCTTCATCCATTTGCTTGATTTGAAGCCCGAGGAAGAATGTGAGTTCTCCCATCATGCTCATCTCAAACTTGCTTTTCATTAGTTTCTCAAAGTGCTTGCACAACAATTCATTAGTAGAACCAAAAATAATATCATCGATATAAATTTGAACAAGTAATTTATGATCATTATGTTTGGCAATGAAAAGAGTAGTATCTATTTTACTGGGGGTGAAGCCTTTCTCAATGAGAAACTTGGATAGTGTATCATACCATGCTCTTGGTGCTTGCTTTAGCCCATACAAAGATTTCTGGAGTTTGTATACATGATTTGGAAATTGAGAATCTTCAAACCCAGGTGGTTGAGCTACGTAGACTTGTTCTTGGAGTTCACCATTTAGAAATGCGCTCTTGACATCCATTTGATATAACTTGAAGTTCTTGTGAGCAGCGTAAGCTAGGAAGATCCTTATAGCTTCAAGTCTTCCGACGGGCGTAAAAGTTTCATCGTATTCGATTCCTTCCTCTTGCCTGTATCCTTGTGCAACCAACCTTGCTTTGTTTCTTGTGATGTTTCCATTCTCATCCATCTTATTTCTGAACACCCACTTTGTACCAATCACTCCTTGATCATTTGGTCTTGGAACAAGGTTCCAGACTTTACATCGTTTAAATTTATTGAGTTCTTCTTGCATTGCAACAACCCAATTCGGATCTTGGAGCGCTTCATCTGCCTTCTTCGGTTCAATTTGAGAGATAAATGAAGTGTAAGCATCAAAGTTTTTAGCTCTCCTTGTACGAACCCCAACATGAAGATCACCAATGATATTAGTGATTGGGTGATCTCTAACTTCACGAATTTCAGGAGGTAAGTTAGGTTGAGTTGTAGTAACTTGAAGGTCTTCAGTTGGCACATCTTCACTGCATCAAAATCATTAAAGTTAGGGGGTTGAACTGGTTCAGAATTGAAAGAGTGAGTGACACCAGGCGCAGAATTAGAATGGTGCACATTAGTGGAATCTCTAGGCGCATTGTTCGGTGCAACTGAAGCTTCACTTGGTGCGCTATTGACAAAGCTTTGCGCAACTGATGTAGATAGATTTCCTTGAGTTGATGTATTCTGATTTTGTGTATGTACAGCTGAAATGTGCGCACCTGTCTCAATAGACTCAACAGAATCATCAACAATATTTGGAGCCAAATGTGGCTTAAGGAGAGAATGTTCATCAAATGTAACATGTATAGATTCAACTATCACTAAAGTAGATCTATTGAAAATGCGAAAAGCTTTAGAATGTTTAGCATACCCAATAAAAATACCTTCTTCGGCTTTAGCATCGAATTTACCTCTATGTTCGTTTCTGTTGTAGAGGATATAGCATTTGCAACCAAAGATTTTGAACAACGCAATGTTGGGAGTTCTACCACGCCAAAGTTCATAAGGGGTCTTGTTGTGGCGTTTGTTGATGAGGGAACGATTCTGAGTAAAGTATGTTGTGTTGATAGCTTCTTCCCAAAAGTACTTAGGCAGTTTCGCTTCAGATATCATCGTCTTCCCTACTTCTATCAATGTTATGTTTTTCCTTTCCACAACACCATTTTGCTGCGGAACTCCAGCTGTTGAGAAGTTGTGATATATCCCATGATCGTCGCAGTATCGAGCAACACCATTGTTCTTGAATTCTGTTCCATTATTGGATCGAACACTAACGATGTCATCTTCTTTTTGGATTTGGAGCAGGTGAATAGAGTGGTGAGAATGTCATAACAATTGTCTTTAGAGATCATCATTTCCACCCATGCATATCTTGAATAATCATCCACCACAACTAAAGTATATTTGTTTCCTCTTATGCTTACAGTGATGACTGGTCCAAATAGATCAATGTGCAGCAGTTGTAAACATCTTGAAGTTGAGGGATTTGTCTTGCTGGAGAAAGACTGCTTTGATTGTTTGCCAAGTTGACACGTAGCGCATTTTTTGTCATGATGATCAGCAACCTTGGGAAGTCCTTTGACAAGATTATCCCTGCTGAGTTTTGATAGATATTTGAAGTTCAAGTGACTCAAGCGCTTGTGCCATAGCCAACTATTTTCGCTCACACTTTCAGCTACAAAAGAAAGATTAGTACTAGAGTTTTGTCTTACGATATCCCATGAGTAGTATAGCTCCGGTTTTGCCATTCTTGATAAGACATTGTGTTGAAGTGAAATGGCATTCTAATCCTTTGTCGTAAAATTGAGATATGGATAATAAGTTGTGCTTGAGTCCTTCCACGAGAGAGACTCTTTCGATGCACATTTTGTCTTTCTTGAGCTTTCCATATGCTACAACTTGACCTTTGTTTTTGTCACCAAATGTTACTGAGGGACCTCTTTCTTCATGAACATCTTCAAGTAAGGATTCATCTCCAGTCATGTGTTGTGAGCACCCACTGTCGAGAATCCATTCATACGTTCTAGCTTTAGAAGATCCAGCCATGAAGCAAAGAACCTAAAATATAGACATTTAAGCAGGTCCCCTTTATTCCTTTTCGGGTCCTAGAGTTAGAAACTTTTGACGACCCACTCTTGCTTGACCTTAGGATTTTTAAGTCCTTTGGCATTGGGAGTGAATCTCAAAAGGCATTCCACTGCCTTTTGTCCAGAACAATCACAAATAGAACAATGATGAAAGCCACTAATCACGTGAGTTTTCACAAACTCCTTACTTTTCTTAGGGATAGCATTCTTCTTTGGGTCAGATGAATTTTCCTTAACAAAATTTTTCTTTTGAAATTTTGGTGCGCTTTTTCTAGGAGTGCGCATAGGGCTAGGAGGCGCATGGCGTTGATGCGCATGGCTCCTAGGCACATAATGTTCGCTCGTAGAAGGAGCGCGCCTTGTTTCAAGAATTATTTTGCTAGAGGAAGATTCATTTGTAGCTACTTCCTTCTCTTTAGCTTTCCCAAATTGTTTTGTTGGGTAGACATAATGGAATGTTTGTCTCTTGACTGGTTCCTGTCTTTTACCCATTGAAATAGAATGTTTTTCCTTGGAAATTTCACAAGTTTGCTGAGGTGTAAATTCACTTTCCCTTTCAGCGCAGACCTCACACTTAAAGTTGTCACTAGTTGAAGTGAATCTCAAGCCGCTTTTATCACCACCGGATTTTTGGGACTCAAAGATACTATCCATAGTGACACGAGAATTGGACCCACTAGTACAGAATGGAGCTTGGATAGCGTTTATTTTGGGGCTTACATAGCGCAAAAAAGTGCTATCCTAGCGTCCGCAATGGTAGTTTGCATAGCACTTGTTATGCGCAATGTAAGAGCAGTATCTACAATAGCGTTTTTGTCTTGGATAGCGCATACGGAAGCGCAATGGTAAGAAGGTTTTTATTTTTAAAAAATCAACTTCTATAGCGTTTGTGATGCGCTATTGAAGCTACATATTTTTTTAAAAAAAAATCAACCTACCATAGCGCATGGTAAATGCTATGGAAGTAAAGATCATTTTTTGTGTCAATAACTACCATATCGCATAAAAAGCGTTATGCAAGGCTACATGTTTTTTTTTATTTGCTGCCCATAATTCAAATTAGATAATTTATACCCAAAAAACTAAAATACATTAAAAATGACATGAACTAACAAACATTTCATTCAATAATAACATTCAAACATTCATTACATACACCAACTATAACTTTTACAATCATCCACATGATCGAGTTATAAACTAACAAGATTTGTTTCTACAATCAACAATAGTTAGAACTAAAATACCTATTTTAGACTACTTCCGTGCCATCTTCTCCTTAATAAATCGGTTATACAAGTAACATACCCAATTAACCTGAAAACTCTTAATTTTGTTCGGAGAATAACTCTTCAATCGATTTGCATGTAACTGTACCAAAAAAATTACAAAGAGTAAGGGACTATATACAATCGAAGGCATGAAGTAGAAGAAAATATAGGGCATTACTGAAATAAACAATAAAGGTATAAATGTCATCAGGGATATACTTACATAAACAGGGATATTTGTTTCACCACCGAGCAATATAGTCTCAATGAAGCATCCAATATATAGTAGCCACAATGAATTCCATCCGTTTGCTTCGGGCACTATCAATAACAATTTATGTTTGTATTAAAAACTAGAACTCATACACGTGCCGATGGCACTATCAATTATAAGAGTTTATCAGGTTCGTCGTCATCATCAGCAACTTCAATCATTAGCAGTAAACATAGTAGCAGCTGAGACAAGATACTTCGGTTTTTGTCACTAACTGAGAAAATGAGGGGAATGGGACATACAGGGGATCAGGTTCAGGACCTTCCTTATATCCTTGGCCACAATTTCAAGTTAAGTTGAATTATATAGTGATTGTCATCTACAGGTTTCTAGACCACTAAAGTAAATACGTTAAGGAAAAGCTTCCCTAAAACAGAAACTGTCCTCTTCATTCACTAACAATAAAAATAAAAACAGATCAGGGGTGGGTGGGGGTAGTAAGTGTTTCTACCGCTCCACTTTCCTACAATCACTTAGTATGCACTTAGCGTACAACTAATAAGTTAAGTTTAAGGAAAACGAAGAAAGTGAGATCCCAGCTAGAGAACTTAATGTAAATCGAAGAAGATTTCATCTCAAATAAAGCCATTTCCGCAGACATCACAACCAAAAGAAACAAACCTTACAATCACAAGCTCGAACACATCATTAGAACATATCAAATTTCATTACAGCAGCCATCTATTTTTAGCTGCAAACTATTCCAACAAAAACGATCTTACAACTAAACTTCTTGCCACAAACAAATCTAGTTTCTAAACAGCAATAACCCATAATTCATTCACATATTAACAATCACAGATCCGAAAGCAAGACAACAAAACTCTACCGATTCGATAGAAACTTCAGAGTACATAGTGGAATCAAAATCAAGTTAAAACGAAGTTCATAACACCAAAATTGCAAACAGTGAAACGCACGAATTCTGAGATAGGAGAAAACATCGAAACCCTTAATGGTTATCTATTGGAGTATAAAAAGTTGACAGAGGAATTTCAAAATCATTCCAGGAGCTTAACCTTAACGGTTATCTATGAATGTGAAGTGCATAGTTTGGACTGAAGTTCAGAGACCAAAAACAGAAGACACCAACTCAATTAAGAGCAGAGGTGGTGGAATTTTTTTGACATTTATTTCGAGAAGGGGAGATTATAAAAAGTACAAATTTGAAATCCAAATTATTTCATAAAATAAGTTAGACCAAATTAATCTCACTGGAAACAAAGTTAGAACAGGGGAATGAAGTGTATCTTGAAAGTAATGATTATGTAACAGCATCAAATCTGGGACAGCAATTATAATAACTGGATGGTATTCCATCTGAAGTTGTAAAGTAAATTACCTGAATGGTATTCCATCTGAAGTTGTTGAAGGCCTTCTTGGTATTATTCCCACTACGATGGGTCCGAAAAGCTCTTAGACCACTATAAAAAGATGAAATAAACATGTCAATAATATTTAAATGTATGATCCTAGTTTTCATCAAAAGAAAGTTTAAAAGGGAACACTTTACATTTCAACAAGCTGTCTCAACTTCACATTTTTTGAAAATTTTCCATTTTCATCTGAATCCATATAGTAAATGCTCTCTGTCTTGCTATTTATGGCAACCAATACCCAATGATACATGTATTATATTTGAAAAAGTTCAAATAACTTTTATATTTACTAAAAATAAAATTGCATAATATATGTAATTAACTTACCCCACGTTATGAGGCATTAAAACAAGGTGGTCTGCTCCAGCATATGGCAGCATACAATTAGCCAAATAATTGGCCGCAACAGGTGCATCTACTAGAGGAGAAAACAAATGGGGAGAAGCGAAAGAGAACTTCGCAGCTAACTCATGATTTTTGGAAAGATAAACATCACCCAAATACCTTTCATGAAGACAAACTACATGAGTACATAATAGCTAAAGCAAATATATTGTAAAATGTGAAAACCAACATATTTAACTAGTAGTAGCAATTTTACCTTATGTACAAGACAATAGAAGATGTACTTAGCTACTGGTCATTCAGAACCTCCATAATGTTCTCCCGTCCAATTCATTCAATCCAAGGTTGTCCATCAAAATATGAATTTATGGGAACTTCAATGACGTCGTTGAAATCCTCTGTGTGAATGACAGCACGTATTAAGGCCAAAATGACATCATTGTGAAT
Organism: Campanula takesimana; assembly: GCA_026119855.1. Taxonomy (NCBI): domain Eukaryota; kingdom Viridiplantae; phylum Streptophyta; class Magnoliopsida; order Asterales; family Campanulaceae; genus Campanula; species Campanula takesimana. The sequence goes on from JAOWBW010000140.1 coordinate 653,106, forward strand.
AGAATTCTCAGGAAGGGGATAACCTAATGGTCGCGGTGGCGCTCCGCCTGTGGACTCTAATGTTCTCTCCTTTTTCTTTCTCGATTCAAATTGATCAGCTTCCTTAAGATTTCTTTTCCCATTGTCCATCTTCCTTGGCTTAAAGATCAACAAAATGCAAAAAAAAATCTATAAGTGTTTCTTCATTTGAAGCAAAATAAAAGATTTATTTACTACCTCCATCCCAAAATAAAAAAGTCATTTTTTAAATTTACCATACTTCTAAAAAGCTAATAGAGGCAGATAAGCTAATTAAAGATTTATTTACCTGTTTCTCCAAAGACACCAACTTTTTTGGTCATGGAAGAAAATACCTAGGAGCTCCTCCAACAGTTGTTACTTCGCCACATGGAACCGGTAGGGCTGTATCTTTTTCCTCTTCAACCGCCACCTCAAATTGAACTCTCACGTAACCATCTTTGAGACGAACACCATGACAAATTTCGTTAGGGCCATTGTACAAGATCCCTTTCCCAACATATCTACGCGGTGGCTCTTGATACAAATAACATTCAACCGGACCCTGGCCACGAATTATCAAATCAAAAAACAAATAGTGAAAACAGAACGAATATCAATTTCTAAAGAACAGAAAAAAAGATGTCTAAAACTCAAGTGAAATAAAAAATTACCTTAGGAAGGTCTACATGTGGATCACCATTTTCACAATTTGCCCAAAGTATGTGGTTCCCAAATTTTAATCTTCGTTGCCCAGAACTGAAATTCCGCTATTCTGCATTGTGCTATTCTCATCGTGATCTCTAGTGTAAAATGTGTATCCATTTATAAGGTAACATTTATAAGAAAACACATGTGTATCAGGTCCTCTAGACAACCACTTCACCCTTTCAAAAACTGACTCATTCCCTAGTAGCTTTTCTGAAATATGATTACGGAACCAAAATGAATGTACGGTTGTGCTACACTTGAATCCAATTTGAATCTCTATATGGATGCTTATGTGACATCATTTGCTTGTGCAACTTGACAAATGGTTCCACATCGACACTATTGTGTAAAATATACAAATGTACCCTATGTCATTGTTCAAGGATAATCTCAACATGTTGACCTCCTGTGACACCTTTACCATCAATCCTACCAGTGTGACATGTAGTTGGAAGTCCAATTGATTAGACATTTAGGATGTACTCAGACCAATATTCTAATGCTTCTTCAACTAAGTAGAGTTCTGCCATGCAACCCTCCGGACGATACCTAGTCATCACATACCCTTTCAACACTTTCATATACCTCTCACTGCCATACATCGATCTCAAACGGCCAGGACCACACATCCTTATCTCGTAAACCAGGTGAACAGTCAAATGAACCACGATATCAAAGAAAGAAGGTGGGAAATACATCTCAAGCTCACAAATTGTCTCCACAATTTGTTTTTGGTAATGAGATAACCTTATAGGATCAATGACTTTACTACTCATTGCCTTGAAAAACCAACAGAGCTTTGTAATAGTGGTGCGCACATTTTCTGGCAAAATGGAGCGAATCGTAATTGGGAGTAAAGTCTCAATGATGACATGGTAATCATGAGAATTCAAAGATGTCAACTTCAACCCATTTTCAGATACTAAACTCTGAATGTTAGATGAGTACCCCTCTGGGACCTTAACTGACTGAAGTGTCTCAAGTAAGACCTTTTTCTCATAATTAGACAATGTATGAGCGGCAGGTGGTAAATATGGTGATTTCCCTTCCTTTATCACATGCACTAAATCTCCTTTAATTCCAAGGTCAACCATGTCCATTCTTGCATTGTACCCATCTTTAGACTTCTCTTTGTCACCTAGCAAAGTATTTAAAATACTAGCACAAATATTTTTTTCAGTATGCATGAGATCAATAAAGTGTCTCACATAAAAGTCTTTCCAATAGCTTAATTCAGAAAAAAAAAATGATTTCTTCTTCCAACCTTTAGTAGGAACTGCCTTTCCAAAATTCTTACCAAACTGTGCCTCGATGTTTTCCACCTTTTCCAACACATCCTCACCTGTCAATATATCTGGTGCTTTTCGCTCTTCAACTTCACCATTGAATGCCTCTGACATTGTCCGGTACCGATGATTCGCTTCCAACCACCTCCTATGTCCCATGTAAATGGATTTCTTACAATGCGCTAAATGAAGATGATCAGTGTCCTCAGTACACCATGGACATGCAGTACGCCCTTTCACACCATAACCAGAAAGATTCCCATAAGCTGGAAAATCATTGATTGTTCCAAATAACATGGATTTTAACATGAAATTATCCTTTTTGTACCCATCATACACACCAATGCCCTGTTCCCACAATAACTTCAAGTCATCAATTAGAGGAGCCAAGTAGACGTCAATGTCATTACCAGGTTGTCTCGGACCTGGTATCAAAATAGACAACATCATGTACCGGCGCTTTATACACAACCAAGGTGCCAAATTATAGATCATCAGAATAACAGGCCATGTACTATGGCTAGTACTTTGAACCCCAAAAGGATTCATTCCATCAGATGAAAGTACTAAGCGCATGTTTCTTGGCTCTTTGCCAAATTCTGGATATCTATCATAAAATTTCTTCCATTGAGGTGAATCAGCTGGGTGTCTCAACATTCCATCTTTAATTCGCCCATCTTGATGTCATGTCAAATATTTAGCATCATTCGGGCTGCTGTATAACCGCCTAATTCTTGGAATTATCGGGAAGTACCACATAACCTTGGCAAGGGATTTCTTTTTGTTATAACGTTCTGTACCAAACTTAGGACATTTACTGAGATTTGCGTACTCTTTGCGGTACAGAATACAATCTTTTGGACAAGCATGAATCTTCTCATGTGTTAAGCCAATTAGTTTGAGCATCTGTCTCGCATTATATGCTTGACGAGGGAGCACATTATCATCTGGCAACAAATCACTCACGGCTTATAACAATTCTGTAAAGAACACGTCAGAAACCTGGTGAACAGCTTTTAAGTTATACAAAGTCAAAACAGCATACAGTTTTATTGCCTTTGTACACCCAGGTGTAGACACCCCGCCTTGGACCGCTCACCCCGATTGAACATTTGATCTTGTGTTTCTCCCTATTTTAAGTGTTTCTCGTTAGTTTCTGTCACTTCCGTTAAGTTCCTGACTGACTTCGTTAAGTCCAGGGACTAAACTGAATAACGGGGCTGACTTTCTAGTCCATTCTGTCAAAATCGCCTTCTCTGAGTCGCGCGCCTCCGACAGGAGGAGCCAGACGCGCGCGCCTCCCGCCCCCAAATCAGGAAGCGCGCGCCTCTGGGCGTCAGTTACAGATTTCTGGCCAGGATTCTCTCCCTTGCTCAACTTACAGGATTTTTGCCCGAGAAGGATTTCTTGGTGACTGAGTTTTGGCACCAAAAACATCCCTCTTTCACCTATAAAAACCTCCCTTTACCTCCATTTTCAAAGGACGAAAACGAGGGACAAAAACTTACACAAAAACTTTGACCAAAAAAGGACCGAAAGATCTTGACTTTACCAAATTTCCTACTTTCAAAGCATTTTCCAAAGGATTTCTCCAAGTAAATCAACAAGAAGTGTTTGAAGTCTCTTGAAGTCTAGGTAAAGCTATTTCTTTCCCCTTCTCAACTTCATCTCTTTTCTCTTTCTTTTTTGTATTATCAAAGTGCAATCACCCAAATCATTTTGGGACATGACTTTAATGATCACCTCATCTCATTGAGGTCGGTTAAAGAGTTATCTCCTACATTACAAACTCTATTTTAAAACCCTTTTTATGATTTAAAGAAGAAGAAGAAGAACGTTTATCATTCATGTAGATTTTGATCAAGCAAGACCAACTTTAGTTGGGCGAGATGGGTGTTTCGGTACTTCCCATCTCGTAATCTAACCCCCGAACCTCAAAACAAGGAATCTCTGTTTTCGTAATCAAACTTAGGCTATTATCAATAGGTTTTTCTTATGTTCCTCAAAACATAGGTGGCGACTCTAAACAATCTAAAACAAGTTAGACATCCTAGGATAATTCACCGCTCTAGCCAAGTTGTGGTTTCCCAGGGTATCTACAGTGGCGACTCCGCTGGGGACATTTGAGGGTTAAACTTGCATTCTGATCAAAATCTACATCTTTTCTGGGCATTCTGGCTCCTGATGGGGGAGGCGCGCGCTTCTGGCCTCTTCAGCCTCAGGCGCGCGCATCCCGCATCAAGGACCAGAATCGCCTGCTTCTTCATGTTCTTCATCTTCTTCTTTTGCTATTCTCCACTAATCATTTCTGCAGGGGTTACAATATACACATAGGACCAGGGCAATCCCCTGAGTCCAAAATCTGACAATCTGACAGGTGTGCCCAGAAGCGCGCGTCTCCCAATAGCATCGCGCCAGGCGCGCGCGTCTCGTATCAACACTCAGAGGCGCACGCTTCTGGTTTGGTTCCCAGAACAGAAACAGGTCTCAGAACAGAGCAGTCTGCATCAGTGGTTATTCTGAACTTCGGACTGTTTTAATTTTTGTGTTTTGTTTTATCGGTCACACGGGTGATTCGAAAGTTGTAATTATGTGCTTATTTGTTTTTTTTATTTCTTTTTTTTAAAAAAAAAATATAAAAAAATATTTTGTCACTTGTTAGACCTCACACTACATGCACATATTCCTATGAACTGCTCACTATCGAGTCGCACAAGTCCAAACCCAAACCCGTCGAGGCCCGTCCTAGAAAGTTTCAAGCTCCACCCGACCTTGACTCTTTCGAAACGGTCAACCTCAGCCCGTGGTGTAGTTCAAGACTACATGCCGGGGGTGACCTTTGAGCCATATATTCAAGCCGAGCACAAGCCACACAATTCTAGTTAGGGTCTAACACTCCGTGACTCAAGTCGGTTTCCATGTACCGAGATTTCCCTAAACTAATGTCTTCAAATCATACATGCCAACTTGTTGAAACGGACGCAATAAAAATCCGTCCCCAAAAGTGGTTATTTTTGGACGAAAATAAAAATCCGTCCCCGCATGTATGCTTTACTACATTAATTTAGTTTAATCCCGATACATGTAGGATTCACAAACGCGATGGAATCCGATGAGTATATGGGACCGCGAGATGGTCTATATACTAGTGTGACGATTCCATTATTTTCTTAGAAACCCCAAAAGGGATCCATTCCCTCCGACTTATAAAAAAAAAAAAAAGAGTCTTTTCTTATGTGGTTCGAGTCGTGTGCCCAACTGTGTGTTCTAAGCCTCTTCGTGGACCGCAAATATTACTCAAGACTGACAAGGGCCTCTTCTGAAATATAGGTTCAATTGGTACTTACAGAGTCTACCGGGATTCGGCAAATCGGTTAGTCCGTGAAGAGATCACTCCAACAGCTCCTACATCAACCATGATCGGCAGCAGCAACACCATGTCTCTCGAACAGCTTTCAACCATGGTCCAACTCCTCCAAGAGCAAGTCTCCACCCTTAATAAGGAGGCACAAAGCAAAGATGACATTTGGCAATCCCACCTCGACAGCCAAAGGGAGGCCCACGAGGCCGAGATGGAGCTAATGAAAGAAAAGCTCACTAATCTTGCCAAGGGGAAGAACAAGAATAACGATGACGAATCCGAATGGACCGAGGGTTTGTTCAAAAGTCCTTATGTCAACACCCGCACCAAGAAAGTAGGAGAGCCGAGTTCCGAGAACAATGAGCCTAAAATGGTGGATTCTATCATGTCCTACATCGACCAAAAATTCAATGGGCTCAACATGGGGAAAGGCTCCGACACAAGCCTTTATCAATCATCCATCCTCATGAGTACTATGGCCGCTCTTCCTGATAAGTTCAAGATGCCCGACATAAGCAAATTTAAGGGCAACTCTTGTCCTATGGCTCACATTGAGACTTATATTTGGGAAATGGTTCCGAAGAAGGTCTCCCCCAAGGTGATGGCTCAATGCTTTCCTCTCACTCTCGAGGGGGCAGCAAAAGATTGGTATGCTACTCTCCCGCTCACTGTTCGTCTTGATTGGGACTCCGCCATGCTTGCCTTCAAGAACCAATACCAAGGCAACACCACTCACCGGCCCACAAGGAAAGAGCTAGAGAACACTACTCAACGAGACCACGAGTCCTTCATCGACTTCACAAGGAGATGGAATGATAAACTCTCCGAGATTGTGGAAAGGCCAAATACCAAGGAGCAAATGGACATCTTTCTCAAATGTCTCAAAATTGATCTCCGCACCCACCTAAGTGGGGCTTGCTATGCAGATTTCTCCCAAATGTATGAGGCTCCGAATGGACGAGTTACTCAAAGAAGTGAAGAAAAGTGCTCCAAGCTACCGCTACAAGGCCGCTTGCAACTCCACAAAAGAGGCCTCGGTCAACGCCGTCACTATCGATAAGGGGAATTACAAAAAGGTTCCTCCACCCAAAGGGAAGAAGTCTCGAAATGACCATGTCTATACGCCTCTCCAAGGCATGACTCAAACCGAAGTGTTCGAAGTCCTCAAAGCAAAGGGTCAAGTCACACCCGTACAAGGGTACCAACCCAAGACGGTCCACCCCAATCATGCTCACCACAAATATTGTGGCTACCACCAATATAGTGGCCACACAACCGAGGAATGCTTCGTTCTCCGCAATGTCATTCAAGATCTCATAGACAAGAAAGAATTTGTAGTGACTAATGGCGAACATGTCAATGTAATAGAGATAGGAGAACTCGAGGGGACCACCCATTCAATCCCAATTGCGAATGGGGGCCCCAATGTTATGAATAAACTTGACAATTCTTGTTATGTTGTAACTTACGATGAGGTAATGAGGGAAGTACTAGAGAATAGGAAAAAGAAGCAAGATGGGAACGTCAACATGCTAACTCGATCCGGTCGAGTCATAGCAAGCAACCCTTCCACTTCCGCACCAAGCTCCTCTTCTCAAAGGCCGCAAGCTCGCGACACTCCCGAAGATCCTCTACTTGTCCAACTCAAGAAAACTCAAGCCAACATCTCTATTTGGGACCTCATTGCATCCTCAAAGAAACACCGAGATCTTGTCATCCGCAATCTCGATGATACATCATTTTCTTCCGATACTACTCCCGAGGACCTCACGGCAATGATCGGTCACATTCATTTCGGCAACGTCATCACCTTTGCCAATATGGACCTTCCACCATTTGGTTCCGACCACAACGAGGCTATTTACCTCAAGGTACGAGCAAGGGGGAGCACTACAAAAAAAATCCCTTTTTGCGATGGCTAATATCCATCGCGATTACCTAAATATCAGTCGCATATTGTATTTTGCGATGGGGAAAGCCGTCGACTTGGCCTTCGCCTATGCCCTTGTCGCTAAACGTATATGCGATTGGTTTGGCCATCGCAAAATGTTTTCTATATTATGCGATTGCTTTTCAATCGCATATTATAAATAATTTTATTTTTAAAATAATTATAATTAAAAGTATATGCGATTGGTTTGGCCATCGCAAAATGTTTTCCATATTATGCGATTGCTCTCCAATCGCATATTATAAATAATTTTATTTTTAAAATAATTATAATTAAAAGTATATGCGATTGGTTTGGCCATCGGAAAATGTTTTCCATATTTGGCGATTGCTTCTCAATCGCATATAATAAATATTTAAAAAATATATATATATAATTAATAGCATAGGCGATTGCTTTTCAATCGCATATAGTTTTTTTTTTTTCCAAATCAAAATTATAATTTTTTATTTTAATTAAAAGTGAACATAATTCAAGTTGTACTGAAATTTGCAACAACAAAAGCTTTTACATAAATTGGCAACAAACTGTTTCACCAAATGTTTCACTAGTTCCAAAAAGATCACCAACTATTTCACTAGTTCAAAATAAAAGCAAAGCACCTAGTTAGAAATATGAGTCTACCAAGGCAAAAGCAGTTTAAACATATCCAAAAATAAACATACTTGGCCTATTAGTTTCATAAATTCAAAAAGTAAAATGTACCCAAGTACGTAACTATGGAATCTCATCGCCCGTCTCACCATCATCATTGGAAGGAGATGCAGATGTTGGAATATTTGATGCACGATCAGAAATTGGTGTAGATTCATTATCATCGTTGAAAGTCAGGCGGGAGCATCCCAAACCTCTCAGCTAGCTCAGCCCAGAATGGAGCCATGTTGTTAATATACGCTTCCATTTTCTTCATTTTCTCGGAGGAATTTTGTGAAGTAACATATGCTGCATAATCATCATCATGAAGCGTTACTCGAACGCTTTGTCCATTTCTCACCCGGACATCCAAACAGCCTTCCTTTTTTTACGCCACCGACTGCTACCTCCCATATCTTACAACCAGGATCTGAAACAGCATCACATCCAGGGTGCAAAACTGCATTAACAGGAGCTGCTGGGTCTAAGACGTTCACTTCACGCAATTCTTTTGCGTACACCTCCTATATTGACAATAAAAACTAGTTACCAGATGACCATATCACAATAATACACACATAAGACTTCTCAATGCTCATCCATTGACCATGAAAGTAGTTAGAAGATAACTATATCTCATTAATACTAATAGCCTTTTCATAAAATAAGTAAACCAAGCAACAAATTTGAAAGATGGAAATTAATGTTATAAAAAATGTAAAACTAATTAACAAACATCCATCTAATAGCACACCTTAGTCACTGTAATCACAATCCAGTTGAACACCCATATAATCATAATTCACATCAGACCTTATCTTTCATTTCTTAGCTTATACTCCCTCCGTCCCAAAATGATGTTCACACTTTTTGTGTCATTACTACGAAACAACTTTGAGTAATAATTTTAGGTTGATTTAATAATCAACCTAAATTATTGCTCAAAGTTCTTTTCTAGTAACTTCAAACAAAGTGCGAACATCATTTTGGGACGGATGTAGTAACTAAGTACAACCATATCCTTGCCCAACAATTGAAAAAAGTGATAGAAAAATATCTTTAAAATTTCTGCAAATTAGTCAAAAACTGCTAGAAAAATATCAATTGCTAGTAAGACACCTCTATGTAGCCAATGTAGTTTGTACTCATAATAGAGATCACACACACAAAACAAGCCATTAGAAGGACTGTGTAACATTAAGCATTTTCTCGAACATTAAAGCACCACAAACTTGATAATAGCATAAAATTAGACCAGAAAATTACTGCAGCAAAATAAATAGAACAACCAGTTTAAACATTCTGCAAAATCTAAATAAGTGTGACTGCATACATATCACCAAAAGAATTGCAAAACAATACAAGGGTTGAAGTATTTATGTACCTAAATCGATCCTCGGTTGCGTTCTCCAGAGACAACGGTTCAAGTAAGTAACCTTTTTTATAGCTCCTTTTTTCTTAAGAAAAAAAATCTAGCTCTTGCTTTGGTGAAGAGCTACATATCCTGTAAAACAAAAATTTGAAATCAAACATTACATCTAAGTATTTTTGATTCGTGACTCGTGAGTCCCTTCTGCCTCAACAACATCAGAACACAAAAACTCGAAAATAAAATCAAATAAAATCACATTCGCTTATTGTAGTAGCTGAATTAGTAGAAAGCAAAAAATCAAGCCCTAGGTAGAGAGGGGGGGGGGATTAGGCATATGAAATTAGAGAACAAAAACAAAATAAGATGAAGGGTAAGGATTTAGGGCATCTGAAATTGGGGAACTAAAACAAAATTAGTTAAAAGGGGGATTTAGGACATGTGAAATTTGGATTTTTAGATAGATAAGAGACAAAGGGCTCATTTGGTAACCCGTCTAAAGTAAGCCGTATTATTAGTCCTAGTATATTAATATACGTACTATTACTCATCATGATTAATAACCGTGTGCTGAATATAATGGTATTTGAACAAAATAGTACACCATTCATAGGGTGATCAGTCCAATTACCAATACGCTAACCTCCTATTTCCATCAAATTTGGCCACTGCAATGAAGGCCTCTGCAGGGGATTTGTTTAGGGGGAATGACAAAGAAACCCTCCCTATTAGAAAACGGTCGCGCAAATACAAATTGGTGAGTGAGATTCCACTCACCGACTAACTTAATCAAATTAAATGAGCACTTATGGTTTTAAAGACTAATCTTTTTAAAGAAAACAACATAAATCAGACCAGACTAGGTCCACTAGGATGTGGGAAACAGCCCAAGATGTAAACGCATACTACGTAACATGTGGATTACAATATTCCCATTTCAAGAAAATAAAAAAATAATAGCCTTGGTCACACCAGAAAGAGGCCAAAAGAAAATACAAATAATAACAATAATATTAAAATAAAAGGTTAACAGGATTTCTTCCCTTTGTTAATAGAATCCAACATGTGATAGATTAATAGCTTCATGTTGAAGATTACAGAAAAGGAGGGAATAGAAAAAAAAGAAAAAAAAATGGGAAAAAGAAAAAGTAAATTGTGATAAAAAAAAAAAAAAGGAAAAAGAAAAGCACAACCCAATACTCACCTCTAAAGCAAATCCATAGCTTGTTTGGTTGCTGACCAAATTAACAACCTTTTGAATTCATAAAGCAGCCATAGCTTGTTTAATCTAGCTTTTTTTCTTAATTTAAACACTCTCCTTTCCCAGTAATCTTTGAATTCACGCAAAGAGGGAAAATCAATCTTAGACCTAGAAAAGGGATTTAGAATGAACATTTTGCAATCGGCGTCAACCATAGCCTTGGTCACACCAGAAAGAGAGAAGAATATCAATAGCCGGTGCTTAATCGGCCTACCAAATGACCCCTAAAATCTTCAGAAGTATAGCAAGAGAAAGAGAGAGATGGAGAATCGTAGAAGAAACGAAGAGAGAAGAGATAGAGCGATTAAGGGCATACCTGTTCCTGTTGATGGATAGCAAAGATGGAGGATTCCGACACCGATGGAGGAGTGGAGACGATGGCAAAGATGGAGGATTCCGGCACCGGTTGTAGAGAGAGAACGGGGAGGTGGAATTTGGAATGATCGAGAGAATAGAGAGAAGGGAGAGAACGATTTATGTCTAGATAGGTTTTATGAAAATAAAATATCCAGTATCTCCCCCTTTTTTGCGATTGATTTTCCATCGCTTTCTATAAAAAAATAAAAAAATAAAATAAACTTACTTTTATGCATAAGTATATATTTTTAATTATAAGCGATTATTAATTCAATCGCATACCTATAAAAATCCATCGCCTAAAAAATTTCACATCCCGCCACCCAACTTTTGTTTGGCCCGCCAAAATTTTGGACTGGCGCCTGGGATAAAAAAAAATTTGCGATTGGAGCTTATGCGATTGGTAGTTCAATCGCATAATCTATGTATATTGCGACTTCTTTAAAAGCCATCGCAAAATGCCATCGCATAATGTCATTTTTTTTGTAGTGGAGGCCCATCTCAAGAGTTTTAGTGGACGGTGGTTCCGCACTCAACCTCATGCCTAGCAGAATCATGGGCATACTGGGGCTTAAGGATTCCGATTTGAAGCCTTCTACTCAAGTAATCCGAGGTTATGACAGCACCGCCCGTACAGTCATGGGCATGATCGAAATAGACATTGAGTTTGGAAGCATGGTCATGTCCGTTCCATTCCAAGTGCTTGACATCCCGGCCTCGTTCAACTTGCTTTTGGGTCGACCATGGATTCACAGTTCTAATGCCGTCCCGTTAACTCTCCATCAATGTGTCAAGATCCAAAATGGTGATGAAATAGTGACCATCATGGCCGAAAACTTCACTATCCACAGAAAAGGTGAGCCCGTCCACCAAGTTCAGCATGGTTTACCAGACTCCACTCTCTCCGGCGTCTCAATCAACGCCATTGACAAAGAAGGGGGAAACGGATCATGGACCCCCAGCAACCACAAAGTCCTCCGCATGATGAGGAATATGGACTACTTCCCTAGTTTAGGCCTAGGGAAATATCAACAAGGAATCCTACATCCTGTGCAAGTCCCTTTTGTAAAGAACACATTCGGTTTGGGGTACGAGCCTTCCAGAGAAGACTTGAAACAAGAGCAAGCGATCAAGAATGAAAAAGCCCGGGCTCGTAAAGAAGGCCGTCGTTATGAGGTCCCAAATCTAAGGCCTTACCGCAAGACGTTGAATGGCTATTTTGTCCGCCAAGGGGAATACGTTCCATACATGATCTTTCCCGAGCCATGGGTTAACAATAAGGGTGTCAAAAAGCCCGGTCTCGAAATCTTCTCCGATTGTGAGATCCAGAAATCCGAAAGGGAACCAACTCCCATGTCGCCCCGTGAATGGTGGGGAAGGAAGGTGACTATAGAGTCCGAGACAGAAATCATCGTGGGGGAAGAACCGACAGATTTAACCTCCATGTTCGAAGAGCTTGCCATCCATGGCATCGTCATCGTGAACGAGACTATCAGTGAGATCCCACCAAGTTCCGAGCCGATCAACAATTGGTATTCTACAAAAGGGCCCGTGGTATCCGAAGAATTCTTAGTCCAAGAAATGGGTTGCATACCCCGCACAGCAACAAAGGAAGAGCGGCTCACACTTACTTTCGAGTCCGAGAGTGTCTCTAATACCCTCACCCAAGAAGATATGGAGGCCATAGCCGAGCGTGTGTTTCCTTTCTTTGCTAATGAAAAATTTGATATTTCTGAGTACCCTGAGAATGCAAACATCATAAATGATGAATTAACTAATAATGAACTTAATGAACAAGTTAATAACGATTCAAATTATGATGAAATAGACCACGAAAACACAACATACTTAAATGAACTTGCTCAACAAGTCCGTAGTCGTGGTGAAAATGGTCCAGAGGCTGATGAAGAATTGCATGTTGTTAATCTGGGTACCGAAGAAGAGCCAAGAGAAACTAAGATCGGAATCTTCTTCAAGGGGGACGACAGAGACAGATTGACTGAACTACTACGGGAGTTCATGGATGTGTTCGCATGGTCATACAAAGACATGCCGGGTTTGGACAGAAAGGTAGCGGAGCACAGAATTCCGATCAGAGAAGATGCCAAGCCAGTAAAGCAGAAGCTCAGAAAGATCAAGCCAGAATGGTATCTGCAAGTCAAAGAAGAGATTGAGAAGCTCCTCAGTGTGGGTTTCATCAAGGTTATCGAGTATCCGACATGGTTAGCCAACATCATGACAGTCAGAAAGGCAAACGGCAAGGTTCGAGTTTGTGTGGACTTCCGGGATTTGAACAAAGCTTCCCCAAAGGATGATTTTCCACTCCCTAACATCGACATGTTGGTCGACTCCACTGCTGCCTACGAGGTTCGCTCATTCGTGGATGGGTTCGCTGGGTACAATCAGATTCTCATGGCCGAGGAAGATCAACATAAGACAGCCTTCACAATACCGTGGGGTACCTTTTGCTACACAGTCATGCCATTTGGGTTAAGAAACGCTGGGGATTCGTACCAAAGAGCCGTGACAGTCTTGTTCCACGATATGATTCACAAAGAAATCGAGGTCTATGTGGACGACATGATCATTCACTCCAAAGGGACCGATGATCAACATTTAATCGATCTCCGCAAGTTCTTCAAAAGGCTTCGTCAATACAAGATGAGGCTCAACCCTGCAAAGTGCACGTTCGGGGTTATCCGAGGCAAAGTCCTTAGTTATATGGTCACTGAAAGGGGAATTGAAATAGATCCTTCCAAAATCAAGGCAATCATTGACATGCCTCCCCCAAAGACGCAGAAAGAGATCAAAGGTTTCATGGGCAGACTGCAATACATCAGTCGGTTTGTGCACCAACTCACTTCCATGTGCGAGCCAATCTTCAAGCTACTCAAGAAGAATGTGGCTCTAGAATGGACCGACGCGTGCCAAGAAGCCTTCGACCAAGTGAAGCATTACTTGACGTGCCCTCCTGTTCTAGTTCCGCCGCATAAGGAGAAGCCTCTTTTGCTCTATCTCACTGTCAATGATGAAGCCCTAGGGGATATGTTAGCACAAGATAAACGAAAGTCCACAAAGGAGAATGCCATTTATTTTGTCAGTCACCGATTCCAAGGAGGCGAAAAGAACTACTCTGTCTTAGAGAAGTCATGTGCAGCATTGGTTTGGGTTACTCAAAAGCTCAAACACTATATGGAATCTTTTCCGATCAAGCTAGTAGCAAAGGTGGACCCGCTCCGCTACATCTTCGAGAAGCCTTTCATGTCAACAAGAATAGCCAAATGGTACTTCATGCTCGCCGGCTATGATATCACTTACGTCACACTAAAATCCGTCAGGGGGAATGTGTTCAGTGACCAGCTTGCCGAATTCCCGTGTGACGAAGTGAAGGGGGAAGACGTACAGTTCCCCGACGAGCATTTAATTTGTACTGCAACCGAGGAAAATAAGTGGCAACTTTTTTTCGATGGCGCCGCCAATAAGCACGGTTTTGGTATAGGAGTATTGCTTGTCGATCCAAAAGACATCTACACTCCCATTACCGTCCGTCTGGAATTCGAAGCTACCAACAACATTGCCGAGTACGAAGCATGCATAGCAGGGCTCGAAGCAGCTCTCGAAAGAAACGTCAAAGAACTAGAAGTATTCGGCGACTCTTTGCTCCTTATCAATCAGCAATCGGGTAAATGGCGAATCCAAGACCCGACCCTCTAACAGTATGGTCAGGACCTTGAAGAATTGGTTGAACAATTCCAAGAGATCACTTTCAACTACCTGCCAAGGGATAAAAATCGCTTCGCCGATGCACTGGCCACCATAGCTTCATTAGTCGAAATGCCCAAAGGGAAAATGGTGAAGCCTTTCAAAATTGCCCGAAGGAATAGTCCGGCGTACTGCATGAGTATCGAGATCAACGAGGTTCAAACAAACTCTCCGTGGTATTCGGATATCATGAATTTCCTCAAAGATGGCACTTATCCCGAGAATAGCAATAAGAAGTCTCAAGCGGCTCTGCAAAGGCTAGCCTCTCGGTACGTACTGATTGGGGACCGAGTCTATAAAAGGCACCACGACGGGATCAATCTCTTATGCGCAATGAGGCCGAAGCTCAAGAGATAATGTGTGAAGTGCACGAAGGAGAGTGTGGACCCCACATGAATGGGTTTATGCTAGTCAAGAAGATACTCCGCATTGGTTACTATTGAAGCACCATGGAACGAGACTGTATCGAGAAAGTCAAAAGGTGTGCCAAGTGCCAATTCCATGCTAATCTGCAACACGCTCCACCCTCGCAACTTTACAACATGGTCACACCTTGGCCTTTCTCTTGTTGAGGGATAGACATCATCGGTAAAGTCCATCCTGCCGGAAGGAATGGGCAGTCATTCATCCTAGTGGCCGTCGATTACTTCATAAAGTGGGTCGAAGCACAAGCCTATCGGACCCTCAACGCCAAGAAAGTGGCCGAATTTGTAAGGATTAATATCATGTGCCGATACGACGTGCCTCATGAAATCATTTCCGACAACGGCTCTCACTTTGAGAAGGAAATGGATGCACTTTTGGTAGAATACAAGATCACCAAACACAAGTCATTTCCTTACCGTACCCAAGCAAACGGCGCAGTTGAAGCAGCAAATAAGACCATCGAGACCATCGTCAAGAAAATGGCCTCAACAGGAAGGGATTGGCCCGAGAAGCTACCATTGGCATTGTGGGGCTACCGCACATCAATACGGTCAGCAACAGGAGAAACTCCTTATGCGCTAGTCTATGGTTCTGAAGCCGTACTCCCAATCGAACTTGAAGTCCCATCTCTACGGGTCCTCCTCGAGAATCAAGTCAAAAGGTCGACTGGATGCAAAGTCGATATGAACAGCTGTAGATACCCCGGGGAACCACGGCTTGGCTAGAGCGGTGAATTATCCTAGGATGTCTAACTTGTTTTAGATTGTTTAGAGTCACCACCTATGTTTTTAAAGGAACATAAGAAAAACCTAAAAATAGCCTAATTTATGTACAAAACCAGAGATTCGGGAGAGAAGGGTTCGGGGGTTAGGTGACGGAGTGGGAAGTACTTAAACACCCACTCCGCCCCGCTTACGCGGGTCTTGCTACTATTGGTGTTCTAATATTTACATGTCCTTTAATTAATTAAATAGAAATGTGCTAACAATTGTGATGGGAAGAAAAGGGGAAATAAAGGGGAAATAAAATAGAATTGTTTTATTTATTTAATGATAAAGATTACATGTAACAAGTAATGTTAAAGAATTACATTAAGAGATGAAGAGAAATTAACATGGTGAATTAAAGTTAAGATTAAAATGTAGGGAGATAACCTTAACTAACTTCAATATGTGAAGTAGTCATGTTGGTCATGTCCCATTAATGGGGATTGCATACTAGTAAGACTAGAATAAAAGAGAATAAAAGAAGAAGACTTGTACCTTTAGAAAGAAGACTTCAAACTTGGACTTGAAAATGATGTTGTTGTGTAGAGATTTGTGTAGAGTTTTGTTATGTAAAACTCTTGTTGGGAGAATTTGTGTAGTTGGTGAATCAAGGTTGGAGTCCAAAAAAGAAGTCGAGAAGAGATCCCCTCCAATGATGGATTGGAGGGGTTTTTATAGTTGAAAGGGGATGTTTTTGGTGCCAATTCGCAGTCATAAAGAAATATTTCCCGGGTGAAATCCATGCAAAATAAGCAAGAGAGGGATTCTTGGGAGAAAATCTGTAACTGACACCCCAGAGGCGCGCGCTTCCGGATGTACCATCGGGAGGCGCACGCTTCTGACCTCAAAAGGCGGAGGCGCGCGGCTTTGAAAAGGCAATTTTGATAGAATGGACTAGAAAGTTAATTCTGTTATGCAGTTCAGTCCAAAACTAACGGAATCAGTTAGGAACTTAACAGAAGTAACAGAAATTAACAGAAACAAGTTAAATAAAAATACTATATATGCAATCGGGGTTAGAGGTCCAAGGCGGGGTGTCTACAGAGCCCCTCGGCGACGTGGATTGCGAGGCAAAACGCGTCGACGAAAGAAAGACAACCGCCGAGGACATCGACAAGAGAAAACAAAGACTCGATAAAGCAGGAATTTGAAATTACAAAGGATAGAAATGCACTCCCTGTGTGAGCGACTTTTGCTGATGGAAGAGGTATGGTGATTTTAGTGGTTCACCATGGACCAAAATTGGTGCGCGGTGCGGCATATTCTGATGCGCTGTGCGGCTTGTTGATTCTGGTGCGCGGTGCGGCATATTCTGATGCGCTGTGCGGCTTGTTTATTTTGGTACTCTGTGCGGTACCTGGTGCTCTGTGCGGCACCTGTTGATTCTGGTGCTCTGTGCGGCACCTGGTGCTCTGTGCGGCACTTGTTGATTCTGGTACTCTGTGCGGTACCTGGTGCTCTGTGCGGCACCTGTTGATTCTGGTACTCTGTGCGGTACCTGGTGCTCTGTGAGGCACCTGTTGATTCTGGTACTCTGTGCGGTACCTGGTGCTCTGTGCGGCACCTGTGCGGTACCTGGTGCTCTGTGCGGCACCTGTTGATTCTGGTACTCTGTGCGGTACCTGGTGCTCTGTGTGGCACCTGTTATGTGTATGCTTTGCAGATATATGTGCTTGTGCAAGAAGATGCATGAAGAGAGAAATTGTGCTCGTGGTGTGATGAGATTTTGGAATACCCTTGAAATGAGAGAGAAGTAAGAATGTAGAAAGTGATCTTGTGTGCGGTGTGATTTTGAGGAAAGCATTGGATGTATTCATACCTTCACTTACCATTGCCGCTTGAGTGGAGATGGATTCTTGATGTCCGCGGAGGATGCTTTGATGGAGAATGTCCATTCTTTAGATGTTGATGAGAGAATGCCCTTGATGTTGGGTTGGCGAGATGGTATTCTGGATGATGGGTTGGTCGTGCCAAAGGCTGCCTACGTATCCCTTGAAGGGAATCAGACCAACGTAGTTCAAGGATGATGGAGAACACTGGAGGAGAGGCTAGGAGCAAAACAAAGTAAAGCACATAATTTTGCTCATAGAAGGAGAAAAAGAAAGAAAAAATCTTTTTTTTTTTTTTTTTTTTTTTTTAGAAAGGAAAGAATATGCACACATGTGAGGAAAAGATTTTTTTTAGTTCGTGGGTGAACCATTTTAACCATTGTGTGCTTGTGAAGCCAACCCAAGATCAAGTCATGTTCAGTCGAAGTCCGGATTGCCTCGCTTGAATTCTGTTGTCGCCGGTGTGCCCAACGAAGATTGATGTTTAGCCCCAAGAGATTTGTCGATTATGGGGCTTCAAAAGGATTTTGATGCCGAGATGAGGGGTGGCTGATTGTAAAGCCCCTAGAACGCCTTTGATGCCAAATTTTGAGGGACTTGCATAGCTCCAAGATAAATCAGCTCTTGGACCATTCGAGTAAATCGCCCTTTGTTGTTGTAGTGAGCAAGCCCCAAGAGGAGATCGTTGATGCCAAGCTTCGAGAGATTGCAAAGCCCCAAGTGTCGTGGGCTTGTAGATGGTGAGATGTGAAGACCTTTCATTGTAAAGCCCCAAATTATCTCGTGATTGGCTTGGCATTGAGAGCGGATGTACCGTTTGGTAGAATTCTTGATAGAGATCTCCTTCTTGCTCTTACTGGGGAGATGAATGGCCTCATTGTGGTCGATACCCAAATGGTTGAGGGCTTATGTCAAAGGATGTAGTAATGTCTTGCGGTGCCGTCGAGGTCGCGGAGGATAAGGTCTTGGCGTGATAAAGTCTCAAATGAGTATGCTTGCTTGACTCTTCTTGAGTTGAACTAATGACGGATCTTCGGATGCAACTAGTGCTGTGGCCCAACTTTATCTGAGCTTCACCTTGTGCTTTTGATCTTGGAGAAGGGGGTGCTGAATTGCAGAAACATTGGGATTGGCTGTGGCATTTCCCGCTCTAACCCTGTTTTGATTAGAGTTTAGCATATTGAATCTTTTTCCTTTTCTCTAAGACTTTCTTCATGATCTCGTTGAAAGTTCTAACAAAAATCATCAACTTCATTCATAACATCGTAGTCTTCATTTAAAACCAAGAGGCCTTTGACTTGAAGTATTGAGAGACCTTTGAAGCTTGATCTCTTTCATGGAGCCATAAGACTAATCCACATTGCATTGCTTGAGTATTGTTGCCCAAAAGACTGTCGGTCGCGAAGCCCTAATACTGCCCTTTGCTTGAATTACTGTAATGTCGTAGCCCAAAAGATTGTAGATTGCGAAGCCCTTTGAGACCTTCGGTGCCGAAATGAGGAAGCTTCCAATGTTGCACATGACTTGGCTGGGGATACTGCTGGGGAGTTAATTGCTCTTTTCCGAGGGAGCCTTTAAGACTTGACCGTATCCCCTAGAGTGCCATCATTGATTTCGAGAAAGGTCCACCCTTGATTGGGGGAACGAGCACGGGCACACGCGATAAGAGGGCTTTTTGACATCCCTTTTGGGAGACTTTGAGGATAGTCCCACACATCTTTCTCGAACATAGCCTCTAGGGTGTATTGATTGTCAAGTGAAGCAAAATAAGCCCTTGTTCTTGAGTCACATAGCCCATAAGGCGTCACCATTTGTTGAGCAAAGCAAGAGTGACTCATCCTCGTGTGAGGGAATAAACATGAGAGGATATGGCAAGAGCTACTCCATTTCTCGGGAGCCTTTCGGCGTACTTTAGAAGCACATACTTGAAGAAGCCTTGAAAACTGAGACACATGTTGTTGCTATTTGCTGCCCAAGCCAATTGACTAGCTAGGGATTATTTGTGCAACCTCGTGCCCTTTTATGATGGGCTCGTTCTCGGATGGGTCTTGGCTACCACGGGCCTTCTTTTCATGAACCCAAAAATGCACACTACTGGAGAATGATGCCAATAACCCAAAACAACCTTTGATAGTGCCATATCTTGTCGAGCCTTTTGCAATCCCAAAGTTGACTCGATGGGGAATTGACTTGCTGAGGAGATCCAATGTAGAGCTCATGCAGTTGTCTTCTTTAGAGGCCGGAGATCTCCATTTCTCTTTCCCTTCTCTCTCTCACTCTCTCATTTTTTTTTTATGACGCACCCTGTTTTTTTCCTAGACCGCCCTTTCGGATTTTCAATCTAGCGGGCATCTCTTTTGCGTCTTCATTTTTGACTCGATTAATGAGGAAGTGTGCATTGACTCTAGCTGAGGATGAGAGACATGTGATTTTGCGGTGAAAACCTTTTGTCACTAAAGATGAGTGACATTGACTCGACTAAGGAAGTGTCCCTAGTATTGACATGTATTTTTTTTATTGAATTGAATGACTCACGAAGGCAAGTAAGTCATTAAGAGAGAAGAGAAGGAAAGCCCCAATTTGATCGCAAGAAATTGGGAGTATGCAGAAAGAATAGAAGTCCCTAGACTCGACAAGGAACGCGAAATGATTCCAAATCTAAGAAAGTTGTTCAATCTTTTTGGTGATTAATTCATTGGCAAATGAATCGTACAAAGATGTCTTGACAAGTTCGAAATGAAGGCCGATCACCATAACGCGCTAGGGCTAAACATATCTTCTTTCTTGCATGAGACCGGACCCGCAGGTTGCCTACGTTCCTCCAGTGTAGAGGCTCAGGTCACCGTAGTTCTTGTGGATTCTCCATTCTTCGTGATGAATTGTTGCTTCGTTCTTCGTTGGTGGATGATGATGATGATCTTGATGTGAACTTCTTTGATTGAGGGGGATTTTTTATTTATTTTTATTTTTTTTGTGTGCTCTAACTTTTGCCTAGGTTGATTTGATGGTTTCAACCTAGCGAGCTCTTTTTTTTTTTTTTTTTTTTTTTTTTAATCCCCTTTTGAAAACTTTGCTTGACTTCTTCATGATTGTTGCTCCACCTTGTTTGTCTTGGCTTCGTCGTTGATGTTGGCGTCGATGTTTAGCCCCTAGGCGTTCAAGTGATGGCCTTGCTCTAAAACTTGTTTAGACATTTTTTCATCATTTTGCCAAGAATTAGATCGAACAACTTGGAAGAGTGTATGAGGACAAGAACGACTTTTTATTTGATGACTCAATGGACTCGAACATAGGACGAGAGAAAACATTAATGCACACATTAGAGGACTTTTGACTCTTTTTTTTTTATCCTATTTCTAGGTAGAGAAAGAGAAACGGAGATTGTTGTCGTCATCCCCCATGTCGTTGTAGTCCTCATTGTCATTGTAGTCTTCCATGTCATTGCTTGGGAACCCTTTGTCGTTGAAGCTTGTGTCATAGGAGGACTCGGCCACTTCTCGGAGCAAATTGTCAATTCTAACCCCCGCATCATACATGCTTAAAAAATCGGAGTGAAAAGCCCCACTAAGATGAGTGCGGTAGTCCATTTTCAAACACTTCAAGAAGATGTCCATTTGTTCCTTCTTGGAAGGCCTATCCACCATCTCGGCTAGCTTTTCATTCCAACGGAGATAGAAGTCCCCAAATGATTCATCACCCATTTGCATGGTGCTCTCCAATTACTTCTTGGTGGGGCGGAATATGGAGTTGCCTTGATATTGTGACTTGAAGGCAAGCATAGCGACATCCAAATTGAGGCGGGTGGAAAATGGAAGACCCATATACCAATCTTTTGCGACCCCCTCGAGAGTAAGCGGGAAGCATTGCGCAATTATTTGAGGAGACACTTTCTTTGGTATCATGGCCCAAATGTAGGAGTCGACATGAGCGTCGGGACAAGAGGTGCCTTTGAACTTGCCAATATCGGGCATCTTGAAATTTTCGGGAAGAGCCTCCATTGTGTTTAGGAGGAGAGAAGCTTGATGAAGATCGGTGCTTGGGCTCTTGTGCAAATTTAGCCCACTAAGCTTTTGGTCAATGTAGGACATGAGAGTGTTGACCAAACCGGTATTGATGCCTTGGATCTTTCTTTCATTCGTGAGCCCCTTCAATTGGTCCTCGAGTTTGGATACTTCTCTTTTATGGGCCATTTCTATATGCTCGTAACGGGCTCGCCATAAATCATCCTTGCGGCGAACATCCTCGGCTAGTGTATCAATTTGCCCTTTCAATACTTTCACCATGCAGAATAACCCTTCGTTGGACACGAAATCATTTCCACCGTTGTTGTTGTCGCCGTTAGAAGCCATTGGACCTATTGGAAGAGCACGGTTGATCTTAGATCGGCCCCACAAACACCTTTTGAGTAAAATAAATTTAACCCACAAACACAAAAAAGACTCAACCATATAAAGAAAATGACTCTTTTTTTTGTTTTTTTTGTTTTTATTATTTACAAAAGTCGGAAGGACGGAGTCCT
Source organism: Campanula takesimana (assembly GCA_026119855.1). Lineage (NCBI taxonomy): Eukaryota > Viridiplantae > Streptophyta > Magnoliopsida > Asterales > Campanulaceae > Campanula > Campanula takesimana. The sequence continues at coordinate 675,335 of JAOWBW010000140.1, forward strand.
TTTTGGGGTTTCTAGAAAAAAATAGTGGAATCGTCACACTAGTATATAGACCTTCTCGCGGTCCCATATACTCATCGGATTCCACCACGCTTGTGAGCCCTACATGTGTCGGGATTAAACTAAATTAATGTTGTAAATCATACATGCGGGGACGGATTTTTATTTTCGTCCAAGATAGCCACTTTTGGGGACGGAGTTTTTATTTCGTCCATTTCAACAAGTTGGCATGTATGATTTGAAGACATTAGTTTAGGGAAATCTCGGTACATGAAAACCGACTTGAGTCACGGAGTGTTAGACCCTAAACTAGAATTGTGTGGCTTGTGCTCGGCTTGAATATGAGGCTCAAAGGTCACCCCCGGCATGTAGTCATGAACTACGCCACGGGCTGAGGTTTACCGCTTCGAAAGAGCCAAGGTCGGGTGGAGCTTGAAACTTTCTAGGACGGGCTTCGACGGGTTTGGGGTTGGACTTGTGTGACTCGATAGTGAGCAGTTGATAAGAATATGTGCATGTAGTGTGAGGTCTAACATGTGATAAAACATTTTATTTTTTTTTTCAAAAGAAATAAATAAAAAAAACAAATAAGCACATAATTACAACGTTCGAATCACCCGTGTGACCGATAAAAATAAACAGAAAATAAAAGAAATTGTATGCAGGCCCGGTGCCCACACACTGTCATTCTGTTCTGTTTCTGTGCACTGTTCTGTTCCGGGAATGCGCCCAGAAGCGCGCGCATTGGGTTGCCTATGCGGAAGGCGCGCGCGTGAGAGGAAGCATGGCAGAGGCGCCCGCTTCTGGGTGAGAACCTGCAAATCAGTGGGTTCAAGGGATTGCCTTGACCCTTAATTAAGAAAACTTTCCCCTGCAGAATTTGTTAGCACAGAAACATGGAATTGAAGGACAAGAAAGGAGCCGGGCGATTCTGGTAATAAGGGTCGGACGCGCGCGCTTTAGGCCAAGAAGGCCGGAGGCGCGCGCTTCCTACCCTTTTTACCAGAATGCCCAGAAAACAGAATAAAAGAACACCAAAAATGAAAACGCAAGTTTAACCCTCTATCTTCCCCAGCAGAATCGCCACTGTTGATACCCCGGGGAACCACGGCTTGGCTAGAGCGGTGAATTATCCTAGGATGTCTAACTTGTTTTAGATTGTTTAGAGTCGCCACTTATGTTTTTAAAGGAACATAAGAAAAACCTAAAAATAGCCTAATTTATGTACAAAACCAGAGATTCGGGAGAGAAGGGTTCGGGGGTTAGGTGACGGAGTGGGAAGTACTTAAACACCCACTCCGCCCCGCTTACGCGGGTCTTGCTGCTATTGGTGTTCTAATATTTACATGTCCTTCAATTAATTAAATAGAAATGTGCTAACAATTGTGATGGGAAGAAAAGGGGAAATAAAATAGAATTGTTTTATTTATTTAATGATAAAGATTACATGTAACAAGTAATGTTAAAGAATTACATTAAGAGATGAAGAGAAATTAACATGGTGAATTAAAGTTAAGATTAAAATGTAGGGAGATAACCTTAACTAACTTCAATATGTGAAGTAGTCATGTTGGTCATGTCCCATTAATGGGGATTGCATACTAGTAAGACTAGAATAAAAGAGAATAAAAGAAGAAGACTTGTACCTTTAGAAAGAAGACTTCAAACTTGGACTTGAAAATGATGTTGTTGTGTAGAGATTTGTGTAGAGTTTTGTTATGTAAAACTCTTGTTGGGAGAATTTGTGTAGTTGGTGAATCAAGGTTGGAGTCCAAAAAAGAAGTCGAGAAGAGATCCCCTCCAATGATGGATTGGAGGGGTTTTTATAGTTGAAAGGGGATGTTTTTTGTGCCAATTCACAGTCACAAAGAAATATTTCCCGGGTGAAATCCATGCAAAATAAGCAAGAGAGGGATTCTTGGGAGAAAATCTGTAACTGACGCCCCAGAGGCGCGCACTTCCGGATGTACCATCGGGAGGCGCGCGCTTCTGACCTCAAAAGGCGGAGGCGCGCGGCTTTGAAAAGGCAATTTTGACAGAATGGACTAGAAAGTTAATTCTGTTATGCAGTTCAGTCCAAAACTAACGGAATCAGTTAGGAACTTAACAGAAGTAACAGAAATTAACAGAAACAAGTTAAAAAAAAAATACTATGTATGCAATCGGGGTGAGAGGTCCAAGGCGGGGTGTCTACAACAGCTAGCCTTACTCGACGAGAAAAGGCTAAGAGCACTCGAACACACAAGGGCGTATCAGCAAAGGATGGCAAGAGCTTTCAACAAAAAGGTAAAGCCTCGAAACATCAATGTGGGAGATTTGGTCTTAAGACAACATCCTCCTAACGCCATGAATCCCCTGGGGAAATGGGGACCCCGATGGATCGGTCCGTACGTGGTCAAGAAGATACTAAGCGGCGGTGCAGTCCGACTCATGGATTTAGATGGTGACCAGCTGCCAAAGGAGGTCAACCTCGACAAGCTCAAGAGGTTCTATGCTTAATAAACAAAGACCATTAAAAAAAAAAAAAAAAAAAAAAAACCGCTCGCTAGGTTGAAAACCCGAAAGGTCGTCCTAGGCAAAAATTAGAGCACGTGCAAAAAAGAAGCCCGCTAGATTGAAAAAACCGAAAGGGCGGTCTAGGCAAAAAAACAGGGTGCACAAAAAAAAAATGGTCTTTGTTTGTTTGAACTACGGAGACCTGAGCCTCCCAACTGGAGGAACGTAGGCAACCTTCGGGTGCGGTCTAAAACATATCAAAAATACCCAATTCACTTCAAATAACAAGATGTAATTTTTATTCATTCGATGAATTATTCAAACCATTACAATGGATTTATTGAGCAACAAAAGACGTCAAAATATTAAATCCTAAAACAAAGTGGTCTAATTGCAATCTCTTGGGGTACAAATAAAAATCTAATCTTTCTTAGGTTTGGGAACCCATTGCTTCTTGTTATGCCCTTTAGTCTTCTTGGATGGGGACGGAACATTCTTGGGACCGCCAAGACGGGAGAAAACGCTAGGACGGGACGGAGCTTCATCAACGGCTTTCCCTTTGCCCTTATCAAGCGGAGCCTTAGCGGGGACAACCATGGGACGCTTCCACACATGGGAGGAATTTCCCTTACCTTTCTTCTTCTTGGGAAAATGACGGGGTCTATAGTCCCGCACATGAACCACCGGTTTCACGGGGTCAACAACATCGTCATTGGGCCTTCCCAAACGATCAAAAACGCTCGGACGCTTCTCCACCATCGAGACAGACCCCACAGCTGGAACGGCGTTCACCATTGGAACGGACTTCTCACCCTCGGGGACGGAAACCTTGACTTCAAAAGAGAAAGTCATTGGGGCCATTATGACAAGAATTTTGTGGTTTAGGAGGAGAAAATGTTTGCAGAAGAATGTTGTGTGACCATTCTGGTCGAAAATGGTTCGAAATTATAGCTGTTGGAATATTCTGATCAGAAAAAGAAAGGGGTTGTAATTCAGCAGGCCAGAAGCGCGCGCCTCCGACCAAGGCTGCACAACGCGCGCGCCTCCCACAAGCAAGGCCCAACGCGCGCGCCTTTGACAGCAGTTCAGACAGAAACAGCCCTTGTCAGTTCAGAACAGAACCCAAGCACTTCAACATATCCAACCTGCAGCAAAATCAAATCCCAGCAGGAAAAAGGAGTTCAAGCACCAACAACAAGCATTCTTTGGGCACACATTTGTTTGTAAAGAGTCGACACCTAAGATCGAGTCGCTAATAAAGCATAAAATGAGTAGTAAGATAACTAGGATTGTAAATACATGTTAAATGTTATTACAGGCAAAAGTAAAGGTGTTTCAATCCCTCATCCTCTCAGCCACAACAGCTCGGGCACATCATCACCAGCACTGTGCTCACCCCCTGCTGCCGCTCTCGGTCTCCTCATCATCATCTTCATCCTCATCATCATCATCGTCATCATCATCCTCAGACTCAGATGTCTCAACCACAACATCAGGACGGGTCCTCTTGGCAGCTCTCCCTGACGAACTTGCGCCACCCCGGCTCTGGCTACCTTCTCGGCTCAGACTCCTACTATGGCTACCTCCGTGGCTCAGACTCCTGCTCAGCGACTGCCTCGCCGAAGAGACATCCTCATCAATGTCCAGTGCAGCATCCCTGCATCCTCGTCCCATGCCCCGAGCACCTCGGGCAGCTCCTCTCGAAGCACCAGAGACAGCACCAGCAGCATCTCTAGTCATGGCAGCAATATCCCTGCACAGCTCTAGCACCCTCTCCTTCATCTGGCGGAGCCTCCGCCTCATCCCTTTGTTCTGTCTTCCCAAGTGCCTATAAGCAGCTACAGGTACCTGTTGCAACGGAGAACAGAAAAAGGAAGTTGCATCAATACAAAGGACAGAAAAACAAGACTGGAACTGAGAAATGCAAAGATGGTCAGAAAACATACCACGGCAGCCTGAGCAGGAGGCTCTCTCTACGGTGACATATCCTCGGGAACAATCTCCCTCTGCTCCTCAAAGACCCCGAAGTTGGAATAAGTGTAGTAGGGAGGAGGCAAAGGAGGATCAAACCAATACCCGACACCGGTAGTATAAAACCGAGCGGAGGTCGTAGGAGCAGCCTGTGATCTCCTCGGATTAGCAAACATGAAGCCTTACATCAAGTTGTTCTCCCTAAAGAGGCCATAATCCTGATCCAAGTGAATGTAAGGGACGGCATCAATCTCTACCATGTATGCCGCGCGATCAGCCTCTGAAAGTGACCTCCAATTACGAGGGCAGAAAGGAGGAACGTCTGGAACTGCAGGATGAGGGGAGGGGTGTAAAAGTCTGTCACCTGGGTACCATGCTGCCAGAACACTCTGTCTCCCAAATACAGAGCCATGCACTCACCCGAACTCATCAAAAGCCGAGAACGGGTAGGAATAAGAGTATGCTCAAACCAGTGCTGAACTGATCTCCACGGATACAAAGAGAAGGCAACAGACTCAGGCCTCAAGGTCTCTATGTGCCGTCGGGCCGAAGTAAGACTAATGGGGTTCGTGCCAGTCTTCACATTCCTCTCCTTGTACGCCCACCGTGCGCAGTCCGGATACTGGGGCTGGCCTTCCTTGGCATTCTTGAAATCCCCCAGATTCAGGATAGCAAAAGCCCAAAGCTATAGACAAGAGGCAGAAACAAAGTTAATGACAGTCAACGAAAAAGGCAGTTACGACCAAGGCAAGGAGAATATAAAAGGGACAGTAAGTGGTATACCTCCCACAGCAAGCTGAAGCCCGTAACCGAGCTAGTGGTCGAGCGGCTGGTCAAATCCATGCCGTGGTAACAAGCAGCTAAGCCCACTGCGCCCCAGTTATACTGGCCGATCTGGTCCAAATCCACTAACAAGTCAAGCAGAGCCAAAGAGGCCGAAGATCCCCCGTTGGCATACAGAGTATGTGTAACGCCCATCTTTATTCCTGTTAAATATTTAACGTACTTGTTAAATTCTTGGCTAGCATATTTATATGCTATTTTATTTGAGTTAATTATTTAATTGCTTTAAAAAATTAAGGTGGTTAAATGTCAAAGTTGAAAGTTTAGGGGCCTTTTTGTCAAAGTTAGAACTTGAGGGTCCTAAGTGTAATTTCTCGAAACTTGCAAGTATATATAGTATGTTGCCTTCTCTGAGAAAGGCAACATCTCAAATCTTCTCGTACTCTCCTTCTGTTCCAAAAGCTAAGTTAGGAATTCTTCCTATTCTCGACTCCTCGAGCTTAATTATCCCTCCGTTCGTGATTCTGGTCCCGGATAAATATTCGTGGCGCTGAATAGAGCGTTTCCTGCCGAACAGAAATTAATTTGGGTCAACTTGATTTTTTACTAGGTAAGTTATTGACTCCCCCTTACTTGTAATAACATGCATATATGTTATTCCCGCTACTTGTTCTTGTTAAAATTGTGTTTTGGGCAATTTTCGTGATACTTGTGAATTTGGGACGAAGGGAGTATTCGTATAATAACAAGCATGAATAGCACCTGGGAAATTCTTGAAAAGTATTGAAAAAAATTACACTCCTATTCGTGAGACGGTAAAATAGTAACTTGATTTAAATATTATTAGCAAAATTGTACCATTATTTGTGGTACGGGGAAATGAATGGAAGTATCCCTAAATGGGTATATTAGTATAATATAAAATTGTACTTATACTTTTGGGTCGGTGAAATATTAAATTGGAATAAAAGGAAATTGTCCTATTATTTATGGGACGGTAAAAGAAATGAATTGAGCCTGAAATAATGTTTTGGGTATTGCCTAAGAGTTAGTAAAAGTTACTCCTACGCTTGGGACGGGAAATTTCTTAACCTGGGAAAGAAATAAAAATTTCACATTTTGGCACCTTGTGCGACCGCACAAAAACCCTTGGGCGACCGCCCATCTTTCTGAAAGGTTTTTCAAAGGAATGGACCTGCTTGTGTGCGACCGCACATGACATTTTAGGCGACCGCACAGTTACCTGAAGAACAAAATGTTGTTTAAAGTTTGTATAAGTTGGAAGTAACTCTAGTTAAGGTATATAACCTTAGTATAAGATGTCCTAGCAAGTGTTGTGACACCTTAGGGGCATCAGAACTTGGTTTTAAACGTGTATACTCATTGAATTAAAATGAGAACTTAGTCTTGTACATGGACACTTATAGAACTCAAATGAGAACTTAAGTATAAGAGTAACAACTCTTTTATATGTCTTGAAAGTGCTATGAACAAGCACTTATGTGTTATGCTTGTCTTGGAACCTATGTTTGTGCACCGTGAGAGCACCAAATTAATGTCTTGAGCTCGAATATCCTATGTAGGGGATTATGAACTTGTAAGTATGAGTGGTATAGCTCATTTACTTAATTTGAACTTGAAGTAGTCTTGGTCTAGGTTTAGGGTACTACCCTAGATGGCCTAGATGAGTGTTGTAAAACACTCTAGTACTGAAAAATAGTCCCTTCGTGATTAAATGAAATGTGGACTTAAATCATAATTAAATAATAATTTGAGTATAAGAGTAGTAACTCTTTTATGTGTCTTGAAGTTAATGTTTGTGTACTTTAGGGGCACCAACTAATTTCTTGAGCTTGAATGTCCTAAGAAAAGGATTGGAAAATAATTCGTGAAAGATGTATAATTCATCTTCCTAGCTTGAACTTGAAATATAAGATAATTAACTCTTGTACATGTATAATCATCCAAAGAAATGGATTGAGAACTTGGTTATAAGATGAGAAAATCTTGTACATGACTTAAACATCCAGATAATTGGATTAAGACTTGAATATAAGATTATAAAATATTGAGCGTACCTTGACACCAATATATGTGTATGGTAATAAACTTGAAAGAGTCTTGATGTGTATATGCAAATCTTGCATATATTTACTTGATAGAATGTGGCTTCTTGATTGATTGGTACATGGTATGAATAACCAAAGAATTGGGTTATGAAACTAGATAGAGAATGATTAACTCTACTACATACTTGAACTTGATACGTGTATATTGGAAGTGCTATAAATAAGCACTAAAGTGTAAATGATTTAGTTTTTAATCGTGTATATACTCAATGAAGTATATAAAATATAAAGAAGATATCATGTCTTGAAATGGTTCCTAAAGAAAATAGGGACTAGTGTAATATGAAGATAATTCATATAATCATGAATACTACGATTTAAATTAATAAGAATGATTACAGAACACAATATGTGTTAGAAAATGTATTCGATTACTAACGATACATATACGTGAAGTATGACTGTGTCTAGGTACAAGGTGACCTATTCTACTACGTGTTTAGAGTCTAAGGTGTTGGGCTCTACTTGATAGTAAGGGTATCGTGATAGACACTTTAATGTGTTAAACGTGATATGAATATGTACGTGCAAACTTGGCATGTGACAAAGTGATATACCCTACTACTTGACTGAAGTCTGTTATAAATGGACTCTTACTTGGATTGATCGTGTTACATGGACACCTTATGTGCCATTGTTATCTTGGTTTGTATTCGCAATAATTGCGTACGTGTACCTATATTATCGTGAGCACATGATACATGATTACATGGTGCATATTCTCGTGAGCACATAATACATAATTACATGGTGCATATTCTCGTGAGCACATGATACATGATTACATGGTGCATAAAGAATAGTCCACTAATAAGGGACTGAGTTCTGTTCTCGTAGTTCAAGTAAACATCTACTTGTGCATTCTTGTGTGAGTCCAGCTGGTTCTCCTTGCTTGTTCGAAAATATATAGGTTCACGCTTGTCGCGAGAGCTGGGGTTTAAGTGACAATCGGGTCCCTATGTATTTCCGCCTGACCCCTTACTACCGGCCATAGTAAGGGAATAGCTTCCTTGGTTGGAGCAATAAGTCTGACCTAAGTGAATGCTAACTCCTGTCTTGAACACCACGTGGATCTTGTTCTTGTGGATGACACTGGTTACCAGGTCTTCTTATATACTGCACAGCAGTTCTTGTTCTTGTTCTTGGTTGTCCTCAGCTAGAAAAGCATCGACAACAAATGGTATTCTTGGGAGGAATAAGGAAGGATTCAGGTACAAATGCGTGATAGGCCTATGTGCATCTTGGTGAGCTGGTCTAGCCTCTCACACTACTTGACTATTTGTTACCTGATCATTTCTTGAGCTTGATTACTTGTTGGGTTGGCTTAGCCTCTCCTATACTTGTTACTTGATGATACTTGATATATGTTTAGTTGAGTATCTACTTGTATTGCATGATAACATGACATATAGTTTCATGTTAATAGCTTACTGAGATTTATCTCACCCTTTATTTGTTTAATTGTTTCCCCCCCCCCAGGAAAGCAGGGGATAGTACGCAGTGAGGCTCGACTTAGCTGGGAACTTACTCAGCAGGATATTCTTGTTCGAAGTTAGTGTCCTTTTATATTTTGGTAAGGACGATCTTGTATGAGTTAATAAACTCTGGGCTTGTATTGGGGTAGTATTTGTTGTCCCTAGACAGTTCTTGATGCCAGCTTATTTGCTAGGCATGTCTTCCGCTGTATGTAACCTTGTTTGGTTTTAATTTTCTTGGTCTAGAACTCGTGTGAGCTATCTTAGCTCCCTACTCTTGAGTATATATATCATGTCAGTTTTGTTTTTAACAGGTATTGTTCCTGTTTCCCGTTAGTTTCTTGTTTCTTGTTAGTTACGCGCACCAGGTTCGAGGTTCTATTAGGGAATCCCGGGACTTGGGGCGTGTCAGTATGGGATAACAAGTACCAAATAAAGAAACGGGACACGGCATCGACCCGATCAGTAGTAACACCTCGAGCCTCAGCCATTAAGATGCCGAAATAGGCCCGGATTCACCCCCATGTCACTCGAGAATTCTTGACCTCGAACCGGCAGTCAACCAAAGCCAGTAACTCGTCCGGAGTCCGAACAGCCCCTCTCAAACCAAAAGGGACAGGTATCCCTATGAACGGCAAGCCCGTCAAAGCTGTGAAATCGGTAGGCGTCATAGTCACCACTCCCATGGGTAAATGGAAGGTATGGGTGGTGTCCCACCATCTTTCCCTCAATGCCTGGACCACATCGGGGTCATTCTTCAAAGCTGGGAGGCTGGTGACAAAAAGACCAAAATGAGTCCCTGTAACTCAGGCCCGAACATTCTCAGGCAATCTCTTCCATATAGATATGGGCCTATGAGCCCCACCACGAATCTCTGTCAGACGGGTCCACTCCTGAAAGGAAAGAAGGAACAGCGAAAATTTTATCAGCATGACTGCTAGAAAACGGATGAACTCAACACAGAGATTTCAATGGCAGAACAATGTACAAGCAAGTATGTGAACATGAAAATGGGCGCCCCAACATGTTTCTTACAACATATCAGCAGCAACGAACAACATGCAAGGAATGATCAAAAAAGCTGCTGCAGCAATATTTCGGGTAAAGAAAATGGAACTTCATGAAATCCGAAATCGACAAGAAAGGTGAGGCATTCTTACCAAACCCGAAGTTACGAAGTGAGAAATGTGGGTATGAGGCCGTAAGGTAAGCAAGCTCGGGTCCATAGCTTCAACCCCAATTTCGGGCTCCTCGCCCTGTGGCATCTCGAACGGAGGTGATTGTTGACGATCCGACATCGTTTCTGTGACGGAATTGATCCTAGAGCAGCAAGAAAGTGTTTTGGGGTGATTTCTCTACGAAAATTTGGTTTGGAATTTGGAGGGTTCTTCAAATTTTTGAAAACTCGCCGAAAACAGTGAACCGCCTGTTTAAATATGCTGAACTTATGCGCCAGGCGCGCTCCCCCCGACATACTCATCCGAGGCGCGCGCATCCCATAACAAGGCCCGGACGCGCGCTCTTCCCATCATCAGGCAGGTTCAGAAGCAGTCTCCCATGCAACAAACCATGCACCGTATCAAGGTTTCCCCACGAATTCCAAACTCCCTAAGTTCTGTCACAGGTGACATACCCCCTTCAAGGGTCAATCTCAACATTTCATCCCCAGCAGGGATATTTTTCTGGCCGCGGTCAACTGTGCACGCACCCCACAATTCAAAAAGTCAAGTGTGACTCCAAGTGGCACGAGACTTCAAAGCAATGCCTCATCAACGAATTTCACTAACAGATTTGTCCTCAAAGGTTCACTAACGGCCTCTTCAAAGGTTCACTAACGTCCTCTCCAAAGGTTCACCAATGGCCTCATCAACGAATTTCACTAACGGATTCGTCCTCAAAGGTTCACTAACGGCCTCCTCAAAGGTTCACCAACGGCCTCTCCAAAGGTTCACCAACGGCCTCTCCAAAGGTTCACTAACGGCCTCTTCAAAGGTTCACTAGCGGCCTCTTCAAAGGTTCTCTAACGGCCTCTTCAAAGGTTCACTAATGGCCTCTCCAAAGGTTCACCAACGGCCTCATCAACGAATTTCACTAACGGATTCGTCCTCAAAGGTTCACTAACGGCCTCCTCAAAGGTTCACCAACGGCCTCATTTAAAGGTTCACTAACGGTCTCTCCGAAGGTTCACTAACGCCCTCCTCAAAGGTTCACTAACGGCCTCTCCAAAAGGTTCACTAACGGCCTCGTTCTAAAGGTTCACTAACGGCCTCATTCAAAATATTCAGCCGGCAGGTTCACCTAACGGATCATGCCACCCCCTCTATCAACAAAAGCCGCTCACACAGGGAGCGCACCACTATCTCTCGCAATTTCAAATTCCTGCTTTCATCGAGTCTTTGCTTTTTTCTTGGTGATGTCCTCGGCGGGTGTTTTTAACTTTCGTCGACGCGTTTTGCTTTGCAATCCACGTCGTCGAGGGGCTCTGTAGACACCCCACCTTGGACCGCTCACCCCGATTGCACATTTGATCTTGTGTTTCTCCCCATTTTAAGTGTTTCTCGTTAGTTTCTGTCACTTCCGTTAAGTTCCTGACTGACTTCGTTAAGTCTAGGGACTAAACTGAATAACAGGGCTGACTTTCTAGTCCATTCTGTCAAAATTGCCTTCTCTTTGTCGCGCGCCTCCGACAGGAGGAGCCAGACGCGCGCGCCTCCCGCCCCCAAATCAGGAAGCGCGCGCCTCTGGGCGTCAGTTACAGATTTCTGGCCAGGATTCTCTCCCTTGCTCAACTTACAGGATTTTTGCCCGGGAAGGATTTCTTGGTGACTGAGTTTTGACACCAAAAACATCCCTCTTTCACCTATAAAAACCTCCTTTTACCTCCATTTTCAAAGGACGAAAACGAGGGACAAAAACTTACACAAAAACTTTGACCAAAAAGGACCGAAAGATCTTGACTTTACCAAATTTCCTACTTTCAAAGCATTTTCCAAAGGATTTCTCCAAGTAAATCAACAAGAAGTGTTTGAAGTCTCTTGAAGTCTAGGTAAAGCTATTTCTTTCCCCTTCTCAACTTCATCTCTTTTCTCTTTCTTTTTTGTATTATCAAAGTGCAATCACCCAAATCATTTTGGGACATGACTTTAATGATCACCTCATCTCATTGAGGTCGGTTAAAGAGTTATCTCCTACATTACAAACTCTATTTTAAAACCCTTTTTATGATTTAAAGAAGAAGAAGAAGAACGTTTATCATTCATGTAGATTTTGATCAAGCAAGACCAACTTTAGTTGGGCGAGATGGGTGTTTCGGTACTTCCCATCTCGTAATCTAACCCCCGAACCTCAAAACAAGGAATCTCTGTTTTCGTAATCAAACTTAGGCTATTATCAATAGGTTTTTCTTATGTTCCTCAAAACATAGGTGGTGACTCTAAACAATCTAAAACAAGTTAGACATCCTAAGATAATTCACCGCTCTAGCCAAGTTGTGGTTTCCCGGGGTATCTACACCAGGCCATAAGGGTAATCCATCATCATCCCTCAACCTCTTATGCATATCAGGATGGTCCCGTAATTCTTCATTAACACCATACGGAGAATCCGTTACAGGAGTAGATGCTCCATCACGATCAACCGGCCCAATATTGGTATCCATCTTATTTGAAGAGCAGAAGTTGGGACTTGAAAGGTTTGAGCTACATTGACCTTTCCCCTCACCATGATATGTCCAGACGGTATATGTTTTATCGATACCATGACAAATTAAATGTTCATACAACACTTGCTGACCATTGACTGTTTTAACATTCATACATTTTTGACATGGACATGTGATGAACCGAGGATTACTAGCATGTTGGGCTGCATGAATACAGAACTCTTTGACTCCCATTCTTGTACTCGTTTTATAATCGGTCCGCAACAATCCACTTACGATCCATAGCTAGCTAAATTACAAATAAATTTCACCATAACAATTTTTGAATAGTTGCAAGTATATAAACTAATATTTCAAATAAACAAAATTAGCATACAATCCAAAAATATTTATTTTCAATAATTGCAATTAAACTCTTTGGGGTGTTACAAAGTGTGGGACGGAGAAAGTGTAATAGTAAACATCTTTTATTCACAAATTTGAAAATATTTATTTTGGGACGGATAGATTAAATAAAAATCACTAAAAAATCTGGTGGCATTTAATATCTTTCACAATAGTATATCAGTAGCAAGTTTCATATCTTCATTATGATACTTAAAAGTAACATAAATTATTCATAAAAATTCAAACTAATAACGAAAAAAAGAGTGACTAACTTTTCAGGATGGAGGACAGATTGAGGGATTATACTACTTAAACCTGTTTGTGAATTAAAACTCCAGTTTAGAGTTCATACTATCAAATCAATTAAATACTTCATCTGTCCCATAACAAATGTTCAAAATTTATTTTTGATCAAGTGCAGATTTGTTTGGTCATTTATTTTAAGACGAAAGTATTGATGAAGAATGAATTTGAATAAAAATTGGTCACCCGTTTTGGGACGAAGGGAGTTGTAAGCAAAGAGTTACAATTCACTTACAATACAGTAGCAATCCTATCATGCGTAAAAACGTAATACTATTAACTGGTATATACGAGGCTAATCTTACCTATATCAGTTACAATTGAGGTTGACTGTCAACCAAAATCTTTTTGCTAACAGAGTATGGGTACTGTTCCTAGGTCTGGAATGGACTTTAAATATAAAGACAAGATCATAATATTCCAATTTTGCCAAAATAGCATAACATCATCACAAGATAGTATGTGTGTTGCTCCCTCATCAAAATTAAAGTGCAATATAAAATGAAAGGTAGACATATTCGAAATTAAATTTAGAAAAATCATAATTGGGGAGATTTATGACATACCTGGAGATGAAATCGTGAGCTTTGTTCACGGCGTTTGGAGGAAATCGAGAGCTAGGGTTTGGAGGAAAGGGTCGCTGTTCTCGGTGTTTCTAGCCGTTTCGATTGTAATTTGGTTTGTTTTGTTGCTGCTGCTGCAATTGACATCGGTGTGTGGTGGCAATATTTGTTCTCTGTTGTCGGTGTGTGGTGGTGGTGACGGTCGCGATAGCTGGTGGTCTTCGCTTTTGTGGTTGATCGTCGATTGATTTCCTTTTGCAATGAGGTTTAGGCTGTAACCTTGGAAGCGCCGAATTGAAGGGCTGGGCAGTATACGATGGTGTTTCGACAGTTTAATTAGATTAAGCCCTTCACGAAGGGTTTATTTGGTCAAGAAACCCAATAAAAAGTCAAACCAGAAATCAAAAGAAAAAACAAAAGCTTATGAAACTCTTACTTAGATATCGTTTGTTTATGCGCTCTGGTAGATGTTATGTACGACAGCGTTAATTTTAGATACGCTATCGTAGCTTTTTTTTTCTTTCGACTTGTACATTTAATTGAATGAAGCCCATGCGCTATCTTAGTGTACTTTTAAGATAGCGCTTTCTGGAAGCGCTATGCAAGCTTTATTTCCTAAGGCTGAATCTGTACTAGTGACCACTCATTTGTAATCTTTTTAAGATCAGTAATTTGAGCAACCAATTCATCGTTTTAAACTTTAAGTATAGAGTTATGTTCTGTTAGATAGGTGTTTTTAACAGTAGGAGGAGTCATGCTCTTTATCTGCTCCTTAAGGAGGGTGAGTTCAGATTTTAGAAGAGATTTCTCGGTCTTAAGCTGGGAAATTTTATCACATGATAGTGCTAAAGCTTCCTTCATATCACCAAATCGACTGATTACCTTTTCAACCTCTTTGAACAACTTTTCTTACTTTTCAATGTCCTCATCATGATTGATTTTTGGGATTGGTTCAACTTGTGTTCTGATGTAGTTGCATTTTCTGAGCTTGCTTCTTGTGCTTAGATCACATCTAGCAAATAACAATCCACCATCGCTTTGAGCTGGAGTAAGACATCCTTGTTCAATGAGCTCGTTGAAGGTTGGTCCTTTCTTCTTTTTCACCTCTTGAAAACCTACAGATTTCTTGATAGGTTTATTCAAGATATTCATATCAGGAACATCTTTGGAGTATTCATCATCTGAATCATAAGCATCGACTTCATCATCCTTGCCACCAAGCACACGAGTCCATCATCAGAATCTTCATTGCTTTCTTCCGAGTCTGTTTCAATCCATGTATTGCGCTCAGTTGATGGAGATTCTTCTTCAGCAACCATTCCTTTATGACGATTGAATTTATGAGTGTGGTTGCTCTTTTTATGCATGTACTAGAACTTGGGAATTGGGCAGCTCAATGCAAAATATCCTGGTTTCCTACAATTAAAACAAACAAGATCTTCATCACTGCTTCTTGTGAACTTTGGAGGAGCTCTGCTTGTAGATCCTTGTGCTTTGTTGAAGGAGCTGGGTTTTGAGAATTTTTTGAACTTCTGGAATCTCTTCACAAATAAATCGAAGTCTTCATCATCCATATCCAATAACTTAGAAGTAGAAATTTTGGGGTCAGAACTTTTCTCAACATGTGCTGGCGCAGGTGCTTCTTCTCTTTGCGCAACCATAGCAATAGACTTAGATTTTCCTTCAGTTTCACGTATAGCTGAAGTTTGAGTTCATAAACTTTGAGGTTTGCGTAAAGGTTTCTGAGTGTCCAAACATCTAAAGTTCCAGCGTCTTCAAGAGCACTAGATTTATGCAGATATCTTGATCCAAAAGCAACGAGAAAATTAACATTCAATTCTTTATTTGAGAACTTCTTTCCAAGTGAAATACAGAGATTAATGATTTCACAAAATCGTTCATAAGTCTGTCTTAAAGATTCACCGGGGAGTTGAGAGAAATTGTTGAATCACTTTTGAACTTCGTATCTCTTGTTCTCCTTGCACACAGTGTCTCCTTCTATATGCTCTTCAATAGCATCCCATAATTCATTGGCTGTAGCACAATGCATGGCTTGTTGTTTCATAGCCGTGCTTAGAGTGCTTAGGAGAATGTTTCTTGCTTTCCCATCATTTGCAACTCTTTTGATTTCTTCTTCAGTCCATTCTTCCTTTGGTTTCTTGATAGAAGGTTGAGCAGCGTTGGTGCGTGGATTAGGATTCGCTTTCATTGGGATGTAAGGTCCATAAACCATGGTGTCATGGAGCCTTTCATCAATTGAGGTGAGATGGGTTAAGATTCTGAATTTCCACACATCAAAATGAACTTCATCAAAGACTGGAACATGTGTGTAGTTAGCAGTTGCCGAAGGTTTTGAGTTTTCCATATCGAATCGGCACCTAAGCTGTTAAGCTTGAAAAACAAAAACGTTTTATATAGGTGTTAGCTCTGATATCACTTGTTGGTCCCAAAGGGGCAATAAGGGTATGAAAAATGCTAGAGGGGGGGGGGGTGAGTAGCGTTTTAATTTTTTTTTTCAAACCCTTTTGCAAATCAATGGTAAATGCGCACGACTCAAATATTGGCTAAGTATAGCGCGTAACAGAGTGTGAAATGCACAGCGGAAAACTTAAAGCAATCACTTATGCGCAGGTTAATGCGCAGAAGTGTAAATACGCACGCATTAAGTTTAGCTTAAAGAGAGACGCAAAATGGTACTAAGGCAGAAAGCACACAAACACAATGCAAACAGTGCAAGACAATCTACAAAGATCAAACAAAGAAATTTATCAGAAAAGCTTAAATGTAGAATGAAAATCACAATAAATAGACAAGCTATTTGGAGAGGTTCGATCGGGAGAAGATCTACGTCGTCTACCAAGATGGTTAATCTTGAATTTCTAATGGAGATCTTATTATGAGATAGTGTTACAAGTTACAACGATTGAGAACAAACTAACTCAAAGATCTATAATCTATGAAAAAACAAATCCTAAACAATAACCGGTGTATCTCTAAAAGTATGATCGATGAAATCGGAACTTCAAGAGGTGTGTGTGTCAGAAATCTGGGCTCTATAAATCTATAAGATGGAGAGCACAAGATTCTTGTGTTACAAGGCTTTAGGATCTGGGCTTGGTAAGGTATGAAGGTATGAAGGCTGTTCTTGAGAATTCTGGAAATGATCAAACAATCTTCAAATCTTCAAAGTTTCTTTCAGAAAGCAAAACACAAGCAGCTTGGAAAATGAGGATGAGCGGGCTATTTATAGTGGAGCTTTAAAAACTAGCCGTTGGAGCTCTGAACAAGGACGATGAGCTGGCACAATGTGATTGGTGCGCAGGTGTCCTTTATAGCCGTTGGAGACAGAGCAAGTGGATAAACTTCAAAACTTTTTCTAGAAGGATGACAGCTGTCTTCATTTTGAATTTCAAACATGAGGCGCGTCTCCATCTATGTGTATGCTGAGTGTGCTTGATTTGTCCTATGTACACATCAGCACTTTGGCTCAATCCAAAAAGCGTAGCTTGACTTGACGCTTTCCAAGCTTCTAGAATATGAGGTCAGGAAATGATAGAATTGACTAAGGCATATCTGCGCGCGCATGGAGGCCATGCGCATTGAGTGCGCAGATGGGTGCTGCGCATGAGGTTCATGCGCATCACACGCAGTCTATTTCACATGAAACCTCAAATTCAAAATAAAAGCCCTAACCACTAAGCCTAGTCTATAAGAAGGACTTAGCTAAAAATTGAAGTTATAAAACTTCTTACATAGGGTCCTAAAGTCCTTAAAATAAACTTAGGTGATGGTATCAATCAATTCTAACATAAGTAGGAGGGTTAAGTAATAAGCATACCCAACACTAACGCCCGCTGAAACCTCAAGCACTCGTAGAGAGGGGGATGAATTAGTCTTAAGGAGAGTGTGTTTTCACATGACTCGGATACAAGAGATCAAAGACGGTTATATTGTCTCTTTTCATTCTTTCAATTTGTAATTGTAATTTCAATTATAATGTAATCTCGTTTCCTATCGATATTTACAAGATTTTATCCAACAATTATATGTTTGCTCTAGTAATATTTTTGTATCAGTTACATGCTCCCTCCGTTGTTAAAAATAGTCTCGTTTTACGTTTTGTTGAAAAACATATCTGATAGCCTACTTAAAGATGGCTTAAGAAAATTGATAAAATTTAATCTATTATTATACAAAGGCACAAGTGACCTTAACACAGCTTATTAAATACGTTTTCCCATTCATTTTTTAGCTCTATAATTGGAAACATTAACAATTATTTGGTCAGTTGTTAAAGCCCTCAATTATCCCGAATTTAATAGCTACTGTGATTATGGCTTGATTATTTACAATGTATTTACTCCTACTTGAAAACACGTGAGTATTAATTTATTGTGATGTTTATGGCGTTTTAATGACCTATGTAACTGGAATATTCAAACCTCTATTAAATGAGCTCCATTTTATGTGGGCAGTTTTACTGTTAAATTTAAATCTCTAACTATTTGATATATTGAACTAATGTTACAAACATAAACAATGTCACTTAACTATTACAAATTTACATCTTGAACTGATAGATTGTATGTTATATACAAACTCTTAACCTTCCAAGAGATATTCCTGCATTAAAAACAAATCGTGTTAAAAGAGCTTTTGAAATAATAACAAAGCCATTCTTTTAGCAGTCAAAGAATTAAATAACAACTTTAGCAGATAAAAAATTATTTTATTAAACTAAAGCTAAATAATAAGAATAGAAACCGTTTAGAAAATTTTATAATGAAATATCAAAAAATAAGTTTAGAATTATACAAATTAGGAGCTTGTATTCAGTCTATAATAATGGAAAATCAAGTTACCAAAACTCATTAAAAAATTATAATATAATAACATTGAACAAAAAACATAACAAAAGCCAATCAGTTGACCAAAAAATACACAAATTTTAACTTAAAGACTAATAACAATGACAAGATCTATATATAAATATCTCAAATTATTCTTATCAAAACATGGTATATTGTATAAAATGCTTACAAAAAAATTCCTAGGATATACTTTAACACAAAACTCATAATATTTATTTGAATCACAAACACAAAGATAATATATTGTTAAAAATAAATATAAATATAAATTTTTCAAATAAGAAGGAAACAAATTACAATCGGAGTCAAATACGTATTACCGAAGTCCATCTCTCGGTGCCATACATTTTAGGGCTAGATTCTTTGATTATCTTCATATATTGAGGAAAAAATTCATACTCAAAGATTTTTGGGATTTTTCTAGAAAATCACGAAAAGGCTAAATCAATGGCGAATTTAGGGATAATTAGTGAAGCAACGTTTCGATCTATAAGAAACGGTAGATCTCGCGATCGGGTGTGAGTGCCCGGAAGTTGTCATTGTATACTCCCGCGGGTCGGAAGGCGGCGGGGGAAGGAGGGAGACATTCGACCGTGTCGGGACTGATGGGGGTCGAACCCGCATATCGACGGTGAGAGAGAGAGAAAAGGAGGCAACAACGTTAGAGAGAGAGAGAGAGAGAAAATGAGGCGCCTTCAATATTCAATCTTTATTTTTTATACTAAAAAACAATGAATCTATTTATATTTGAAAAAATTATGTGAGTGACATATATTTCACTCGTGTAACTTATTGATCACGTTTGATATTTTCAGTTAATACAAGTGAATTAGCAAACATTTAAGCAATCTAGTAATTTTATTGATATATCACTATATAATCAATAAAAAAAAATTATATAAAATTTTGTTAAACATTATTAACAATTATACTCCCTCCGTCCAACCCAAATTAGGATTTTTGGGTTGGGCACAGAGATTAAGGAAAAAGTGTTAGTGGAGTAGGTGTTGTGAGTATGAAAAGTGAAGTGAGAGAGAGAAAGTGGGGTAGAGAATAATGAGTGGAAAGTTGTTGTGAGTGTGAATGTAGGTCACATTAAATAAAACACTTTCATTTTTGGGTTGTCCTAATTCGAATGGAACACCCAAAATAGAAATTTGTCCTAATTCGAGTGGGACGGAGGGACTATTTGTCAATGCCTGTTATAGTAACCTTTTTATATGGCGAGGAATTCTTTTTAGTATTTCCCTTTTTTTTTTTTAAAGGCTCTCTTTCTATACATGTTCTTGTATATTATACTCCCTCCGTCTCAGAGTATATGTCTACCTTTCCTTTTTAGTCTGTCTCAGTATATATATTCACTTCTAAAATGGCAATTTTTTTACTATTTCTCTCACTCATTCTCTCTCCTATTTACTTTTATACTCACAACACCAATCAACTTACTATTCCCTCCCACTCATTCTCTCTAATACTTTACTTTTGCACTCACAACACTTACATCACTTATTTCATTTTTTAATCTCCGTGCAAATGTGAAGGTGGACATATATTCTGGAACGGAGGGAGTATTACGTTATTGGGCCAATCTTTATGGGTCTACCTTTTACATAAAATGTACTCCCTCCGCCCCATTTTAAACTTCAAAAATTTCCCTTTTGAGTGTCCCATTTTAAACTTCAAAATCCAAAAAAAGAAAGTTATTTATACTTTTTTATTTAGTGGGACCTACATATCATACACACAACAACTATCCATTAACTATTCTCTACCCCACTTTTTCTCTTCTATCCACTTTCTATACTCACAACACTCTACCCCACTATCTATATTTTATGATATAAAGATTTTTATCTTAATTCTTGTGCCCACTTTTTTTTTAAGTTTAAAATGGGACGGAGGGTGTAGTCATTTACATTTAAATGAACACTATTTATGAGAACTCTAACTATTAAAAAGAATTGTGCAAGGTTGTGCAATTAAACCAGACAAATTATTACAAGGCTAGGTGAATACGTGTTGGAAGAAAAATTATAAACGGCAATAACATTGTAGATAAAGTTTTTATCCTGAGGATGTCATTAACTCATTTTAATCTCAAATTAAATTTGTTTCTAAAAAGATCTGTATTAGCAAATGTTGCTTATAAGAATTTTTTTCATAAATTGTACTTGTTACAATTAATTATATCTATAGTTCTTTTCTGTATTTACTTTTTGTTATTTGTCAAAGTTTTTTACCCGT
Organism: Campanula takesimana; assembly: GCA_026119855.1. Classification (NCBI taxonomy): domain Eukaryota; kingdom Viridiplantae; phylum Streptophyta; class Magnoliopsida; order Asterales; family Campanulaceae; genus Campanula; species Campanula takesimana. The sequence continues at coordinate 696,215 of JAOWBW010000140.1, forward strand.
GTCTTTTAAGGCACGGTGTTATGCTAGTTATCTCTAGTAGTCGAGGATGTGGTCTTTCGCCCCTAAAGAGCCCAATGCCTCCTTTGGGCTCTAGGTATGTGCTTGTAGCTAGTTATAACTCAGAGGTCTCATAGAAGAAAAACAACTGAAGAAAAATAACTGTATTTCTCTTTTTTCTCTCTACACAAGAGCCGGCCATATATCAAGGAGTCCTAGGTTTAGATCAATTAAAATTCCTACTTTCTCGATAACTATATATTGCCTAAATGAATCACCTATAATATCCAACGAGACACATGATTGTTTACTTTTTGAATGACCACATTAATTAAGATTGTTTCATTTTCTTTTTAAAGTAATGTGAGATGGCTAAGATTATTTCATTTTCTTTTTAAAGTAATGTGCGATGGCATTCTATATTCCAAAAACTCTTCAAATCTCGTTAGTAAGTTACATACTTTAGTCACTGATTTTCATTCACCCGCAAATGATTTGAAAAAACAAATTCATTTTCTTTTGTCAACTATGTTAATTACAGTTATGTACTAACATGATTCATTTTCCATTAAATGAAACCTACTTGAAATTTGGGTCAAAGTTAAGTGAAGCCTGACTTTATTTGAGCCATTCCAACATGATCAACTCCAATTAATTTTGACCAAATGATGTGGCGGATTTTGTATATGTTATTTCCCTTATTGTCCTACATATTTTCGTTCATTTTGATGTACTTAGACTAGATTTGATGTATTTGGGGCATTATTTATCATTTGGGCTTTATTGTAATCCGGGGGTAGAATAGTTGTTTTTATTTATTTATTTATTTTTCTTTCCGGATGTAATTTTTGGTGAGCTTCAAAGTCATGTCTCAATGATCAAGTTTAGTAAAAGTCAAGGCGAAGTCAAAGCCAATCGGAGCGGAGGAGTGTAAGACCAAACTGCAATTTCTGGAAGTTGAGGGACTGTTTTGTAATTTTTAAAAGTTGGAGGACTAAACTGAAAAGATGAGGACTCCAGGGATTAAAATGAAAAATGTGGAAAACGGCCCCGTATGGCAGAAGTCGGCGGACTGGGAGAAGAAATTTTAAGGTGTACTTATTTTCTTTTTATTTTATTAGTATGGATTTTATTTTTATTATTCCTTATGCGATTATTAGAAAAAAAAAAAGAATTAGATTAGTTTTTAGGTCATTATTCTGGGGAAAAAAACACTACATTCTTTCTTTTGTCTGGAGCTTTGTAACCCTTCCATAGAGAACTAAACTCCATTACTTTGGATTTGAGATCTTGATCCGGATTTTGATTTCTCTTGAGGTATTTCTTTTTCTTAATTAATTCTTGTTCATAATCTTGCTTGTATTGATTTAGATTGATTTCTAGGGTTTGTAAATTTGGCCAATTTACTAGTCCTTTTTTATTGATCTTTGCTAAATTACTCGTTCTGTGCCAGAATTAGGGTTTTCACTGTAGCATCTTCACGAATTGTGTATGTGCCATAGCAATTCGGGAAGTAGGCGAGATTAGACGATTATCTAATTAACTTTAGAAAGCGTTCTTGATTTTAGTCTCTTAAAAACATCATCAATTAATCTTTAGACCTTTTCTGTGCCAGTTTAGGTTTAATTTTAATTAGGGTTTATAGTGAGTGTGCCACTGCTATAAACTAAACTGAAAGAAGAGACAGAGATTGAAATACATCTCGTAATCAAGTGAATAAAATTTACGGAGAAAAGAATTATCAGTGATATTAGAATTAAAATCCGGTGACAGTATCATGTCTGAAGTTTCTTTAAATTATTGTTTCAAACACTTAGTTTATTTTTCCCGTCTTAGGAATTAATTACAAACAAATTAAACCCCCAATCTGGTCAAGTGACTGTTCGCAAATAAATCATCGTTCTTCGTGGATCGACCCTGACTTACCCTAATTACATTATTAGTGGCCGAGTTTAGGTCTAATATAGTAGGCGTGCGACTAAGCCTACCAAATTTTGGCGCCGTTGCCGGGGAACAGTGTTATTGTTTGCATTCATTTTCTTTTCTTTTTATTTTTTCTTTTAGTTATTTATTTGCTATCTTTTTAGTTATCATTATTACTTGTTATCCTGTAGTGTGGAACCGTGTATGGTCCACACCCGTTCTGCTAACGATTTGATTGTTCCGTTTGATCCAGAAATCGAAAGATCTTTCAGGAAAGGACGACAACAAAGCAGGAGAGTCAAGGGGATATTGTTAGCTGAAGAGATGGAAGATGATCTGAATCAGGCCGGGGGTGGCGCTGATGGAAATAATGCAGGTGGTGGTGGCGCGAGACGTGAACAAGCAGTCCCACCACAGACATTGAGGTAAAGGACTGCCCCGAATTGGAATGAGCAACCACATGCCGTCCAATTCCCTGCCTTACCTGCCGGAGTGACGTTTGAGTTGAAGCCGCGGCTACTAAATCAGCTACCGCATTTCATAGGGATGCCCGGAGAGGATCCTAATCAGCACATCTCACAGTTTGTGCAAATCTGTCAGAGTATGAAGCCAGCCGCGCTTCCTATTCAGCACCTTCTATTGAGGGCATTTTCTTTCACACTGAAAGATAACGCAAATGGGTGGTACTATCACTTACCACCTAACAGCATAACGACGTGGCAGCAGATGAAAGAGGTGTTCTTGGACGAGTTCTTCCCTCAGGATCAGATAAATGTGATGAAGAGAGACATCAGTAATATGGAGCAGAAGGCAGATGAGACCCTATATGACTACTACAACCGCTTCCACAAGATTTGTAGGAGTTGTCCGTATCATGGGTTTACTGATGACCAGCTGACCATCTATTTTTATGGAGGGTTGACTATTCAGGATAAACAGCTAGTAGATTCATGTTGTGGGGGTAGTATTCTAAACAAGACTACCGAGGAAGCTAAGAGGTTGATCGAAGAGCTAGCTAAAAGTACAAGGACCCATGGCAAGAGGTCTAATATGAGACAGGTTAGTGCAGCGGGTTCTAGCAGTGGGTTGTCCAATAAGTTCGAGACAAATATGGAGGATCTTAAGGGTATGGTTAAACAGTTGGTTCTGGGACAGACACCGAAGCCGTGTTGGATTTGTTATGACATTACGCACCTTACAGATTCGTGCCCTTCTTTGCAGACGGGTGAGATGGAGGATGTCAATGCAGTTGGGTTTGCGCAGCAGGGGCAGAGACCGATGGGTAACACCTATAACCCCAACTAGAAAAATCATCCTAATTTCAGATGGGGTACAGGTCAGCAGCAGAATCAGCCGGGTGGTCAGGGACATCAGTTCGGTAATCAGCAGGGTTATCAGCAGCAGCAGCAGCAGTACCAGTGTAATCAGTTTAACACTTATAGACCACCTTATGGGTAGCAGCAGCCGCCGCAGCAGCAGCAGCAGAATTCTCCGGGACAGTCTACAGAGGCATTGCTGAATTTTTGGCTCAGAGTGTTAGCACCATGAACCAGAACTTTCAGCAGTATCAGCAACACACAGATGCGAGCATAGGTAACTTGGAGAAACAGATGGGTCAGGTAGCTGATGCAGTGGGACGGATAGAGGCTAGGGATTCGAAGAAGTTGCCATCACAGACTGAACTGAATCCTAAGAAGAGTGCATGTGCAATCACTCTTCGAAATGGTAAGGAGTTGCAGGATAAGTTTGTAGCTGAGGAACCAAAGGTTGAGGTTGAGATTTCAGAGCCAGGACAGAAGGTACCAGAGCAGACAGAGACTACACCAGAGGTTAAGGCTCCTGTATATGAGTCTGAGGTTCCATTCCCGGAGGCCTTGAAAGAACATCGAAAACCAGAGCCTGATAAGGCTATTTTTGATACTTTCAAGAGGTTAGAGGTTAATATTCCCTTCTTGGATCTTCTTCAGACTGTCCCGAGGTATGCGAAGTTTTTGAAGGAATTGTGTACTCTGAAGAGAAATCAGAAGGAGAGAAGTAAGAAGAAAGTCAAGGTTAGTGAGCATGTGTCGGCAATGTATCAGAGGAAGTTGCCTAAGAAGTGCAGTAACCCAGGGATGTTTGTGATTCCAGTTACTCTAGGGGATGCTTCTGAGCATAAGGCGATGTTGGACTTAGGGGCTTCAATCAACGTCATGCCCTATGCGTTGTTTGAAACTCTTAAGTTGGGACCACTGCAAGACACCAGAGTCATGATACAGTTGGCGGATAGGTCGAATGCCTACCCGAAGGGATTGGTAGAGGATGTTCTAGTCCAGGTTGGTAAGATGATCTTCCTAGCGGATTTCTATGTGCTTGAGATGGAGACGGATCCAAAGGCTCTCATACTGCTAGGGAGGCCTTTTATGTCAACTGCTCGGACCAAGCTTGATGTGGTTAATGGTTCGTTGACTATGGAGTTCGATGGGCAAGTAATGGAGTTCAACATCTTTGACTCTATGAAATACCCTAAGGACTCAGAGTCACTGTGTTTCATCGATGTGATCGAGCCATTGGTAGAGGAGGTATTTGAGGTGTCTAGTGGAGATGATGATCTCAAGACCGCATTAGAGAATGCTTTGGGGTATGTAGATTTAGAGTTTGATATCTCAGATTCGATGAAGGAAGCAGTGATGGGTCTTACAGAGAGCGCCATGTTTTCTACCGCGCCGGGTCATGGTCACATAAAGCTAGAGGTTCCGATGGAAAAGCTTGTTCCATCTATAGAGAAGGCACCGGAGCTTGAGTTGAAGGTCCTCCCTGAGCACCTTAAGTATGTTTATCTAGGTGAGGGAGAGACGCTTCCGGTAGTGATTTCTAGCAAGTTAACTGAGGATCAAGAGAAGAGGTTGATTGAGGTGATCCGGGAGCAAAAATCGGCGATTAGTTGGACTATTTCCGATCTCAAGAGCATTAGTCCATCTTTGTGTATGCACCGGATAAACATAGAGGAGGGTGTGAAGCCGGTGAGGCAACCACAAAGGAGACTTTACCCGCCGATGATGGAAGTGGTGAAGAAGGAGGTCTTAAAGCTACTACAGATGGGGATCATCTATCCCATCTCCGACAGCGAGTGGGTGAGCCCCACACAGTGTGTGCCCAAGAGGGGCGGGATCACGGTCTCCCGTAATCATAAGGGAGAGATGGTTCCAACCCGGGAGCAAATGGGGATCCGCGTGTGCATTGATCTCCGGAGGTTAAATGAGGTAACTCGTAAAGACCACTTCCCCCTCCCCTTTATTGATCAGATGTTAGAAAGGTTAGCCGGAAGGGCGTACTTTTGTTTTCTCAACTGTTTTTCCGGGTATTTTCTAATACCTATTGCCCCGGAAGACCAAGAGAAAACTACATTTACTTGCCCCTTCGGCACCTTTGCCTATCGGAGAATGCTGTTTGGATTATGTAATGCACCTGGGACTTTTCAAAGGTGCATGATGAATATTTTCTCCGAGTATGTAGAAAAGTTTATGGAAGTTTTCATGGATGACTTCACTGTCCATGGAGACTCGTTTGATGAATGCCTTGCTCATTTAGGACTAGTGTTGGATAGGTGCATTGAAACCAATTTGGTCTTAAATTTTGAAAAATGTCACTTTATGGTCGAGCAAGGCATTGTTTTGGGTCATGTTGTGTCGAAAAAGGGTATCGAAGTTGACAAAGCTAAGATTGATGCCATTTCGTCACTTCCTTACCCGACCAATGTGTGTGAAGTCCGGTCTTTCCTTGGTCATGTCGGGTTTTACCAAAGGTTTATTAAGGACTTTTCAAAGATTGCTACGCCTCTATGCACCCTGTTGCAAAAAGAGGTTGATTTTAATTTTGATGATACTTGTAAGCAATCGTTTGATGAGTTGAAGTCTAGGTTGACAACCACCCCCATTATTCAAGCACCCGATTGGTCTCGTCCCTTTGAGATCATGTGTGATACTAGTTATTATGCCGTGGGGGCGGTTTTGGGTCAAAAAGTAGAGCGTGCCTCGCATGTGATTTATTATGCGTCTATGACCTTGAATGAGGCACAAAGAAATTACTCCACTAATGAAAAAGAGATGTTGGAGGTAGTCTTTGCACTAGAAAAATTTAGGTCCTACTTGTTGGGTACTAAAATCATTGTTTACACCGACCACGTTGCTCTTAAGTATTTAATGTCTAAGAAAGAGGCTAAACCGAGACTCATTCGGTGGATTCTCTTGTTGAGTGAGTTTGACATAGAGGTTAAGGACAAAAGGGGGGCTGAAAATCTAGTTGCCGATCATTTGAGTCGCCTTGTACTAGAGGAGGACAAGCCTTATAAGCAAACCCCAATTCGGTGTGAGTTTCCTGATGAGGTTCTTTGGGCAGTTAATTCAGTTGCCCCTTGGTATGCGGACTTGGTCAATTTTCTTGTCTCTAATAAATTCCCTCCGGGGATGTCAAAATCTAAAAGAGACAAATTCCGTAGTGAAGCCAAGTATTATGTGTGGGATGAGCCCAACTTGTGGAGGCATTGCGCCGACCAAGTCATTCGTAGGTGTATTCCCGACAGTGAGGTGGCCTCTATTCTTAATTTTTGTCATGAGTATGTGTGTGGTGGTCATTTTGGTGCGAAAAAGACCGCTAGAAAAGTCTTGGATTGTGCCTTCTTTTGGCCAACTTTGTTCCGGGATGCGGTCACATTTTGTCAGTCGTGTGATAGGTGCCAAAGGGTTGGTAATATTGGCGCCGTGATGAAATGCCTCAAACCCTCATTGTGAATTGTGATGTAACGACCCGAAAACCCGTCTCTATTTTATTGATAAATAATTAAATTATTTATTTATTTATTTGATTTAAATAAATTATGTGTGCATTTTATGTGTTATAATAATTTATGCCTAGCATTTAATTGGTTAATTGTGCTAGTGTAGAGAGTTGGGTCTTAATTATTAGTGGGGAGTTATTTATATTGGGTAGTGTAGGGAAGGGGCCCTAAATGTAACATTTCAAAATAATCTCTCCCTACTCCCTTCCTCACCTCCCTCACTCTTTCACCCTCCCCCTCACTTCTCATCTCTCATCTCTCTCCCAGCATGCTCTCTCTCTCTCCAAAAAGGTAAAAATTTCTCTCTCACTTCTCTATTCATTTTCATCCTCTTCCTCTCATTATTTCTCATTTCTTAAAACATGAAAATTGTTTAGATCGTCGTTAGGATCATAGAGGGCTAAAAATATTCGAGTTCCGGCAACTTTGAGAAAATTCAAGTAAGTTGCTTTTCCCCCATTTTTATGCTAAAATGTTCATATCATGTTTATATAATGCTTGATGTGTTATATTTGAAGTTTGGTTGAGTTTAGAATTTATTTGGAATTTATTTTGGGTTTTGATTAAAAATGGTGATTTTGTTGAATGTTGGGATTTGATCTTGCTTTTGGTTGATGGATGGTGTTATTAAGGTCCCCTTTTTGGTTAGTTGTTGTTTGGGTACTTTGGGGTTCATGTGGGAAGTATTGATTTTGAGAATGTGTGAAATGGGTATGAGAAATGGGAGAACCCAGTTCATCCCTCCCGATTTCCAACAGACCGAAGGGTTGGGCGACCGCCCAAAATATGGTGGGCGACCGCACATCTATCTGAAAGGTTTTGTTCTTGGTTGATGGCTTTTTGTGCGACCGCACAGACTCGAGTGGGCGGCCGCACAGAACCTCTGAAGGCTTTCATTTGTTATTTTGTGTGATTGAAGAATGCGTTTTGGTCTAAGTCTTGGGTGTCCTTCTAGTCGACCTTAGTGAGCATTGTAGTGCACTCTAGTGATAGAATTGGGTCCTTTGTGATTAAGTTTGTGTTGTGAAATTAGTTTTATGTTCTTTAACAATTTTGGGGTTATTTGGGTTTTAGAGGCACATGAATTGAGTTTTCTTGTCTTTAAATGTTAGGATAGAAGTATATATAGGTACTCCTAAGTTTTAGAATGAAAGGAGTGAAATTCGTAGCTAAAACAGGGATTTTTCATAATGTCCGGCCGAACACTTTATAAAAATTGTCCGTTTTACGTTCAATCTTCCGGAAGCCATAACTTCTTCGTCCGGACTCCGTTTTGGACGTGTAAACTATTGTTGGAAAGATATTTTCGAGTACTACGTAATGGTTTTATTGGCCGCATGGTTCCAGATCAGAATGGTTGTCTTATTGTCGAGGTTTAAGATCAAGGTGTAGGCTCGGTCTAGGTTCCGTAGTACCATTCTAGTTGACTTAGTTGGGCACCGTGGAACACTTTAGTAATTAAAATTGGTTCCTTTGTGAACAATGGTGTTATGTAATTTGATCAAGTATTGTTTGGGAATGTTTGGGCATCTTATGATGTGTTCGTGATTGTTCCAATCGAATTGATTTTCGAGTAAGACTTGGTCTAGGTTTTAGGCGATGTCCTATAGTACCTAGAGGGTTGTTATTGAACACCAAAGTGTAGGGTTTAGTCCGGTCGTGATCATGTTCTAATAAGAGTAACCTTTAGATTCGTTTGGGGTGTTTAGAATTGGTTCGTTATGAACGGATGTAAGACGTGAATTGGTGATTGGGTACTTACGGTTTGATTAACCTTAAGGTGTATTCATTCTGATTTCCTACTTTGGAATTCTAGGTGTGATGAGATGGTTGAGTTCATGGTCCTAGTACATCTTTATGAGTAAACGTTTAGGATAATTTTGGGTTATAGTCGTTGTACTATTTGTGAGCGACCGTTTGGGTTGTGTTCCTCATGAGTAACTTGTGGGTATCATCTTTGGAATGTATCTGGTATGGTTCCTCATTATGGAATTATCGTGTTCTAATAATCATTGTTGTTGAGCTCCTTATGAGCAATTCTGTTTATCGTTGTTGTGCTCTTTATGAGAAATTATGTTTATCGTTGTTGTGCTCTTCATGAGAAACTCTTGTTATCGTTGTTCTTAAACTCTTCATGAGTAACCGTTGCATCTTTATGGTGATTATTTGGTATGGTTCCCTACTTTGGAATCTTTGGTTGTTTATCGAGCTAGTATTTATTACCTAGCATTTAATTGAAAGCCCAGCTGGCATATTTGTTGCATCGGGCGATGGGAAAAATTATAATGGCAAAGCCAAGTCCATTATAATGTTGACCATTGTTTTGCCCTTACTATACCCCTTTTCCAGATTGGCCTTGGAAGAGATAAGTTAGCTTCCTTTGTGAATGTATCTAGCTACCGAGCATGACTTTGTGGCATGGCTCTTGTCCTTTGTGACACTCTTATGGTTATTGTTCCGGTACCGGGGGTATTCTCTTCAGCTTTTATGCTACTATGAAGATGGTTTGTGTTGGGTTTCCAAGTAACATGCGCAGCGGAATTTAGCATTTAAAATTTAGAAACCCAAAGCCATGGATCCGTTCATATGATTAAATCAAATACAACATAAGAATAAAGGAATAAACTAACCCTTGATGGCTATCAAATTCTCTTGGTCTTTGGTGGAGGTTTGAAGACTTGATCATGATCACAAAGCTTGAACACGAACTTTGAAGATGATGATTTTCACCCTCTAGCGGTATCCACACTTCGAACGAATATCAAAGGAGCTTCTTTGATCTTGGTTGCTAGACCAAATTGTGAAACACTTTTTCACAATCAAAAGAACTATATGGAATTTATTTTGTGTATTATTTTGTTCTTCAACCAAGAATGTCTTGGAACAAAATAAGCCCTCTCTCAAACTCTTTGAGACTCACAAAATCATTAGCATTGAGTGCTGGCCGAATTTGGTCTTTTATACACAAGTATGTCCTATTCCAAATAGGAAACTTGTGTCAAAATCCGTCCAAAATTCGTTTCCTAATCAAATTAGGAATCTGCCACCCGATAGTACTGTGCGGCCGCCCAAAAGCCTCTGTGCGGTCGCACAACTATCTGAAACAAAACTGGTACAAAAATAGGCTAATTGTGCGGCCGCCCAGTCCATTATGTGCGGTCGCCCACTTCCCCAGAAAGTCCAGAATTTCCAAAATTCCAATGTAGTCCTTTTAAAGATTCGTTCTATTGTGTGTGACCCTCTAGGATTATACTAAGTTGGCAATGGGTTCAAACATGAAACCATAAGATATGATTAGGTTCTAGCAAACCGTCATACCTACCCAATTAGTATAACTAGATACAAGTTCGCATTCCTTTAGAATATGTCATAATCCTTTTGTCCACGATATCATTGAACACAAGTCATGGTCAAAGAGTCAACTTGTTTTGTTCAATACTTTCTCGATTCCGAATATGTTGATAATCCAAATGACATTGATCCAATCAATTCATTTGAGTCCGGCCGAACATTTCATCAACATCATTCCTACGAGAGGCCCAAGCTTGACATCTCTCCGAGGAGGGACAAATCCATTTAGCTTATTATTCTTCCCTACGTGAATCTGATTATGCCAATCATACCCTTTATAGCTACTCGGTTAAAAGTAGCGTTTGAATATGTCAAACACAATGTTCATCAAGTGGAAGACTATAATAACTTCATGTCTAAGGATTCAAATGACATAACTAATATGAGATATATGTATGACATAGACCATGACATAAATCTCATAGAGCGGGTCATGTCCAGTACCTTGTTCCAAACAAGTACCCATAAATCTAACATGATCATCCCATGATCATTTAGCCTTTATACTAGTGCTTAACAAGTACTAGGGACGGAGATTATTATAAGTAAACATGAACAACAATAATAATCAAAACATCTCTTTATTGATATGAAATAAATGATAACAATTACAACGTTTATTAAACGTGCCTAGGGCACCACTACCAACAATCTCCCACTTTCCCTAAGCCCAATCTCCCATGTATCTAATACCCATGGACCTAACATGACCATCATGTTTAGCTTGTGGAAGTCCCTTTGTTAGAGGGTCCGCAACATTGTCATCAGTAGGTACTCTGCATATATTTACGTCTCCCCTATCAACGATCTCTCGAATGATATGAAAACGCCTAAGTATGTGTTTGGATTTCTGATGTGCTCTTGGTTCCTTTGCTTGAGCAATAGCACCATTATTGTCGCAATAAAGGTCTATTGGACTAGCAATACTAGGAACCACTTCAAGTTCAGTTATGAACTTCTTAATCCAAACAGCTTCCTTTGCAGCATCCGATGCAGCAATATACTCAGCTTCTGTTGTAGAATCAGCGGTTGTACTTTGCTTGGAACTCTTCCAGCTTATAGCTCCACCATTTAACATAAACACAAAACCTGATTGCGATCGGCTATCATCTTTGTCGGTTTGGAAGCTTGCATCCGTGTAAGCATTTACAACGAGATCATCTTCCATTCCTCCATAGACCAAAAACGAGTCTTTTGTCCTTCTCAAGTACTTAAGAATCGATTTTACGGCTATCTAGTGATTTTCGCCAGGGTCGGATTGGTATCTACTTGTCATGCTCAAAGCATAAGACACATCCGGTCTAGTACAAATCATGGCATACATGATGGACCCAATTGCCGAAGCATATGGAACATCATTCATTTTCTCACGCTCATCTTTTGTCTTAGGACATTGAGTCTTGCTTAGAGAAACTCCATGTAACACGGGCAAGGTGCCTCTCTTTGAATTTTCCATACGGAATCTTCTAATGACCTTGTCAATGTATGTACTTTGGCTTAAACCAAGTAGCCTCCTTGATCTATCTCTATAGATCTTAATGCCAAGAATATATGCGGCTTCACCCATATCTTTCATTGCGAATCACTTTCCTAACCAAGTCTTCACAGACTGAAGTGTAGGAATGTCGTTTCCAATGAGCAATATGTCATCCACGTATAAAATAAGGAATAGCACTATGCTCCCACTAATCTTCTTGTATACACAAGGCTCATCTTCGTTCTTGATGAAACCAAACTCTTTGACCGGTTCATCAAAACGGAGATTCCAACTCCTTGAAGCTTGCTTCAATCCATAGATGGATCTTTGCAATTTGCATACCTTAGAATCTTGTTCAAAACCTTCTGGTTGTGTCATATACACATCCTCTTGGAGTTTTCCATTCAGGAAAGCGGTTTTGACGTCCATCTGCCATATTTCATAGTCATGATATGCGGCAATGGCAAGCAAAATTCTTATAGACTTGATCATTGCTACGGGTGAAAAGGTCTCATCATAGTCAATACCATGAACTTGCCTATAACCCTTCGCTACAAGCCTAGCTTTGTAAGTATGCACCTTCCCATCCATGTCAGTCTTCTTCTTGAAGACCCATTTGCATCCTATGGTTTTTACACCTTCGGGCGCATCAATCAAATTCCAAACTTGATTGTCTTGCATGGATTGCAATTCGGATTCCATGGCTCCAAGCCACTTGTCCGAATCAGGAGAAGACATCGCCTCTGTTGGGTTTCCAAGTAACATGCGCAGCGGAAATTAGCAATTAAAATTTTAATGAAACCCAAAGCCATGGATCCGTTCATATGATTAATTCAAATACAACAAGATGAATAGAGGAATAACTAACCCTTGATGGCTATGAATTTCTAGCTTTTGAACTTGGTGGAGATTTTGAAACTTGATCAAGAACGCGAACCTTGAAGATGATGAGCTTCACCCTCTAGCGGTATCCACACCACGAACGAATATCAAGCAACTTCTTGATCTTGGTTGCTAGACCAAATTGTGAAACACACTTTCACAATTGCAAGAACTATATGGAATTATGAATATTCTTGTTCTTCACCTTTTGGATCTTAGAACAAGAAAAATAACCTCTCAAAACCTTATGGAGGCACTCACAATAATATGTCTAATGGCTGCTGAAAAGATCTTTAAATAGGTCCCAATCCTTAACCCTTAAGGACTTAGGAATCCTAAATCCCGTCACCAAATTAGGCAACAAGGAATTCTGGCCGACTTGACTGGCACGGTCGTGCCCTATAAACTGGCACGGTCGTGCCATTAGGTCCGCGCGATTTCCCCCAGTCGACCAATTTCGGCACGGTCGTGCTTGACTTCTTGGCACGGTCGTGCCAAACATGTCGACAGATTTGCCTTGATTTGGATTTTTGGCACGGCCGTGCCATTTTAAGGCGCACGACCGTGCCAGAGCCAAAACCTGACATTTTTCCATAATTCCAATTTAGTCCTTTATGATTCGTTCTATTTGTGTGTGACCCTCTAGGATTACACTAAGTTGGCAATGGGCTCAAACATGAACCCATAAGATATGATTAGGTTCTAGCAAACCGTCATACCTACCCAAATAGTGTAACTAGATACAATTTCGCATTCCTTTAGAATATGTCACAATCCCTTTGTCCATGATGTCATTGAACACAAGTCATGGTCAAACGGTCAACTTGTTTTGTTCAATACTTTCTCGATTCCGAATATGTTGATAATCCAAATGACATTGATCCAATCAATTCATTTGAGTCCGGCCGAACATTTCATCAACATCATTCCTACGAGGGGCCCAAGCTTGACATCTCTCCGAAGAGGGACAAATCCATTTAGCTTATTATTCTTCCCAACGGGAATCCGATTATGCCAATCATACCCTTTATAACTACCGTGTTAAGATAGCGTTTGAATATGTCAAACATAATGTTCATCAAGTGGAAGACTATAATAACTTCATGTCTAAGGATTCAAATGACATAACTAATATGAGATATATGTACGACATAGACCATGACATAAATCTCATACAGCGGGTCATGTCCAGTACCTTGTTCCAAACAAGTACCCATAAATCTAACATGATCATCCCATGATCATTTAGCCTTTATACTAGTGCTTAACAAGTACTAGGGACGGGGATTATTATAAGTAAACATGAACAACAATAATAATCAAAACATCTCTTTATTGATATGAAATAAATGATAACAATTACAACGTTTATTAAACGTGCCTAGGGCAACACTACCAACAATCTCCCACTTGCCCTAGGCCCAATCTCCCATGTATCTAATACCCATGGACCTAACATGACCATCATGTTTAGCTTGTGGAAGTCCCTATGTTAGCGGGTCCGCAACATTGTCATCAGTAGGTACTCTGCATATATTTACGTCTCCCCTATCAACGATCTCTCGAATGATATGAAAACGCCTAAGTATGTGTTTGGATTTCTGATGTGCTCTTGGTTCCTTTGCTTGAGCAATAGCACCATTATTGTCGCAATAAAGGTCTATTGGACTAGCAATACTAGGAACCACTTCAAGTTCAGTTATGAACTTCTTAATCCAAACAGCTTCCTTTGCAGCATCCGATGCAGCAATATACTCAGCTTCTGTTGTAGAATCAGCATTTGTACTTTGCTTGGAACTCTTCCAGCTTACAGCTCCACCATTTAACATAAACACAAATCCCGATTGCGATCGGCTATCATCTTTGTCGGTTTGGAAGCTTGCATCCGTGTAAGCATTTACAACGAGATCATCTTCCATTCCTCCATAGACCAAAAACGAGTCTTTAGTTCTTCTCAAGTACTTAAGAATCGCTTTTACAGCTATCCAGTGATTTTCGCCAGGGTCGGATTGGTATCTACTTGTCATGCTCAAAGCATAAGACACATCCGGCCTAGTACAAATCATGGCATACATGATGGACCCAATTGCCGAAGCATATGGAACATCATTCATTTTCTCACGCTCATCGTTTGTCTTAGGACATTGAGTCTTTCTAAGAGAAACTCCATGTAACACGGGCAAGGTTCCTCTCTTAGAATTTTAAATGCGGAATCTTCTAATGACCTTGTCAATGTATGTACTTTGGCTTAAACCAAGTAGCCTCCTTGATCTATCTCTATAGATCTTAATGCCAAGAATATATGCGGCTTCACCCATATCTTTCATTGCAAAACACTTTCCTAACCAAGTCTTCACAGACTGAAGTGTAGGAATGTCGTTTCCAATGAGCAATATGTCATCCACGTATAAAACAAGGAATAGCACTATGCTCCCACTAATATTCTTGTATACACAAGGCTCATCTTCGTTCTTGATGAAACCAAACTCTTTGACCGATTCATCAAAACGGAGATTCCAACTCCCAGAAGCTTGCTTCAATCCATAGATGGATCTCTGCAATTTGCATACCTTAGAATCTTGTTCAAAACCTTCTGGTTGTGTCATATACACATCCTCTTGAAGTTTTCCATTCAGGAAAGCGGTTTTGACGTCCATCTGCCATATTTCATAGTCATGATATGCGGCAATGGCAAGCAAAATTCTTATAGACTTGATCATTGCTACAGGTGAAAAGGTCTCATCATAGTCAATACCATGAACTTGCCTATAACCTTTCGCTACAAGCCTAGCTTTGTAAGTATGCACCTTCCCATCCATGTCAGTCTTCTTCTTGAAGACCCATTTGCATCCTATGGTTTTTACACCTTCGGGCGCATCAATAAAATTCCAAACTTGATTGTCTTGCATGGATTACAATTCGGATTCCATGGCTCCAAGCCACTTGTCCGAATCAGGAGAAGACATCGCCTCTTGGTAGGTTGACGGTTCATCATTCTCAATGATTTCTACCTCATTACTATCCGTTACGAGAAATCCATATCTCTCGGGCTCGGATCGTAACCTACTAGATCTGCGAGATGCTTGTGTATTTTGAACAGGTTCCACAACTCCTTGTGGTTCATGTTCTTGTTCCACTATTGGTTCAATGTTATTTTCTGGGTCTCGAATTTCTTCAAGATTTATTTTACTCCCACTGATTTCTTTGGAGAGAAACTCTTTCTCTAGAAAGACACCAGTTCGGGCAACAAACACTTTGTTGTCCTTTTGGTTGTAAAAGTAATATCCTTTAGTTTCCTTAGGATATCCCACGAAAATACATTTATCAGATTTGTGTGCAAGTTTGTCTGAGATAAGTCTTTTGACAAAAACTTCACAACCCCAAATCTTCATGAAAGATAGACAAGGCTTCTTTCCGCTCCACATCTCATATGGAGTCTTTTGAACCGATTTAGTTGGAACACGATTTAGTGTGAAAGCAGCGGTTTCTAGAGCGTAACCCCAAAAGGATATTGGAAGATCAACTTGACTCATCATTGATCAAACCATGTATAACAAAGTCCGATTCCTCCTCTCGGACACACCATTCCATTGTGGTGTTCCCGGTGGAGTCAATTGTGAAACTATTCCACAATTCTTTAGATGATCATCAAATTCTTGACTTAAGTATTCTCCACCTCGATCTGATCGAAGTGCTTTTATACTTTTGCCAAGTTGTTTTTCTACTTCATTTTGAAATATTCTAAATATCTCAAATGCTTCACTTTTATGTTTCATTAGGTAAACATACCCAAATCTACTATAATCATCAGTGAAGGTTATGAAGTATTGAAATCCTCCCCTAGCATTGCTACTTTATGGTCCGCATACATCGGAATGTATCAACCCCAATAAGTCGCTTGCCCTTTCACCCAACTTGATAAAAGGTGTCTTAGTCATTTTTCCAAGAAGACACGACTCACAAGTATCATATGACTCTAAGTCACATGAACCCAAAAGTCCGTCCCCATGGAGTTTTGAGATACGCTTCTCATTAATATGACCAAGACGGCAATGCCACAAAAAAGTATGATTTACATCATTAGGTTTAGATTTCTTATTTACATGATAGACATCATTTTCATTCTTGACATCCAAGATATAAAGGCCATTAAATGAATTAGCAATACCATAAAGCACATCATTTAAATAAATAGAAAATTTCTTATTCTCAATAAGAAACTTAAAACCTTCATTATCCAAACAAGAAATTGAAATAATATTTCTGCTTAAATCCGGAACATAATAACAATTGTTCAAAACAAGAATTAATCCGGAAGGTAAAGTGACTTCATAAGTCCCTACGGCTAATGCAGCAACTCTTGCTCCATTTCCCACGCGTAGATCTACTTCACCTTCTTTAAGCAGTCTCCTATTCTTTAGTCCCTGCACATTTAGACAAATGTGAGAACCACATCCGGTATCCAATACCCAAGAATCAGTGGTAGAAAGGAGAATATCTATCATATAGATACCTGAAGTCGACGCAGCCTTGCTGCTCTTCTTCTTCTTTTGCTCTTCCAAGAAAGCCTTGCAATTACGTTTCCAATGACCAATTTCTTGACAATGGAAACAAATTTCATCCTTTTGTGTATCGGGTTTTCCCTCAGAAGCCTTGGCAACCTTTGCCTTGCTTATCTTGGGTTTGACAACTTTTGCCTTACCCTGGCCTTTGGCACCAGGCTTCTTCCCATCATGAACCAAGAGCACGGGAGAACCTTTCTCCACAATTTTCATCTCTGCAGTTTTGAGCATCCCATGCAACTCAGAGAGATTCTTATCCATTCCATGCATGTTATAATTCATCACAAACTGATTATAACTTTTGGGCAATGAATTAAGAATGAGATCCGTGGCTAGCTCCAATGGGATTGGATAGCCAAGTTTCTCAAGGTGCTCTACATAACCTTTCATTTTAAGAAAGTGAGGACTCACTTGTTTCCCTTCATTCATTTTACAAGTAGTGAATGCAACAATGGTCTTGTACCTCTCTTGCCTAGCTTGCTCTTGAAACATGGTTCTCAACTCCACGCCTATCTCATAGGCTTCCAAATGTTCCAAACTTTGTTGGAGTTTTGAACACATAGAAGCAAGCATGAGACAACTTACATATCTAGAATCATTACGATGTTTCTTGTAATTGTCCCTTTCTACCCTAGGGGCAGTAGGCGGTGGTTCAGCAGGGAGAGGCCCATCGAGAATGTACAACTTATCTTCTTGCCTAAGAACGATTCTTATGCTACGGATCCAATCCATAAAGTTTGTACCATTCTCTTCGAGCTTATCCTTCTCAAGGATCGATCGCAACGACATTGATTGAGTGTTATTAGTCATTGTCTACAAATATGCAAAATTTCCAAAATTTAATAAGTACCGATTTTCATTAAAGAGATAAATAATGTATTTTAAACAAAATACTCCCACTAAATTATATAACCTTCTTATACATCCAATGTATAATATAATTTAATTGGGTTGAGATCCCGCTTTAATCTAATTTTGAGTAAGCTTTGGCGCACCGCTCAAAATTAAATCAATTAGGTAGACAACTCTTGTCAATCATATCTCATATGACTCTCAGTTCTTTTCATGAGATTCTTTAAGAAATCCAATTTCAAAAAGCATGTTAAATCTCATCTTTGCCTCAAGCCCAAAACTGTTTTGACGCTTAATTAAGTCCAACCATTTTAAACGCATAGGAAACTCTTATTCACTCATCTTGTTCAAACATGAATAAAATCAATGCACCTCGCTTTGGCGAGCCCACATAAAATTACTCATGTATAAACAAGTGTTTTAATCATGGCATGGCAAAAGGACTTAAAACTTTCTTTGAAGGTTCATCACATATAGCATATAACACATTTATGAGTACATAATATAAACATGTTTCACATCAAGTTTAGCCACTAAATTAATCTCCATTAATTTAAGCATAATATTTATGTGTCATTAGTTTCTCTATAATTATGAGGATGAGACTATTTGAACTTTGGTTATCATCTCCAAATCAAGACAACAAGAAGTGCGACCGAAACTAAGCCATATGGCATCCACAATTCCGCACTTATTCAAGAAACCAAGAAAGTAGTCCATGTGGCCGAAACTAAGCAATAGATGGTCTCGATGAACGTAGGCCAATTGCATTCACAATTCCACATGGATCTCCAATCTTTGAATCAAGAACTTTGTTTCTTAATTTTAGCAATTATGAACTCTTCATAATTCTAACTTCGTTTTATCTTTGAAACTTCGATTGCGATCAAGTTTGGGAAACACAATCTCGATGAACGTAGATTAGCCATCCAAACCTTGAACCAATCTTAGACTCACAAGACTAAAACAAATAGGAAATTTAAACCCAAGATCCACACCCAAGACCCAAGCCCTACCCCGCGCCAAACCCTAGGTCCGGCCGGGTCAAGGTATGGGTCCGGTCGGACCCTTCCGAAAATCAAAATTTTAAAGTTCCAAAATTTGTCTCAAAATTGTTTTTCCCGATTCAATAAGGATTTGGTGTTCTTGGTGATCCAATCACTATGATCAACAAAACCTTGAATAAACAATTTATTCTTGAATCCCTAGAATATCAAAACTTTGATCCAATAAAAAATTGATAATCCAAACAATTTTAAATCCACCATAATTTTTATTGCGATTGAATAGTGCGATTAAAGTTTCTAAAACAATAAACCACATAAAATCATATAACACATAAACATCACGTAATCCAATATTCATATCATGCTAGGCACATAAACAATTTAAATACACACAACATGATCTTAGTATTGAAATAATCAACATGAACGGGGCTCTGATACCACTGTTGGGTTTCCAAGTAACATGCGCAGCGGAAATTAGCAATTAAAATTTTAATGAAACCCAAAGCCATGGATCCGTTCATATGATTAAATCAAATACAACAAGATGAATAGAGGAATAACTAACCCTTGATGGCTATGAATTTCAAGCTTTTGAACTTGGTGGAGATTTTGAAACTTGATCAAGAACGCGAACCTTGAAGATGATGAGCTTCACCCTCTAGCGGTATCCACACCACGAACGAATATCAAGCAACTTCTTGATCTTGGTTGCTAGACCAAATTGTGAAACACACTTTCACAATTGCAAGAACTATATGGAATTATGAATATTCTTGTTCTTCACCTTTTGGATCTTAGAACAAGAAAAATAACCTCTCAAAACCTTATGGAGGCACTCACAATAATATGTCTAATGGCTGCTGAAAAGATCTTTAAATAGGTCCCAATCCTTAACCCTTAAGGACTTAGGAATCCTAAATCCCGTCACCAAATTAGGCAACAAGGAATTCTGGCCAACTTGACTGGCACGGTCGTGCCCTATAAACTGGCACGGTCGTGCCATTAGGTCCGCGCGATTTCCCCCAGTCGACCAATTTCGGCACGGTCGTGCTTGACTTCTTGGCACGGTCGTGCCAAACATGTCGACAGATTTGCCTTGATTTGGATTTTTGGCACGGCCGTGCCATTTTAAGGCGCACGACCGTACCAGAGCCAAAACCTGACATTTTTCCATAATTCCAATTTAGTCCTTTATGATTCGTTCTATTTGTGTGTGACCCTCTAGGATTACACTAAGTTGGCAATGGGCTCAAACATGAACCCATAAGATATGATTAGGTTCTAGCAAACCGTCATACCTACCCAAATAGTGTAACTAGATACAATTTCGCATTCCTTTAGAATATGTCACAATCCCTTTGTCCATGATGTTATTGAACACAAGTCATGGTCAAACGGTCAACTTGTTTTGTTCAATACTTTCTCGATTCCGAATATGTTGATAATCCAAATGACATTGATCCAATCAATTCATTTGAGTCCGGCCGAACATTTCATCAACATCATTCCTACGAGGGGCCCAAGCTTGACATCTCTCCGAAGAGGGACAAATCCATTTAGCTTATTATTCTTCCCAACGGGAATCCGATTATGCCAATCATACCCTTTATAACTACCGTGTTAAGATAGCGTTTGAATATGTCAAACATAATGTTCATCAAGTGGAAGACTATAATAACTTCATGTCTAAGGATTCAAATGACATAACTAATATGAGATATATGTACGACATAGACCATGACATAAATCTCATACAGCGGGTCATGTCCAGTACCTTGTTCCAAACAAGTACCCATAAATCTAACATGATCATCCCATGATCATTTAGCCTTTATACTAGTGCTTAACAAGTACTAGGGACGGGGATTATTATAAGTAAACATGAACAACAATAATAATCAAAACATCTCTTTATTGATATGAAATAAATGATAACAATTACAACGTTTATTAAACGTGCCTAGGGCACCACTACCAACAGCCTCTTGGTAGGTTGACGGTTCATCATTCTCAATGATTTCTACCTCATTACTATCCGTTACGATAAATCCATATCTCTCGGGCTCGGATCGTAACCTACTAGATCTGCGAGATGCTTGTGTATTTAGAACATGTTCCACAACTCCTTGTGGTTCTTGTTCTTGTTCCACTATTGGTTCAATGTTATTTTCTGGCTCTCGAATTTCTTCAAGATTTATTTTACTCCCACTGATTTCTTTGGAGAGAAACTCTTTCTCTAGAAAGACACCAGTTCGGGCAACAAACACTTTGTTGTCCTCTCGGTTGTAAAAGTAATATCCTTTAGTTTCCTTAGGATATCCCACGAAAATACATTTATTAGATTTGTGTGCTAGTTTGTCAGAGATAAGTCACTTGACATAAACTTCGCAACCCCAAATCCTCATGAAAGATAAACTAGGTTTCTTTCCACTCCACATCTCATATGGAGTCTTTGGAACCGATTTAGTTGGAACTTTATTTAGTGTGAAAGCAGCGGTTTCTAGGGCGTAACCCCAAAAGGATATTGGAAGATCAACTTGACTCATCATTGATCGAACCATGTCTAACAAAGTCCGATTTCTCCTCTCAGACACACCATTCCATTGTGGTGTTCCGGGCGGAGTCAATTGTGAAACTATTCCACAATTCTTTAGATGATCATCAAATTCTTGGCTCAAGTATTCACCACCTCGATCTGATCGAAGTGCCTTTATACTTTTGCCAAGTTGTTTTTCTACTTCATTTTGAAATATTCTAAATATCTCAAATGCTTCACTTTTATGTTTCATTAGGTAAACATACCCAAATCTACTATAATCATCAGTGAAGGTTATGAAGTATTGAAATCCTCCCCTAGCATTGCTACTTAATGGTCCGCATACATCGGAATGTATCAACCCCAATAAGTCGCTTGCCCTTTCACCCAACTTGGTAAAAGGTGTCTTAGTCATTTTTTCAAGAAGACATGACTCACAAGTATCATATGACTCTAAGTCACATGAACCCAAAAGTCCGTCCCCATGGAGTTTTGAGATACGCTTCTCATTAATATGACCAAGACGGCAATGCCACAAATAAGTATGATTTACATCATTAGGTTTAGATTTCTTATTTACATGATAGACATTATTTTCATTCTTGACATCCAAGATATAAAGGCCATTAAATGAATTAGCAATACCATAAAGCACATCATTTAAATAAATAGAAATTTTCTTATTCTCAATAAGAAACTTAAAACCTTCATTATCCAAACAAGAAATTGAAATAATATTTCTGCTTAAATCCGGAACATAGTAACAATTGTTCAAAACAAGAATTAATCCGAAAGGTAAAGTGACTTCATAAGTCCCTACGGCTAATGCAGCAACTCTTGCTCCATTCCCCACACGTAAATCTACTTCACCTTCTTTAAGCAGTCTCCTATTCTTTAGTCCCTGCACATTTAGACAAATGTGAGAGCCACATCCGGTATCCAATACCCAAGAATCAGTGGTAGAAAGGAGAATATCTATCATATAGATACCTGAAGTCGACACAGCCTTGCTGCTCTTCTTCTTCTTTTGCTCTTCCAAGAAAGCCTTGCAATTACGTTTCCAATGACCAATTTCTTGACAATGGAAACAGATTGGATCCTTTTGTGAATCAGGTTTTGCCTCAGAAGCCTTGGCAACCTTTGCCTTGCTTATCTTGGGTTTGACAACTTTTTCCTTACCCTTTCCTTTGGCATTAGCCTTCTTCCCATCATGAACCAAAAGCACAGGAGAACCTTTCTCCACAATTTTCATCTCTGCAGTTTTAAGCATCCCATGCAACTCAGAGAGATTCTTATCCATTCCATGCATGTTATAATTCATGACAAACTGATTATAACTTTTAGGCAATGAATTAAGAATGAGATCCGTGGCTAACTCCAATGGGATTGGATAGCCAAGTTTCTCAAGGTGCTCTACATAACCTTTCATTTTAAGAAAGTGAGGACTCACTTGTTGCCCTTCATTCATTTTACTAGTAGTGAATGCAACAATGGTCTTGTACCTCTCTTGCCTAGCTTGCTCTTGAAACATGGTTCTCAACTCCACGCCTATCTCATAGGCTTCCAAATGTTCCAAACTTTGTTGGAGTTTTGAACACATAGCAGCAAGCATGAGACAGCTTACATCTCTAGAATCATTACGATGTTTCTTGTAAGTGTCTCTTTCTACCCTAGGGGCAGTAGGCGGTGGTTCAGCGGGGAGAGGCCCATCGAGAATGTACAACTTATCTTCTTGCCTAAGAACGATTCTTATGCTACGGATCCAATCCATAAAGTTAGTACCATTCTCTTCGAGCTTATCCTTCTCAAGGATCGATCGCAACGACATTGATTGAGTGTTATTAGTCATTATCTACAAATATGCAAAAATTTCCAAAATTCAATAAGTACCGATTTTCATTAAAGAGATAAATAATGTATTTCTCAAACAAAATACTCCCACTAAATTATATAACCTTCATATACATCCAATGTATAATATTATTTAATTGGGCCAAGATCCATCTTTAATTTAATTTCAAGTCCGCTAAGGCGGATTACACAAAATCAAATTAATTAGGTACACAACTCTTGTCAATCATATCTCATATGACTCTTAGTTCCTTTTATGAGATTCTTTAAGAAATCCAATTTCAAAAAGCATGTTAAACCTCATCTTTGCCTAGGCCCAAAACTGTTTTGACGCCCAATTAAGTCTAACCATTTTAAACGCATAGTTAATGTGTCCCGCTAGGGCGTGCCCACATTATCTATCTTGCTCATACATAAATAAATTTAATGCATCTCGCTAGGGCGAATCTACATTAGAGTCACTTATGTACTAACAAGTGTTTTAATCATGGCATGGCAATAAAAAACTTAAAATTTTCTTTGAAGGTTCATCACATGTAGCATATAACACATTTATGAGCACATAATATAAACATGTTACGCATCAAGTTTAGCCACTAAATTAATCTCCATTAATTTAAGCATGGTATTTATGTGTCATTAGTTTCTCTATAATTATGAGGATGAGACTGTTTCAACTTTGGTCATTATCTCCAAATCAAGACAACAAGAAGTGCGGTCGAACTAAGCCATTAGGCAACTACAATCCCGCACTAATTCAAGAAACCAAGAAAGTAGTCCATGTGGCCGAAACTAAGCAATAGATGGTCTCGATGAACGTAGGCCAATTGCATTCACAATTCCACATGGATCTCCAATCATTGAATCAAGAACTTTGTTTCTCAATTTTAGCAATTATGAACTCTTCATAATTCTAACTTCGTTTTATCTTTGAAACTTTGATTGCGATCAAGTTTGGGAAACACAATCTCGATGAACGCAGATTGGCCATCCAAACCTTGAACCAATCTAGGAATCACAAGACTAAAACAAATAGGAAAATCAAACCCCAAAATCCATACACAAACCAACTACCCAAAACTCATTCCAGATCAGCAAGTCTGGACTGGTTCTGTTACTGGTTTTGTTGAATCTTTTGAAAAATTCCAGATTCTGGTTTTCAACCAAAATCAGACATTCTGATCCCCTTGTGCAGCCGCCCAAAAACCCCTGTGCGGTCGCCCAAAACTGTGCGGCCGCCCAAGGCGTTTTGTGCGGTCGCCCGGTGCCATCAGAATGTGCAGAATTTTCAAAGTTCAAAAATTTTGTCTCAAAATTGTTTTTCCCCGATTATTAAAACTTTGATCCAATCAAAAATTAATAATCAACAATTCTGAATCCACCATAATTTATTTATTGCGATTGAATCGTGCGATTAAAGTTGCAAAACAATAAACCACATAAAATCACATAACACATAAACATCACACATTCCAATATTCACATCATGCAAGGCACATAAACAATTTATATACACATAACATGATCCAAGTATTGAATTAATCAACATGAACGGGGCTCTGATACCAATGTTGGGTTTCCAAGTAACATGCGCAGCGGAATTTAGCATTTAAAATTTAGAAACCCAAAGCCATGGATCCGTTCATATGATTAAATCAAATACAACATAAGAATAAATACTAACCCTTGATGGCTATCAAATTCTCTTGGTCTTTGGTGGAGGTTTGAAGACTTGATCACGATCACAAAGCTTGAACACGAACTTTGAAGATGATGATTTTCACCCTCTAGCGGTATCCACACTTCGAACGAATATCAAAAGAGCTTCTTTGATCTTGGTTGCTAGACCAAATTGTGAAACACTTTTTCACAATCAAAAGAACTATATGGAATTTATTTTGTGTATTATTTTGTTCTTCAACCAAGAATGTCTTGGAGCAAAATAAACCCTCTCTCAAACTCTTTGAGACTCACAAAATCATTAGCATTGAGTGCTGGCCGAATTTGATCTTTTATACACAAGTATGAATTATTCCAAATAGGAAACTTGTGTCAAAATCCGTCCAAAATTCGTTTCCTAATCAAATTAGGAATCTGCCACCCGATAGTACTATGCGGCCGCCCAAAAGCCTCTGTGCGGTCGCACAACTATCTGAAACAAAACTGGTACAAAAATGGGCTAATTGTGCGGCCGCCCAGTCCATTATGTGCGGTCGCCCACTTCCCCAGAAAGTCCAGAATTTCCAAAATTCCAATGTAGTCCTTTTAAAGATTCGTTCTATTGTGTGTGACCCTCTAGGATTATACTAAGTTGGCAATGGGTTCAAACATGAAACCATAAGATATGATTAGGTTCTAGCAAACCGTCATACCTACCCAATTAGTATAACTAGATACAAGTTCGCATTCCTTTAGAATATGTCATAATCCTTTTGTCCACGATATCATTGAACACAAGTCATGGTCAAAGAGTCAACTTGTTTTGTTCAATACTTTCTCGATTCCGAATATGTTGATAATCCAAATGACATTGATCCAATCAATTCATTTGAGTCCGGCCGAACATTTCATCAACATCATTCCTACGAGAGGCCCAAGCTTGACATCTCTCCGAGGAGGGACAAATCCATTTAGCTTATTATTCTTCCCTACGTGAATCCGATTATGCCAATCATACCCTTTATAACTACTCGGTTAAAAGTAGCGTTTGAATATGTCAAACACAATGTTCATCAAGTGGAAGACTATAATAACTTCATGTCTAAGGATTCAAATGACATAAGTAATATGAGATATATGTATGACATAGACCATGACATAAATCTCATAGAGCGGGTCATGTCCAGTACCTTGTTCCAAACAAGTACCCATAAATCTAACATGATCATCCCATGATCATTTAGCCTTTATACTAGTGCTTAACAAGTACTAGGGACGGAGATTATTATAAGTAAACATGAACAACAATAATAATCAAAACATCTCTTTATTGATATGAAATAAATGATAACAATTACAACGTTTATTAAACGTGCCTAGGGCACCACTACCAACAGTTTGATGGGTTGATTGATTGATTGGTCGGTTCTGACCGGGGTTCTCTTCAGTTGTTATGCTGCTATTGTTGATTGGTTGATCGGTTGAAGCTGCGCAGCGATTGTTCTATCAGTTTGGTGAAACCTTGGCTCAGTATCCTTTGTTACGTGTTTACTTCAGTCTTATGTGCTGCATGATGAGTTAGTCGTTATTTCCAACTGGTATGGGACAGTTCGCGATAGGGAGCTTTCTCATTTGTTGTTATGTGATTTACTTGTTCAGTTATATCGTTGATTTGCATGATATTATGCCATGTAGATGCATTTAGTAACTTACTGAGATTTTATCTCACCCCGTTTCTTGTTTCAAATTGTTTTTCCTTAACACCCCCCCCAGGAAAGCAAGTGGTAGCGTTGTGAGGTCCGTTTTAGCGGGAATCTTCTGAGCAGGTTGATCGCATTTGGGATAGTTGCCCTTCGGAGCCTTTTCGCATTTTATTGTGGGTTCGTAGTCGTTCAGTGTTTTGTTTATAAGGTTGTACTTTGGGTATTTTATGTTAATAGTTGTTCTTGCTTCCGCGTTTGTTTCTAGTCTCCGAGTTATAATCTCGTTGAGGTGTTGCTTGATGGTATTGGTTTTTTTTTTTTTGGTAGAATTCACGCGCTCGGTTTGGTATTTAATAATTTTGGAGATGTTAATTATGTAAATTTTATATTTATGGATTTTTGAAATTTCCGGGGCGTGACATGTGAAATCTTTGATGTGTGGGGGATAGACTTATTGGGTCAGTTCCCTAATTCTTGTGGGTTTGTGTACATTTTTCTTGCGGTGGACTATGTGTCCAAATGGGTGGAATCCATCCCTAACCGCACCGATGATTCAAAAGTAGTGGTCAGTTTCCTTAGGAGCAACATTATGTGTCAGTTTGGGATGCCAAGGGCCATTATTAGTGATAGGGGGACTCATTTTTTCAATAAGACAGTCGAACCTCTAGTCAAGAAATATCACATCACCCATAAGGTGTCGACTGCTTATCATCCCCAAACAAATGGCCAAGCCGAGGTATCCAATAGAGAGATAAAATCCATCCTTGAAAAAACTGTGAACCCAAATAGGAAGGATTGGAGTCAAAGGCTTGATGATGTGTTGTGGGCTTACCGGACGGCATATAAGACACCGATTGGTATGTCACCATATCGATTGGTGTTTGGTAAACCTTGCCATTTACCGGTGGAGCTTGAACACAAAGCCTATTGGGTGGTAAAAAAGTTCAATTTGAACTTAGAGGGTTCCGGTGAGGAGCGAAAATTGTATTTGAGTGAGTTGGATGAGATTAGGAGAGATGCCTATGAAAATAACTTTCTTTACAAAGAGCGAGCGAAGATATGGCATGATAAAATGATCATTAGAAAGGACTTTAAGGTTGGTCAAAAGGTCCTTCTTTTCAATTCCCGTCTTCGTTTGTTTCCGGGCAAGTTAAGGTCTTGGTGGACTGGCCCTTATATGGTGAGGGAGGTATCCCCACTTGGGACGGTGGTAATCTCTAGTCCTAATGAGGACAAAGGATTCAATGTTAATGGTCAACGGTTAAAACCGTATTTTGAGAACGAAGTCGTGAATACCGCGGATTTGGAGGTGATTGATCTCCAAGACCCGGTATATGTTTGATAGCTTTGGGTCCGAGTCTTGTCAAATACTTTAAACTTTGATGCATGCCGGGTGCTTTCCCAGCATTTGGTCTAGCTAAAGACGGTAAAGAAGGGCGGCTAACCGGGAGGCAACCCGGAATTTAATTGCTTATTTTATTGGTTATTGTGTACATTATATTTTTTTATTATTATTTATATTCATGTCTAGAATTGGTGCTACTGAAGGGTATATTTTTGTTTGTGTGGGTGTAGGAATTCATGGCACGGAGGCACACTCGAGCCAAGCTAAAAAAAATAATAATAAAAAAAAATTGAGCATCAGGCGGAGCACAACTCGTGTTGTATGGCACGACTTGTGCCAGAAATGGACAATTTTTTTCTACACGAATTGGATGGTTGTGTGCACAACCCCATGCCCATGTCACGACTTGTGCCCGCTAGCACAACCTGTGAAAAAGTCAGCGACCAACTTAGAAAGAAATTGAAAATTTGTTGTTGCACGAATGGATCACTTGTGCGCACAACTACATGCCTTCCTTCCTTGCCGTTAAAAAAAAAAAAAAAAAACCCGGACAATAGAGAAACCCGTCGGCCTCTCTCTCTTCTCTCCTCACCAAGCCGCGGCACCACTCTCCTCTACCACCATCTCACCACCGAAAATCGCCACCCCCTCCATTAAAAGCCCTTACAACGCCTCTCTCACTCAGCCTGTTATCCCCATTCCCCCTCACAACCCCGTCGGCCCCTCCCTCTCTTTACCTTCCTCCATAGCCGCCCCCTCCCCCTCTACAACCCATATACCCACCACACTCCATAAAAACAACTCCCTATTCCATCTCCTTCCTCCCTAACTCCATCTTCTCCCCTAAATCATTACCAAACGTCATATTCATCCACTTTCTCTCTCTAAACTCTAAAACCTCATGTTTACCAAATTGCTCCGAATTACCCCATTCTTTCACCTCAAATCACTCTCTCATCCCTAAATACAACCTAACCCATCACCATACGCCATCAATTCCTAGTTTCAAAGTAAAATTCAAGAACCCTAATTTTTCAATTTTGGGGCTTTTTGAGTTCATCATTCTTGGACCATTCTTGGAGGAATAAGGAAGCTTGTTGGGTGTTTAGAAGCTTGAAAGGTATACATTTTTCCCACTCTTGCCTTTAATTTTTTTGGGATTGGTATTATGATGATAAATTGGGATTGTTTGGAGTAGTTTATTGGGTTATTGATCGATTGTGTGGTTATTGTTATTGTTTCTTGTTGTTGGTGAGAGTATTGGTGAGCGTTGAAATCATGCCTCCAAAGCCGAAGGGTAATGTTGGTCGAGATGTAAAAAGGCAAAAACCGAGTATTCTTGAACCACCTCGTCCTGAGGGAGACATTTTTATGGGTTTAAAGAAGTTAAATGATTCTCAGAAAAAGAAATGGAAGAAGCTAGATCACTACAAACGCAAGTTACATATTACAAGGTTTTTGGATATGGGTCTCTTAGATGTTCTTGGATTCGGGGTTCAAGTAAGACAACTAATGAAGCAAACGGGGCTAGAAAAATTTTTGGGGCGAAGTGCAGCAGTATACAAGCGATACACGCTTGAGTTTTTGTCCACATTTGAGCAGGTGGAAGTAAAAGGGGTGCCTAGTATCCGGTTTCAGCTCAATGATCAGAAGAAGACTCTGTCATACGCTGAGGTCCGGGAGTTGTTTAGGGTGTCCGATCCAACTGGAGAGTTTAAAGAGAAGGATCAGATGGAAGCTATTTTCTTCTTTGAGTTGACAGGCCTCACGTTCGCAAGGCTTAATAATACAGCGGCTAACCTCACTCACCCAGCTTGGCGTTTATTTTATAGGGCATTATCTATGACCTTTCTAGGAAAAGGGGAGATGGCCAAGTTGAACACCTTTGATCTTGCTATGATGAGAACGGCGCTACCAAATTCTACCACCATTCCAGATTGGGTTGATGCTTTCTTCGTTAAGTGCGCTACTTATGCAAGCCAGGGTTGTGGTAACATTCCCATTGGAGGTATGATAACCCTTTTAGTTGAGAAATTCACTCGAGACCATCCTGATGAGGTAGGGTTGATTGAGGGACCCTACTATTTTGATGAAGATTATATATGCCGATATGATGGTTTCAGCACTCTTCCTCCTATCTATGGTGCTGCTCTGAAATTTACTTATGGGGATAGGCATTATTTGATATGTAAGGAAGGGGCTACATTCCTAATGGGACCGGCCCCAAGAGATTGGAGGATGGTGGAAGTGGTTGATATTGAGGATCGAGAGGTTGTGCCCGTTGAAGGTGATGATGATGAGGAAGTGGTAAAATATGATAAGGAAATGGATGACCAGGCAGCCGGGTCTAGTGCTTTCCGGAGTGACCAGCTTCAAGAGATGATGAGTATGCAGCATGCCCGATATGCTTACGAGGATCGTATTAGGCAGGACCGATATGCTCTTAAAGATAGGAGATGGGAGGAGACATGTGACCGGATTGAAGCTATTGAGGATGACGTAACCACAATCAGTAAGAACCAGTTACATATGATGATGTGGATGCAACAATCAGAATCCCGGGATCTTCCACCCGTTCCTGCTCAATTTTCTAAACGGATGGCAGACAGAAAATCTGCGAGGAGACACGACACTAGACGGGCCCAAATTCAAAGTGAGGATTCCAATTCTCAGGCCACGTGGCAGTGGCCACCACAGTGAGGGTACACTCTTTTTCCTTACGCTTTTACTGTCCTATAATTATACTGTTTCACACACATTGAGGACACTGTGTAGTTTAAGCGTGGGGGTTTGTATTATGTATAGTACGCATTTTATTTTATTATTAAAAAAAATAATAATTATTAAAAAAAAAAATAAAAAAAATGGAGAGGCTAAGTGAAAACCCGAATGGGCTCTTAGGCAAAAGGTGAGGTTTTGAGATGTATTATCATTTATTCACCGGTGTTGGCGTCATAAGGGGGGTTTGGAGTCTCGGGTTAGGATTTTCATACTTGGTGTAGGAGGCTAGGTTAGAGGTGATTAGGATAGAAACCCTCGTTCTTTCTTGGAGTAATAAGGGGGCGTTGGTGCTTTCACGAGATAAGTTATGTCTGGAAACACTTTCTAGGCATCAACTTCTTATTTTTACGAGGGCGATAGTAGTGTGAGACTAGCGTGGGGGAAACTTAGGATATTTTAGTTCCCCGTGGCTTTTATGAGTGGGCCTTAGTCCGGATACGGTTTTTCACTATTTTGGAGTTTGTATCGGGCTAAGGCCATTGATATTTGTTTGTTCTTGGTGATAATGGGGACGGAGTTTCTTATACTCCGATATAGTTGTTGATTTTGACTTGGAGGATTAGAGGAGATTAGGGGTCATTTTCTCTGATGGTACGCTTTATAAACCGGAGTTTAGAGTGAGGTTAGGATGTTACTCAAGGACGAGTAACGGTCTAAGCGTGGGGGAATTTGATGTGGCGGATTTTGTATATGTTATTTCCCTTATTTTCATACGTATTTTCGTTCATTTTGATATATTTAGACTAGATTTGATGTATTTTTGGGCATTATTTATCATTTGGGATTTATTGTAATCCGGAGGTAGAATAGTTGTTTTTATTTATTTATTTTTCTTTCCGGATGTAATTTTTGGTGAGCTTCAAAGTCATGTCTCAATGATCAAGTTTAGTAAAAGTCAAGGCGAAGTCAAAGCCAATCGGAGCGGAGAAGTGTAAGACCAAACTGCAATTTTTGGAAGTTGAGGGACTGTTTTGTAATTTCTAAAAGTTGGAGGACTAAACTAAAAAGATGAGGACTCCAGGGACTAAAATGAAAAATGTGGAAAACGGCCCTTATGGCAGAAGTCGGCGGACTGGGAGAAGAAATTTTAAGCTGTACTTATTTTCTTTTTATTTTATTAGTATGTATTTTATTTTTATTATTCCTTATGCGATTATTAGAAAAAAAAAGAAAGAATTAGATTAGTTTTTAGGTCATTATTCTGGGGAAAAAAACACTACGTTCTTTCTTTTCTCTGGAGCTTTGTAACCCTTCCATGGAGAACTAAACTCCATTACTTTGGATTTGAGATCTTGATCCGGATTTTGATTTCTATTGAGGTATTTCTTTTTCCTAATTAATTCTTGTTCATAATCTTGCTTGTATTGATTTAGATTGATTTCTAGGGTTTGTAAATATGGCCAATTTACTAGTCCTTTTTTATTGATCTTTGCTAGATTACTCGTTCTGTGCCAGAATTAGGGTTTTCACCGTAGCATCTTCACGAATTGTGTATGTGCCATAGCAATTCGGGAAGTAGGCGAGATTAGACGATTATCTAATTAACTTTAGAAAGCGTTCTTTATTTTAGTCTCTTAAAAACATCATCAATTAATCTTTATACCTTTTCTGTGCCAGTTTAGGTTTAATTTTAATTAGGGTTTATAGTGAGTGTGCCACTGCTATAAACTAAACTGAAAGAAGACACAGAGATTGAAATACATCTCATAATCAAGTGAATAAAATTTACGGAAAAAAGAATTATCAGTGATATTAGAATTAAAATCCGGTGACAATATCAAGTCTGAAGTTTCTTTAAATTATTGTTTCAAACACTTAGTTTATTTTTCCCGTCTTAGGAATTAATTACAATCAAATTAAACCCCCAATCTGGTCAAGTGACTGTTCGTAAATAAATCATCGTTCTTCGTGGATCGACCCTGACTTACCCTAATTACGGTATTAGTGGCCGAGTTTAGGTCTAATTTAGTAGGCGTGCGACTAAGCCTACCACCAAAATATCATGGAAATTTAATCGTAACCATGACTCTTTACAATATATATATATATATATATATACACCATTTAGGGGGGTATAGGGCACATTTTAGCGGTATATATATATATATATATATATATATATATATATATATATATATACACACCATTTAGGGGGGTATAGGGCACATTTTAGCGGTCTCTGTTAACCATAAGCTTATATTTAACATGATGACATAAGAAAAATTTACAAGAAAAATAGTTTTACTTACAGTGATTTGTAGCGAGGCGGAATTTGAGGTGGAGCGGGTCTTCTATTGACAGGGGAATATTGACTCTTTTGTTTTTTTTCTATATATATATGGCTATAATATGAAGTACTGAAGGATTTTAAAGGAATTTAAGTAATATAACTCAGGGAATCGGAAGGGGGTTTTAAGCTGCCATGCTTTTTAGAAAAATGGCTTCTTATTAAATTTCTCTCGTGTTTCAAACTCGTGATTACAAATGAAAACTAAGGAGGTTTTTATAGCCTTCAAGCTAGAAACCTAACTAGCCGGTTTTGTAAACGGTTACCTAAAGCATCTAATAATTCATAAAGCAAAAGAAAAAGCTGTCTTTACATAAAGAAAAATCAAACGATAAGATTCACTTTTAAAAAGCAAAACAAAAGCTGTCTGTTGAATTTCGTCACTGCTTACGTTATTTTCCTTTCCTCGTCATTGCTTACGATTGTTATCCGCCAGCTGTCTAAAAGTCTCGATAGTTAATGTCGATGGTGGGAATAGTGTCGTCTGTCTAGCTATCTTGCATTATGTTATCATCTGGATGTGGCCATGGGGTGTCTTCATCGTTGTTAATGTGTTGTTGTTCTAATTTGTCGCCTTCTCCTACGAATGGGAGAAGCATGTCCCAGTTGTCTCTTGCCCAGATTTGGACGTAATGTCCTTCCGCCATTAACTTGTAATTGTGCCATGGGAAGTGTTTGGGAAGGTTTGGAGTTTGCTGTTGTTTTTTGATGAAGCTTGTATGGAATTCCGTTATTGTGTCCACGTTCTGTTCATGTAGCCAAAAAAGGCTTGAGAAATCAATGTGTCCTTCGATTTTTACTGCCATTTCTAGCAGTACTTGATCTTCGGGTTTTGTGCTGATGAAGATTCTCTTTCTTGCAGGTCTGTACGTATGGCTGTCTGCTTCTGGGAATGATGAAAAGATTTTACATCCTACTTTTTGTGAGTAGGAGTGTGTGGCTATATTTCCTGCTACCAATGTAAATTTTTCCCCAAATGTATTGATGATTTTTTCTGTGGTCGGAGTTAATCGAAATTCAATGTAATCAATCATACCGTAATGGTAAAATTGAGTAATGAGCTCCTGTGGCATGTCTGTTGTGAATAAATTTACTTGCAACATTAGGACTCCTGTATCGTTTCCTTCACTGTTTATCCTTTCTATAACTTTTACTCCTGTGTATTTTATTTCGCGAAAGACTATCTGTATAATTTTCTGCTGTAATTTATATAAGATTAAAGGGAATCCTGTGCAGATTTTTTCAGATATAATGTCATCGAGGCCTTCTATTCTGTCAAGAACTGGCTTTAATGTCTGCATCCATGGAATGTCAAGAATCCTGCTTTAAAGCTGTCAAAATCTTTGCAGATGGGCTCTGTTGTACTCTTTAGTGTGCTTTCAAGAGTAGCTATCTGTTGTTTGAGCATTTGATTCTCAATTTGTAATTGGGTGTCTTTCCCCTTTTGAAGAGCATGTTTTTGGAGATTTATAATCATCTCTTCCTGTCTTTTGATGATCTGTTGGGGATTTTCTTTTGTGATTTCAGAAAATGTTTTTACTTCTTCAGGCTCAATAAAGAAATTTTCAAGCCCGAAATATCCTCTAGCCACATTCATGGCATCGGAAAAACTGTAGAATCCTTTGTAAAGAGGTTCTGTACACTGTATGTGTTTGATAACTGTTTCCCATTTGTTAAAAAATCCCGAGTTTTGTTCCTCGAAAGATTATGTAGTGAGAAAACCTTTTTGGAACTGTTGTCTTTTCTGGAGTCTTTTGGGCTATTTCTAAAAAGTAATACCCAAGGGAGTTTAAAATATGTACTTTCTTTGTCGACTCATTTGGAAATGTATGTATGAGCCAAAGATTGTCTAAAAGACACTGTTGTTTGACTGTTAAATCCATCCCGAAAATGGGCCTAAATTTTTTGCTATCTTCTGTGCAAATAGGCAATGTATTTGGGCCAAATGTAATGGATTGCTGTTGGGTTCTGGGGATAAAATGTTTATCAGAAATCTTTTTGAAAGAACTTGACCCAGCCTGTGAGGGATTTTTGTTTAGAAAAGATAATGGGTAATACTGGGTTATGTTGTGATTATCCTGTTCTGTCTTGACATTTTCATTATCTGAACTGTCCATCGCTGTAGGTTTTCCTTGCTGTTGAGGATGTATCACTCTTCTTATTCCTTTGCCTTTATCCATTGAATAACCTGTTCAGATTTCTTGATAAGATATCAGCAATAGTATTATTCTTTCATTTGATATGTTCAACCATTAGAATTATCACTAGTAACAGATTACATCATAATAAAAACAGACGGATGGAAAGAATTATATATATATATATATATATATATATATATATATATATATATATATATATATATATATAGTGCATCAATGACAATTTTCAGAATATCACAAGGATAATTAATTTTTCATAAAATATTAGTCAAAGTTTATTCTAGTTAAAAAACATTATTCTAAAAGACCTCAGCCTAGGACGCCTAGGCCCCGCCTAAGCGCTAGGCGTTCATGAAACGCCTAAGTCTCGCCTAGTCAAAGTTTACTTTTAATTTATACTCCATATGTCCCAGAAAGATAGTCTCATTTTGATTATTTATGGTCAACAAGAATGAACTTTGACCAAACATTGGTGTCAATCTAATCCTCACAATAAAATTCTAAAATGTGTAATTAATAAATCACTTAATGACTAATCAATTACAACTTTTAGAATTTCACAAGAATAATTAGATCAACCCTAATGTTTGGTCAAAATTTATTTTTGTTGATCATAGAAAGTCAAAATGAGACTATATTTTTCTGGGATAGAGGGAGTACTTTTTAACAAGAAGTAGATGTGGCTGCATCTCGCGTGGTGGTAACAATGGAGCAGCACGTCTCCTTGCAGCAGCTGTTCTCATTTCCACAATAATGCATATCCTAAGTTAGTTGTGAACCTCAAAATTAAAAAGACTAGTTACCTAGCAAGCAAAACACTAAACACAATGGGATCCATTTCCCATAACTCCAGTCAACCATGCTTGAATGAGCCATTTAATGTACAAACAAATGGTATCCATACGTTTCTCTTGACAAATTATTATCCTCCTTCTCACCCACAAATTATAGTTTTCCTAATTCCCAATCAAATAATTTTGTTGAATCAAGGACAGATATTGTAGTTGTCACATTTACTGAACATTGTGACAATTGAAATTTCTTGGCTTTTTTGCAGCCACTGAAATAAGGACTAGTACTCTGTCCACCCGTCAATAGCATAATGACAAAGTAACCTAAGGGCAGTGGCGAAGCCAGGAAACTGTTAGAAGGGAGGGCCGGGCCGGGGTCAAAATTATACTCCCTCTGTCTTGAGAAGATAGTTTCATTTTGACTTTTTATGGTCAACAAAAATAAACTTTGACCAAACATTGGTGTCAAGTTAATGATTATAATAAAATTTTAAAAATTGTTATTGATAAATAACTTAATGATTTATCAATTACAAATTTTAGAATTTTACTAGAATGATTAGATCGTCACCAATGGTTGGTCAAAGTTCATTTTTGTTGACTATAAAAAATCATAATGAGACTATCTTTCTGAGATAACAAATTCTCGCGTGCGGCGGATGCACTGTGTGCGGCAAGGGTGGTCCGCTCCGCTGCTTCGCGGGCCTGCCTGTTCCGCTACAGCCGACGGCCAGATCTACCCCTCCCTCTTCCAAATCGCTGCCACGTGTTCACCTTTTAAAAAAAAACCCAATAACTTTAAAATGCTATATCTTGAGATGTATAACTCAGAAAAAAAAAAAAAATACCGTTTTGTTCGTCTCGACGAGACGAATAAAACTACATACGTCATGATATGATTTATTTTTTTTAAAAAAAAACATATTTTTTTACACACAAAAAGTTTGAGTTGCTCATCAGCTAACATGTAACACTTTGTTCTGATAAAAGTAACACTTTCATCTTCAAAAAGTAACACTTTCTACTGTTAAAGGTAACAACAGTTTTACAAAAAAAAATGGGTTTGCATTTCAATTGTTACATTTCATATATAATGTTACATTTAAGAATATAAAATGTTACAATTGAGAAAAAAAATGATACATTCATTTTTTATAAAATGTAACATTAGTTTAGTTGTCAATCCTATGTTAATTTTCGGAGAAAAAAAGTGTTGCATTTGAAAAAATGAGTGTTACATTCCTTTATAAAAAGTGTTACATTAGTTTAGTTGTCAATCTTTATGTTATCTTTATCTATTGCAGCAAAATTGTGGTACATTTTTTTTTTAAAAGTGTTACATTTCGTTATAATAAGTGTTACTTTTGTTGGAGGAAAAAAAGATGGGGTGGAAAAAAAAAAAAAAAAAAGGCTCGGCTCGGCGCCGTCGCACGACGGTTGTACAAGAGACAGCATCAAAGGGAGTATTACAGTGATTTTTTTCCCCTTAATTTTAGGGAGGGCAAATTGCAAAAAGTAGTGTTTTTAATGGTAAAAATGTTACTTTCCTAAACTAAAAAGGTGATAAAAATGACACCTCCAAAATTAATGGGGTCTGGATAATAAAGATCCGTTAATAGCATAACGACCAAGTAACCTTTGGCGGAGCCACCCACAAGCTGATGGGGGCGGCTAAAGACCCGATTCACAATAAGTTAGTTTCAGTCAGTGCAGCTTAGAAAATGAGGAGAGTAAAGGTTTGATTGGGTAACATGCACTACCTTGGCATAATCATTTATGATTGAACCTGACCAAAATACAAACAATTAGAGAACATCCTTCAACATGAGTCTATTACATCTATTGTTCCTTCTTGCTCTCATACTTTGTTCACCATTTATATCTACTTGTTCTAAACCCTACAGCTTAAGTAGAGGCTCATATCTTTCCGTCGAGAATAAAGATGACATCTTGATCTCACCAAATGGCCTCTTTACTGCAGGATTTCACCGTGTTGGCGATAATTCTTACTGCTTTGCACTATGGTTCAGTGATCCTCTACACGACGGGACATTCACTATAGTGTGGATGGCTAACCGTGACCTGCCAGTTAACGGAAAGGGCTCAAAGCTCTACCTCTTGGCAACTGGAAATCTTGTTTTAAAGGATGCTGATCAGTTACCTGTCTGGACAACAGGAACTAGTGATTCAACTCACTCCATTGAGCTTCATCTAAATAATACAGGCAACCTTGTCCTTCAAAAACAACAAGATGGAGGCCTTCTTTGGCAAAGTTTTGAATCACCAACACATACTCTTCTTCCTTATCAAAAATTCACCAAAACCTCAGCTCTTGTATCTTCAAGAAGCTTAACTAATCAATCTTCTGGTTACTATAAACTCTATTTCGATAATGATAATGTCATCCGCCTTGTTTATAGTAGTCCTAAAATAACGAGCATTTATTGGCCAAATCCAGAGCTACGAGCATGGGAAAATCATAGGAACAACTACAATAGTGAGAGAATTGCAGTGTTCAATTCAACTGGTCATTTCCATTCCACTGATGGTTTCAACTTCGACCCCACAGATGTCGGCGAGGGACCCCAGAGAAGGCTGACCATCGATGTTGATGGTAATGTTCGAATGTACAGTCTAGATCGGAGCAGAAGAAATTGGCATGTTTCATGGCAGGCCATTTCCCTTTCCTGCAGTATTCATGGTATCTGTGGACCGAATAGTACATGCAGCTACGAACAAAAGATTGGGAGGAAGTGCTCATGCTTACCTTACCATAAGATGATCGACCATGCTGATTGGTCTTATGGCTGTGAGCCAGAGTTCAAACCAACCTTTTGTGATCATGGTGAGGATGCATTCATTCTTTTTCCACAGGTTGACTTTTATGGTTATGATGCTGCCTATTTACCTAATAACACCTTAAGTGCGTGTAAACAAGCATGCTTGAAGATCTGCAACTGCAAAGGCTTCCAATACAAGTTTGATAGCTCTCAAGGGTACTACATGTGTTATCCCAAGTTTCGACTAGATAATGGATTTCATCAGACGAGCTTCAACGGGTCCATGTATATAAAATTTCCAATCAGTGTTTTATCATCCTATGATAGAAAGCCTATTCAAGAAGGCTTATACTGCTCAAGCCAAATGAATGTACAGCTAAACCGGAGTTATGTGAAGAAAAAAGATGGTGGATTGCTCAAGTTCATGCTTTGGTTTGCAGCGGCATGTGGGGTGCTGGAAATCACGGGATTAATCATTTTCTACTATAGAATTCGTCAAACGTCAGGGGAGACTATGCAAGGTCACCTCCATGCTGCCACTGGATTCAAAAGATTCAGTTATGATGAGCTTAAAAAGGCATCGGGGAATTTCAAAAACGAGATAGGGAAAGGGGGCGGTGGTGTTGTATACAAAGGGACTTTGTCAGACAATCGAGTTGTAGCTATCAAGCGCCTTAAAGAAGCTAGTAATTATCAAGGTGAAGCTGAATTTCTAGCAGAGGTGAGTGTAATTGGGAGAATAAATCACATGAATCTCATACAGACATGGGGATATTGTGCAGAGAGGAAACATAGGTTATTGGTATATGAATATATGGAACATGGGTCTCTGGCAGAAAATTTGAGTACAAGTACACTTGATTGGGAGAAGCGTTACGAAGTCGCGGTGGGTACAGCAAAAGGGCTTGCTTACTTGCACGAAGAGTGCTTGGAATGGGTATTACACTGTGATGTGAAGCCTCATAATATATTGCTGGATTCCAATTATAGGCCAAAAGTAGCAGATTTTGGCCTGTCTAAGCTGTTGAACAGAGGTGGGACCGAAAATTCAGGATTCGCGAGGGTACGAGGGACTAGGGGTTACATGGCTCCAGAATGGGTTTTTAATCTTCCTATCACCTCAAAAGTCGATGTCTATAGCTATGGTGTGGTGATGTTGGAAATGATTACAGGAAAGAACCCAATAGGTACTACAGCGAACAATGATAATGGTGAAATGGAGCAAACGCAGCTGGTCAGTTGGGTGAGGGAGAAGGTATTGCACGGAACTGATGAAGGTGGAAGTGTCTCGTGGATTACAGAAATTTTGGACCCTAGGATGGATAAGGACTTTGACATGAATAGAATGAAAAATTTGATTGAAGTTGCTCTAAGATGTGCAGATGAAGAAAGAAAATCAAGGCCAACAATGGGGCAAGTGGTGAATATGCTTCTTGATGCAGGGGCATAAAACTCCAGTCAAGGTTGACTATCTACTTCTTTATTTTCCATAGTTTGAGCGTCAGTATTCCCCTTTAGAGTTGTTAAGTTGCTTTCTCTATTTCCTTAGAACGTTTTACTGTCTATGTTCGGTTTACTATCCATATACAGTTTTGGGACTGGGTTTGTTCCTAGTACGAAAGCCTTTACATATTGTAATACTAGTCAATGAGGACAACAGTGTTTTGGTATAATCTTATTCGTGAATATAATCGCTTCATAGTGAGTGGCATTCTCCCTTTAATAAGCTAGTTGCTTGGTCTCATTAGTGGCTTCCACGGTTAGTGACATCAAGTCCAGATATGAATTGGAAACGATATATTATCAACTTAAAGCATGCTTTCACAACTCAATTGATATCTAAATGCTTGTTAACAAGTTAATGAAGTAATGCATGACAAGGCTTGTGATAGGAAATACTTACTTGATGATCCTGCTTCTTGTTAAATTTACCAAGTGCTTATCCAAACAAGTATTGATGATCCTGCTTGACGATGTATGAACTTATCCAAACAAGTGCTTCTTGTTAAATTTACCAAGTACTCCACATTTCATCGCGCACGAGCATCTCTACATTACATGCATCTTCTCCCTCGCCTATCTTGCTGACCATCCATTAGTGCCACTGTAAATGACAGCTGTTGGTGGTCCCTTTGCAGTCATCAACTGCAATACAACAATTCCATAGCTATAAATATCACCTTTCGAAGTAATGGGAGACTGAAACTTAGGAAACATGTGTTATGAAAAATGTAGGCTTTCTTGAAAATGACGAAAATACTAAAACTAAAATGGGGATGGATTTTAGTCGAGGCTTGTGTTGGACACAATCTCCGCAAGAAGAATTTGCTCCGCACTGGTGCTCACGGATTAACGGCAATCTTCTCTAAGATGCAACGACTTTAACCTTCATTAGTAGAAGCACTTCAAATTAACGAACTCGGCGAACAAATACTAATGCTCGGAACTTCTGGACTTGAAGGGAATAATGCTTCAATATGACTCTCTCTCAGATTACTCTAAAACTCTTGGATGTTGGAATGAATGAATTGACAATTTGGTGGGGGGTATTTATAGTATACGAAGAGTTGCAGGTGCCTTTCTGGGTGCAAAGTGCGCCCTAAACCCCCCATTCCTCGCTTCGCGAGTCATAGGTCAATTTTGGGCTAGCCCAAAATTAACTTATTTACCCATTAGTTTGCATGGTTAGCCCAAAGGCCCACTTAGCTTGTATGGTAGGAAGCCCACACATGATTTGTTGGTAGTGGTGCCCTAGGCACGTTTAATAAACGTTGTAATTGTTATCATTTATTTCATATCAATAAAGAAATGTTTTGATTATTATTGTTGTTCATGTTTACTTATAATAATCTCTGTCCCTAGTACTTGTTAAGCACTAGTATAAAGGCTAAATGATCATGGGATGATCATGTTAGATTTATGGGTACTTGTTTGGAACAAGGTACTGGACATGACCCGCTCTATGAGATTTATGTCATGGTCTAAGTCGTACATATATCTCATATTAGTTATGTCATTTGAATCCTTAGACATGAAGTTATTATAGTCTTCCACTTGATGAACATTATGTTTGACATATTCAAACGCTACCTTTAACCGGGTAGTTATAAAGGGTATGTGTAGACACCCCGCCTTGGACCTCTCACCCCGATTGCATACATAGTATTTTTATTTAACTTGTTTTTGTTAATTTATGTTACTTCTGTTAAGTTCCTAACTGATTCCGTTAGTTTTGGACTGAACTGCATAACAGAATTAACTTTCTAGTCCATTCTGTCAAAATTGCCTTTTCAAATCCGCGCACCTCCGCCTTTTGAGGTCAGAAGCGCGCGCCTTCCGATGGTACATCCGGAAGCGCGCGCCTCTGGGGCGTCAGTTACAGATTTTCTCCCAAGAATCCCTCTCTTGCTTATTTTGCATGGATTTCACCCGGGAAATATTTCTTTGTGACCGCGAATTGGCACCAAAAACATCCCCTTTCAACTATAAAAACCCCTCCAATCCATCATTGGAGGGGATCTCTTCTCTACTTCTTTTTGGACTTCTTTTTGGACTTCTTTTTGGACTTCTTTTTGGACTCCAACCTTGATTCACCAACTACATTATACACAAATTCTTCCAACAAGAGTTCTTAGTAACAAGACTCTACACAAATTGTTCTACAACAATTTCATTACAACAACAACACTTTCAAGTCAAGGTTCCAAGTCCTCTTTCTCAAGGTACAACTCCATTTTCTTCCTTTGTTTTCTTCTTCTTGATGTATGCAATCCCCATTAATGGGACATGACCAACATGACTACTTCACATATTGAAGTTAGTTAAGGTTATCTCCCTACATTTTAATCTTAACTTTAATTCACCATGTTAATTTCTCTTCATCTCTTAATGTAATTCTTTAACATTACTTGTTACATGTAATCTTTATCATTAAATAAATAAAACAATTCTATTTTATTTCCCCTTTATTTCCCCTTTTCTTCTCATCACAATTGTTAGCACATTTCTATTTAATTAATTGAAGGACATGTAAATATTAGAACACCAATAGTAGCAAGACCCGCGTAAGCGGGGCGGAATGGGTGTTTAAGTACTTCCCACTCCGTCACCTAACCCCCGAACCCTTCTCTCCCGAATCTCTGGTTTTGTACATAAATTAGGCTATTTCTAGGTTTTTCTTATGTTCCTTTAAAAACATAGGTGGCGACTCTAAACAATCCAAAACAAGTTAGACATCCTAGGATAATTCACCGCTCTAGCCAAGCCGTGGTTCCCCGGGGTATCTACAGTATGATTGGCATAATCAGATTCACGTAGGGAAGAATAATAAGCTAAATGGATTTGTCCCTTTTCGGAGAGATGTCAAGCTTGGGCCTCTCGTAGGAATGATGTTGATGAAATGTTCGGCCGGACTCAAATGAATTGATTGGATCAATGTCATTTGGATTATCAACATATTCGGAATCGAGAAAGTATTGAACAAGACAAGTTAACTGTTTGACCATGACTTGTGTTCAATGACATCGTGAACAAAGGGATTATGCCATATTCTAAAGGAATGCAAACTTGTATCTAGTTATACTATTTAGGTAGGTATGACGGTTTGCTAGAACCTAATCATATCTTATGGGATCATGTTTGAGCCCATTGCCAACTTAGTATAATCCTAGAGGGTCACACACAATAGAACGAATCTTAAATAAGAGGACTACATTGGAATTTAGGGTCGAAGGACCTCAAAGGAATTTCTGGAAATATTCTGGGCTTCCTGGTCAACCAAGCGGGCGCTTGGGTTGGACCAGGCGGGCGCCTGAATGAGTTCTGAAAGATCTGGACCTTCTGGTCAAATAAGCGGGCACCTGGGTTGGACCAGGCGGGCGCTCGGTCTGGCAGCAGAATAATTCCTAATTCGATTAGGAAAGGTTTTTGGCACAAGTTACCTATTTGGAATAGGTCTTAATTGTGTATAAAAACCCCTATTCGGCCAGACCATCTTAACAAGTGATTTTGTGAGTCTCAAAGAGTTTGAGAGAGATTTTATTTTGTTCTAAGATATCCTTGATTGAGGAACAAAATAATTCACAAATAAATTCCATATAGTTCTTTATTAAATTGTGAAAGTGTGTTTCGCAATTATTGGTCTAGCAACCAAGATCAAGGAGCCTCTTGATATTCTTTCGAAGTGTGGACACCGCTAGAGGGTGAATTTTATCATCTACAAAGTTCGTGATTTTGTCCGTGATAAAGCTTCAAGTTTCTCCACCAGGACCAAAGAAAACTTTGATAGTCATCAAGGGTTAGTCTATTCTTTTATTCATCATGTTGTATTTGATTTAATCATATAAACGGATCCATGGCTTTGGGTTTCTTAAAATTTTAATTTCTATTCCGCTGCGCATGTTACATCGAAACCCAACAGTGGTATCAGAGCCCCGTTCATGTTGATTATTTCAATGCCTAGATCATGTTGTGTGTATATAAATTGTTTATGTGCCTAGCATGATATGAATATTGGACTATATGATGTTTATGTGTTATGTGATTTTATGTGGTTTATTGTTTTACAACTTTAATCGCACGATTCAATCGCAATAAATATTATGATGGATTCAGAATTATTGATTATTAATTTTGATTGGATCAAAGTTTTAATAATAA
Organism: Campanula takesimana; assembly: GCA_026119855.1. Taxonomy (NCBI): domain Eukaryota; kingdom Viridiplantae; phylum Streptophyta; class Magnoliopsida; order Asterales; family Campanulaceae; genus Campanula; species Campanula takesimana. Next base: position 740,638 of record JAOWBW010000140.1, read on the forward strand.
GGGAAAAATAATTTTGAGACAAAATTTTCGAACCTTAAAAAAATTCTGTACCATTCTGACCATTCAGGCGCCCGCTCGCTGAAGACCAGGCGGGCGCTCGGTGGTCAAAATATGTTCTGATTTTGGTTAAAATCTGAATATGGAATTTTCGATAAATTCGACAAAACCAGTAACAGAACCAGTCCAGACTTGCTGATCTGGAATGGGTTTTGGGTAGTTGGTTTGTGTGTGGATTTTGGGGTTTGATTTTCCTATTTGTTTTAGTCTTGTGATTCCTAGATTGGTTCAAGTTTTGGATGGCTAATATGTGTTCATCGAGATTGTGTTTCCCAAAATTGATCACAATCAAAGTTTCAAACATAAAACGAAGTTAGAATTATGAAGAGTTCATAATTGCTAAAATTGAGAAACAAAGTTCTTGATTCAAAGTTTGGAGATCCATGTGGAATTGTGGATGCAATTGGCCTACGTTTATCGAGACCATCTATTGCTTAGTTTCGGCCACATGGACTACTTTCTTGGTTTCTTGAATTAGTGCGGGATTGTGGTTGCCTAATGGCTTAGTTCGACCGCACTTCTTGTTGTCTTGATTTGGAGATAATAACCAAAGTTGAAATAGTCTCATCCTCATAATTATAGAGAAACTAATGACACATAAATATTATGCCTAAATTAATAGAGATTAATTTAGTGGCTAAACTTGATGCGTAACATGTTCATATTATGTGCTCATAAATGTGTTATATGCTATATGTGATGAACCTTCAAAGAAAGTTTTAAGTCCTTTATTGCCATGCCATGATTAAAACACTTGTTTATACATGGGTGATCTTGATGTGGGTTCGCCTCCACGAGGTGCATTAAGTTTATTCATGTATGAGCAAGATGAGGTTCATTAGTTTAATGTGGGCTTGCCTCCGCAAGGTACATTAAATTGAATGGTTCCTATACGTTTAAAATGGTCAGACTTAATTAGGCGTCAAAACGGTTTTGGGCCTAGGCAAAAGATGAGATTAAACATGCCTTTTGAAATTGGATTTCTCAAAGAATCTCATAAAAGGATCTAAGAATCATATGGGATATGATTGACATGATTGTCTACCTAATTAATTTAGTTTTGAGCGGTCCGCCTCCGTGGACTCAAAAGTTAAATTAAAGTTGGATCTTAGCCCAATTAAATTATATTGTACATTGGATGTACATGAAGGTTATATAATTTAGTGGGAGTATTTTGTTTGAAAAATACATTGTTTATTTCTTTAATGAAAACCGGTACTTATTAAATTTTGGAAATTTTGCATATTTGTAGATAATGACTACTAACACTCAATCAATTTCGTTGCGATCGATCCTTGAGAAGGATAAGCTCCAAGAGAATGGTACAAACTTTATGGATTGGATCCGTAGCCTAAGAATTGTTCTAAGGCAAGAAGATAAGTTGTATATTCTCGACGGGCCACTTCCTGCTGAACCAGAACCTACTGCCCCTAGGGCAGAAAGAGATAGTTACAAGAAACATCGTAATGATTCTATAGATGTAAGTTGTCTCATGCTTGCTACTATGTGCTCAAAACTCCAACAAAGTTTGGAACATTTGGAAGCCTATGAGATAGGCGTGGAGTTAAGAGCCATGTTTCAAGAGCAAGCTAGGCAAAAGAGGTACAAGACCATTGTTGCATTCACTACTTGCAAAATGAATGAAGGGCAACAAGTGAGTCCTCACATGCTGAAAATGAAAGGTTATGTAGAGCACCTTGAGAAACTTGGCTATCCAATACCATTGGAGCTAGCCACGGATCTCATTCTTAATTCATTGCCTAAAAGTTATAATCAGTTTGTGATGAATTATAACATGCATGGAATGGATAAGAATATCTCCGAGTTGCATGGGATGCTTAAAACTGCGGAGATGAAGATTGCGGAGAAAGGTTCTCCCGTGCTCTTAGTTCATGATGGGAAGAAGGCTAGTGCCAAAGGAAAGAGTAAGAAAGTTGTCAAACCCAAGATAAGCAAGGCAAGTGTTGCCAAGGCTTCTGAGGCAAAACCCGATTCACAAAAGGATGCAATCTGTTTCCATTGTTTAGAAATTGGTCATTGGAAACGTAATTGCAAGGCTTTCTTGGAAGAGCAAAAGAAGAAGAAGGGCAGCAAGGCTGCGTCGACTTCAGGTATCTATATGATAGATATTCTCATTTCTACCACTGACTCTTGGGTATTGGATACCGGATGTGGTTCTCACAATTGTCTAAATGTGCAGGGTCTAAAGAATAGGATACTGCTTAAAGATGGTGAAGTAGACCTACGCGTGGGGAATGGAGCAAGAGTTGCTGCATTAGCCGTAGGGACTTATGAAGTTACTTTACCTTCCGGATTAATTCTTGTTTTGAACAATTGTTATTATGTTCCAGATTTAAGTAGAAATATTATTTCAATTTCTTGTTTGGATAATGAAGGTTTTAAGTTTCTTATTGAGAATAAGAAATTTTCTATTTATTTAAATGATGTGCTTTATGGTATTGCTAATTCATTTAATGGCCTTTATGTCTTGGATGTCAAGAATAAAAATAATGAAAATGTCTATCATATAAATAAGAAATCTAAACCTAATGATGTAAATCATACTTATTTGTGGCATTGCCGTCTTGGTCATATTAATGAGAAGCGTATCTCAAAACTCCATGGGGACGGACTTCTAGGTTCATGTGACCTCGAGTCATATGACACTTGTGAGTCGTGTCTTCTTGGAAAAATGACTAAGACACCTTTCACCAAGCTAGGTGAAAGGGCAAGCGACTTATTGGGGTTGATACATTCCGATGTATGCGGACCATTAAGTATAAATGCTAGGGGAGGATTTCAATACTTCATAACCTTCACGGATGATTATAGTAGATTTGAGTATGTTTACCTAATGAAACATAAGAGTGAAGCATTTGAGATATTTAGAATATTTCAAAATGAAGTAGAAAAACAACTTGGCAAAAGTATTAAAGCACTTCGATCAGATCGAGGTGGAGAATACTTGAGTCAAGAATTTGATGATCATCTAAAGAATTGTGGAATAGTTTCACAATTGACTCCACCCGGAACGCCACAATGGAATGGTGTGTCCGAGAGGAGAAATCGAACTTTGTTAGACATGGTTCGATCAATGATGAGTCAAGTTGATCTTCCAATATCCTTTTGGGGTTATGCTCTAGAAACCGCTGCTTTCACGCTAAATCGTGTTCAAACTAAATCAGTTCAAAAGACTCCATATGAGATGTGGAGCGGAAAGAAAACTTGTTTATCTTTCATGAAGATTTGGGGTTGTGAAGCTTTTGTCAAAAGACTTGTCTCTGATAAACTTGCGCACAAATCTGACAAATGTAGTTTTGTGGGATATCCAAAGGAAACAAGAGGATATTACTTTTACAACCGTGAGGACAACAAAGTGTTTGTTGCCCGAACTGGTGTCTTTCTAGAGAAAGAGTTTCTCTCTAAAGAAATCAGTGGGAGTAAAATAAATCTTGAAGAAATTCGAGACCCAGAAAATAACATTGAACCAATAGTGGAACAAGAACAAGAACCACAAGGAGTTGTGGAACCTGTTCAAAATACACAAGCAACTCGCAGATCTAGTAGGTTACGATCCGAGCCCGAGAGATATGGATTTCTCGTAACGGATAGTAATGAGGTAGAAATCATTGAGAATGATGAACCGTCAACCTACCAAGAGGCGATGTCTTCTCCTGATTCGGACAAGTGGCTTGGAACCATGGAATCCGAATTGCAATCCATGCAAGAAAATCAAGTTTGGAATTTGATTGATGCGCCCGAAGGTGTAAAAACCATAGGATGCAAATGGGTCTTCAAAAAGAAGACTGACATGGATGGGAAGGTGCATACTTACAAGGCTAGGCTTGTAGCGAAGGGTTATAGGCAAGTTCATGGTATTGACTATGATGAAACCTTTTCACCCATAGCAATGATCAAGTCTATAAGAATTTTGCTTGCCATTGCCGCATATCATGACTATGAAATATGGCAAATGGACGTCAAAACCGCTTTCCTAAATGAAAACTCCAAGAGGATGTGTATATGACACAACCAGAAGGTTTTGAACAAGATTCTAAAGTATGCAAATTGCAGAGATCCATCTATGGATTGAAGCAAACTTCTAAGAGTTGGAATCTCCGTTTTGATGAATCGGTCAAAGAGTTTGGTTTCATCAAGAACGAAGATGAGCCTTGTGTATACAAGAAGATTAGTGGGAGCATAGTGCTATTCCTTATTTTATACGTGGATGACATATTACTCATTGGAAACAATGTTCCTACACTTCAGTCCGTAAAGACTTGGTTAGGAAAATGCTTCGCAATGAAAGATATGGGTGAAGCCGCATATATACTTGGCATTAAGATCTATAGAGATAGATCAAGGAGGCTACTTGATTTGAGCCAAAGTACATACATTGACAAGGTCATTAGAAGATTCCATATGGAAAATTCTAAGAGAGGCACCTTACCAGTGTTACATGGAGTTTCTCTTAGCAAGACTCAATGTCCTAAGACAAAAGATGAGCGTGAGAAAATGAATGATGTTCCATATGCTTCGGCAATTGGGTCCATCATGTATGCCATGATTTGTACTAGGCCGGATGTATCTTATGCTTTGAGCATGACAAGCAGATACCAATCTGACCCTAGCGAAAATCACTGGATAGCTGTAAAAGCGATTCTTAAGTACTTGAGAAGAACTAGAGACTCGTTTTTGGTCTATGGAGGAATGGAAGATGATCTCGTTGTAAATGCTTACACGGATGCAAGCTTCCAAACCGACAAAGATGATAGCCGATCGCAATCGGGTTTTTGTTTATGTTAAATGGTGGAGCTGTCAGCTAGAAGAGTTCCAAGCAAAGTACAACCGCTGATTCTACAACAGAAGCTGAGTATATTGCTGCATCGGATGCTGCTAAGGAAGCTATTTGGATTAAGAAGTTCATAACTGAACTTGAAGTGGTTCCTAGTATTGCTAATCCAATAGACCTTTATTGCGATAATAATGGTGCTATTGCTCAAGCAAAGAAACCAAGAGCACATCAGAAATCCAAACACATACTTAGGCGTTTTCATATCATTCGAGAGATCGTTGATAGGGGAGACGTAAATATATGCAGAGTACCTACTGATGACAATGTTGCGGACCCGCTAACAAAGGGACTTCCACAAGCTAAACATGATAGTCATGTTAGGTCCATGGGTATTAGATACATGGGAGATTAGGCCTAGGGCAAGTGGGAGATTGTTGGTAGTGGTGCCCTAGGCACGTTTAATAAACATTGTAATTGTTATCATTTATTTCATATCAATAAAGAAATGTTTTGATTATTATTGTTGTTCATGTTTACTTATAATAATCTCCGTCCCTAGTACTTGTTAAGCACTAGTATAAAGGCTAAATGATCATGGGATGATCATGTTAGATTTATGGGTACTTGTTTGGAACAAGGTACTGGACATGACCCGCTCTATGAGATTTATGTCGTGGTCTAAGTCGTACATATATCTCATATTAGTTATGTCATTTGAATCCTTAGACATGAAGTTATTATAGTCTTCCACTTGATGAACATTATGTTTGACATATTCAAACGCTACCTTTAACCGGGTAGTTATAAAGGGTATGATTAGCATAATCGGATTCACGTAGGGAAGAATAATAAGCTAAATGGATTTGTCCCTCTTCGGAGAGATGTCAAGCTTGGGCCTCTCGTAGGAATGATGTTGATGAAATGTTCGGCCGGACTCAAATGAATTGATTGGATCAATGTCATTTGGATTATCAACATATTCGGAATTGAGAAAGTATTGAACAAGACAAGTTGACCGTTTGACCATGACTTGTGTTGAATGACATCGTGGACAAAGGGATTATGACATATTCTAAAGGAATGCGAACTTGTATCTAGTTATACTATTTGGGTAGGTATGACGGTTTGCTAGAGCCTAATCATATCTTATGGGATCATGTTTGAGCCCATTGCCAACTTAGTATAATCCTAGAGGGTCACACACAATAGAACGGATCTTAAATAAGAGGACTACATTGGAATTTAGGGTCGAAGGACCTCAAAGGAATTTCTGGAAATATTCTGGGATTCCTGGTCAACCAAGCGGGCGCTTGGGTTGGACCAGGCGGGCGCCTGAATGAGTTCTGAAAGATCTGGACCTTCTGGTCAAATAAGCGGGCTCCTGGGTTAGACCAGGCGGGCGCTCGGTCTGGCAGCAGAATAATTCCTAATTCGATTAGGAAAGGTTTTTGGCACAAGTTACCTATTTGGAATAGGTCTTAATTGTGTATAAAAACCCCTATTCGGCCAGACCATCTTAACAAGTGATTTTGTGAGTCTCAAAGAGTTTGAGAGAGATTTTATTTTGTTCTAAGATATCCTTGATTGAGGAACAAAATAATTCACAAATAAATTCCATATAGTTCTTTATTAAATTGTGAAAGTGTGTTTCGCAATTATTGGTCTAGCAACCAAGATCAAGGAGCCTCTTGATATTCGTTCAAAGTGTGGACACCGCTAGAGGGTGAATTGTATCATCTACAAAGTTCGTGATTTTGTCCGTGATAAAGCTTCAAGTTTCTCCACTAAGACCAAAGAAAACTTTGATAGTCATCAAGGGTTAGTCTATTCCTTTATTCATCATGTTGTATTTGATTTAATCATATAAACGGATCCATGGCTTTGGGTTTCTTAAAATTTTAATTGCTATTCCGCTGCGCATGTTACATCGAAACCCAACATGATTGACTCCACTTAAGATGAGCTATATTAAATACTCTCATCTTTTTCATTTTCCAATCAATGTGGGATACATGGCTTTCCACATTTCCAACTCTTCATAACTCATTAAAGTAGCACACTTTGAGCATTAATTTCTCATTCACCCAGAAATGGTTTTGAGTAATTAAATGCATTTTCCTAATCTACACTAAATGTAGATTTCAATTAAGCAACTTATTTTCATTTACACAAAATGAAACTATTTTGAAAATTGGGTCAAAATGTGGTCAAACCACATTTTCTCAAAACCCATTTCCAACAATCCCCCACATGAATGACAATTAATGCATGTATGCAGATTCGTCCAAAAGTTCCGGCGAACTATTATTGCATCAGGATAGGTAGCTTATGGCTTTGAACCTTCCCTAGTAAAATACTATCGGATATACTAGCCTGATAGTAGCGCGATGCTTTGAACTAGAGACTGTATAATGTATACCAAGATAATAGTACTTACACAATAATAGCTCTAACACTATTTGTTCTCACGTTGTGTCCATTTTGGCCCTGGACCGTATCTCTTTATAAGTGTTCATTAGAAGCGGCCTTATTACTTCTCACTTAGATAGGTGATCTCCAATAAAGAGTATCCTGCAATACTCCATCACTTAGGTATAGGAATCATTAAAAGTTTCTTCAACTTAACCTCACCACTGTTGCAGGTACATACACTTGGATGTTCTAGGAATGAGTATGAAACAGGTTCCAAGTGTTTCAACTGAACCTCATAACTTAGTTGTCTCATTAAACCAAGGTTTTGGGATCTCCAATTCTCAAGGTTGAGTGTCCGCTATGTGTTCTTTTGTTGTGGATATTAAACCCATTCCCCTTAACAGCTTATACAGTTGATCTTTGTTTATACCTTTCGTAAACGGATCCGCTAAGTTATCCTTTGACTTAACATAGTCAATTGTGATAACGCCATTCGAGATCAACTGTCTAACGGTATTATGTCTACGACGAATGTGTCTAGACTTACCGTTATACATACTGCTCCGTGCTCTTCCTATTGCTGATTGACTATCACAATGTATCATAACAGCAGGAACATGCTTATTCCAACAAGGAATATCTTCCAAAACGTTCTTTAGCCACTCAGCTTCTTCACTAGCTTTGTCTAAGGCTATGAACTCCGATTCCATCGTAGATCGTGCTATACACGTTTGTTTGGAAGATTTCCACGACACCGCTCCTCCACCTATTGTGAATAAATATCCACTTGTGGACTTTGAGTCTTTCGTGTCGGATATCCAATTGGCATCACAGTATCCTTCTAATACTGCTGGATATCTATTATAAAGTATCACATGTTTCAATTTATACATTAAATATCTCAATACCCTCATTAGGGCCTTCCAGTGATCCGCACTGGGATTACTTGTGAACCTACTTAGTTTGCTCACTGAATATGCAATGTCTGGACGTGTACAATTAGTTAAGTACATTAAACTACCAATTATCCTTGCTGTTGGTCCCAAAGGGCAACAAGGGTATAGAACCGCTAGAGGGGGGTGAATAGCGGTTTAAAAACTTTTTCGAAATACCCTAGAAAATCAACCAAGTACTTATCAGTTTGGTCTATTGCGGTTTAAAGCACTAGAACCGCTCAGATAAAATGCACAGCGGAGTTTTGCGGTTTTGGCCAAATTGAATAATGAAGAGTAGGGCGGTTTAAGTGGTTGAAAATGGAATGATGCAACTGACAAGGCACAACTGAAGTATCACAAAAGTATGCAAATCATTTATCAAGTCATTTCACATAAAAGTAAATAAAGCTCATAAACATAAATGTAAATGACAAGACAAAAAATAAAGATCAAGGACACACAATTTGAAGAGGTTCGTTCTTGAATGAACTACGTCCTCTACCTAGGTGGTTAGCCTAGGATTTTCTAATAGCTACTAGACTTGTATTGATTTAGAGGAGTTTTTACAAGATTACAAAAGAATCTAAACTCTAAATAAACAATCTAACCTAACAATGCTATTATAACAACCTGTGTTTTCGAGGTATATAATCTATAAGAAAATATACTCCGGGTGTGTAGTGTGGAAAGAAATCAAGAGCTCAAAATATCTAAGTGATGGCGAGCAAGTGATTACTTTTTGTACAAGGATGAGTTGTGATGATTTGAAGGCTTGAAGCTTTGATGAAGAACTCTGGGTTTGCTAAGGAGATGATGAAGATATGAATATCTGGGTTTTCAATCTTCAAAGCAAACTTGAATACTTGGGATATTCTCTTTGAAGCTCAGCAACCTTCAATGTTGAGAAATGAAGGCTTTTTATAGTGAAGGCATTAGTGACCGTTGGATAATGAGGTGAGTCATTGTATGGCGGTTTTATGCGCTGTCACAATCCCATTGGTTAACCTGTCACTGTCGTCCTTTGCTTTTGCTTTGTGGCAGGAAGTTGTTGGATCACTACCTGACATTGTCCTTTTAGTTGTTGGAAAAGTACAACGGTAACTTTTCAAAAAGCGAGACAAACCGACATTCCAAGAATAACTGAAACATGACTTGAAGTTTAAGGACAAGTCACCAGTCATTCATTTACGGTTGAAAAGCGAATGTTTGTCATCAAGGAGTAAATGACAGCAATAACTTCTTCAATATCTTGGTCGGCGGTTCCACCAGATGCATGTGCGGTTTCATGAGTGAACTTGAAGTGCGGTTTCATCAAAGACACAAACTGCAGTTTGATGAAGGACTTAAGGCATCATGCTGGCGGTTTTAAAGATGGCGGCTTGAGGGACACTAAACTGCTATGGATAAACCGATCATAACTCAGCCTAACTACTAAAAATCTAGAAATGGACTTGTCTAAAAATTGAAGTAAAACTTCATTACATGTAAACCTAAAGTCCATAAAAAGACACGTGGAATGGGTCAATCAAATCAGGTGGTGAACTAACAATGAATCCTAACACTTGCATATTCTATTTGAGAAACTGGTTCCCCTCTATTCTTAGCTAAGTGTAAAGACAAGTCTACCGGAGTCTTAGCAGGAGGGCTATCAATGACATTGAATTTTCGAAGAACATTCTCAAGATAATGGGATTGTGACAAGACTATTCCATCTGATGTTCTAGAAATCTTTATTCCTAAGATGACATCAGAAATTCCCATATCTTTCATGTCAAAGTGGTTTTTCAGCAAGCCTTTGGTATTCATGATCAACTCATGAGTACTTCCCATTATTAGCATGTCATCTACATACAAACAAACTATCACAAATGAATTGGACGTTCCTTTAATGTAGGCACACTTGTCACATTCATTTATTTTGAAACCGTTTGCCAACATCGTTCGGTCAAACTTTTCATGCCATTGCTTAGGTGCTTGTTTTAGTCCGTACAGTGACTTTACAAGTTTACACACCTTTTTCTTTTTACCGGGAACTACGAACCCTTCGGGTTGTTCCATGTAAATTTCGCTGTCTAGCCCTCCATTCAGGAAAGCTGTCTTTACATCCATCTGTTGTATCTCAAGGTTATTTATTGCAACAATTGCGATGAGAACACGAATGGTCATGATCCTTGTGACAGGAGAATATGTATCGAAGAAATCATATCCCTCCTTTTGTCTAAATCCTTTGGCTACTAGCCGGGCTTTGTATTTGTCGATAGATCCATCAGCCTTATACTTCCTTTTGAGGATCCACTTGAAACCCAATGGTTTGCATCCTGGAGGGAGATCAACCAACTCCCAAGTATTATTATGCATAATGGACTCTATTTCACTGTTAATAGCTTCTTTCCAGAACGGAGCATCTGGAGATGATAAAGCTTTTGTAACAGTCGCCGGTTCATTTTCTAGCATATATGAGAGAAAATCAGGACCAAAAGACTTTTCCACTCTTGCCCTTTTACTACGCCTAGGTCCTTCATCTTCTTCTTGAGATGGACCATTCGTCGCTTCATAAGTTCTCTTACTAGAACTTGCCTCTTTCCTTTCCTTAGCAGGAAAGATATTTTCAATGAATACAACATTCCTTGATTCTATCGTCATTCCCTAATTCATATCAGGGATTTCCGATTTGTGCACAATAAACCGATATGCACTACTATTACTTGCGTATCCAATGAAGATGCAATCAATAGTTTTTTTTCCGATCTTGACCTGGTTTGGTTTAGGTACTTCAACTTTAGCCAAACACCCCCATACTTTAAGGTATTGATAAGTCGGCTTACGATTATGAAATAATTCATAAGGCAATTCATCTTTACCTTTTTGAGGTATCTTATTCAAAATATAGTTTGCGGAGAGTATAGCTTCCCCCCACAAATTTTCGGGTAAACCAGAGCTTATTAGCATAGCATTCATCATCTCCTTAAGAATATGATTCTTGCGTTCAGCTACTCCATTAGACTGAGGTGTATACGGAGTTATTGTTTGATGAATAATATCGGATTCCCAGCATATATCTTCAAACGGAGCAACATATTCACCCCCTCTATCACTTCGAATCTTCTTAATTTTTGTATTAAGTTGATTCTCAACTTCATTCTTGAAAGTCTAAAAAGCCCCTAAGGCTTCATCTTTACTTCTCAAGAGATATACATAACAATACGTTGTGCAATCATCGATAAAAGTAGTGAAATACTTTTTCCCACCTCTAGTTTGCACAAACTTTAGATCACAAATATCTGTGTGAACTAATTCTAGAGGTTTCGTGTTTCTTATTACGGAGTGAAATGATCCTTTAGTCATTTTTGCTTCTACGCAAATTTCACACTTGTCAGTTGAATCGAATTTAGATATTGGTAAATATTTTTGATTCACTAACTTCTTAATTGTGTTAAAATTTACGTGTCCTAGTCTACCATGCCATAAATCAGGACTATCCAACAAGTAAACATAAGAAACACTTTTATTCTTCGCATCTGGGCGGTAAAAATTCATTATATTCATTTTGAAAAGGCCTTTATCAAGGCCAAACGCGGTTAACATGCCAAAAAATAACGGAGTCGCCACCTTTGTTAATTATTTGACCCAACAAAAGAAAAGGTTAGAGATTTCATTAGTTCGGAGGTCAGGTTATGCCTTGGGAAGAGTTTCACGTCACCCAAGTCGCCTCGGATAGGACCGAGTCTCCCTAATGTTAGTTAACAAAAGTGCATGTGTGTGTGTGTGTTTTCAAAATGGGAGAAACTGACTGTTTTGACAAAACCAGTTAATTATTTAACAGAAAAGGTTTATTTTGCAAACTTTCTGGTCAGGAAGGGAAGAAACTGGAAAATGCCCTCCCCGGCCAAAGTATCCGTAAGGATGGGGAGGGCTCTCCAGGGCATTTTTATAGTTTATCAGAAAACAGTCCAGTTTCAGTCAAAATAGAGTATCTTTGCTGAAACTGGACTGGAATGTTGATTTCCAGTTTATGATTAACAACAAAACCTTGAGAAGTTCATTCCTATGCACTTTGATCATCAAAGGAACCCCAAAAACAAAGATTTGGGTGTAATCAAAGGCAATCATTGGAGAAATTTATGAAAAGTTGATGAACATGGCATCTAAACCAAAATGACCATTTTGGTGGATAAAGATTGAAACTTTACCACCAAAATGGACTTATTATACAAGATTAAACCTTTAAGGACCCAAATATAACATAAAGATTAAATCTTTATGTCCCATACTTGGTGACTTATGGCTAGATCATGGTTGGGGTGATAAAGATTGGAACTTTATCCCCCAATCATGACTCTTATGGCCAAATATAACAAAATCAACATGAAAATGTAATAAACCATGATCATCTTTAGGTTTTACCCCATAATCACACACTAGGTGTGAAGGGAACCTTGAATCACCTCATGATTTGGATCATATACATATATAATCATAATATATATAGCTTGAAAGGCCAAGACTTGTATAATATATAGATATATTGCTTGAAAATGGACAAGACTTGCAAGAAATGTAAAGTGCTTGAAATGGATAAGACTTTGCAGGAACAAGAAGAAATAACACAAGATAAACAAGTAATATGAGCAAAGATAACAGAGTTTGAGATGAAGAAGAAGATGGGGAGAAGGAGGCTTCACATATGATGGTTATGCCTATCTTCCTCTCTTTTCACTCAAATATGTGTATCACTCACTTTCTGCTCTCAAACTGGCAGAGTAACAGCTCTCAAAACATTTTCTCCCCCCTGAAATGATCAGCATGGGGTTTAATTTATAGAGGCTGAGGGTGCCCAACATAGCCGTACGGATAGGGACCTCATGTGCCCAAACCATCCGTACGACTCGACTTGGTGAGCTTCTGGATTTTTCTAAGTTTAATTCCAGTTCAGTCCTAGAATATCAGGTTTATCCTAGTGAGGTCCTGGCCCATTGGTTTATCCCTAAATGGTACCAAGAATTCCTTTAAAGTAGGTCAGCTTCAGATTGGGGTACTTACAGAGCCCCTCGGCAACGTCGCTTTTGAAGAAAGCGGGGTTGTCGATAAAACAAGCATCCCAATCTGATGGGGGGACGGCTTGGCCGATTTGGGTGATAGATTCTAAGGCTACTCAAACCTATAAGCATCCCAATCCAACGGGAGGACGGCATAGTGTAGATACCCCGGGGGAACCACGGCTTGGCTAGAGCGGTGAATTATCCTAGGATGTCTAACTTGTTTTTAGAGTCACCACCTATGTTTTGAGGAACATAAGAAAAACCTATTGATTGTAGCCTAAGTTTGATTACGAAAACAGAGATTCTTTGTTTTGAGGTTCGGGGGTTAGATTACGAGATGGGAAGTACCGAAACACCCATCTCGCCCAACTTAAGTTGGTCTTGCTTGATCAAAATCTACATGAATGAAAATGTTCTTCTTCTTCTTCTTTAAGTCATGAAAAGGGGGGATTTAAAATAGGATTTGGAATGTAGGAGATAACTCCTTAACCAACCTCAATGAGATGAGGTGATCGTTAGAGTCATGTCCCAAAATGATTTGGGTGATTGCACATTTGATTAAAGTAAAAAGAGAGAGAGGAGATGAAGTAGAAAAGAAAGGAAAAGATGGACTTTTACCTACAATTTGAAGACCTTCAAGTATTGCTTGATGAAATCCTTGGAGAGCTTTTAGAAAGTGATTTTGGTAAAGTTTTTGTAAGTTCAATTTTTCGGTCCTTGAAAATGGAGGTATAGAGAGGTTTTTATAGGTTAAAGAGGGGTGTTTTTGATGCCAAAACTCAGTCACCAAGAAATCCTTCCCGGGCAAAATCTTGTAAATTGAGCAAGGGAGAGAATCCTGGCCAGAAATCTGTAACTGACGCCCAGAGGCGCGCGACTCAGAGAAGGAAATTTTGACAGAATGGACTAGAAAATCAGCCCTGTCATTCAGTTTAGTCCCTGGACTTAACGAAGTCAGTCAGGAACTTAACAGAAGTGACAGAAACTAACGAGAAACACTTAAAATAGGGAGGAACACAAGATCAAATGTGCAATCGGGGTGAGCGGTCCAAGGCGGGGTGTCTACAGAGCCCCTCGGCGACGTGGACTGCAAAGCAAAACGCGTCGACGAAAGTTAAAAACACCCGCCGAGGACATCACCAAGAAAAAGCAAAGACTCGATGAAAGCAGGAATTTGAAATTGCGAGGGATAGTGGTGCGCTCCCTGTGTGAGCGGATTTTGTTGATAGAGGGGGTGGCATGATCCGTTGGGTGAACCTGCCGGCTGAATGTTTTGAATGAGGCCGTTAGTGAACCTTTTGATGAATCCGTTAGTGAATCCCTTGAGTGAGTCCGTTAGTGAACCCTTGTTGACGAATCCGTTAGTGAATTCGTTTGATGAATCCGTTAGTGAATCCCTTGGATGAGTCTGTTGGTGAACCCTTGTTGACGAATCTGTTGGTGAATCCGTTTGATGAATCCGTTAGTGAATCCCTTGGATGAGTCCGTTGGTGAACCCTTTTTGACGAATCCGTTGGTGAATCCGTTTGATGAATCCGTTAGTGAATCCCTTGGATGAGTCCGTTGGTGAACCCTTGTTGACGATTCCGTTGGTGAATCCGTTTGATGAATCCGTTAGTGAATCCCTTGGATGAGTCCGTTGGTGACCCGTTTGTTGAATCCGTTAGTGAATCCCTTGGATGAGTCCGTTGGTGAACCCTTGTTGACGAATCCGTTGGTGAATCCGTTTGATGAATCCGTTAGTGAATCCCTTGGATGAGTCCGTTGGTGAACCCTTGTTGACGAATCCGTTGGTGAATCCGTTTGATGAATCCGTTAGTGAATCCCTTGGATGAGTCCGTTGGTGACCCGTTTGTTGAATCCGTTAGTGAATCCCTTGGATGAGTCCGTTGGTGAACCCTTGTTGACGAATCCATTGGTGAATCCGTTTGATGAATCCGTTAGTGAATCCCTTGGATGAGTCCGTTGGTGAACCCTTGTTGACGAATCCGTTGGTGAATCCGTTTGATGAATCCGTTAGTGAATCCCTTGGATGAGTCCATTGGTGAACCCTTGTTGACGAATCCGTTGGTGAATCCGTTTGATGAATCCGTTAGTGAATCCCTTGGATGAGTCCGTTGGTGAACCCTTGTTGACGAATCCGTTGGTGAATCCGTTTGATGAATCCGTTAGTGAATCCCTTGGATGAGTCCGTTGGTGAACCCTTGTTGACGAATCCGTTAGTGAATCCGTTTGATGAAATATTGCTTTGAAGCCTCGTGCCATTTGGAGTCACACTTGACTTTTTTGAATTGTGGGGTACGGGCATAGTCGACCGCGACCAGAAAAATGTTCCTGCTGGGGATGAAATGTTGAGATTGACTCTTGAGGGGGGTGTGGCACCCGTAACAGAACTTAGGGAGTTCGGAATCCGTGGGGAAACCTTGATACGATGCATGGACTTTTGCATGGAAGACTGCTTCTGAACCTGCCTGATGATGGGAAGAGCGCGCGTCCGGGACTCGTTATGGGACGCGCGCGCCTCAGATGAGTATGTCGGGAGGCGCGCGCCTGGCGCATAAGTTCACCATATTTAAACAGGCTGTTCGCTGTTTTCGGCCATTTTTTCAAAAATTTGAAGAACCCTCTAAATTCCAAGCCCAATTTTCGTAGAGAAATCACCCCAAAACACTTTCTTGCTGTTCTAGGATCAATTCCGTCAAAGAAACGATGTCGGATCGTCAGCAATCACCTCCGTTTGAGATGCCACAGGGCGAGGAGCCTGAAATTGGGGTTGAAGCTATGGACCCGAGCTTTCTTACTTTCCGGCCTCATACCCACATTTCTCACTTCGTGACTTCGGGTTTGGTAAGAATGCCTCACCCTTCTTGTCGATTTCGGGTTTTATGAAGTTCTGTTTTCTTTACCCGAAATATTGCTGCAGCAGCTTTATTGATCATTCTTTGCATGTTGTTTGTTGTTGCTGATTTTTTGTAAGAAACATGTTGGGATGTCCATTTTCACGTTCACACACTTGCTTGTACATTGTTCTGTCGTTGAAATCTCTGTGTTGAGTTCATCCGTTTTTCTAGCAGTCATGCTGATGAAATTTTTGCTGTTCCTTTTTTCCTTTCAGGAGTGGACCCGTTTGACAGAGATTCGCGGTGGGGCTCATGGGCCCATCTCTATATGGAAAAGGTTTCCCGAGAATGTTCGGGCCCGAGTCACAGGGACTCATTTTGGTCTTTTTGTCACTAGCCTCCCAGCTTTGAAGAATGACCCTGATGTGGTTCAGGCATTGAGGGAGAGATGGTGGGATACCACCCATACCTTCCATTTACCCATGGGCGAGGTGACTATGACGCCTAATGATTTCACAGCTTTGACGGGATTGCCGTTCATGGGGGTGCCTGTCCCTTTTGGTTTGAGAGGGGCTGTTCGGACTCCGGACGAGTTACTGGCCTTGGTTGACTGCCGGTTCGAGGTTAAGAATTCTCGAGTGACATGGGGGAGAATCCGGGCTTATTTCAGCATCTTGATGGCTGAGGCTCGAGGTGTTACTGCTGATCGGGTTGATGCTGTGGCCCGTTGCTTCCTTTGGTACTTGTTATCCCACACTCTGTTTGCCAATGGGGGATCTTGGGCCTCTTTGGCTCTGCTTGACTTGTTAGTGGACTTGGACCAGATCGGTCAGTATAACTGGGGCGCAGCGGGCTTGGCTGCTTGTTATCACGGCATGGATTTGACCAGCCGCTCGACTACCAGCTCTGTTACGGGCTTCAGCTTGCTGTGGGAGGTATACCACTTACTGTCCCTTTTATATTTTCCTTGCCTTATTTATAACTGCCTTTTCCGTTGACTGTCATTAACTTTGTTTCTGCCTCTTGTCTACAGCTTTGGGCTTTTGCTATCCTGAATCTGAGGGATTTCAACATTGCCAATGAAGGCCAGCCCCAGTATCCGGACTGCGCACGGTGGGCGTATAAGGAGAGAAATGTGAAGACTGGCACGAATCCCATTAGTCTTACTTCGGCCCGACGGCACTTGGACACCCTGAGGCCTGAGTCGGTTGCCTTTTCTTTGTATCCGTGGAGATCAGTTCAGCACTGGTTTGAGCACACTCTTATTCCTACCCGTTCTCGGCTTTTGATGAGTTCGGGTGAGTGCATGGCTCTGTACTTGGGAGACAGAGTATTTTGGCAGCATGGTACCCAGGTGACAGACTTTTACACCCCTCCTCGTCCTGCAGTTCCAGACGTTCCTCCTTTCTGCCCTCGTAACTGGAGGTCACTTTCAGAGGCTGATCGTGCGGCATATATGGTAGGGGTTGATGCCGTCCCTTATATTCACTTGGATCAGGATTATGGCCTCTTCAGGGAGAACAACTTGATGCAGGGCTTTATGTTTGCTGATTCGAGGAGATCACAGGCTGCTCCTTCGACCTCCGCTCGGTTTTATTCTACCGGTGCCGGGTATTGTTTTGATCCTCCTTTGCCTCCTCCTTATTAAACTTATTCAAACTTCGGGGTCTTTGAGGAGCAGAGGGAGATTGTTCCCGAGGATATGTCACCGGAGAGAGAGCCTCCCGCTCAGGCTGCTGTGGTATGTTTTTCTGACCATCTTTGCATTTTCTCAGCTCCAGTCTTGTTTTTCTGTCCTTTGTATTGATGTAATTTCCTTTCCCCGTTCTTTGTTGCAACATGTGCCCGTAGCTGCTTATAGGCACTTGGGTAGGCAGAACAAAGGGATGAGGCGGAGGCTCCGTCAGCTGGAGGAGAGGGTGCTGGAGCTGTGCAGGGATATTGCTGCCATGACTAGAGATGCTGCTGGTGCTGTCTCTGGTGCTGCGAGAGGAGCTGCCCGAGGTGCTCGGGGTATGGGACGAGGCTGCAGGGATGCTGCACTGGACATTGATGAGGCTGTCTCTTCGGCGAGGCAGTCGCTGAGCAGGAGTCTGACCGAGAGGGTAGCCAGAGCCGGGGCGGTGCCAGTTCATCAGGGAGAGCTGCCAAGAGAACCCGTCCTGATGTTGTGATTGAGACATCTGAGTCTGAGGATGATGATGACGATGATGATGATAAGGATGATGATGACGATGAGGAGACCGAGAGCGGTAGCAGGGGGTGAGCACAGTGTTGGTGATGATGTGCCCGAGCTGTTGTGGCTGAGAGGATGAGGGATTGAAACACTTTTACTTTTGCCTGTAATAACATTTAACATGTATTTACAATCCTAGTTATCTTACTACTCATTTCATGTTCTATTAGCGACTCGATCTTAGATGTCGACTCTTTACAAACAAATGTGTGCCCAAAGGATGCTTGTAGTCGATGCTTGAACTCCTTTTTGTTGCTGGGATTTGATTTTGCTGCAGGTTGGATATGTTGAAGTGCCTGGGTTCTGTTCTGAACTGACAAGGGCTGTTTCTGTCTGAACTGCTGTCAAAGGCGCGCGCGTCGGGCCTTGGTTGTGGGAGGCGCGCGCGTTGTGAAGCCTTGGTCGGAGGCGCGCGCTTCTGGCCTGCTGAATTACAACCCCTTTCTTTTCTGATTAGAATGTTCCAACAACTATAAATTTGAACTATTTTCGACCAGAATGGTCACACAGCATTCTTTTGCAAACACTTTCTCCTCCTAAATCACAAAATTCTTGTCATAATGGCCCCAATGACTTTCTCCTTTGAAGTTAAGGTTTCCGTCCCCAAGGGTGAGAAGTCCGTTCCAATGGTGAGCGCCGTTCCAGCTGTGGGGTCCGTCTCGATGGTGGAGAAGCGTCCGAGCATTTTTGATCGTTTGGGAAGGCCCAATGACGATGTTATTGACCCCGTGAGACCGGTGGTTCATGTGCGGGACTATAGACCCCGTCATTTCCCCAAGAAGAAGAAAGGTAAAGGAAATTCCTCCTATGTGTGGAAGCGTCCCATGGTTGTCCCCGCTAAGGCTCCGCTTGATAGGGGTAAAGGGAAAGCCATTGATGAAGCTCCGTCCCGTCCTAGCATTTTCTCCCGTCTTGGCGGTCCCAAGAATGTTCCGTCCCCGTCCAAGAAGACTAAAGGACATAACAAGAATCAATGGGTTCCCAAACCTAAGAAAGATTAGATTTTTCTTTGTACCCCAAGAGATTGCAATTAGACCACTTTGTTTTAGGATTTAATATTTTGATGTCTTTTGTTGCTCAATAAATCCGTTGTAATGGTTTGAATAATTCATTGAATGAATAGGAAATTGCATTTTGTTATTTGAAGTGAATTGGGTATTTTTGATAAGTTTTAGACCGCACCCGAAGGTTGCCTACGTTCCTCCAGTTGGGAGGCTCAGGTCTTCGTAGTTCAAACAAACAAAGACCATTTTTTTTTTTTTTTTTTTTGTGCACCCTGTTTTTTGCCTAGACCGCCCTTGCGGGTTTTCAATCTAGCGGGCTTCTTTTTTTGCACGTGCTCTAATTTTTGCCTAGGCCGCCCTTGCGGGTTTTCAACCTAGCGAGCGATTTTTTTTTTTTTTTTTTTTTTTTAATGGTCTTTGTTTATTAAGCGTAGAACCTCTTGAGCTTGTCGAGGTTGACCTCCTTTGGCAGCTGGTCACCATCTAAATCCACGAGCCGGACTGCACCACCGCTTAGTATCTTTTTGACCACGTACGGACCGATCTATCGGGGTCCCCATTTCCCCAGGGGATTCATGGCATTAGGAGGATGTTGTCTTAAGACCAAATCTCCCACATTGATGTTTCGAGGCTTCACTTTTTTGTTGAAGGCTCTTGCCATCCTTTGCTGATATGCCCTCGTGCGTTCGAGTGCTCTTAACCTTTTCTCGTCGAGTAAGGCTAGCTGTTCGTATCGACTTTGCATCCAGTTGACCTCGTTGACTTGATTCTCGAGGAGGACCCGTAGAGATGGGACTTCAAGTTCGATAGGGAGTACGGCTTCAGAACCATAGACCAATGCATAAGGAGTTTCTCCTGTTGCGGATCGTATTGATGTGCGGTAGCCCCACAATGCTAATGGTAGCTTCTCGGGCCAATCCCTTCCTGTTGAGGCCATTTTCTTGACGATGGTCTCGATGGTCTTATTTGCTGCTTCGACTGCACCATTTGCTTGGGGCCGGTAAGGAGATGACTTGTGCTTGGTGATCTTGTATTCTACCAAAAGTGCATCCATTTCCTTCTCAAAGTGAGGGCCGTTGTCGGAAATGATTTCATGAGGCACGCCGTATCGGCACATGATATTAATCTTTACAAATTCGGCCACTTTCTTGGCGTTGAGGGTTCGATAGGCTTGTGCTTCGACCCACTTTGTGAAGTAGTCGACTGCCACTAGGACGAATGACTGCCCATTGCTCCCGGCAGGATGAACTTTACCGATGATGTCTATCCCCCAACAAGAGAAAGGCCAAGGTGTGACCATGTTGTAAAGTTGTGAGGGTGGAGCATGTTGCAGATTAGCGTGGAATTGGCACTTGGCACACCTTTTGACTTTCTCGATACAGTCTCGTTCCATAGTGCTCCAATAGTAACCAATGCGAAGTATCTTCTTGACTAGCATAAACCCATTCATGTGGGGTCCACATTCTCCTTCGTGCACTTCACACATTATCTCTTGAGCTTCGGTCTCATTGGCGCATAGGAGATTGATCCCGTTGTGGTGCCTTTTATAGACTCGGTCTCTAATCAGTACGTACCGAGAGGCTAACCTTTGCAGAGCTGCTTGAGACTTCTTATTGATGTTCTCGGGATAAGTGCCGTCTTTGAGAAAGTTCATGATATCCGAATACCACGGAGAGTTTGTTTGAACCTCGTTGATCTCGATACTCATGCAATATGCTGGACTGTTCCTTCGAGCAATTTTGAAAGGCTTCACCATTTTCCCTTTGGGCATTTCAACTAATGAAGCTATAGTGGCCAGTGCATCGGCGAAGCGATTCTTATCCCTTGGCAGGTAGTTAAAAGTGATCTCTTGGAATTGTTCAACCAGTTCATCAAGGTGCTGACCATACTGTTGGAGAGTCGGGTCTTGGGTTCGCCATTTACCCGATTGCTGATTGATAAGGAGCAAAGAGTCGCCGAACACTTCTAGTTCCGTGACGTTTCTTTCGAGAGCTGCTTCGAGCCCCGCTATTCATGCTTCGTACTCGGCAATGTTGTTGGTAGCTTCGAATTCCAGGCGTATGGCAAGGGGAGTGTAGATGTCTTTTGGATCGACAAGCAATACCCCTATACCAAAACCGTGTTTATTGGCGGCGCCATCGAAAAAAAGTTGCCACTTGTCTTCCTCGGTTGCAGTGCAAATTAAATGCTCGTCGGGGAACTGTACATCTTCCCCTTTCACTTCGTCACACGGGAACTCGGCAAGCTGGTCACTGAACACTTTCCCCCTGACGGATTTTAGTGTGACGTAAGTGATATCATAGCCGGCGAGCATGAAGTACCATTTGGCTATTCTTGTTGACATGAAAGGCTTCTCGAAGATGTAGCGGAGCGGGTCCACCTTTGCTACTAGCTTGATCGGAAAAGCTTCCATATAGTGTTTGAGCTTTTGAGTGACCCAAACCAATGCTGCACATGACTTCTCTAAGACAGAGTAGTTCTTTTCGCCTCCTTGGAATCGGCGACTGACAAAATAAATGGCGTTCTCCTTTGTGGACTCTCGTTGCTCTTGTGCTAACATAGCCCCTAGGGCTTCATTATTGACAGTGAGATAAAGCAACAGAGGTTTCTCCTTGTGCGGCGGAACTAGAACAGGAGGGCACGTCAAGTAATGCTTTACTTGATCGAAGGCTTCTTGGCACGCGTCGGTCCATTCTAGAGCCACATTCTTCTTGAGTAACTTGAAGATTGGGTCGCACATGGAAGTGAGTTGGTGCACAAACCGACTGATGTATTGTAGTCTTCCCATGAAACCTTTAATCTCTTTCTGCGTCTTTGGAGGAGGCATGTCAATGATTGCCTTGATTTTGGAGGGGTCTACTTCGATTCCCCTTTCAGTTACCATATAACCAAGAACTTTGCCTCGGATAACCCCGAATGTGCACTTTGCAGGGTTGAGCCTCATCTTGTGTTGACGAAGCCTTTCGAAGAACTTGCGGAGATCGATTAGGTGTTGACCATCGGTTCCTTTGGAGTGAATGATCATGTCGTCCACATAGACCTCGATTTCTTTGTGAATCATATCGTGGAACAAGTCTGTCACGGCTCTTTGGTAGCAAGCCCCAGCATTTCTTAACCCAAATGGCATGACTTTGTAGCAAAAGGTACCCCACGGTGTTGTGAAGGCTGTCTTATGTTGATCTTCCTCGGCCATGAGAATCTGATTGTACCCAGCGAACCCATCCACGAATGAGCGAACCTCGTAGGTAGCAGTGGAGTCGACTAGCATGTAGATATTAGGGAGTGGAAAATCGTCCTTTGGGGAAGCTTTGTTTAAATCCCGGAAGTCTACACAAACTCGAACCTTGCCGTTTGCCTTCCTGACTGTCACAATGTTGGCTAGCCATGTCGGATACCCGATGACCTTGATGAAACCCACAATGAGGAGCTTCTCAATCTCTTCTTAGACCTGTAGAGACCATTCTGGCTTGATCTTTCTGAGCTTCTGCTTTACTGGCCTGGCATCTTCTCTGATCGGAATCCTGTGCTCCGCCACCTTTCTGTCTAAACCTGGCATATCTTTGTATGACCATGCGAACACATCCATGAACTCCCGTAGTAATGCAGTCAATCTGTCTCTGTCGTCTCCCTTGAAGAAGCTTCCAATCTTGGTTTCTTTTGGCTCTTCTTCGGTACCCAAATTAACACATGCAATTCTTCGTCAGCCTTTGGACCATTCTCACCACGACTACGGACTTGTTGAGCAAGTTCATTTAAGTATGTTGTGTTTTCGTGGTCTATTTCATCATAATTTGAATCGTTATTAACTTGTTTGTTAAGTTCATTATTAGTTAATTCATCATTTATGATGTTTGCAATCTCAGGGTACTCAAAAATATCAAATTTTTCATTAGCAAAGAAAGGAAACACACGCTCGGCTATGGCCTCCAAATCCTCTTGGGTGAGGGTATTAGAGACACTCTCGGACTCGAAAGTAAGTGTGAGCTGCTCTTCCTTTATTGCTGTGCGGGGTATGCAACCCATTTCTTGGACTAAGAATTCCTCGGATACCACGGGCCCTTTTGTTGAATACCAATTGTTGATCGGCTCGGAGCTTGGCGGGATCTCACTGATAGTCTCGTTCATGATGACGGTGTCATGGATGGCGTTAACTTGGCATTCATTCATCATGGCAAGCTCTTCAAACATGGAGGCTAAGTCGGTCAGTTCTTCCCCCACGGTGATTTCTGTCTCGGACTCTATAGTCATCTTCCTCCCCCACCATTCACGGGGCGACATGGGAGTTGGTTCCCTTTCGGATTTCTGGATCTCACAATCGGAGAAATTTCGAGGCCGGGCTTTTTGACACCTTTATTGTTAACCCACGGCTCGGGAAAGATCATGTATGGAATGTCTTCCCCTTGGCGGACAAAATAACCATTCAATGTCTTGCGGTAAGGCCTTAGATTAGGGACTTCATAGTGACGGCCTTCTTTACGAGCTCGGGCCTTTTCGTTCTTGATTGCTTGCTCTTGTTTCAAGTCTTCTTTGGAAGGCTCATACCCCAAACCGAAGGTGTTCTTGACAAATGGGACTTGCACGGGATGTAGGATTCCTTGTTGATATTTCCCTAAGCCTAAACCAGGAAGTAGTCCATATTCCTCATCATGCGGAGGACTTTGTGATTGCTGGGGGTCCATGATCCGTTTCCCCCTTCTTTGTCAATGGCGTTGATTGAGACGCCGGAGAGAGTGGAGTCTGGTAGACCATGCTGAACTTGGTGGACGGGCTCACCTTTTCTGTGGATAGTGATGTTTTCAGCCATTACGGTCACTATTTCGTCACCATTTCGGATCTTGACACATTGGTGGAGAGCTGACGGTACGGCATTAGCACTGTGAATCCATGGTCGACCCAAAAGTAAGTTGAACGAGGCCGGGATATCAAGCACTTGGAATGGAACGGACATGACCATGCTCCCAAACTCAATGTCTATTTCGATCATACCCATGACTGTACGGGCGGTGCTGTCATAACCTCGGATTACTTGAGTAGAAGGCTTCAAATCAGAATCCTTAAGCCCCAGTATGCCCATGATTCTACCAGGCATGAGATTGAGTGCGGAACCACCGTCCACTAAGACTCTTGAGACGGGCCTCCCCCTTGCTCGTACCTTGAGGTAAATAGCTTCGTTGTGGTCGGAACCAAACGGTGGAAGGTCCATATCGGCAAAGGTGATGACGTTGCTAAAATGAATGTGACCAATCATTGCCGTGAGGTCCTCGGGAGTAGTATCGGGAGAAACTGATGTATCATCGAGATTGCGGATGACAAGATATCGGTGTTTCTTCGAGGATGCAATGAGGTCCCAAATAGAGATGTTGGCTTGAGTTTTCTTGAGTTGGATAAGTAGAGGATCTTCGGGAGCGTTGTGAGCTTGCGGCTTTTGAGAAGAGGAGCTCGGTGCGGAAGTGGAAGGGTTGCTTGCTATGACTCGACCGGATCGAGTTAGCATGTTGACGTTCCTATCTTGCTTCTTTTTCCTATTCTCTAGTACTTCCCTCATTACCTCATCGTAAGTCACTACATAACAAGAATTGTCAAGTTTATTCATAACATTGGGGCCCCCATTCACAATTGGGATTGAATGGGTGGTCCCCTCGAGTTCTCCTATCTCTATTACATTGACATGCTCGTCATTAGTCACTACAAATTCTTTCTTATCTATGATATCTTGAATGACATTGCGGAGAACGAAGCATTCCTCGGTGGTGTGGCCACTATATTGGTGGTAGCCACAATATTTGTGGTGAGCATGATTGGGGTGGATCGTCTTGGGTTGGTACCCTTGCACGGGTGTGACTTGACCCTTTGCCTTGAGGACCTCGAACACTTCGGTTTGAGTCATGCCTTGGAGAGGCGTGTAGACACGGTCACTTCGGGACTTCTTCCCTTGAGGTGGAGGAACCTTTTTGTAATTCCCTTGTCAATAGTGACGGCGTTGACCGAGGCCTCTTTTGTGGAGTTGGAAGCGGCCTTGTAGCGGTAAGTAGGAGTGGTCTTCTTAATCTCCTTGAGCAAGTCATCCATGCGTACCCCCGCCTCATACATTTGGGAGAAGTCGGAGTAGCAAGCCCCACTTAGGTGAGTGCGGAGATCAATCTTGAGACACTTGAGAAATATGTCCATTTGCTCTTTTGTGTTCGGCCTCTCAACAATTTCAGAGAGTTTGTCATTCCATCTCCTTGTGAAGTCGATGAAGGACTCATTGTCTCGTTGAGTAGTGTTCTCTAGCTCTTTCCTTGTGGGCCGGTGAGTTGTGTTGCCTTGGTATTGGTTCTTGAAGGCAAGCATGGCGGAGTCCCAATCAAGACGGACAGTGAGCGGGAGAGTAGCATACCAATCTTTTGCCGCCCCCTCGAGAGTGAGAGGAAAGCATTGAGCCATCACCTTGGTGGAGACCTTCTTTGGAACCATTGCCCAAATATAAGTCTCAATGTGAGCCATGGGACAAGAGTTGCCCTTGAATTTGCTTATGTCGGGCATCTTGAACTTATCGGGAAGAGCGGCCATAGTACTCATGAGGATGGATGATTGATAAAGGCTTGTGTCGGAGCCTTTCCCCATGTTGAGCCCATTGAATTTTTGGTCGATGTAGGCCATGATAGAATCCACCATTTTGGCTCATTGTTCTCGAACTTGGTTTCCCCCATTTTCTTGGTGCGGGTGTTGACATAAGGACTCTTGAACAAACCCTCGGTCCATTCGGATTCATCATCATTGTTCTTGTTCTTTCCCTTGGCAAGGTTGGTGAGCTTTTCTTTCATTAGCTCCATTTCGGCCTCGTGGGCCTCCCTTTGGCTGTCGAGGTGGGATTGCCAAATGTCGTCTTTGCTTTGTGCCTCCTTGTTAAGGGTGGAGACTTTCTCTTGGAGGAGTTGGACCATAGTTGAGAGCTGTTCGAGAGACATGGTGTTGCTGCTGCCGGTCCTGGTTGATGTTGGAGCTGTTGGAGTGATCTCTTCACGGTTAACTTTTTAAAGTACTAACCGATTTGCTGAATCCGGTAGACTTTGTAAGTACCAATTGAACCTATATGCAGAAGAGGCCCTTGTCAGTCTTGAGTAACACTTGCGGTCCATGAAGAGGCTTAGAACACACAGTTGGGCACACGACTCGAACCACATAAGAAAAGACTCTTTTTTTTTTTTTATAAGTCGGAGGGAATGAATCCTTTTTGGGGTTTCTAAGAAAATAATGGAATCGTCACACTAGTATATAGACCATCTCGCGGTCCCATATACTCATCGGATTCCATCGCGCTTGTGAATCCTACATGTATCTGGATTAAACTAAATTAATGTAGTAAAGCATACATGCGGGGACGGATTTTTATTTTCGTCCAAATAACCACTTTTTGGGACGGATTTTTATTGCGTCCCTTTCAACAAGTTGGCATGTATGATTTGAAGACATTAGTTTAGGGAAATCTCGGTACATGGAAACCGACTTGAGTCACAGAGTGTTAGACCCTAACTAGAATTGTGTGGTTTGTGCTCGGCTTGAATATGAGGCTCAAAGGTCACCCCGGCATGTAGTCTTGAACTACGCCACGGGCTGAGGTTTACCGCTTCGAAAGAGCCAAGGTCTGGTGGAGCTTGAAACTTTCTAGGACGGGCCTCGACGTTTGGGGTTGGACTTGTGCGACTCGATAGTGAGCAGTTCATAGGAATATGTGCATGTAGTGTGAGGTCTAACAAGTGACAAAAATTTTATTTTTTTATATTTTTTTTTTTTTTTGAAAAGAAAGAAAAACACACAAAACACATAAGCACATAAATTACAACTCCCGAATCACCGTGTGACCGTAAATAAAACACAAAATTAAAACAGTCCGAGGGTTCAATTCTGTTCTGATGCAGGCAACTGTGCCCACACCCACTGTACTGCTCAGTCACTGAAACCTGTTTCTGTTCTGGAAACCAACCCAGAAGCGTGCGCCTCTGAGTGCTGATGTGGGACGCGCGCGCATGGCGAAATGCTTATGGGAGGCGCGCGCTTCTGTCACACCTTTCAGAATGTCAGACTTTGGACTCAGGGGATTGCCCTGGTCCCATTTCATATTTAACCCCTGCAGAAGTGATTAGTGCAGAATAACAGAAGAAGAAGATGAAGAACATGAAGAAGTGGGCGATTCTGGTTCTTGATGCGGGATGCGCGCGCCTTAGGCTTAAAGGCCAGACGCGCGCGCCTCCCCCATCAGGAAACAGAATGCCCAGAAAAGATGTAGATTTCGATCAGAATGCAAGTTTAACCCTCAAATAGTCCCCAGCGGAGTCGCCACTGTAATACCCGGGGGAACCACGCTTGGCTAGAGCGGTGAATTATCCTAGGATGTCTAACTTGTTTTTAGAGTCCCACCTATGTTTTGAGGAACATAA
Source organism: Campanula takesimana (assembly GCA_026119855.1). NCBI lineage: Eukaryota > Viridiplantae > Streptophyta > Magnoliopsida > Asterales > Campanulaceae > Campanula > Campanula takesimana. The sequence continues at coordinate 768,376 of JAOWBW010000140.1, forward strand.
GAAAACCTATTGATTGTAGCCTAAATTTGATTACGAAAACAGAGATTCTTTGTTTTGAGGTTCGGGGGTTAGATTACAGATGGGAAGTACCGAAACACCCATCTCGCCCACTTAAGTTGGTCTTGCTTGATCAAAATCTACAGAATGAAAATGTTCTTCTTCTTCTTCTTTAAGTCATAAAAAGGGGAAAAGTTATAAATAGGATTTGAGGATGTAGGAGATAACTCCTTAACCCCACCTCAATAAGATGAGTGATCATTAGAGTCATGTCCCAAATGATTTGGGTGATTGCATATTTGATTAAAGTAAAACAGAGAGAGAGGAGATGAAGTAGAAAAGAAAGGAAAGGATGGACTTTTACCTAGCAATTTGAAGACCTTCAAGTATTGCTTGATGAAACCTTGGAGAGTTTTAGAAAGTGTTTTGCTATAGTTTTTGTAAGTTTCAATTTTTCGGTCCTTGAAAATGGAGGTAAAGAGAGGGTTTTATAGGTGAAAGAGGGGTGTTTTTGTGCCAAAACTCAGTCACCAAAATCCTTCCGGGGCAAAATCTTGTAAATTGAGCAAGGGAGAGAATCCTGGCCAGAAATCTGTAACTGACGCCCAGAGGCGCGCGCTTCCTGCTTTGGGGGCGGGAGGCGCGCGCGCCTGGATCCTCCTGTCGGAGGCGCGCGACTCAGAGAAGGCAATTTTACAGAATGGACTAGAAAGTCAGCCCTGTCATTCAGTTTAGTCCCTGGACTTAACGAAGTCAGTCAGGAACTTAACGGAAGTGACAGAACTA